>JBBGZY010001894.1:0-600000 GCA_037952925.1 Lithobates clamitans
TCTGTGTTCATGTTGGCAATTTTTCCAAACTTACCCCCCTTCATGACCAGGCCATTTTTTGTTATGCTGCACTGCGTTACTTTACCCGACAATTGTGCGGTGATGCAATGCTGTACATAAATTAAATCTATGTTCTTTTCCCCCCCCACAAATTGCTTTTTTTTGGTGGTATATGATCACCACTGGGTTTTTAAATTTTTTGTGCTATAAAGAAAAAAGAAAAAAAAAAAAAGACCAACAATTTTGAAAAGGAAACATTATTTAATTTCTTCTATAAAACATATCCAACAAAAAGAAAACATGTAAAAATCAAAATTTAATTTTTTCAAAGATTTAAGCCAGCATTAATTCTGCTACATATTTTTGGTAAAAGAATGGGTTACAGCAAATGTCCTTATGCCAGGCAAAGTTGCTATGAGTTACAGCAGAGGTTCTCTTGCCTAACAAGGTCTTATGCCATTCAAGGTTGCTATGGGTTTAAAAAGAAGCCTTCTGCCAAGGAAGGTTGTATCATTTGCAGCAGAGGCCCTTATTTCAGGCAAGGTTGCTATGGGTTACAGCAGAGGATCTCATTCCAAGCAAGGTTGCTATGTGTTACAGCAGAGAAAAAAAGTTAGCTAAAGTTTACAGCAGGGGTCCTTCTGCTGAGCAAAGGTTGCTATGGGTTTACAGAATGGAGCCTTATGTTAAGCTATGGGTTACAGCAGAAGTCTTTATGCTGAGCAAGGTTGCTATGGGCTACAGCAGAGGTTATCATTCCAAGCAAGGTTGCTATGGGTTTCAGCAGAGAGCCTTCTGCTAAGCAAAGTAGCTATAGGTTACAGCAGAGGTCCTTCTGTCCAGCAAAGGCTGCTATGGGTTACAGAAGGGAGCCTTATGCTGAGCAAGGTTGCTATGGGTTACACTAAAGGTATTTTTGCCACTCAAGGTTGCTATGGGTTACAGCAGAAAACCTTCTGCCAAGAAAGGTAGCTATGGGTTACAGCAGAGGTTCTCATGCTGAGCAAGGTTGCTATGGCTTACAGAAAAGGTCCTTCTGCCAAACAAGGTTGCTATGAGTTACAGCAGAGTCATACACCATGCAAGGTTGCTATGGGTTTAAAAAGAAGCCTTCTGCCAAGGTAGGTTGTATCATTTACAGCAGAGGCCCTTATTCCAAGCAAGGTTGCTATGGGTTAAGGAAAAGTCTTATGCCAAGCAAGGTTGCTATGGGTTACAGCAGAGGATCTCATTCCAAGCAAGGCTGCTATGTGTTACAGCAGAGAGCCTTCTGCCAAACAAGGTAGCTAAAGGTTACAGTAGAGGTCCTTCCGTTAAGCAAGGTTGCTATGGGTTGCAGAGAGGGAGCCTTATGTTAAGCAAGGTTGCTATATGTATCAAAAGGGGAGCCTTATGTTAACCAAGGTTGCTATGGATTACAGCAAAAGTCTGTCAAGCAAGGTTGCTATGGGTTACAGAAGGGAGCCTTATGTTCAGCAAGACTGCTATGGATTACAGCAGAAGTTCTTATATTGAGCAAGGTTGCTATGGGTTACAGAACGTCCTTCTGCCAAACAAGGTTGCTATGAGTTACAGCAGAGTGTTATACACCATGCAAGGTTGCTATGGGTTTAAAAAGAAGCCTTCTGCCAAGGTAGGTTGTATCATTTACAGCAGAGGCCCTTATTCCAGGCAAGGTTGCTATGGGTTACAGCAAAGGTTCTCATTCCAGGCAAGGTTGCTATGTGTTACAGCAGAGAGCCTTCTGCCAAATAAGGTAAAGTTTATAGTAGAGGTCCTTCTGTTAAGCAAGGTTGCTATGGGTTACAGAGAGGGAGCCTTATGTTAAGCAAGGTTGCTATGGGTTACAGCAGAAGTCCTTATGCTGAGCAAGGTTGCTATGGGCTACAGCAGGTTATCGTTCCAAGCAAGGTTGCTATGGGTTTCAGCACAGAGCCTTCTGCTAAGCAAAGTAGCTACAGGTTACAGCAGTGGTCCTTCCGCCAAGCAAAGGTTGCTACGGGTTACAGAAGTGAGCCTTATGCTGAGCAAGGTTGCAATAGATTACAGTAAAGGTCTTTTTGCAAATCACGGTTGATATGGGTTACAGCATACGTTTTTATCCCGAGCAAGGTTGCTATGGATTACAGAACAGGTCCTTCTGCCAAACAAGGTTGCTATAGGTTACAACAGAGAGTCTTACACCATGCAAGGTTGCTATGGGTTTAAAAAGAAGCCTTCTGCCAAAGTAGGTTGCTATTGTTTACAGCAGAGGCCCTTATTCCAGGCAAGGTTGCTATAGGTTACAACAAAGGTTTTCCTGTCAAGCAAGGTAGCTATAAGGTACAGCAGAGGTCCTTCTGCTGAGCAAAGGTTGCTATGGGTTACAGAAGGGAGCCTTGCGTTATGCAAGGTTGCTACGGGTTACAGAAGTGAGCCTTATGCTGAGCAAGGTTGCAATAGATTACAGTAAAGGTCTTTTTGCAAATCACGGTTGATATGGGTTACAGCATACGTTTTTATCCCGAGCAAGGTTGCTATGGATTACAGAACAGGTCCTTCTGCCAAACAAGGTTGCTATAGGTTACAACAGAGAGTCTTACACCATGCAAGGTTGCTATGGGTTTAAAAAGAAGCCTTCTGCCAAAGTAGGTTGCTATTGTTTACAGCAGAGGCCCTTATTCCAGGCAAGGTTGCTATAGGTTACAACAAAGGTTTTCCTGTCAAGCAAGGTAGCTATAAGGTACAGCAGAGGTCCTTCTGCTGAGCAAAGGTTGCTATGGGTTACAGAAGGGAGCCTTGCGTTATGCAAGCTTGCTACGGGTTACAGAAGAGGTTCTCCTGTCGGTAGGTGTCCTCCATGTCTCACCTCCCCGGAGCAGGCCCCGTACCGCCCGCACTCCAGCCAACATTCTTCCCAGTCACTGACAGACAAGGACAAGCAGAGAGACCGGAAACCCCTCCCGGCTGGGTCCGGTCCGCCAAGGAAACTCCTCCGGGCGACTTCCGGTGTGTTAAAGCAGGGCAAGGAGAGTTCCGGGTGTAAAGGGCGAGAGGAGGAGCGGACAGAAGCGGGGACGGTAAATGCCGGGTGGGAGGGTTTCTTTGAGGACCCCGGGGGGGTGTACAGTGCTGGTTTGCCATGGCAGCCTGTGTGTCGTACGATATCACGTGACACTACCTTCCCCGGACAAAGCTTGTAGCCACCAATCCCTTCCCTCCATTCCCCCGGAGGATTGGCTCCACTTTTCCTCTAGGCCTCAAGGAAGCAGGTTGCCATGGGCAACTACACTTCCTCTGCCCAGAGGGGTCCAGATTAGTCTGCTGGAGCCTGATTGGTTGCTGTTGGCACCTGCAGTTTTGAGGAATCCGCCCCCTCAATGATCTGATTGGTTGTTGTGGGCAGCTGAAACATGTTTTTTTTTTCTGTAGTGGAGCTAGTCCTAATCAGTGAGTACAGTTGCTATGGGCAACAGGTCCACTTATGGCCAAGTTGTGGTAAGTCGGTCCACAGGAGTCTGGATGGTGCCGGTGACAGTTCTACCTCTGCTCCACATTTTATAAAATGTATCTAAAGGCACAGCTAGGAATTTATTGGAGAGAGTGTTATGGGGGTTAGAGCCCCTGGCAGGTTTTTATCACCACACTCAGGATGTGAGGCTCTGTTCACTTTGAATTCACCATAACAGGGATGTTCAGACAGTTTGGGCTATCCTGCCAGGAAACAGTCACGGCAGACAGCCAATCATAAGTAGCGGAGACATTCCCCACTCCTGCAGACAGCCAATCATAAGTGGCAGATATTCCCCACCCCTGCAGACAGCCAATCATAAGTAGCGGTGACATTCCCCACCCCTGCAGACAGCCAATCATAAGTAGCGGTGACATTCCCCACCCCTGCAGACAGCCAATCATAAGTAGCGGTGACATTCCCCACCCCTGCAGACAGCCAATCATAAGTAGCAGAGACATTCCCCACCCCTGCAGACAGACAATCATAAGTAGAGGAGAGATTCCCCACCCCTGCAGACAGCCAATCATAAGTAGAGGAGAGATTCCCCACCCCTGCAGACAGCCAATCATAAGTAGAGGAGAGATTCCCCACCCCTGCAGACAGCCAATCATAAGTAGCGGTGACATTCCCCACCCCTGCAGACAGCCAATCATAAGTAGCGGAGACATTCCCCACCCCTGCAGACAGCCAATCATAAGTAGCGGAGACATTCCCCACCCCTGCAGACAGCCAATCATAGTTAGCAGATATTCCCCACCCCTGCAGACAGCCAATCATAAGTAGCGGAGACATTCCCCACCCCTGCAGACAGCCAATCATAAGGAGCGGAGACATTCCACACTTCTGCAGACAGCCAATCATAAGTAGCGGAGATATTCCCCACCCCTGCAGACAGCCAATCATAAGTAGAGGAGAGATTCCCCACCCCTGCAGACAGCCAATCATAAGTAGAGGAGAGATTCCCCACCCCTGCAGACAGCCAATCATAAGTAGCAGAGATTCCCCACCCCTGCAGACAGCCAATCATAAGTAGAGGAGAGATTTCCCACCCCTGCAGACAGCCAATCATAAGTAGCAGAGATTCCCCACCCCTGCAGACAGCCAATCATAAGTAGCAGAGACATTCCTCTCCCCTGCAGACAGCCAATCATAAGTAGCAGAGACATTCCTCTCCCCTGCAGACAGCCAATCATAAGTAGCAGAGACATTCCCCACCCCTGCAGACAGCCAATCATAAGTAGAGGAGAGATTCCCCACCCCTGCAGACAGCCAACCATAAGTAGCAGAGACATTTCCCACCCCTGCAGACCGCACAAGTACACGCCCCTTGTATACTTGTGGCTGCAGGGTGGGGAATGCCTCGGTACTTCTGATTGGCTAAGTACAGTGACAGCATCCTGGCAGGCTCACCTAGATGGATCCAAAAAATGCCTGAGCTCATCCCTACTAATAACACATTGTCACTGAGACCAAGAGTGAGGGAAAATTCAACATTTCACTCAATGTGGTCACTCTATTCAAAATGGGAAAAACTTTTTGGTTCTCAATATACCTAAAAATATATAAATAGCCTGAATGTATTTTTCATTTATATATATATATATATATATATATATATATATATATATATATATAAATATTGGGTTATGGTATCATAGGGAAGATTTAAAATCCTACCCGTTCCTCCTTACTTTTTTTTATTTTTTGCAGTTTTTGTACTATTGGAGAAATTTCTCTTCACTTCCTGTCTCCTTGGATGCAAAAGGAAGTCAGAGGAGATCCCCCAAAGTGAGAGGAATTCCACTTTTGGACAATTGTCTCTAGAACAGGTGTTCCCATTGCAAGATTCCCCTTCCCTATTGTTCTTAGGGAATACTCATTTTCTATCACAGGAGTGCAGTTTGTTCTGCACTCCTGACTCCCGTGACCCGTTTTCAGCAGACAGCAGACTGAAGCCCGCTGACGTCACAGTGCTGGTACAGGCTCGGGCAAGATCACGACCATATAGATTGGTGTTCTGTTGAATGGTGCATCTTGTTGGATAATGCCTCTGATGATCTGCGCATGCGCAGGATGTAACGTCACTCCAACTAAACTCTTGATCAGCTGGCGTGACGTCAACACTGTGCATGCGCAGATCGTCGAAAGCATTATCCGTTGATCAGCAAAGCACGGTGTTCTGTCGAATAGTGCAGATCGTCTTCCGCCTGTGACATGATCGGTGATGTCTCGCGCATGCACAGAGAGAGCGAGGCAGAATGTGGCGACTACATTCTCCCTCCGCACTTTGCTGATCGTCGGATTATACCTCAGACGATCTGCGCATGCGCACTGTTGAATCAGGCAGCTGATCGGGAGATCAGCTGGTGTGATATTACGTACTGCGCATGGGCAGATCCTCAGAGGCATTATCCGACAATCTGCACTATTCAATAGAACACCGGCACCCGGCTCAGCCTCTCTTGAGGAAATCCCTCTAAGTGACAGGAATTCCCCTTTTAGACAGTTGTCCCTAGAACAAGTGTTTCCATTGGAAGATGTCCCAAGCTTCACTCTAAGCCTCGGTTCACACCAGAGGCGGCACGACTTGCAGGTCGCCTCACCGAGGCGACCTGCACACGACTGCCGGGGCGACTTGCAAGACGACTTCTGTATAGAAGTCTGTGCAAGTCGCCCCCAAAGTAGTACAGGAACCTTTCTTCTAAGTCGGAGCGACTTGTATTGCTCCGATTAGAACGGTTCCATTGTACAGAACGGGAGGCGACTTGTCAGGCGGCTAGGTCGCCTGACAAGTCGCCCCCGTGTGAACCGGCTCAAAAGCTTTGTATTTCACTTTCTATCTTTGTGACATTGGTCACCAGGACAAATAAAGGAGTGAAGCCCCCTCCCCCCCCCCCCCCCGCCCCCATGACTTCACAGGGGGTCACTCTTTCCAGAAACTTTTTTAAAAAGTTTTGGTTTCAGGCATACTTCAAGTACGTCTGTAGCCTTAACTTTTTTTTTATTTCGTTTTAGTAATGGATATAGTAGGAAAGATTTTAAACCCCTGGCTGTTTTTTTTTTTGCTGTTTGTGCACTATTGGAGACATTTCTCTTCACTTCCTGTCCCATTGGATGCAACAGGAAGTCAGCGGAAATTAGCCAAAGTTAAAGGAATTCCCCTTTTAGACATTGTCCCTAGAACAGGTGTTCCTATTTCTTGTTCTGAGAGAATACTCATTTTCTATCTTAGCAACAATTGTCACCAGGACAAATAGAGGGGTGACCCCCCCCCCCACCCCCATGACTTGACAGGGGGTCTAACCCTTCCTCACTCTATCCAGAAACGTAAAAAAAAAAAAAACAAAGTTTGATTTACCTAAATGTGTGTCTATAGCCTTTTTTTTTCTTTTTTCTATCTAGTTCTGGATATAGAGGGGAAGGTTTTAAATGCCTGCCTGTTTTTTTTTTTTTTTTACTATTTGTATACCATTGGAGAATTTTTTCTTCACTCCTGTACCCTTGGATTCAACAAGAAGTCAGGGGAAATTGCCCAAAGTGAGAGGAATTCTAGGTTCACACTAGCCCTAACTGTGTGTTCCAGGTGCACGAATCACATCTGTTCCTTCACCCGCAGCCAAATTTAAATGAATTCTGAATGGCACCCCCATGCATCTCAGCACGCAGTGTGCTTGCGGGAACCTCAGGAAAATCACATGGTCAAAAAGACTATGTGATTTTTCCTTGCGGCCGTGTTTTTTTTGCAGAAACGCAAACACACCTGCCCATTTATTTGCCCGCGCAAACGTTGCTCTCACAAAACGCAGATACGTGAACCTAGCCCTAGACAGTTGTCCCTAGAACAGGTGTTCCAGTTGCAGGATCTCCCATTACTTATTGTTCTGGGGGCATACTCCTATTCTATCCAAGGCCCCTTTCACACAGGCGCCTCCGTGTCGCGGAGTCCTCTTGCTCTGCGGGAGATCGCGGGATGAGCAGGTGGATGATAGGTCCATCCTGCTCTCCTCTATGGGGCAATCCCTTTCCATCCCATCTGTTTTTTGTGTGCAGGATCAGATTGGATGGCGGCGGGTGTCCGCGGACATGTGTCTGTTGACATCTGCTGCGCCATAGAGGAGACAGGTGGATCCGATCAGGTTCGCCTGAAAAACTGACATGTGGACCTGATCGGACAGCCCGTGTGAAAGGGCTCTTAGTGACAAGGGTCACCAGGACAAATAGAGAGGTGAGTCCCCCCAATGACTTGACAAGGGGTCTAACCCTTCCTCACTCTATCCAGAGACCTATTAAAAAAAGGTTTTGCTTAGAGGTACACTTTAATAGTGATCCCAAAGGATTTTGTTTAATAGACATCGAAAAGATTTTTGTGGTTGCCGTGAGTAACTGCTTTATTATCACTGGATTTTTTTAAATGTTCCCCACAGTACATTGCTATGGTTGCTATTGGTAACAGCCCAACTTCTTCACCTTTCAATAATACAGCCCATGAATTTACCGCATACCTGTTGAGAAAACAACCTCCCACCGCAGGGACTGAACTATGTAACAAAGGGTGAAGAAAGTAAAAGAAATTTGTTTCTGAGTAATATGTGAACCCAGTCACTAAAGTCTCATATAAACTTTGACATGTGAATATCCGCTCAAAAGTAATTTTTTATATTTGAAATCTACAGTTTATCCTTAAAGAGGAGCTCCAGGCTCCCCCCAAAAAATGTAATGTCAGCAGCTACACATACTGTAGCTGCTGACTTTTAATATATGGACACTTACCTGTCCAGGGATCCAGCAATGTACTCACCTGAGCCGATTCTTCAGTCGGCTATTGGGGTGCTGGCGCCGCCATCATGACTAAGGGAAACCGGCAGCAAAGCCTTGTGGCTTCACACCAGGTTTGCTACTGTGCATACGTGAGCTGTGCTACGCCTTGTGAATGGTCCTGTATTCTTCTGGCACCTGTGATGTGTCCCAGAACACTGCGGGGGAAGAAGGGGGAGCCAAACTTCTGTCTCAGATCGTCGCAGCGCAGCCCTGGTGCACAGTCATTTTGGAACAGAAAGGGGCCATCCCCAAATTGTTTACACAAAGTTGGGAGCATGAAATTGTTCAAAATGTCTTTTTGAATGCTGATGCCTTAAGGCTATGTTTCCACTATTGCGTCCCCAAAGTCGTGCGATTTTGCCGCGATTTTTTACCGCGACTTGAAGCAATGCCTGTGTATTCTTGAGGTCTATGGGCCTCAAGTCGCATCAAAGTGGGACCAAAGTAGTGCAGGGACTACTTTGAAGTCGCTGCGTCTTGAAGTCGCACAGATATGAACGGTACTCTTCGGAAATCATGGGGTACGACTTGTCATGCAACTTTTCAGTCCCAAATGGCATGAAAAGTCGCACTAGTGGAAACCTAGCCTTAGTGTTCCCTTCACTAGAACTAAGGGGCCAAGCCCAACCCCTGAAAAACAACCCCACACCATAATCCCCCCCTCCACCAAATGATTTGGAGGGGTGGCTCAATACTTTTGGCAATGTAGTGTGGATGAGCAAGTTTGGGGTGGAGGAACTTGACTCGCCTGTCCTGACCTCAACCTGATAGAACAACTTTGGGATGAATTAGAGAGGAGACTGCGAGCCAGGCCTTCTCATCCAATGTCAATGCCTGACCTCACAAATGTTCTTTTCGAAGAATGGTCAAACATTCCCATAGACGAGTGATGGCGAACCTTGGCACCCCAGATGTTTTGGAACTACATTTCCCGTGATGCTCAACTACACTGCAGAGTGCATGAGCATCATGGGAAATGTAGTTCCAAAACATCTGGGGTGCCAAGGTTCGCCATCACTGCCATAGACACACTCTTAAACCTTGTGGACAGCCTTCCCAGAAGAGTTGAAGCTATTATAGCTGCAAAGGGTGGGCCAACTCAATATTGATCCCTACGGACTAAAGCCTCGTACACACGGTACGATTGTTGGCCAACCGAGCGTCTGATTTTTGTCAAAAGGGAGTATGCCAGGATCTTGTCTTGCATACTAACGTTACACAATTGTCGTGCCACAAACACGAACGTAGTGACGTACTGCGAGGAATTTAAGTTATTGAGCGCCACCCCTTTGATTCCGAGCATGCATGTTTGCACTTTCCACTTTTGCGTGACGGATTTGTGTACTGACCATCCGAAAATGTGACGTCAAACTGTTGTCCGCCGAAAATGTACTAGCCTGCCAGCCAACATTTGTTGGTGGAAAATTGGACAACAATTGTCAAAAGGAGCATACTAACGGTAAGATTTTAGGACAACAGTCTGTCAACAGACAATCCCCTGCCAACAATCGAATCGCGTGTACGAGGCTTAAGACTGGGATGCCATTAAAGTTCATGTGCGTGTAAAGGCAGGCGTCACAATGCTTTTGACAATAAAGTGTACATGTGCGTGGGCAACTTTACACTTTTCCGGAGTTCAGCCAGTGTTAGCTGGAGTTCAGCTTTATTTTGTTTGTGCTGACAAATGAAAACATCAAATTCAGTGTTGTCCTACTATAATTCCCTGCTACCATTCTTCTCTGATATCATCAGGGGCTGGTCACTGTTCAGGTTTCACACACCAGGTTCCCTGCCACCGTTCTCTGACATCATCAGGGGCCGGTCACTGTTCAGGTTCCACACACCAGGTTCCCTGCCACCGTTCTCTGATATCATCAGGGGCCGGTCACTGTTCAGGTGCCACACACCAGGTTCCCTGCCACCGTTCTCTGACATCATCAGGGGCCGGTCACTGTTCAGGTTCCACACACCAGGTTCCCTGCCACCGTTCTTTTCTGACATCATCAGGGGCCGGTTGTCTTTTCTGACAAATAATCCCCCCCCCCCCAAAAAAAAAGCTGTTATTTTACCCCGTGGAGGGGAAGGAATGTTATGGGGGAAATGTTCATGTGTTTTGTTTTTTTTTTTGTGGAAGGTAAAGGTGTGCTTTAGGTATGGCCTACCTGTATCTGTTATGCCCCTTCTTTAGTACTTTATTATGGACATTAATCATTTTTTGTCTCTTTCAGGCACTTTATCACTCACAGTCTGGTGTAAAGCATGGATGCTTCACAAGAAGCTGCTTCCCAGAACCTCACAAACTCCACAGAGGAGAATTACTTTGTGACTTACACATTTACAGACCGCTCACACAGCAGCCGGGTGGCCCAAAGCATCATGAAGCTGTGTATGGAGGAGGAGCTGTTTGCCGATGTCACCATCCTAGTGGAAGGAAAGGAGTTCCAGCTGCACCGACTTGTCCTATCTGCTCAGAGCTGCTTCTTCCGCTCTATGTTTGCATCCAATTTAAAAGAGGGCCGCAACCGTGTCATCCAGCTTCAGGATGTCAGCGAGAGTGTTTTCCAGCTGCTGGTGGATTACATTTATCATGGAACAGTGAAGCTGAGGCTGGAGGAGCTACAGGAAACATATGAGGTGGCTGATATGTACCAGTTGACAGCTTTATTTGAGGAGTGCTCTCGTTTCCTGGTGAGGACGGTGCAGGTGAAAAACTGCCTGCAGATCATGTGGCTGGCAGACCAGCACAGTGACACGGCACTCTATACTGCGGCTAAACACTGTGCCAAAACCCACCTGTCACAGCTGTTTGACACCGAAGAGTTTCTGAACTTACCCTTACGGCTTCTGACAGACATCCTCGCAGGTCGGTAGCTCCAGATATGTTATGGTATCTAAAAAACTGTTAAGGTAGAGGTTCATCCAAAACCTAAGAAACTCAAAGGCTGGGTTCAAATATATGCGGATTGGATGTGGCTTTCCCCCCGCATCCAAGTCGCATGACAGGCGAGTGTGACCGACTCTCAGTAGAGCCGGTTCAGACAGGTCCGGGGCGGCCACAGTCTGGATTTCAGAAGGGTCCTGTGGGTCTTTTGGGTCTGGTTCAGGTGCGAATTCAGGCAAAAATTTGGACCTGAATCGCAGCTGAACCGGTGTAAGGGAAAGCATCGGATCCCATGCTGGGAACCGCGGCCGGAGATATGTGAACCCGGCCTACACCCACTTGCAGTCAGATTCTAAAACTAACCTGTGTAGCCCTATGGAGAAGAGATTGCTACACATACCTTTTCTGCAGATGGTCCCACGCTAAGCTGTCAGCGACGGCTTCTCTGTTGAGGTGTGTGCAGAAGACAGTGGAAGTCTAGCTCCGTTTTCAGACAATTTCAATCAGATTGAAAAAAAATCATAGCAAAGAAACCTACCATTTTCAGTTTTTATCAGAAATAAGAGATGGTTAAAAATGGTAGGGATAGGTAGGGGTAGGTGCCTTTTTTTCAGCCAAAATCTGATTGAAATTGCCTGAATATTGCGATGGGCATGGCCAGCATAAGACCAATTTAGTAACAAGGACCTTGGCTATGAAAGTTGTGTTTAAAAAAAAGTAGGGTTGTACCTATACCGAGCATTTGCCCGAGTACTTGTACTCGGGCAAATGCTCCGATACTTCACCCGATACCTGGACAGTCAGGGTGATCAGTGCAGAGGGGGAGTTACAAGCACCAATCACCCTGTATAGATTTCAATAAAGCCTGACAGCCGTTTCTCCACTTCTCTCTCTCCCCTCCCCCTTTCAGCTGCTATACTGAAATCTACACAGCTGTGATCAGAGCTTGTAACCTCCCCCCAAAGCTGCACCGGTCACCGCTGACTGTCCCTGTATCCTCCTCCAGTCCCCCTCCATGTCCCCCTCCGTGCTGCTGTCCCCCTCCCTTCTCCTCCGTGTCCCCCTCTGTTCTGCTGTCCCCCTCCGTGTCCCCCTCCGTTCTGTCCCCCTACATTCTGCTCTCCCTCTCCGTTCTCCTCCGTGTCCCCCTCCGGTCTGTCCCCCTCCATTCTGCTGTCCCCCTCTGTTCTCCTCCGTGTCCCCCTCTGTGCTGTTGTCCCCCTCCATGCTGTTGTTCCCCTCCATTCTCCTCCTCTGCCCCCTCCGTGCTGCTGTCCCCCTCTGTTCTCCTCCGTGTCCCCCTCTGTGCTGTTGTCCCCCTCCGTGCTGTTGTCCCCCTCCATTCTCCTCCTCTGCCCCCTCCATGCTGTTGTCCCCCTCCGTTCTCCTCTGCCCCCTCCGTCCTGCTGTCCCCCTCCTCTGCCCCCTCCGTGCTGCTGTCCCCCTCCGTTCTCCTCCTCTTCCCCCTCGATCTTTCAGGATGGAGATAGGAGCCAGTAAATCTGGCTCCTTCCTTTTCCAAATGAACAGTCAGTGATAACTGACTCTGTCTATTCACATAACTGAAAAATTGTAACCTGTGTTTACGATGCTTCCGTTTATGAATAGAAAGGAGCCTCTGTCTCCTCTTCATTCATTTTCAGTGCAGCTGAGGCTGCTGAGAAGGGGACTGGGAAACATGTGTCCTCAGTCCCTTTCCCTGTCTCAAAGGGGAGATGTCAGGGGTCTGTTAAGACCCCTGATATCTTACTAAAGCCCCACAACAGGGCTAATAATAATAAAAAAAAAGAATTGCAAGAAATAATAAAAAGAAATGAATTGTAAAAAATAATAAAAAAAATAATTGTAAAAAATAAGATTGTAAAAATAAAAACAAAAAACTACTGACACACATGCCACTGTCACATTACATTAAAAAAAAGTATCAGTAATCGGTATTGACGAGTACTTGGAAAAAAGTATCGGTACTTGTACTCGGTCTTAAAAAAGTGGTATCGGGACAACCCTAAAAAAAAGTAGAGCAGAGACTAGATCATTTCTGCACCAGTGATTAAAAACATTTATGTTTCAATGGTTTTTATTGAAATTTTCAAGACAAACATTTGAGATTTAACAACATTCCATTTATCCTTATCACTATACAGTGAACATTTCAGGAAGAATATTTTAACATCTTCTCACCTGCTCATCCGTAGTAGTTTTCTTTTATTAGACTTTTTCCTTTATTTTCCTTTGGTAATTGGACCACTAACACACTTCCTGTCTTTGGGTGGCTGCACTTTATAGAGGAACAGCGGAGCCACCCCTGGACGGCAGCATTGTCAGTCTGGGGAGAGGGTACCATACTAGCAGCCTAAGGCCGGCCAGACAGTCAAGCTTCCTGGCAGGATAACTCAGGGGGGTTTGGATTTATGTCTGAACCTGCCTGAGCTCATCCCTGGTAATGGGTATTCTTTTCTTTCATATTGATTTGTAAGGATTAATGCCTTTATTCCAATCAGATGGAGTTCCCTGTTCTCAGAATCCCACCTCTGCTATAAAGAACTGGATCCACTACAACAAGGAAGAGAGAGAGGAGTTTTCTGAAATACTGCTGTCTAGCCTGAAGGTATCTTTTCCTAAATGGACATAAAAGTGTCATTTTAATGAACGGAAGTTGTGAAACCTAATTGTAAAGTTTACCTTTATGCTAGGTTCACACCTTAGCGTTTGCGTGGGCACGGCAGCCTATTCAAATGAATGGGCTGTCATGCCTGCGCTTCTGCAAAAAAAAAAAAAGGTGCGCCTTTTCAAAAACACGACCACAGGAATATCGCATGGTCTTCCCTGCGGTTCCCGCACCCGCTGAAGTAGTTGTAATAGATATGCCTTTCAGGACTTGTAAGAACCCAGGAAGATGGAGAATAAAGTGATATTTGGTGATGGGGTGAGAGACTCTCCGTAGATCCAAAAAATGTTTTGCCAAAAAGAAGAGATTTAGTTGCATTCCCACCAAATGTGCGAGTACATTCCTTTATCCTTATTACATCTCCAACAAAGAGAAGTCTCCGGAAAGATCTGGTGAAGAGAGGCTGGGTCTCTATAACACCTGGAGAGGAGTTTTTTGAGGACCTTTTAAATAAGTACATTTCTAAGGCTTTAAAAACTTCAGCTCCGGAAGATTTACCCTCCTTCATGACCAGGCCATTTTTTGCGATCTGGCACTGTGTTACTTTGACAATAGCGCGGTCATGCGACACTCTACCCAAATAAAATGTATGTCCTTTTTTTCCCCAGAAATAGAACCTTTTTTGGTAGTATTTGGTCACCTCTGCATTTTTTCAATTTTTTGTGCTATAAATAAAAGAACTGGAAATTTAAAAACCACAAAAAAAAGAAAAACATTTTTACTTTCTACTATAAAACACATCCAAAAAAATGTCTTTTTCAATGTAGGCCAATATGTATTTTGCTACTCATTTTTGGTAAAAAAAAAAAAAAAATCCCAATAATAAGTGTATATTGATTGCTTTGCGCAAAAGTTATAGCGTCTACAAATTATGATATATATTTATGGAATTTGTATTTATTTATTTTTTAATAGTAATGGCAGAGATCAGTGACATATAGCAGCACAGTGATATTGCGGCTACAAATCGGACACTACCTGACACTTTTTTTTTTTGGGGACCCAGTGACACAAATACAGTGATCGGTGCTAAACATATTCACTGTCACTTTACTAATGACACTGGCTGGAAAAGGATTAACATCAGGGGTGAGGTGTGTCTAGCCAGTGTTTTATTACAGTTTGGGAGGTGCTTTTACTAGGGGGAAACATGGATTCTTGTCCCTGCTTTGGAGACACAGACAGGATCAATGCCTTCCCTCCTGGCAGAACAGCAATCTTCCTTTTTTACATAGGCAGACTGCTGTTCTGTCTCTCTGCAGGATGATCAGCGGGTGTCAGCGGACATTCACTCCTCTGTATCCGTCGATCGTCTCCCGCTGTGTATAATGACAGCGGGAGCAAGCCGCCAGTGACGCAAACCCGGAAGTGCAGGATTACATATACATACACATTATATATATAATGTATGTATATGTAATCCTGCAGTTCCGGATTTGCGTCACTGGCGGCTTGCTCCCGCTGTGTGTGTGTGTGTGTATATATATATATATATATATATATATATATATATATATATATATATATATATATATATATATATATATACATATACACACGCGCGCGCGCATATATGTGTGTGTGTGTGTATGGCACAGGCTCTTTAAAAGTTTGGCTGTAATTGAATATGGGTATGTAATATTTAAATTTTTTTTTTTTTTTTAGGAAATTGGTGAAAATGTGCACATTTATCTGATTGGTAAGGAGGAGTCTCGCACGCACTCCATTGCAGTCTCACTACATTGTGCGCAGGATGACTCTATAAGTGTTAGTGGACAGAACAGTCTGTGTCACCAGATAACAGCGGCCTGCAAGCACGGGGCCGACCTGTATGTGGTAGGGGGCTCCATCCCCAGGCGAATGTGGAAATGTAACATGGAGACCATGGATTGGGAGCGTTGCGCTCCTCTGCCTAGAGACCGTCTGCAACACACGCTGGTGTCTGTCCACAGCAAGGACGCCATCTACTCCCTCGGTGGGAAGACGTTGCAGGATTCTCTCTCCAATGTGGTCATTTACTATCGAGTACAAGATAATGTATGGACGGAAACCAGCCAATTAGAGGTTTCTATCTCAGGTGCTGCTGGCGTAAACCTCAATGGGCTCATCTACTTATTTGGAGGTGAGGAGAACGACCTGGACTTTTTTACCAAGCCCTCGCGCCTTATTCAGTGTTTTGACACCAACACTGAAAAGTGCCACGTGAAACCGTACCTGCTGCCTTTTGCCGGACGCATGCATGCCGCCGTTCATAAGGACTTGGTGTTCATTGTAGCAGAGGGAGACTCGCTGGTCTGCTACAACCCTCTCCTGGACAGCTTCACGCGGCTATGCCTCCCTGATGTGTGGAGCTCTCGACCCTCACTCTGGAAAATCGCCAGCTGCAATGGCTGCATCTATGTGTTCCGCGATCAGTACAAGAAAGGCGACGCCAACACATTCAAACTCAATCCAGCCACGTCCGTGGTGACGGTAACAAGTGGCATTCGCTTCTTGCTTACCAACCTTCAGTTCTTGTTAGCGTGAGGTCTGTATTGGGAGTGTAAGTGTAGACAGACATGCAGGCAGTCGCTTTCGACAAGCCATGATCTTGCTAGCAGGAAGGTCATGACACCTCAGCTGTAAGAATCGCGGAGAAAACAATCGAACTAATGTGAATACATTGGTGGGACCAACAGTGTAATACAGTGGGCTGCTGAACCAGCTTTATGTCCTCAAGCTTCTTTTTTTCCTTGTTACAACCAGCTAAAATAATACATATGGTTGAGGGTGAAACTAGAATGCCTCCCCCCCCAAAAAAATGAAACATTATGGTGTGTTTTACTACTAGCTTTAAAGGGAATGTATAGTTGGTTACATCATTTTTTAGATATACGTGTAAAAGAAATTAGCTAGATGTAAATAGTGTCATCAATGTGTGTTATAAGAAAATCCTTTGTTTCTATATATAGCTAGTAATTATACGTATATATGTACATGGGGGCAACTATATTGCTCATTACGTAGGCTCATCCAAAACCATATGCTGCTTGATTGGCTGATATCTTATTGCTACAGTTGGGGAGGAAAGCAGAGTGCAAATGAAGGATTTGCTGCCTCTAGTGGCCAATCTACAAACTGCTATATATATATTACAGTGATAAAAATAAGAGCAATTATGTTAAAATAAAAATGTCTCATGACAAATTACTGTAAAACTGAACTCCATGTGGAAATTTTTGGCATGACTCCAAAGGTTATTTTTTTGCCTTTAATCAATTTCCCAACAATTTACAATACAAGTGTTCCCCTCTAGAATCAGTCAGAAGAAGGGTCCCCGTTCCATTAATTTCCTTTTCGTAAAACGGGGGGCTGCTATGCACAATATTCCCCTGGCCCCTGAGCAGTGACATAATTACATTACTGTGGTGGGAGGACCCGGGAGTCTCAGACTGACTCACCCACTTACATTGCGTCTTTTGATGGACAGATTAGTAGACTCCTGGTCTATCATGCCTAAAGCCTGGTACACACTACTAGTTTTTTTGAGTTGAACGCAAAAAACCTGACAGCTCCGATCAAAGCCATTGTATTAACGATCCATCGTTAATACATCGATCTCCCCCGGCGCTGAGCTTTTGTATTCTGACAGGGGGACGGCCCCCTTGCCAGAACACTCTGATCAGCGATCTCCACTATTGGCTGAGAACGCTGATTGGGAGCCCTTCGGCTGCTGGTTTTCCAGCATGCTTGTTTAACAGAAGCCGGCCCAACGGCCAGCTTCTGTTGGACCGGGTGCCTTACACACGGGCCGAATGTCAGCCGGTTTTTATTGAACCGGCCGATGCCTCCTGACATTCAGCCCATGTATGTGGCTTGTCTGCTGTAAGAAATTGGCAGGCTTATCAACATACCTGCCCAGCACCCCGCATACATTCACAGGCATTGAGAACTACTGTTCCTGTTGCATGATGGGCATAGTAGTTTGTTCTGGTAAGCGCAGACGTGACATTACCATTTGTTTAATCCCTCCCTTATTCAACTATGATGTTAACGCTATCCTGGAGTTCAGCTTTAAGGTAAACACTGCTATAATAACACAGTATATGTATTCACTAAAACTATACCTTCCCTTTAAAACACAGTAGAATAAAATGGGTAGACAATAGAGCTGACAAAATAATTTGTATTGATGCTTTATAGTGGATGGGGAATCCCTTAAAATGGCTTGAGGCATGGAAGACAGCCTTCTCCATGGATTAAAGAAAAGGTATTATTACAGTATAATAATCTTTGGCAAATCAACTAGGGGACCCAGTGCACAAAATATTTAGTCCTGTTAACATTTATGCAGTGGTTCAAAAATAAAATTCATGAATTATTCTGTCAGTACTGTGCTGTAGCACCAGCCCTATATGGAGCCCAATTTATGGGTGTTTCTATCGGAGGAGTTAAAGCACAGAATTGGGCCTATGCTCCCTCTCTAAGGCTGGTTTCACACGGGCAATCCGATCGGGTACGCCTCTCGGTTTTTCAGGCAGACCTGATCAGACCAGCCCTTGTTCTCTATGACGCGGCAGATGTCCGCACACATGTGTCCGCTGCCATCTGATCCTGTCCTGTCCACCAAAAACAAACAGATGGGGGGATCCATTCCATTTGTTGGATCGCATGACAGTTGGATAGAAACAGACAGACAGTCCGTTTCCATCCGACTGCCCCATAGAGAACAGCGGGACTTTGCTCTGCATAGTTGAGTGCGCACAGACCTGTCATCCATTTGTCCAGTGGAGAGATCCCCTGCTGAGCAGGCGTATTCGCTTTATGGAGTCTGCCCCTTGTGAGGGCCTAAGTTCACTGCTTACTGTTATAAATGTACAATCAGTGCAGGCAGGGCTGTGTGATTATAATAGGCTTCCACTGTGCTGGCAGATACAACACACAGCACCCCCAGCACTAAAGGATCATTTACTTTTGTGAATGAACAATCAGCATTTGTGTAATGGAGTTACTGACCCCCACCTCCTGGAGTGCTGAATGGCTGTGCTTGTCCAGAGTGCTCCTTCTGCCAGTGATGAGTGCCATTAGTCAGCCCTCGTTATGTATTTATCTCCTTGCTAACAGTGTGGTCGGAAGATTGTGGTGGGGGGCTAGCTGTCCAATCACGCTATTCAGCAACCAGGGGATGGATCGAAATAGGATCAAGTGTTACCTCTAAAATCCCACCAATATACTTTCTACTTGCTTGTTACTTGCACTAGGTCCCTTATGGAATTTGACAAAGATAATACAAGACCAACTAAAGCCATAGATAGATTGAAATCTGGCCACTTATATATATTTATAAATCAGACTTCAAAAACTCCCAAAAATTGTGTTTTTTTTCAGTTTTTCAAACAACGTTGAAACTTCTTAACAGTAACTAGATAATAAAACAGAGATTTGAGTGTCATTTTTGCCTTTTAGTAGTCCTGAAACACCAACTACTGCAAAAACTTTGTTGTTTTTTTTTTTTTGGAAGGGTTAAGCCGCGTACACACGAGCGGAATGTCCGACAGAAAAAGTCAGATGGAAGCTTTTCATCGTCTATTCCGATCGTGTGTAGGCCTCATCGGACTTCTTTTTTCGAAAATTCTGACGGACCTAGAAATGGAACATGTTCTAAATATTTCCGACGGAACCAATTCCTATCGGGAAAACTGCTCATCTGTATGCTATTCCGACGGACCAAAAACTACGCATGCTTTGAAGCAAGTACGAGACGGCAGCTATTTGCTACTGGCTATTGAACTTCCTTTTTAGTCCCATCGTAAGTGTTGTACGTCACCGCGTTCTGGGCGGCCGGACTTTGGTGTGACCGTGTGTAGGCAAGACCACTTGAGTGGAGTTCCGTCGGAGAAACCTTCGGAGTTTATTCAGACGGCAAAACCGGTCGTGTGTACGCGGCATTAGAATCTCTGCCAGTTTATAGATGACCAAGGGTACTTTCACACTGCTCTGTAACAAAATCTTGGTAAAAACACATAGGCATTTTTGCCTATGTGATTTTGCTGTGTTTCCAGTGTATTTCTGGAGTGTTTTTTGGTTGTGAAAAATGGACATGTGATTCAAAAACGCACCACAAAGGCAAAATGCAATGTGTTTTTGCCGCGCTTTCCATTAATTCAATAGGGAGGTGCGGTTTTGAAAACTGCACCAAAGGTGCAGCATGCAGACGTAACGCAATGGTCTGAAGAGTCCCATAGGATTTAAAGGGAAACCTTGTTCTTGCGTTTTTTTGCAAGGTAAAATTGCAGGGAAAAACACATCAGTGTGAAAGGGCCCTAAGCCCTGGTTAACACCAGTGCGTCTTTGAAATTGCACTACTTCAGTGTGATTTCAAAGCCGCAGATCAGTGCGATTTGCACCTCCAATTTCATTGCAACTTCATTTAACAGAAGTCTATGCAATTCGCAGTGAATTCGGAAAAAAAGTAGTGTGGGAACCTTTCATGTCTTAGCAATTTGAACAGTTCCATTGCTGGCAATGGGGTGCAACTTGTCATGCGATCTGGAACTGTTCTAAATTGCATGACAAATTGCACAAGCGTGAACAAGTGTCCATGTTGAGAAAATCTCTCTTCTCTTTCTTTTCTGTTGGACATCTGTCAACATGAAATGAAGGGAAATCTGCCCAATGAGGATATTGCAATAAAATGATTAAAGTGTTTGTAAAGGCTGAAGGTTTTTTGAATGAAGGTAAAAAAACATCTCTGTGTAGCAGCCCCCCTAATACCTGAGCCTGATTTTCCTCCAGCGACGAGCGTGAGAGCCTCGGCTTTCTGGGGACTCTCCCTCTTCATTGGCTAAGACAACAGCGGGAGCCATTGGCTACCACTGCTGTCAGTCACAGCCAGTGAGGCAATAAGGAGAGAGGGGGGGAGCCGGGCTGCGACTCTGTGTGTGTGAATGGTCACGCAGAGCTGCAGCTCGGGAGCTTTCAGGAGGGAGGGGCCAGGAGCGCAGGCGGGGTACCCGAGAAGAGGCGGATTGGGGCTGCTCTGTGCAAAAACACAGCACAGAGCAGGTAAGTATGACATGTTTGGCTTTTTTTTTTGTTTACTTTAAAATCACTTTAAGGCTCGGTTCACACTGGGGCGGCTTTAAAACGGAGGTCCGCCCACCCCTCCAAAAATTAAAAGCCAGCAGCTACACATACTGTAGCTGCTGACTTTTAATATTAGGACACTTACCTGTCCTGGAGTCCAGTGATGTTGGCACCCCAGCTGATGTTTCCATCAGCTGTCGGGTGCTGCCGCCACCATTGCCAGTAAGGTAACCCAGCAGTGCAGCATTGCGGCTTCAGGGCCGGGTCTCCACTGCGCATACACGAAGCACGTTGCACTCTCTTAATTGCCCGGCGGCAGGGGAAGGAGGAGGGGGAGCCAGACTTCTGACGCGGCAAGGTCCTGCAGAAGTGGGGACAGGTTACCTACCTCTCAAAAACAGGTACCCGCTCCCCCCCAAAAGGTGCCAAATGTGGCACCAGGGGGGAGGAAATGACAGATGAGCAGGAATTCCACTTTTGAGGATAAAGTCGCCCGACTTTGAAGCCGCCCCGCACAGCGTGACTTCAGCACAGTTTGCAAGCGACTTCTTTAATAGAAGTCAATGCAAGCCGCTCTAAGGTCGCCCCCAAGTAGTGCAGATGTTAAACAGATGTTTAACTTTTTGTCCAAAAAAAAAGAAGAAGTTTTAGCTGCAGTTTGGCTTTAACTGATATGGCCAAAGCTATGCGGTCACCCCTCCAAATGATTGAATTCAGGTGTTTTCAATGAAGGGTACTGTAAATGCTACAGCATGCAAAGACATTTTAGACAATTAGTATCTACCAACCTTGTGGCAAATTTGGCCAAATCCCTTTTCTGTTCAACCATGACTGTGCCCCGTGCACGACACCAGCTCGATAAAGTCGGGGTTTGATGTGAAGGAAAACAAGTGGCCTGTACAGTGTCCTGGCCTCAACCCTACTGAACACCTTTGGGGTGAATTGGAATGCATATTGCAAGTCAGGTCTTCTCATCCAACCTCAGTACCCGTGGAAAACCGTCCCAGAAAAGTGGAGGCTGTTATAGCCATAAAAGAGGGTCAACTCTATATTATTACCTATGATTTTGGACTAAGATGTCTAACAAGCTCATACTGCTGTGATGGTCTGGTATCCACAACTTTGTAACCCATAACAAGTAATCATTTGGCATTGTCCTATCTGCTCTATGGTGATAAAATAAAATAAAAATCTCATACTGTTTGCATATAATCTTTGCTTTCGCAGTGTATAGTAAGTTTTATTTCTTGGTTGTGGGCACTGGGTTCTTATATCTGCATTTGTGAAAAATTCTTTAATTTCCAACTCTTTCTACTACATTCTCTTCAAACAATGGTTCCATACAAAGCAAAGACCAGAGAGAGTGCACATCCGCCCTGGTGTAACACCGTTTATTAACCGCTTGCCTACTGGGCACTTTTACCCTCTTCCTGCCCAGGCTAATTTTCAGCTTTCAGCGCTCACACTTTGAATGACAATTGCGTGGTCAGACAACACTGTACCCAAATACATTTTTTTTAATGTTTTTTTTCCCACAAATAGAGCTTTCATTTGGTGGTATTTAATCACCACCGGGTTTTACATTTTTTTGCTTGAGTTTTTCTTTGTTTCTGCCAGAAAATTAATGATGAGGCGACACTGATAGGTGGCACTGATGGGCACTGAAAGGCAGCACTGACTGGCATCACTGATGGGCACAAATTGGCATCACTGATGGGCACAGATTGGTGGCACTGATGGGCTCTGTTGGGGCTGCACTGATAATCAGTGCCCTGATGATCAGTACAGGTCTCCCTGTGAGGAGATGCCTCTGATCGGTTCTCCTCTCCTCGCACTCTGTCAGTGTGAGGCAAGGAGAGCCGATGAACGGCACTTCTGTGTTTACATGTGATTGGACACAACTGATTACATGGGTAAAGAGCCACGTCATCGGCTCTTTACTGAGGTCGGGTCGCGCCGTGTTGCAGTGGGACTGGGTGACATCATATGACGTCCCAGAACGAGAGGGCATCCTGCCCGCCATCTTTTGCCTATACGGCAGGCGGGAGGCGGTTAAATAAATATGTAAAACTAACATCCAAAGCACTTACAAAGGATGAAGAAGTGACAGGCACATCTATAGTATTCCTGGCCTTCTCTCCTGGATCACAACCGTCATCCTCAATGGGAATGGAAAGGTTTCTCTGGAGCACCCGATGACAGCTCAGTGTCTCAGCCTCACTGAAGCTGCCATGGCTCGGCAGGGCTCATAGGGACCCACTGCGCATGTGCCCAGTCCAGGCGCCGCGCATGGATGGATACGAGACTTAGTTCTTTATCCTTTGTAAGTTCATTGGATGTTGGTTTTACAATTTTATTTAATAAACTGTGTTACACTATGGCGAATGTGCGCTCTCTCTTGTATTTGTTTTGTCTAGATGTGTTTTCTGGCCATCCGGTGGAATCTCGGAGAGCTGCAGCAACCAGTGTTATTGAACTGTCAGGCATTTGATGTTCCAACAGTTGGAGTTCTAGACCAGCGCATCAGCGAGTACCTTTTTCTGTTGTGTTTTGAATGGTTCCAGGCATGGTATATTTTTACATAGTTGCATTTGTCTAGCTTGGACCAGTGTAACTACAGCATCTCACAAAAGTGAGTACACCCCTCACATTTTTGTAAATATTTTATTCTGTCTTTTCATGTGACAACACTGAAGAAATGACGCTTTGCTACAATGTAAAGTAGTGAGTGTACAGCTTGTATTGCAGTGTAAATTTGATGTCCCCTCAAAACTACTCAATACAAAAAGTGAGTACACCCCTATGTGAAAATGTCCAAATTGGCACCAATGTGTCAATATTTTCTGTGGCCACCATTATTTTCCAGCACTGCCTTAACCTTCTTGGGCATGGAGTTCACCACAGCCTCATAGGTTGCCACTGGAGTCCTCTTCCACTCCTCCATGACGACATCACCGAGCTGGTGGATGTAAGAGACCTTGCCTTCCTCCACCTTCCGTTTGAGGATGCCTCACAGATGCTCAATAGGGTTTAGGACTGGGGACATGCTTGGCCAGTCCATCACCTTTAACCTCAGCTTCTTTAGCAAGGCAGTGGTCCTGTTGCAGGTGTGTTTGGGGTCGTTATCATGTTGGAATACTAACCTGCGGCCCAGTCTCCAAAGGGAGGGGATCATGCTCTGCTTCAGTATGTCAGTACCTGTTGGTATTTATGGTTCCCTCGATGAACTGTAGCTCCCCAGTGCCGACAGCACTCATGCAGACCCAGACCATGACACTCCCACCACCATGCTTGACTGTAGGCAAGACACACTTGTCTTTGTACTCCTCACCGAAATGCCGCCACACACGCTTGACACCATCTGAACCAAATGAGTTTATCTTGGTCTCATCAGACCACAGGACGTGGTTCCAGTAATCCATGTCCTTAGTCTGCTTGTCTGCAGCAAACTGCAGACTTTCTTGTCCATCATCTTTAGAAGAGGCTTCCTTCTGGGATGACAGCCATGCAGACCAATTTGATGCAGTGTGCGGCGTGTGGTCTGAGCACTGACAGATTGACCCCCCACCCCTTCAACCTCTGCAACAATGCTGGCAGCACTCATGCGCCTATTTCCCAAAGACAACCTCTGGATATGACGCTGAGCACGTGCACTCAACTTCTTTGGTCGACCATGGGGATACCACATGTGTTGGACTTTTTGGGAGCCTAGCCATGTACAGGACCCCGAAAACCAATCACCGCCTTCAGGATTTCTAAGGGCGTAAATTTTTGATTTCAGTCCTCACTACCTATCACAGTTTTGAAGGCCATAAAATGCCAGGACAGTTCAACCCCCCCCAAATGACAAATTTTTTTATTTTTTTTTGCACAATGTTGTCACTAAATGATATATTGCTCAAACATGCCATGGGCATATGTGAATTACACCCCAAAATACATTCTGCTGCTTCTCCTGAGTACGGGGATACCACATGTGTGGGACTTTTGGGAGCCTAGCTGCGTACGGGGCCCCGAAAACCAATCACCGCCTTCAGGATTTCTAAGGGCGTAAATTTTTGATTTCACTCCTCACTACCTATCACAGTTTCAAAGGCCATAAAATGCCAAGATGGCACAACCCCCCCCCCCCAAATAACCCCATTTTGGAAAGTAGACACCCCAAGCTATTTGCTGAGAGGCATGGTGAGTATTTTGCAGCTCTCATTTGTTTTTGAAAATGAAGAAAGAAAAGAAAAATGTATTTTTTATTTCTTTTTTCAATTTTCAAAACTTTGTGACAAAAAGTGAGGTCTGCAAAATACTCACTATACCTCTCAGCAAATAGTTTGGGGTGTCTACTTTCCAAAATGGGGTCATTTGGGGGGGGGGGGGGGGGTTGTGCCATCTAGGCATTCCATGGCCTCCGAAACTGTGATAGGCAGTGAGGAGTGAAATCAAAAATTTATGCCCTTAGAAAGCCTGAAGGCGGTGCTTGGTTTTTGGGGTCCAGTACAGGGCCGGACTGGCTTGCCGGGATACCGGGAGATTTCCCGGTAGGCCGCCTGAGTTGCTGCGGCTGCAGTGCTCCCCTCCTGCTCCTTTGTGTCACGGAGCTGGCTGGGTCTGTGTTCGGCGGCCGCGCTGTAAAATGGTCCCGCCCCCCTAGACCGGCTTGTGTGATAGTGGATAGAATCAGTGTTCCGCCTATCACACGAGCCGGTCTAGGGGGGCGGGACCATGTTACAGCGCGGCCGCCGAACACAGACAGAGCCAGCTCCGTGACACACAGGAGCAGGAGAGAGGGACGGAGCAGGAGAGAGGGATACTGTAGATGCCCGCCCATACAGTCCGCCCTGTGTGCCTCAGCCTGTATAGGAGGATCGGCGGGGGGAGAGGAGGGGGGCCGCATATAGAGGAAATGAGCTTTCTATATTCCTCCATGCAGCCGCTGAATACTTGCAGGAGGGAGAGGAGGAGAATCAAGTATTCAGCGGCTGCATGGAGGAATATAGAAAGCTCATTTCCTCTATATGCGCCCCCCAGCCGATCCTCCTATCCAACTTCTTTTACTGGCCCCTCCAGTTCCTCTTGTGCTCCCCCCCATGCTCTCCTCCCCTCACCACACTCTCCAGCCCCCCCCCCCCCCAGTTCTCTCCACCCCTGTTTTTTCTGCCCCCCCTGCTCTCCAGCTCTCCCCATCCTACTCTAGCCACCATCCCAGTGCTCTTCACTCCCCCAGTGCTCTCCACCCATGTTCTTTCTCCCCCCCCCCAGTGCTCTCCAGCTCTGCCCATCACTCTCCAGCCCCCACCCCAGTGCTCTCCGCCCCCCACAGTGCTCTCCAGCCCCCCATTCTCCGCACCCCTGTTTTCTGTCCCCCTGGTGCTCTCAAGCTCCACCCATCACTCTCCAGCCCCCACCCCAGTGCTCTCCGCCCCCCACAGTGCTCTCCAGCCCCCCATTCTCCGCACCCCTGTTTTCGGTCCCCCCGGTGCTCTCAAGCTCCACCCATCACTCTCCAGCCCCCACCCCAGTGCTCTCCGCCCCCCACAGTGCTCTCCAGCCCCCCATTCTCCGCACCCCTGTTTTCGGTCCCCCCGGTGCTCTCAAGCTCCACCCATCACTCTCCAGCCCCCACCCCAGTGCTCTCCGCCCCCCACAGTGCTCTCCAGCCCCCCATTCTCCGCACCCCTGTTTTCGGTCCCCCCGGTGCTCTCAAGCTCCACCCATCACTCTCCAGCCCCCACCCCAGTGCTCTCCGCCCCCCACAGTGCTCTCCAGCCCCCCATTCTCCGCACCCCTGTTTTCGGTCCCCCCGGTGCCCTCAAGCTTCACCCATCGCTCTCCAGCCCCCCCGTGCTCTTTGCCCCCCGTGCTCTCCACCCCTGTTTTTTTTTGGCTCCCCCTCCAGTGCTCTCAAGCTTCCCCCCCAGCACTCTCCGCTCCCCACCCCTGTACTCTCCACTACCCCGCCAGTGCTCTCCAGTCCCCCGTGATTTCCACCCCTGTTCTTTCTGGCCCCCACTGGTGCTTTCAAGCTCCCCCCATTGCTCTCCACTCCCCCCTGCTCTTTGTACCCCCCAGTGCTCTCCACCCCTGTTTTTCTGCCCCTCCCCCAGTGCTCTTCTCCACCCCACACTCTTAGCCCCCCCGTGCTCTTTGCCCCCCATGCTCTCCACCCCTGTTTTTTTTGGCTCCCCCTCCAGTGCTCTCAAACTTCCCCCCCAGCACTCTCCGCTCCCCACCCCTGTACTTTCCACTCCCCCCTGCATTTTGCCCCCACCCATGTGGTCTCCAACCCCCGCCAGTGCTCTCCAGTCCCCCGTGCTTTCCACCCCTGTTCTTTCTGGCCCCCACTGGTGCTTTCAAGCTCCCCCCATTGCTCTCCACTCCCCCCTGCTCTTTGTACCCCCCAGTGCTCTCCACCCCTGTTTTTCTGCCCCTCCCCCAGTACTCTTCGCCACCCCACACTCTTAGCCCCCACAGTGCTCTCCACCTCTGTTCTTTTTGGACCCCCAGTGCTCTCAAGTCCCCCCCCCCCAGCGCTCTCCGCTCCCCATCCCTGTGATTTCCACTCCCCCCCTGCTCTTTGCCCCCACCCATGTGCTCTCCAACTCCGCCAGTACTCTCTGCTCCCCCTTCTTTCCAGCTCCCACCCAGTGCTCTCCACTTCCCCAGGACCAGAGGACAGGCTGACTGGGGCTGGAAAATGAGGATGGCTGAAGGTGCAGGTGGCCAGGTACCACTCCATCTCACAGCAAACAGATCCTCTGGAAGGAGCACTGTCCCCATCCAAAAGGAGAACAGACCCTGCCTGCTGTTGGCCATCATGGATATCCTGCTGGCATGCAAGGTACCGTACCGAGCATCAACAACACACCTTCCCACAGACAGGGACTGCTGACTGGGCCATGGGGCACAGGAGGGGCTGCAATGATGGGCACAGTGAAGCTGCATTCCTGGGCACAATGAGACTGCATTCACGGGCACAGTGAGACTGCATTCACTGGCACAGTGAGACTGCATTTGATGGGCACAGTGAGGCTGCATTGATGGGCACAGTGAGGCTGCATTGATGGGCACAGTGAGGCTGCATTGATGGGCACAGTGAGACTGCAATGGTGGGCACAGTGAGGCTGCAATGGTGGTCACAGTGAGGCCGCATTCATGGGCACAGTGAGACTGCATTCACGGGCAGAGTAAAGCTGCATTTGATGAGCACAGTGAGGCTGCATTTGATGGGCACAGTGAGGCTGCATTGATGGGCACAGTGAGGCTGCATTGATGGGCACAGTGAGGCTGCATTGATGGGCACAGTGAGGCTGCATTGATGGGCACAGTGAGGCTGCATTGATGGGCACAGTGAGGCTGCATTTGATTGGTACTGATGAGGCTGCATTTGATGGGCTCTGGTGAGGCTGAATTGAGCTCCTGAATCATGTCTGCAGTCTCTGACCATCTCCTGTATCATGTCTGCAGTCTCTGACCATCTCCTGTATCATGTCTGCAGTCTCTGACCATCTCTTGTATCATGTCTGCAGTCTCTGAGGGAGTCTGCAGAGGAGTCAAGAGTGGGAGCACCGCCGGGATGGGGGTCATGGGAGAAGTCAGACAAGTGTGGACTGTGAAGAGGAGACTATAGGATAAAACCAGAGCCACCGAGCTGGAGCCGACTGACTGAGCCCTACACGGTGCACCTGAGAGGAGGTCAGTGACAGCACCGCTAGGCCAGTCTGAAGGGGGGGTCACTGATGTAAGGGGGGAGTGAATACGATAATGTAAGGGGGCACCGATATAAAGCACAGCCTTATATCAGTAACCCACCCCCCCTTACCTTAGTGTATTCTTTCTGCGGAAGGTGGTTTCCCCCCCCCTCCCACGTTCTGAGTTCCTGGGGTCCCCCTTGATGATTGATCACTTACCACTTTTAACTGGAATTTGCTTATATAAAGCCCTATGTGATTTCATATCTGTCTTATCTATATATAATACACTCTTCAAATGTGCATTTTATGGTTTTCCCTTTCATGAACAAGAAATCAATGACGTTATGCTGTTGCGGTGGTATAATAATGCTGTGGGGCTGGTATGAAATTTTTTCCAGGGCTGGATGTTATTCCCAGTCCGGCCCTGGTCCAGTATGTGGCTAGGCTCCCAAAAAGTCTCACACATGTGGTATCCCTGTACTCAGGAGAAGCAACAGAATGTATTTTGGGGTGTAATTTCACATATTCCCATGGCATGTTTGAGCAATATATCATTTAGTGACAACTTTGTGCAAAAAAAATAAAAAAATTTGTCTTTTTCCCGCAACCTGTGTCACAATATAAAATATTCCATGGACTCGACATGCCTCTCAGCAAATAGCTTGGGTGTCTACTTTCCAAAATGGGGTCATTTGGGGGGGGGGGGGGTTGAACTGTCCTGGCATTTTATGCACAACATTTAGAAGCTTATGTCACACATCACCCACTCTTCTAACCACTTGAAGACAAAGCCCTTTCTGACACTATTTGTTTACATGAAAAAATATTTTTTTTTGCAAGAAAATTACTTTGAACCCCCAAACATTATATATTTTTTTAAAGCAAAGGCCCTACAGATTAAAATGGTGGGTGTTTCATTTTTTTTTTTCACACAGTATTTGCGCAGTGATTTTTTGGGGGGGAAAAACACAATTTTGAATGCACTAAAACACACTATATTGCCCAAATGTTTGATAAAATAAAAAAGATGATCTTAGGCCAAGTACATTGATACCAAACAGCACATGCTTTAAAATTGCGCACAAACGTGCAGTGGCGACAAACTACATACATTTTTAAAAGCCTTTACAGGTTACCACTTTAGATTTACAGAGGAGGTCTACTGCTAAAATTACTGCCCTCGATCTGACCTTCACGGTGATACCTCTAATGCATGGTGCAATTGCTGTTTACATTTGACGCCAGACCAATGCTTGCGTTCGCCTTTGCGCGAGAGCAGGGGGGGACAGGGGTGCTTTTTTTTTTTTCTTTTTCTTTTTTTTTCTTTTTTATCTTGTTTTTAAACTGTTCCTTTTATTTTATTTTTTTATTGTTATGTCAGGGAATGTAAATATCCCCTATGATAGCAATAGGTAGTGACAGGTACTCTTTTTTGAAAAAAATGGCGTTTATTAGACCCTAGATCTCGCCTCTGCCCTCAATGCATCTGACCACACCAAGATCAGTGTGATAAAATGCTTTCCCAATTGCCCAATGGCGCTGTTTACATCCGGCGAAATCTAAATCATGAAATGCTCGTAGCTTCCGGTTTCTTAGGCCATAGAGATGATTGGAGCCATTCTGGTCTCTGATCAGCTCTATGGTCAGCTGGCCGAATCACCGGCTGCATTCTCAGGTTCCCTGTTGGGACAGGAGAGCCAGAGAAAAACATGGAAGACGGTGGGAGGGGGGGACATTCCCTCCCACTGCTTGTAAAAGCAGTCTAGAGGCTAATTAGCCGCTAGGATTGCTTTTACATGAAAGCCGACCGCTGGCTGAAAAGAATGATACCAAGATGATACCTAAATCTGCAGGCATCATTCTGGTATAACCACTCAAAGTCCAGCAACATACCAGTACGTTGCTGATCCTTGTTGGGCATATATTGTAATCTTTTTTTTTCATGCAGCCTGTGGGCTGAACGAAAAAAGAGATTGATTGGTGGGTATGCCCACCATTAGAATACCTCCCTTCATCCACCCACTTCTAATGATGGGCATACATGCACCATTTATATATGCTGAAGCATGGGGGCATCCGCCCCAAAGGTTAGGAGCAAATCGCTCCTCCGCCCCTGCTGCCCCCATGCTTTGGCATATGTCACCTCCAACAGCGCTGGAGTCACGGCTTTATGTATTGTGGGAGCAAACGCTGTTGCTGTCAAGATAATTAAATCCGCGCTGCAGCTGAATGGCGTACCTGAAGACAAAAAAATGGTTAACAATAAAACACAGTAAAGTATAAAAAATTGCATACCTGAAAAGCAAACATGATAAAACATAATAACAATAAAACATTGCAGAATAGAATACAGTAAAAAAGAGCAGAACAATAGAGAGAGAATAGAGAGAGAGAACAATAAAATGACAACTATTTTTGTTTTTTTTATTTTATATATATTTCTGTTTTGTTTTTGTTTTTTACACTTTTTTTTTGTAACTCTAACTTTTATAACTGTAACCGGTTCCAGGTTCGGGTCTCTCAAAATGCGATGGCATCTTGGGAGACCCTGTGAAAGTGTGCCTAGTCTGTGCAATGCTGTACCCTACGCTAATACTCAACTAATGTATGGTAGCGTTCAAAACATTCACCAATGCAAAGACCAGGATTGTCAGGACAGGAGGGACAATAATAGCGGGTGTCACGCCTATATCCGCGCTCGCTGCAGACACAACATCTTTTTTGGGGGGGTTCGTTGGGTAGGGGTACTCGGGAGGACATAAAGAAAATGCCTCTCATGCAGCCGACTGCATTTGGTTGGGGATGTGAATGGGGGAAGTACGGGCGCTGCAGAAGTGGTGGGTTCCTAATTAGGATTGGGAATGCAGCAGGAAGGGCAATATGGGCACGACGGGCCTGTGTTTGTCTTTTAGGTGGCAGCGGGACACTACTTGTGCTTGCCACCTCACTAGCTTGAACTGCACTTATGGAACTCACCAAGAGTTACTGCTGGCTGGTTTGACTACGACCGGGGTGTACTAGGCCGCTGGTGCTTGCCAGTTCACCAAAACGCTACCAAAAAAACTGTTAGCGATCGCAGGGATCAGGCCTGACTCTGCGAACGCTGCAGTTATGCGTTTAGTGTTTTGTAAGTGACAGTGATCGATCAATACTGCACTTGGGTGGGCTGGGCGGAGGGGCAAAACGCAGGTGCTAGCAGGTATCTGGGCTGATCCCACTAACACTGTGTTTTTGGGAACCCTAAACTGCTGGGGACGCTAGTATAGATCTGATTGGATCAGATATTGATCCGTTCAGATACTATACCACTAAGGGAGGTGTACGGTGCGTGCGTGGGTGTTAGCGCTACTGGCACTAACCTGACGCTGCCTGGGGCTGGTGCTTGCCAGTTCACCAAAACGCTACCAAAAAACTGTTAGCGATCGCAGGGATCAGGCCTGACTCTGCGAACACTGCAGTTATGTGTTTAGTGTTTTGTAAGTGACAGTGATCGATCGATACTGCACTTGGGTGGGCTGGGCGGAGGAGCAAAATGCAGGTGCTAGCAGGTATCTGGGCTGATCCCGCTAACACTGCATTTTTGGGTACCCTAAACTTCTGGGGAAGCTAGTATAGAACTGATCAGATCAGATATTGATCCGTTCAGATACTATACCACTAAGGAAGGTGTATGCTGCGTGCGTGGGTGTTAGCGGTACTGACGCTAACCTGCCGCTGCCTGGGGTGATGCGGACCCTAAAACCTAACTTATATCACCGACGGGCGATCAGGGGGCCAAACCTTTATTAGGTAATAAACGGCGGGTGCCCTGACACTATAAAAAATAAACTAACTAACCAGCGTCACCTGTAACAGTTATACGGTGATCGCTGGTGAAAGGGTTAACTAGGGGGCAATTAAGGGGTTAAAACCTTTATTAGGTAGTATATGGGGGTCCCTGACGCTATAAAACGCTGACGGCGAAAATAAATATTTACCTCCCTAACTAGCGTCACCAGTGACACTAATACAGCGATCAGAAAAACGATCGCTTAGTGACACTGGCGACAGGGGGTGATCAAGGGGTTAAAACTTTATTAGGGGGGGTTAGGGGTGTACCCTAGACCTAAAGGGGGCTAACAGTAACTGCCCTAACACAGTAACTGTCACAAACTGACACCAATGCAGTAATCAGAAAAAAAAACGCCGGAACGGAAAATACCGAGCCGAGGATCGATGACATCACTTCCTCTGCCGCTGTTTACTATACAGCAGCAGAGGACGATTCTCATTTGTTGGGAGCGATCGCGAGGGGGTGGCCACGAATGAGTGGTCTCCCCCTCAGCCTGGATCGCTCCTCTAACGATGCCGACCGCCTCGGGCACCGGGGGAGGGGCGCGATGCGCCCCCCGCCCGCGGGAGGCAGATCACATGCCAGGTATGTGATTTTGCCTGCCCGTGCCATTCTGCCACAGTATATCTGCGTTAGGCGGGCGGCAAGTGGTTAAAGGTGTTGTAAACCCTCGTGTTTTTTCACCTTAATGCATCCTATGTATTAAGTTGAAAAAACTTCTCTCACTGACCAGCCCCCCAGCCCCCCTGTTTTACTCACCTGAGTCCTGTATTCCCCCGCCAGAGACTCGCTCTTCCTCTCTGCCCGGGGTTCTCGGCTCTTGATTGGATAGATTGATAGCAGCACAGCCATTGGCTCCCGCTGCTGTCAATCAAATCCAATGACGCAGGGGGAGGGGCTGAGTCCTACATTTGGTGTCTATGGACGCCGAATGCTGGACACGGGAGCGCGCCCGCAAGGTAACCCCCCCCGGGAGAGCGCTTCTCCTAGGGGGTTATACGATGCGGGGAGGAGCTACCAGCACCGCCGGGGACCACAGAAGTCGAGAATCGGTTCCACTCTGTGCAGAACGAACTGGAGGTAACTATGACATGTTTGTTATTAAAAAAAAACAAAGCCTTACAATCACTTTAAGGCTCATTTCTTGAGAGCGAGACTGTGTCCGTGTCCACTCCGCTATGCATTGTGGACACGGACACAGTCTCGCTCTCAAGAAATGAGCCTGTCATCCACCTGCTCAGCGGAGAGATCCCCCCGCTGAGAAAGCAGATTCCGCTTATCCAAGGCGCCCGTGTGAAAGGGGCCTAAAGGGAGAATCTGTAATTTCATAATGAAAGAACGTGTGCATGAGTGCAAATTCTAGAGGCGCTCAGAAGTCTCTCCAACTGACAGAAAACTGGGGCCAGCGATACAAGCCCAAAGCCCCAAAACATTTTAGCACATGAATATTAGCCAGTCAGTGAGATTCCAACTTTTTCCTTTTCAAACAGTGATAAAACACCAGGAAGGAGTTTAAAGCTGAACTCCGAGCATAAAAAAAAAAAAAAAAGATCTAATTTTCTTGTTTTGTCTAGGGTAGAGAAGAAACAGTTTTTCTTACCTGATCCTTTGCTCCCCCTGCAGATAGTGCACCCCATGATCCACTGGTGGGTTGTCCCTTGGTGTCCTATGGACCCTGCTCTGGTCTTTATGACGTCAGGACCCTAGATCAGTAGAGTGCTGTAGCTGTGGGGACTGGTCTAGCTCCGGAAAAAAGTGAAGGATCAGGTAAGAATATTTCCTTTTATTGCTCCTCCCAGTTGTCTCCAAGCCATGGCCCTCCAGTTGTTCAAGAACTACAATTCCCATCATGCCTAGTCATGTTTGTGAATGCCAGAGTTTTACAATGGCTCATGGAATGTGTAGTTCCGCAACAGCTGGAGGGCCGTAGTTTGGAGATCCCTGCATGAGCAATTAACTGTGTAGTTGAAGGCCAACCCTTGCCTGGTGTTGGGCTCCAAAGTAGCTTTAACCCTTTCGCTGCCATGTCTGTACATTATAGGGACCTAAAAGCGGGTTGGGGGGTTACACATTTCCAGTACCCTAGCGTGATTGTCGGTGATGGCTGCAATATAAGCCCTACCCCCCCAAATAAGCCCTAGTTAAAGTCCTTGTAGGTCTTATTTTTATGGTAGGGCTTATTTTCGGGGAAAGAGGGTAGGGCTTATTTGGGGGGTAAGGCTTATATTGCAGCCATCACTGACAATCGTGCTAGGTCTTATTTTCGGGGAAACAGGGTAGCTGCAGCCACCGGAATTGTGTGTAAATTAAGGTGACCAGATTTTTAAAATGAAATCCGGGGACATTTTTTTTTTTTATTGGCAAATAGTAAACTATTTTATAAGCATATTTTCCTCAAATTATATATGCAGTGTATGTGGTATGTGTTTATGTAATGATTGTATGATATATACAATTATTTCTGGAAATCATTTCATACCAGCCCCATGGCATTATTATGCCAGCCCAACCGCATAACGTCATTATTTTCTTGTTCATAAAAAGGAAAACCATGCATTTTAAAGAACATTTGAAGAGTGTATTATACTCACCAGTGCTTATCAGCGCGGCCTCATCAGTGCCCATCAATGCAGCCTCACCAGTGCTCATCAATACAGCCTCGCCAGTGCCAACCAATGCAGCCTCACCAATGCAAATCAATGCAGCCTCACCAAATCTAATCAATGCAGCCTCACCAGTGCCAATCAATGCAGCCTCACCAGTGCCAATCAATGTAACCTCACCAGTGCCAATCAATGTAACCTCACCAGTGCCCATCACCTCAGCCTGTTCAGTGCCCATCAACTCAGCCTGTTCAGTGCCCATCAACTCAGCCTGTTCAGTGCCCATTAGCTCAGTCTGATCAGTGCCCATCAATGCAGCCTGTTAATTGCCCATCAATGCAGCCTGTTCAGTGCCCATTAGCTCAGCCAGATCATTGCCCATCAATGCAGCCTGTTCAGTGCCCATCAGCCCAGCCTTTCCAGTGCCCATCAGCTCAGCATGTTCAGTGCCCATTAGCTCAGCCAGATCATTGCCCATCAATGCAGCCTGATCAGTGCCCATCAATGCAGCCTGATCAGTGTCCATCAATGCAGCCTGCTCAGTGCTCATCAATGCCACATGATCAGTGCCCATCAATGCAGCCTGTTCAGTGCCCATCAATGCCACGTGATCAGTGCCCATTAGCCCAGCCTTTTCAGTGCCCATCAGCTCAGCCTGTTCAGTGCCCATCAGCTCAGCCTGTTCAGTGCCCATCAGCTCAGCCTGTTCAGTGCCCATCAATCCAGCCTGTTCAGTGCCCAGCAGATCAGCCTGTTTATTGTTCATCAATGCAACCTGTTCAGTGCCCGTCAGCTCAGCCTGTTCAGTGCACATCAATGAAGCCTGCTCAGTGCCCATCAATGCCGCCTGCTCAGTGCCCATTAAAGCAGCCTGCTCAGTGCCCATTAATGCAGCTTGCTCAGTGCCCATCAATGCAGCCTGCTCAGTGCCCATTAGCTCAGCCTGCTCAGTGCCCATCAATGCAGCCTGTTCAGTGCCCAGCAGCTCAGCCTGTTCAGTGCCCAGCAGCTCAGCCTGTTCAGTGCCCAGCAGCTCAGCAGCCATCAGCTCAGCCTGTTCAGTGCCCATAAATGCAGCCTGTTTAGTGCCCATAAATGCAGCCTCACCTAGAGGAGAAGAGATGAATTATACAGAGCGGGGATTTCCTGTTTACCCCGTGTGGCTGCTGTTCTCAGAGGATGTCCTGCCTTCTTTAAAAGGTATCACCCGTGTGCTGCCTATCATAGGAGGCAGTCCAGGAGGCGGGACTTCCTCTGACAGTTGAGTAAGTGGGAGATCCCCACTCTTTATAATCCAGCAGCGCTCGAAACCCCCCCCCTCACCATCCAAGACAGCCCAAGCCCCCAATGGGCCCACTGGGACTTAACTTAAATATAGAGTAAGGTTATCCAGAGGTGTAACTAGAACCTTTAGGGCCCTGGTGCAAAAAATCCTTAGTGGACCCCCCTAATTTATTTGGTCCCGGGGCCCTTTTTTCTGGTCCCATGGCCCTTCCCACTGATCCTGGGGCTCTTTACTCCTGTTGCGGGGCCCTTTTATTATGGCTCGCAGCAGTGCCTTTTCATGTGTTCTGCAGTGGGCTCCCTTCCTACATCTTGGACCCACCCTACGGTGACAGAAAGCAATATATATGTCACCAGCACACCAGGGAACTCCATATAAGGGTCCAACGCAGTGGCACAATTACCAGGGTTGCAAAGGTCACACTTGTGATCAGGCCCTGGTGATCTGCTGCCATTAGAGCACCTGCTTTTGATAGCGCTGCTCTGACTTCTCTTTCTCCATGGCAGCGGTGGAAGTCTGGTTACATAATGGGTCTGATGGGTGCATGCGGGGGAGGGCTGGCACTATTGGTTGTAGACAGCTGAGTCCCACGTCGGTCACCTGGAAGCAGTACTATTGTCATGCCGATCGAGATCTGATCCAGGTGACGCTCCCAGTCTGATCCAATAAACATAGTATTTATAGGAATCAAAAGTACAATCATACTGTATATATCAAAAATATGTTTAGCAGATACGTGGGCTCCATGCCAGTAAAGTTGGGGCTCTGATCAATTGAATTACTATTTTATTTAATATTAGATCCGACTGGGAGGAGCATCACTTGGATCGCATCTCGATCAGCATGTCAGAGATGGCTAGGCAGTGCTACCGCTGCTAAGCGACCGTGGAAGGCTCAGCTGTTTACAACCAATTGTACTCGTGCTTCTGCACATGTGCCCATCAGCCTCATAAAGTAACCAGCACTGGGTCCTAATGTGCTGCCATGGAGACAGAGACCAGCGCTGTCTATTACAGGGGCAGGACCGCAACCCTGGTTGTTTGGCCACTGGATTCCCCCACCCACTTAGAATGTGTAGATGGGGGAATTGGATCATATATATTTTTTTTCAAAGCTAAATCTGACAAGGCCCAATGTCACATCTAAAAACGAGCGCTCAGGGGAAGTGAATATAGTAAGCAAAGTAAAAAACAACAGCAAAAAATTAATGGCAACAGCAGCCGCCTCAAATAGTGCCTCTAAAAGTAGAAAAAACACTGCTAAATCATAAATGAAAAGCTTAAAAAGCTAATGGCAGCGCTTGTGTAATGATTGATCAAAAACGGAACAATCTAAACCATATATAATATGAAGTCCGTGTACACTTTTAAATGCTAACATGGATGATCCTGAAGACAAGTGTGAGTCCTTCAAAAGTCTATGGAGCGTGATCATCAAGGGTAGTTGTATTCATTCCACAATGTTTCACATCACAAAAAAAAAAAAAAAAAGCAAAGTATTTGCTGCAGAAAAGTGCTAAATGGAAATTGGAAGCACAAAGAAGTTAGGGAGATAGAGGAGAGAAGGGAGGGAGATAGGGACAGTTCACTGATCAAAGTGTAAATGCAGAGCTCACTCATTGGAGGGGGGAGGCTGGATGTTGGTGGCTCAGGCATACTTCACACAGCTTGGAATGTGTAGCTGGTTTTCTTCATATCTCCCGCGCACATCTCCCCTCTCTCTCCTGCACACAGCTGTATGTCGGGATAGGAGAGTGGGCGGGGAACCGGGCAGACACAGGGGGAACAGGGACAGGAGGAGGAGCTGTATGCATCGCTCACCTCCTGTCAGTTGCTGGGAGGGGGGAGTGAACTCGTTGAGCTGTGTGTGAGACAAGTGTCAGAGACACTCCGCTCAGCTGCAGCCACCGGCCCCTAATATGCAGACTGATTCTCCTGTCCTATGGACGGGAGAAAGCAGTCTGCTCTCTCGAACTGTCAGTGACCAGACTTCCCCAGCCCTGCAAAGCGGGGACAAAAACGGGGACAAACTTCCTCCGGGGACTGTATGGTCAGTCCGGGGACTGTCCCCGGAAATCGGGGACGTCTGGTCACCCTAGTGTAAATCTGACAAGCAGACTCCTGCCTGTCAGATGGAAGCATTTGGGCAGCTGTGCTGGTGCCTGGTTGCTTCCACAATCAGGCACCCGGGCTCTGCTTACCCATCTGCGGGCTCAGGACTGGCATAGTGGATGCCGCCGGATAGAGGGGAGGGAGAAGAGTGGATACACCTCAGCTCTTCTCCCTTCCTTGTTGCTGACCTGGAAAGTGACGTGTTTGATGTCACTTCCGGGTCAGCCTCTTGGTGTCTCCATCCAGTATTGCCAGGAAAGACTGCATTGCATTACATTCAGTGGAGTACAGGGGAAATATTCAGGGCCTTTTAGACCTTGGAGATCTCATGAACCACTTCCTTCCCCGTCATATGCTGTCCGGGCCGTCTAGGGGGCGCGTGCGCCCGCCGCATCGCTCGGGAGCCAGTGCGCATGCCCGGCGGCCGCGATATCCGCCAAGCACCCGCGATTGCCGGTCATACAGAGCAAGGACGTGGATCTGTCAGGGGAGAGGAGACCGATCGTGTGTTCCCAGTACAGAGGAACACACTGATCAGTCTCCTCCCCTTGTGAGTCCCCTCCCCCTACAGTGAGAATCACTCCCTAGGTAACACATTTAACCCCTTGATCGCCCCTAGTGTTAACCTCTTCCCTGCCAGTGACATTTATACAGTAATCTGTGCATTTTTATAGCACTGATCGCTGTATAAATGTGAATGGTCCCAAAACAGTGTCAAAAGTGTCTGATATGTCCTCCGCAATGTCACAGTCACAATAAAAATCGCAGATCGCCGCCATTACTAGTAAAAAAAATAAAAATGCTATAAATCTATTTCCTATTTTGTGGACGCTATAACTTTTGCGCAAATCAATCAATAGATTTTTTTTTACCAAAAATATGTAGAAGAATACATACTGGCCTAAACTGAGGATTTTTTTTTTTTTAAATTGGAATATTTATTATAGCAAAATGTAAAAAATATTGTGTTTTTTTCAAACTTGTCACTCTTCTTTTGTTTATAACGCAAGAAATAAAAACCGCAGAGGTGATCAAAAAATGATAAAAATGAAATTTCGGTACAGTGTTGCATGACTGCGCAATTGTCATTCAAAGTTCGACAGCGCTAAAAACTGAAAACTGGCCTTGGCAGGAAGGGGGTGAAAATGCCCTGTATTGAAGTGGTTAAAGAGAGCCTGTCACCTAAAAATCATCATCATGATAATTAAAAAAAGAAAAGTTAGAAAAAAAACTAAAAGTTACACCCAAGCACAAAATCCCCCCCCCCCCCCCCAATTTTTTTGAGGTCCCCCCCATATACGAATGTAAACGCATGTGTCGGGGGCGCCTACGCATGAAAACTTTTGCATTACACATGTTTCATATCGCCGCACATGCCAGAGTGAGAGCAATATTTCTAGCTGCAGACCTCCTCCGTAACACTAAACTGATGACCTATAGGGGGGCTTTTAAAGTGTTGCCTATAGAAAATATAGGGTACTGATGTTTGTCACAATTTCATGGGCACATGCAATTTTAGGGTATCTGTTTACTCGGTGCAACCTCGACTTTTTTGATTTTACAAAAGAATTAGGTCATTTATTATGTTTGTTTGCCCTAAAATTAACTTTAGTGTATTTTTTAACTGAAATTTTACCTTTGCGGTATTATGTGATACCCTGTTTCCCCGAAAATAAGACCTAGCGTGACTGTCAGTGATGGCTGCAATATAAGCCTTACCCCCCAAATAAGCCCTACCCTGTTTCCCCGAAAATAAGCCCTACCCTGAAAATAAGACCTACAAGGACTTTAACTAGGGCTTATTTGGGGGGTAGGGCTTATATTGAAGCCATCACCGTCAATCATGCTAGGTCTTATTTTCGGGGAAACAGGGTATAAAAAATGGGAACTACCACTATTTTATTCTCTAGGGTGTCTGCTTTCAGAAAATCTGATATTTGGGGGGTTTTATGTAATGTTTAGGCTTAAAATGTTTCTTTAAGCATGTGTGAAAAAACATCTCTGGCAGCAAAAAGGTTAAACCCTAAATGGATAGTTTTCTAAACAACTGTGTATCAAATATTATTATCATTCTACTTTCTCTAAACTCCTTTTTCCACTTTTCTCACCATTTCCCATTTTTGATTTCGAAGCCGACATCCCAGTGCGACGTCGGCACGACATGTGTATGACTTCTTTAACAGAAGTCAATGCAAGTCATGCAGAAGTCGCACCAAAAGCAGTGCAGGAACCTTTTTCTAAGTCGGAGTGACCCAAGTCGCTCCTATTAGGAACTGGATAGAGTTCAGAGAAGGGCAATAAAATTAATAACTGGACGGGACTGAAGGACCTCATTTACGAGGAACATCAAGAGCTAAATTTATTCTTCCTGGAGAAGAGATGATTGAGAGGAGATATGATAAGCGATATACAAATATCTCAATGGTGATCCCAGCGTAGGTAGGAAACTATTCAGTCCCAGGGAGTGTAAGAGGACACGGGGCCACACAATGAGATTGGAGGAAAAGCGGTTTAACCTCCAGCTGCGTAGGGGATTTTTCACTGTCTGGGCGATAAGGATGTGCAACTCTCTTCCACAATTGGTGGTGTCAGCGGGAAGTATAGATAGTTATAAAAGGCTCTTGGATGTGCATCTTAGCGAACACAATATACAGGGATATGGGAAATAATTATCTACACCACATGTGTCAAACACAAGGCCCACAGGCCGAAAATGGCCCACCAGGCCATTAATGTGGTCGTCACACTGAGGGCTTTTTTTCAGCCAGAACATATTGGAACCCCTAAACCCTGCACTCTGTATGTTGTGCACTTCTCAACCCTGCACGCTTTACACAGCACACCCCTGAATAGGGTTGCCACCTGTCTGGGATTCACCCGAACAGTACAGGTTTTGAAACATGTGCCTGGGTCTCTGCCTTCCTGAGACCCGGGCACATTATTTATTTCAGACCTGCCAGTGGCTCCCTGTGCCTCAGCTGTGCCACCTGTGCGGCCGTGTCTCCTCAAGTTCGGGTACGCAGCGCCGCTTGATTTCTGCTCCCGCTGCCTGAGTGCCTCCCTATCTAACCCCCCCTGGGCAGTCAGCGCACCTCCTTCTGCTCTGTGTGCTGCAGACGGGACACAGAGGCAAAGGAGCCTCTATGTTGCCGGGTGCTCTTCTCGAGTCCTCTGGCTGGCTGCAGAAGGGACAAGGAGGTGGGGTTGAAGGCGGAACCTCCCCATTCCCTGCTGCTCTGTTGGAAAGTGTGCAGAGATCACGGTGGGACTGGAGCCCAGCTTGTAAGGTAAATTTTTACCATGTTAGTATGTCAGGATTTCAAAGTACTCTCACCTCTCCGCCCCCCAATATACACTATATATACATACATACATACACACACCCCCCATATACCATCCATCCATATAGTTCTCTCTCTCCTCCTCATACACCATCCATATATACAGTCCCCTCCATATATACAGTTCTCCCGCCATATATACAGTTCTCCCCCCATACACCATCCATATATACAGTTCTCCTGCCATATATACAGTTCTCCCCCGACCATACACCATCCATATATACAGTTCTCCCCCCATACACCATCCATATATACAGTTCTCCTGCCATATATACAGTTCTCCCCCGACCATACACCATCCATATATACAGTCCTCCCCCCATATATACAGTTCTCCCCCCCCCATACTCCATCCATATATACAGTCCTCCCCCCATATATACAGCTCTCCCCCCCCCCATACTCCATCCATATATACAGTCCCCCCCCCCCATATTTACAGTCCTCCCCCCATATATACAACCCCCCATATATACAGCCCCCCCATACACCCTCCATATATACAGTTCTCCACCCCCCCATATACCATCCATATATACTGTTCTCATCAGGTGACACCCTCCACTGCCCTACTGACACCATCCACGGCCCTACTGACACCATCCACGGCCCTACTGACACCGTCCACTACCCTACTGACACCGTCCTCTTCTCTACGGACACCGTCCTCTTCTCTACGGACACCATCCACTGCCCTATTGACACCGTCCACTGCCCTACTGACACCGTCCACTGCCCTACTGACACCGTCCTCTTCTCTACGGACACCGTCCTCTTCTCTACGGACACCATCCACTGCCCTATTGACACCGTCCACTGCCCTACTGACACCGTCCACTGCCCTACTGACACCATCCACGGCCCTACTGACACCATCCACGGCCCTACTGACACCGTCCACTACCCTACTGACACCGTCCTCTTCTCTACGGACACCCTCCTCTTCTCTACGGACACCATCCACTGCCCTACTGACACCGTCCACTGCCCTACTGACACCATCCACTGCCCTACTGACACCGTCCACTGCCCCACTGACACCGTCCTCTTCTCTACGGACACTGTCCTCTTCTCTACGGACACCATCCACTGCCCTACTGACACCGTCCACTGCCCTACTGACACCGTCCACTGCCCTACTGACACTGTCCACTGCCCTACTGACACCGTCCACTGCCCTACTGACACCGTCCACTGCCCTACTGACACTGTCCACTGGCCTACTGACACCGTCCTCTTCTCTACGGAAACCGTCCTCTTCTCTACGGACACCATCCACTGCCCTACTGACACCGTCCACTGCCCTACTGACACCATCCACTGCCCTACTGACACCATCCACTGCCCTACTGACACCGTCCACTGCCCCACTGACACCGTCCTCTTCTCTACGGACACTGTCCTCTTCTCTACGGACACCATCCACTGCCCTACTGACACCGTCCACTGCCCTACTGACACCATCCACTGCCCTACTGACACCGTCCACTGCCCTACTGACACCATCCACTGCCCTACTGACACTGTCCACTGCCCTACTGACACCGTCCTCTTCTCTATGGACACCGTCCTCTTCTCTACGGACACCGTCCTCTTCTCTACGGACACTGTCCTCTTCTCTACGGACACCATCCACTGCCCTACTGACACCGTCCACTGCTCTACTGACACCATCCACTGCCCTACTGACACAGTCCACTGCCCTACTGACACCATCCACTGCCCTACTGACACTGTCCACTGCCCTACTGACACCGTCCTCTTCTCTATGGACACCGTCCTCTTCTCTACGGACACCGTCCTCTTCTCTACGGACACCGTCCTCTTCTCTACGGACACATCCACTGCCCTACTGATTCCGTCCATTGCTCTACTGACACTATCCTCTGCTCTACTGGCGCCATCCACAGTTGCTGACGAATCAAATCATATTTTATGGGTACACTAATGCTTTTGTTCTATTTAACCATGCCCCTTTAAGCCCCCCCACTGTTAATGCAATTTGGCCACAGCCGCTGTTCACCTTAGCACACCTCATTACTACTCTCTTTGGGTAACCCAAGGTATTTTACAATCCTATAGCGTGTCCTACAAAAAAATTGCCCTGCGCCACAAAAGTGTTCGGGTTTGGCTTGAAGAAAAGGTGGCAACTCTACCCCTCAACTCTGCATTCTGTACATAGAGAAAATCCATGCGTCTCACAAACACTTTCCTATACACCATAGCACACTCCATGCATGCCCCATACACTGTTACATACCCCATAGCGCACTCTAGGCATCCCCAATACGCTCTCCTATACACCATAGTGCACTCCATGCGTCCTCCATACACTCTCCTATACACTATAGTACACTTTATGCGTCCTCATACACGCTCCTATACTCAATAGCACACTCCATGCGTCCCCAATTCACAATGGCGCACTCCATGCATCCCTCATACACTCTCCTTTACTCCATAGCACACTTCATGCGTCCCCCATACACTCTCCTGTACACCATAGCGCACTCCATGTGTCCTCCATACGCTCTCCTATACACCATAGCGCACTCCATGCGTCCCCCATGTGCTCCCCTATACACCATAGCGCACTCCATGTATGCCACAAACACTCTCCTATACACCATAGCGCACTCCATGTGTCCTCATACATGCTCCTATACTCCATAGCACACTCCGTGCATCCCTCATAAACTCTCCTATACTCCATAGCACACTCCATGCGTCCCCCATACACTCTCCCCTATACACACTCCTATATACCATAGCGTACTCCATGCATCCCTCATACACTCTCCTATACTCCATAATGCACTCCATGTGTCTCCCACACGCTCTCCTATACATCATAGCACACTCCATATGTCTTCCATACGCTATAGCACACTCCATGCGATCTCATACACTTTCCTATATACCATAGCTCACTCCATGCAGCCTCATCCACTCTCCTATACATGTTAGCACACTCCATGCATGCCCCATACACTCTCCTATACACTATAGCGCACTCCATGCATCCCTAATACATTCTCCTATACTCCATAACGCACTCCATGCGTCTCCCACACACTCTCCTATACACCATAGCGCACTCCATGTGTCCTCCATATGTTCTCCTATACACTATAGTGCACTACATGCGTCCTATTACACTTTCCTATACACCATAGCGCACTCCATGCATCCCCCATACACTCTCCTATACACCATAGCACACTCCATGTGTCCTCATACACTTTCCTATGCACCATAGCGCACTCCATGCATCCCCCATACACTCTCCTATACACCATTGCGCACTCCATGCGTCCTCATACACTTTCCTATACACTATAGCACACTCAATGCGTCCCCCATACACTCTCCTTTACTACAGAGCGCACTCCATGTGTTCTCAAACACTCTCCTATACACCATAGCGAACTCCATGCGCCCCCCATACACTCTCCTATATACTCTAGCGCACTCCATGCATCCTCATAAACTCTCCTATACTACATAGCGCACTCCATGCATCCCCCATAGACTATAGCACACTCCATGCATCCTCATACACTCTCCTATACTCCATAACGCACTCCATGCGTCTCCCACACGCACTCCATGTGTCCTCAAAAACTCTCCTATACACATTAGCACACTCCATGCATCTCCGATACACTCTCCTACACACCATAGCGCACTCCATGCGACCCCCATACACTCTCCTATATACCCTAGCGCACTCCATGCGTCCCCCATACACTATAGCACACCCCATGCATCCTCATACACTCTCCTATACTCCATAGCACACTCCATGCATCCCTCATACACTCTCCTATGCTCTATAACGCACTCCATACTTCTCCCACACGCTCTTCTATACACAATAGCACACTCCATGCTTCTCCCATACACTATTGCACACTCCATGCGTCCTCATACACTTTCCTAAATACCATAGCTCACTCCATGCATCCTCCATACACTCTCCTATACACCATAGCGCACTCCATGCATGCCACAAACACTCTCCTATACACCATAGCACACTCCATGTGTCCCCCATACACTCTCCTATATAACATTGTGCACTCCATGTGTCCTCATACTCTCCTTTACACCATAGCGCACTCCATGTGTCCCCCATACTCTCTCCTATACACCACCGTGAACTCCATACGTCCCCCATACACTATAGCACACTCCATGTGTCCTCATACATGCTCCTATACTCCAAAGCACACTCCGTGCATCCCTCATAAACTCTCCTGTACTCTATAGCGCACTCCATACGTCCCCCATACACTCTCCTATATACCATAGCGTACTCCATGCATCCCTCATCCATATGTCTTCCATACACTATAGCAAACTCTATGAGATCTCATACACTTTCCTATATACCATAGCTCACTCCATGCAGCCTCATCCACTCTCCTATACACGTTAGCACACTCCATGCATGCCCCATACACTCTCCTATACACTATACCGCATTCCATGCATCCCTCATACATTTTCCTATACTCCATAACGCACTCCATGTGTCTCCCACACGCTCTCCTATACACCATAGCACACTCCATGCATCCTCCATATGCTCTCCTATACACCATAGCGCACTCCATGCATGCCCCATACACTATAGCGTGCCTTATGCGTCCTATTACACTTTCCTATACACCATAGCGCACTCCATGTGTCCCCCATACACTCTCCTATACACCATAGCGCATTCCATGCCTCCTCATACACTTTCATATGCACCATAGCGCACTCCATGTGTCTGCCATACACTCTCCTATACATCATAGCGCACTCCGTGCATCCTCATACACTTTCCTATATACCATAGCGCACTCCATGCTACCCCCATACACTCTCCTATACACCATTGCGCACTCCATGTGTCCTCATACACTTTCCTATACACTATAGCACACTCCATGCGTCCCCCATACACTCTCCTATACTCCATAGCGCACTCCATGCATGCCCCATACATTCTCCTTTACTACAGAGCACACTCCATGTGTCCTCAAACACTCTCCTATACACCATAGTGCCCTCCATGCATTCCCCATACACTCTCCTATACATCATAGCACACTCCATGCATCTCCCATACACTCTCCTATATACTCTAGCGCACGCCATGCATCCTCATAAACTCTCCTATACACCATTGCACACTCCATGCGCCTCCCATACACTATAGCACACTCCATGCGTCCTCATACACTTTCCTATACACCATAGCGCACTCCATGCGTCCCCCATACACTCTCCTATACAACATTGCGCACTCCATGTGTCCTCATACTCTCTCCTATACACAATAGCGCACTCCATGCGTCCCCCATACACTCTCCTATACACTATAGCACACTCCATGTGTCCTCATACATGCTCCTATACTCCATAGCACACTCCGTGCATCCCTCATACACTCTCCTATACTCCATAACGCACTCCATGCGTCTCTTACATGCTCTCCTATACACCATAGCACACTCCATGGGTCTCCAATACACTATAGCACACTCCATGCGTCCTCATACACTTAACTTTATACCATAGCACACTCCATGCGTCCCCTATATACTCTCCTGTACACCATAGCGCACTCCATGCGCCCCCCATACACTCTCCTGTAAACCATAGCGCACTCCATGCATCCTCCATATGCTCTCCTATACACCATAGCGCACTCCATGCGTCCCCCATACACTCTCCTATATATACCATAGCGCACACCATGCATCCTCATAAACAGGGGCGTTGCTAGCTGGCAAAAAGACCCGGGGCTTCAGCCCGGGGGGTTCCCGCCTTCTGGAGCCTGCAGGCTAAGATGGACGTCACTCGCATGTCTCGCGGTCCTGGCATTGGCGCTGCAGGCTCCAGAAGGCGGGACCTGCTATGGCACTCGGCCACTTTCGGCCACACTCGCGATCAGATCGGTCCTGGCGCTCGGGGCTAACAATGGAATGCAGCATTCCATAGACTCTGGACATTTGGGGCTTCAGCACCTCCTAGCCACCCCCTCCCGATGCCCCTGCTCATAAACTCTCCTATGTTCCATAGCGCACTCAATGCGTCCCCCATACACTTTCCTATATACCATAGCACACTCCATGCGTCCTCATACACTCTCCTATACTCCATAGCACACTCCATGCGTCCTCATACACTCTCCTATACTCCATAGCACACTCCATGCATCCCTCATACACTCTCCTATACTCCATAGCACACTCCATGCATCCCTCATACACTCTCCTATACTCGATAACGCACTCCATGTGTCTCCCATATGCTCTCATATACACCATAGCACACTCCATGCGTCTCCCATACACTATAGCACACTCCATGCATCCTCATACACTTTCCTATATACCATAGCTAACTCCATGCATCCTCATACACTCTCCTATACACCATAGCACACTTCACGCATGCTCCATACACTCTCCTATACACCATAGCACACTCCCTGCATGCCCCATACACTCTCCTATACTCCATAGCACACTCCATGCGCCCCCCATACACTATAGCGCACTCCATGCATCCCTCATACACTCTCCTATACTCCATAGCACACTCCATGCGTCTCCCATACACTCTCCTATACTCTATAGCGCCTTCCATGTGTCCCCCATACACTATAGCGCACTCCATGCATCCCTCATACACTCTCCTATACTCCATAACGCACTCCATGCGTCTTCCATACACTCTCCTATACACCATAGCGCACTCCATGTGTCCCCCATACACTCTCCTATACACTATAGCACACTCCATGCATCCTCATACACGCTCCTATACTCAATAGCACACTCCATGCGTCCCCAATTCACAATGGCGCACTCCATGCATCCCTCATACACTCTCCTATACTCCATAGCACACTCCCTGCGTCCCCCATACACTCTCCTGTACACCATAGCACACTCCATGTGTCCTCCATACGCTCTCCTATACACCATAGCGCACTCCATGCGTCCCCCATGTGCTCCCCTATACACCATAGCGCACTCCATGTATGCCACAAACACTCTCCTATACACCATAGCGCACTCCATGTGTCCTCATACATGCTCCTATACTCCATAGCACACTCCGTGCATCCCTCATACACTCTCCTATACTCCATAGCACACTCCATGCGTCCCCCATACACTCTCCCCTATACACTCTCCTATATACCATAGCGTACTCCATGCATCCCTCATACACTCTCCTATACTCCATAATGCACTCCATGTGTCTCCCACACGCTCTCCTATACATCATAGCACACTCCATATGTCTCCCATACACTATAGCACACTCCATGCGATCTCATACACTTTCCTATATACCATAGCTCACTCCATGCAGCCTCATCCACTCTCCTATACATGTTAGCACACTCCATGCATGCCCCATACACTCTCCTATACACTATAGCGCACTCCATGCATCCCTAATACATTCTCCTATACTCCATAACGCACTCCATGCGTCTCCCACACACTCTCCTATACACCATAGCGCACTCCATGTGTCCCCCATACACTCTCCTATACACTATAGCACACTCCATGCATCCTCATACACGCTCCTATACTCAATAGCACACTCCATGCGTCCCCAATTCACAATGGCGCACTCCATGCATCCCTCATACACTCTCCTATACTCCATAGCACACTCCCTGCGTCCCCCATACACTCTCCTGTACACCATAGCACACTCCATGTGTCCTCCATACGCTCTCCTATACACCATAGCGCACTCCATGCGTCCCCCATGTGCTCCCCTATACACCATAGCGCACTCCATGTATGCCACAAACACTCTCCTATACACCATAGCGCACTCCATGTGTCCTCATACATGCTCCTATACTCCATAGCACACTCCGTGCATCCCTCATACACTCTCCTATACTCCATAGCACACTCCATGCGTCCCCCATACACTCTCCCCTATACACTCTCCTATATACCATAGCGTACTCCATGCATCCCTCATACACTCTCCTATACTCCATAATGCACTCCATGTGTCTCCCACACGCTCTCCTATACATCATAGCACACTCCATATGTCTCCCATACACTATAGCACACTCCATGCGATCTCATACACTTTCCTATATACCATAGCTCACTCCATGCAGCCTCATCCACTCTCCTATACATGTTAGCACACTCCATGCATGCCCCATACACTCTCCTATACACTATAGCGCACTCCATGCATCCCTAATACATTCTCCTATACTCCATAACGCACTCCATGCGTCTCCCACACACTCTCCTATACACCATAGCGCACTCCATGTGTCCTCCATATGTTCTCCTATACACTATAGCGCACTACATGCGTCCTATTACACTTTCCTATACACCATAGCGCACTCCATGCATCCCCCATACACTCTCCTATACACCATAGCACACTCCATGTGTCCCCCATACACTCTCCTATACACCATAGCGCACTCCATGTGTCCTCATACACTTTCCTATGCACCATAGCGCACTCCATGCATCCCCCATACACTCTCCTATACACCATTGCGCACTCCATGCGTCCTCATACACTTTCCTATACACTATAGCACACTCAATGCGTCTCCCATACACTCTCCTTTACTACAGAGCGCACTCCATGTGTTCTCAAACACTCTCCTATACACCATAGCGAACTCCATGCGCCCCCCATACACTCTCCTATATACTCTAGCGCACTCCATGCATCCTCATAAACTCTCCTATACTACATAGCGCACTCCATGCATCCCCCATAGACTATAGCACACTCCATGCATCCTCATACACTCTCCTATACTCCATAACGCACTCCATGCGTCTCCCACACGCTCTTCTATACACCATTGCATACTCCATGCGTCTCCCATACACTATAGCACACTCCATGCATCCTCATACACTTTCCTATATACCATAGCTCACTCATGCATCCTCATACACTCCTCCTATACACATAGCACACTTCATGCTTGCTCCATACACTCTCCTATACACCATAGCACACTCCCTGCATGCCCCATACACTCAGAGCAGTCAGAGAAGCCATATACAAGTGTTTTAACCCTTGAAATGCTGTGAAAGCTATATTGGGAGGGGAACCAGATTCGATAGCAATAGTCAGCTTGCTATCAAAATCTGCTTCCCCTGGACAGAAAGGGTCTGGGGTAAGAAGGAAGAGTGAGGATTATTTATACAAAGAGTAGAGCAGTCAGAGAAACAGATGTGCACAGTGGCTGCGTTTAAAGATTTTTTTTTTTCAGATTTTTTCAGTTTGTTTGCGCCCCCCAAAAAATTTTCAGCACCATCTGCCACTGGGAGGGGTAATAATAAATTAGGATAAAATGAATAGAAGGTGTAACAATAATATAAAATAATAGGAGGTGTAATAATAATATAAAATAATAGGAGGTGTAACAATAATATAAAATAATAGGAGGTGTAATAATAAATAAAATAATAGGAGGGGCAATAAAAAAATTAGATAAAATAATAAAGAGATAATAATGATGACGTGTATACTGATAGATATATAATAGGTGGTAGGAATAATAATAATAATAATAATAATAATAATAGGGACTGTGGGGAGAATTTCCAGTGTTCAATAAATAATATTAAATAATAGGCGGGGATAATAATGAAGACGTAGGAGGGGTAAGAATAAATTAGACACATTAATATGAAGGGATAATAATGACGACGTGTGTATAGTATATATATTTTATTTATATATATATATATATATATATATATATATATAATATCTATATGTGTGTATGTGTATATATATATATATATATATATATATATATATATATATATATATATATATATATATATGGAAGGAGTAATAATATTGTACCAGATATATATTTTATAAGGAGTGATAATATATACATATATATTTGTGTGGATGGACTAATAACATTGTACAGGGGACGCGCACGGGGGCGGGGACGGTAGAAAGAAGAGTAGGATGAGCGGCAGTGCAGAGGGCTGGAGAGGCGGAGTTCCGATCTCCGCCGAGAGACAGGGGGAACAGATTTCGACGGGGAACCATTCTCGGCACAACACCGGCACACCCCCTGTGCACTCATATGGAGTCTTCCCTCAGACCAGAAAGGAGGAGAGAAAACACTGAGAGATCATTACACAAGCCGGGTCCAGCTCTCTATTGTCCCCCCCCCCCACATCCCCCCACTGGACCCCCCTCACTGATAAGGTGACATCACTGATAATGACACTTACTATGTTCTCCGATAGATGGAGAGGAAAAGCCGGGGATGTAGTTTCCGATTAGTCCACTATTGGGCGCTGTGCCGGTTCTGTCAAAACAGCTGTCGGAAGACACGCCCTCTCAGTGACGCAGCGACAATAGAAATGGCGCCGCTAAGCTGTCCCGTGCTTGCTATGAGTCATCCACCCGCAGCCTCCGCCAATTAGAGGAAGCGCGTGGATGATTGGATTTGTTCCCCAAAAATTGCATTTGAAAGACCGCTGAGCAAATATAGTGTGACATAAAATATTGCAACAACCACCATTTTATTCTCTAGGATCTCTGCTAAAATTATATATATATTTGGGGGTTCCAAGTAATTTTCTAGTAGGGTTATACCGATATTGGTATCAGTGCCGATACTGAGCATTTGCACGAGTATCGGTACTCGTCCAAATGCCCCGATACCCGAAACTGATACCTTCGGGCTCGGTACTTTCAGCTATTAGCTGAAATTCTCCACTAACAGTTGAAATGTACAGAAAAAAAAATGCTGGCAATTATTGGTTGTTAAAGAACGGGGCCGCCGCGTCCTTAACAACCAGTCACATGTCCTCGCGATTTCCCTCCCTGTCCCCTCCTCCCCTCTCACCAGCTGTCATCAGGCTCGGGGCTGCATGTCCGTGTAAACTTCCTGCATTAGAGGTGAGCAAGCCCAGCCCCCCCCCCCCATCCCACTGTCCTCCCCCTCCTGCCGGGTGCAGCTCTCACATTTATCTCTGCTCATCGCCGCTCCCCTATTTCTGTCAGTCTGGCCGGGAGCAGGAGTGAGTCCCGTGTGGTCCCGGCACAGATCTGTCCTTTCCTTGGCAGCTGCACAGCTCTGCACATAGCGAGGCTTCTCCCAGTGCCCTGTGTGTCCGTCCTCAGCCTGGTGGACCCCTCTTCTTCCCCCTCTGCCCCTTCTTCCCCCTCTGCCCCTTCTTCCCCCTCTTCCCTTCTTCAGCACAGACACCCCCCCTCTCTTCCTCACCCCCCCTCTCTTCCTCATCCCCCCTCTCTTCCTCATCCCCCCCTCTCTTCCTCTTCCTCATCCCCCCTCTCTTCCTCATCCCCCCCATCTCTTCCTCATCCCCTCCCTCTCTTCCCCCCCCCCCCTCTCCCCCCCTTCCCTCTCTTCCCCCCCCCCTCTCCCCCCCTTCCCCCTCTCTCCCCCCCTCCCCCCCCTCTTCCCCCCTCTCTCTTCCCCTCTCTCCCCCCCTTCCCCCTCTCTCCCCCCCTCTTCCTCCTCTCTCCCCCCCTCTTCCCCCTCTCTCCCCCCCTCTTCCCCCTCTCTCCCCCCCCTCTCTCCCCCCCCTTCCCCCTCCCCCCTCTTCCCCCTCTCTCCCCCCCTCTTCCCCCTCTCTCCCCCCTTCTTCCCCCTCTCTTCTCCCCCTCCCCCCCTCTTCCCCCCTCCCCCTCCCCCTCTTCCCCCCTCCCTCTTCCCCCTCTCCCCCCCCCCTCTTCCCCCTCTCCCCCCCCCTCTTCCCCCTCTCTCTCCCCCCTCCCCCCCCCTGTCTTTTGTAAAACTAATATAAACATTAGAAGCAGAAAAAGACCAAGTAGTCCATCTTTTTATTTTTTGTTAAGTTTATTGTCTAAGTATAGATCTAGGTTTGTCCCAAGCATGTTTGAGGCCATTTACTGTTGACGGTCTCACTACCTCTGTTGGTAGTTTATTCCAAGCAACAACTACCCTTTCGGTAAAATAATAGTTTCTAAGATTAGTTTTGAACTTTCCTCCAGATAGTTTAAGGTCATGTCCCCGTGTTCTTGATTTTGGTTTTAGATTGAAAAAACTGCCCTTCTGAACCTTGTTCACCCCCTTGATGTATTTCAGTGGTTCTCAATCCTGTCCTCTAGTACCCCCAACAGGCCATGTTTGCAGGTTTTTTTTGTATCTTGCACAGGTGCTTTAAATCAGTCGATGGCTTTGTATTTTGGACAGCTATTTTATCTAAGATAATTTCCCCAGAACATGGCCTGTTGGGGTTACTTGAGGACAGGGTTGAGAACCACTGATGCATTTAATAGTTTAAGGCCGGCTTCACATATGTGCGGGTTTTCCCGCATCCAATTCACATGCCATGCAAGTGTGACCGGTTCACACAGGTCCGGGGCAGCTGGGGAGCGGATTGCAAAAGGGTCCTGTGCGTGTTTGGGTCCGGTTCAGGTGCAAATTCAAGAAAAAATTTGAACAGGCACCAACCCGCAGCCGCACATGTGAATCCGTGAATCCGGCCTCAATCAGGTCTCTCCTTTACTCCAGACTGTACATATTAAGTTCCTGAATTTGCTGTCGATATGTTTTATCCCCCAAACCTTTCACCATTTTTGTTAACCGTCTCTGGACTTGTTCTATCTTATCGATCGCTTACAGTCGGCATGTTTGCGGATGTTCAGTAGGAGAAGCAGGAGTCACAGACTGCCCAGGATTTAGGATGGAGATGGAGTCTCAGATAGCCAGATGGTCCCCAGTGACCTCCGGAGTGCCTTGTGAAGTCACCTGAGGGATGGGGGGGCATTTCACTGTTTGATTATCACAATGAAGCCTCTTGTACTCACAATAAACCAAACTGATCATCTCTGCTAAAGACCAATTTATTCATTTGAACTTTGTATCTAGGATTAACTATACCCCCAGTGTTTGCATCACAATAACCCTACTGTCTCCCCTATCGGCAGCAGATATCAGACTGAGATGGGCACCTTTTTAACACATGGTGTGGAGTTGTCCTTAAAGCAGAGTTCCAGTCATTTGTGTGTTTAATGAAAGGCAGCAGCTCCAAAAAGTGTAGCTGCTGACTTTTTTAATAAACACACAGTTGCCTGTCCCACGATCCAGCGGTGCACTCACCCCAGCAGTTTTCTTCCTCTCTCAGCGGCGCCGGCATCACTACTATGGGCACTCGGCTGTGACAGCTTGCAGCTTCACAACCGGGTGACCACTGTGCATTCGCAAGTGGTGCTGCGCTCTGTGATTGGTCCCGAAGTCTTCTAGACTTGTCCTCCCTCCCAGAAGACTTCTGGAGGGAGGGGGAAGGATAACTTCCACTTCCGATTGGTGACCGGAACGGAAGTGGCTGCATGTTCCTGTCAAAATCGAGGTACCCCCTCCTCCCCAGGAGCTCCATTTCACCCTCAGGAACTGGGGAGAAGGTCTTAAAGCGTAAGTTCCACTTTTGGATGGAACTCCGCTTTAAATCCCAAATTGGGGAACGGCAGTGGTCACATTGAGCTACAGGAAGCAGGTCCAAGCAACAGAATCCATTGATCTGCTTCTTACCTGTAGCTCCCCTTAGGGTTGCACCGATACTGGTATCGGTGCCGATACTAAGCATTTGCACTTGTACCCTCAAGTTTGTTTCTTTCATCTGTCAGCGGGATTCCCCCGCTGACAAACTAAATGTATGCAAAGGAATGCAGGCAGTCATCGGTTGTTAAGAAGTGGGGCCACTGTGTCCTTAACAACTGATGACAGTTTCTCTCTCTATGGTTACACCATTCTGCTGAGGGCCAGTTTTTCCGGTGGATCTATCCATTTATACTACAGTCCCTGACGTCCATTCCAGCTACCCATCTTGGCTTTATGGTGGTCCGGAGCAGCAGGACTCAACAGCCCACTCAGACCCTCTGTAATGGGGGGCCATGGGTTTCTGGTAAGCGGCCAGGCATTCTATTTATGGTGCTGGACCCAAGCACTTATGTTTCCATATAACTGGACCCTCACTGGATTTTACACCATACTCAGGTGTTCATATATGGACTAACACTCACCATTTTCCAACTTTTGTCGCACAACATATTGCAGCCTTTGATGCTAGTTTATCAATTTTTGCACATGTCTTTTTTTCATAAGTTATATGGTCACATGCATATTTGAATTTTGTTTAAGGTGATGTTTCACCACCTTTATATTTACTGTATTTTGCACAGAGCAGCCCCGATCCTCCTCTTCTGGGGTCCCTCAGCGGCGCTCCTGGCTCTGCCTCTTCTCGAGTTCCCAGTCGGAGAAGCGCTCTCCCTCGGGGCACTCGTGTGGGCACGCTTCCATGTCCTGCTGCTGCATCTATTGACACAGACAGCAGGACTCGGCCCCACCCCCTGGCCACCACATCATTTGATTTGATTGACAGTAGCGGGAGCCAATGGCTGCGCTGCTATCAATCTATTCAATCAGGACCCAAGACACTGGCTGGAGCTGGTGTGCTCGTCCCTGTCGCGGGAAAGATCGGGATCAGGTAAGTTAAAGGGAGGCTCTGGGTGGCTGCAGCACAACAGGAGGTTTTTCACTTTAATGCATAAAGGTGAAAAACCTTGAGGGTTTACAACCCCTTTAACCACTTGAAGACCAAGCCTTTTCTGGCACTTTTTCTGTACAAGTTTAAATCAGTATTTTAGCTTGCAAATTATTTATAACCACCAAACATTATATATGTTTTTTTTTTTTTTTTTTTCCTTAAGCAAAGACCCTAGAGAATAAAATGCCAATCGTTGCAATTTTTTATGTCACACGGTATTTGCACAGCAGTTTTTTATTTTATTGAAAAAAAAAACAATATATACCCCAATTTTTATATATTGTTTGAAAGATGTTGCACCGAGTAAATAGATACCTAAAACGTCAGGCTTTAAAATTGTGCACGCTCGTGGAATGGCGACAAACAAAGGTACTTAAATATCTCCATAGACGACGCATTAAACGGCTTTATAGGTTACCAGTTTAGCGTTAGAATTATTGCTCTCGCTCTGTTTGCGGCGATAGCTCACATGCGTGGTGTGATCACCGCACGATGCATGCACGACTCACATATGTGTTTGCTTCTGCGCACGAGCACGGAGGGATTGGGACGCTTTGCTTTTTTTTTTTTTACACTGTCCCTTTTTATTTATTTTTTTTATCACTTTTATTTCTATTACAAGGAATGTAAACATCCCTTGTAATAGAAATAAGGATGACATGTCCTCTTTATGGAAAGATCTGGGGTCAAAAGGACCCCAAATCTCTTCTTTACCTTTTAACCACTTTAAGAACAGCCTCGTTTTGGATTTTAGGTGTTTACAAGTTTAAAACAGGTTTTTTTGCTAGAAAATTACTTAGAACCCCCAAACATTATATATTGTTTTTTTCCTAACACTAGAGAATAAAATAGCGGTCATTGCAATACTTTTTTTTGCACCGTATTTGCGCAGCGGTCTTCTAAGCGCACTTTTTTTAGAAAAAAATTCACTTTTTTGATTAAAAAAATAAGACAACAGTAAAGTTAGCCCATTTTTTTTTTATATTGTGAAATATAACGTCACGCCAAGTAAATTGACATCATGTCACGCTTCAAAATTGTGCCCGCTCGTGGAATGGCGTCAAACTTTTACCCTTAAAAATCTCCATAAGCGACGTTTAAAAAATTCTAGAGATTGCATGTTTTGCGTTACAGAGGAGGTCTAGGGCTAGAATTATTGCTCTCACTCTACCGGTCGCGGCTATACCTCACATGTGTGGTTTGACCACCGTTTTCATATGCGGGCGCTACTCACGTATGAGTTCGCTTCTGCCCGCGAGCTCGTCGGGACAGGGCGCTTTAAAAAATTTTTTTTTTTTATTTTACTTTATTTTATTTATTTTTTCACTGTTTAAAAAAAAAAAATTTGGATCACTTTTATTCCTATTACAAGGAATGTAAACATCCCTTGTAATAGAAAAAAAGCATGACAGGTCCTCTTAAATATGAGATCTGGGGTCAAAAAGTCCTCAGATCTCATATTTAGACTAAAGTGCAAAAAAAAAAAAAAGTCGTTTAAAAAAATGACACAAAAAAAATTGTGCCTTTAAGAAAAGTGGGTGGAGCTGACGTAATGACGTCGCTCCGGCCGTCACATGGTATGGAGACGGGTGGGCGCCATCTTAGCCTCACTTGTCTCCATACCTAAGCAGGGAAAGGACCCGATCGCCTCCGCCACTACCGACGGCTCCGGTAAGCGGCGGAGGGTGCGGGAGAGCGGCGGTGGCACCTCTCCCGCCGCCGATAACAGTGATCTCGCGGCGAACCCGCCGCAGAGACCACCATTATCGTGTACATAATCGCCGCCCCTAAAGATGGATACCTCGGTTGTGGCAGCAGCTGCTGCCGTTACCGAGATATCCATCTTTTAAAAAATGACATATATATACAGTGAGTGGTCCGGAAGTGGTTAAAAGCAAAAGATAAAAAAAAAAAAAAAAATAGATCTTTGCTTTTAAAAAAAATAAATAAAAAATAGTTTACTTCCACCCTGGACCAGATATAATGTCATGATGTCACTCTTGTCTTCTAAGGCCATAGAGGCAATCAAAGACTATCTAGTCTTTTATCACCTCTGTGACCAGCTGGCTGCACCATCAAAACATTTCCAGGATGATCCGGCAGAAATGGAAAGCCTGAGAGACAGCGGCGGGAGGGGGCTCATGAGCTGCTCAGAACGCTTCAAGAGAAAGCCAGCCGCTGGCTGAAAAAGACAATACCGGAGTTACAGCTGCTTGCTTCAGCCATAATCCCGATATATACAGGGGGTCCCCCAGTTACAAACATCCAACTTACAAACGACTCCTACTTACAAGCGGAGGGAGACAACAGGAAGTGAGATGAAATCTACCCCTAGGAAGGGAAATTCACTCCTGTAAGAGCTATTATGGGGAAAAGGTACCTCATCTGATGCTTTATCACCAAGGCTTGTTTGCAAAACAACCCAAAATTTTCAAAATCCAATTGTCATTGGGACAGAAAGTGAAGTGAAATCTTCTGAACAGGGGCACAGACAGCAAAACAAATGTTACAGGGGTGATAACCCTTCCCTATGCCATCCAAAAAGCTTAAAATAGTTTTTTGGCTGGAGCTACACTTAAAAAATGTACCTGTTCCGACTTACAAATAGATTCAACTTAAGAACAAACCTACAGTCCCTAACTTGTTTGTAACCCTAGGACCCCCCAGTATGTGTATATATGTGTATATATATATATATATATATATATATATATATATATATATATATATATATATATATATATATATATATATATTGCTGTTGGCAAGTGGTTAAAGCCTAATTCCAGCTTCCTATTACTTTATAATATTTAGTTTGGTCCGGGTGCCCCAGCTTTCAGTGCTGTATACAGCAAGAGCTACACACAGTATACAGCGCTGTGTTCCAGCAGCAGGATGGGACTTCTCAGCGCTGCTCAACCATTCACAGTAAGCTTTGTATATTATGAATGATACAAGGCTTCCTCTGATTGTCTGAGGTGCAGATGACATCCACCTGCTTTTTTGCCTCAACCAATCAGAGGAATCCCTTGTATTCATTCATAATATACAAAGTTTGCCATAAAGAGCTGAGGTACTATGCCTTGCTCCGTACTGTGTCTCTGGGTGGAGAAGTCCATCTTGGTAGAGGAGCCGGGCTTTGCTTCCTCATGTCAGACCTCCTCTCCTGATGACTGCTAATGGTCAAGCAAAAACAGGAAAGATGAAGGAAGCCGGGGGGAGACATACAATGCAGGAGATTCTTCCATTGTAGCTCCTCAGGCACAGCTTCCTGTCCAGCACCAAGAATCGTGACCACTACAGATGTGACATCACCCAATCTCACCAAAAATGTATGATATTAGATGTGGTGGCTGCATTTTTCTTTTTTTAGGCCTTTTGCCCTAGTGATCTGGCCGACACCACACCTTCTGCATTAGTGAGACCCAATTCCAGAGGAATGGGCAGAGGAGGCACAGCACACATTAGCATTTTCATTCTGGGGGGGGGGTTAAATATACTAGAAAATTTAAATACATTAAATTATAGCCAAATTCTACTTCACACTTTGTAATAAATTACAGCAGTTTTTTTTCTTTTGAAATAAATGTTTTATAGAAATAAATAATAGCTGATCATCGTAAGCACTCGTCAGTGGTGTATGGTTTGTCTCATCCCTGTAAGGCATACATTCTGCTGGAGAGCTTGTTCTTTTGAAAAACAACAGACTTGCACGCAAGATCACCAGGAAAGAGTCTAAAAACAGAAAACTAATACAACCATCACATCTAGGGATTTGTAAGCTGCAATATAAATGTTTGCTTTTGGGTTTAATATGATTTGCATGGGTGAGGTGGCAGAGCCTCAGATCTCACACTTCAATATGAGGCTGGGGGCACAGCAATCCCTAACCACAGAGAAGAGAACCTTTTATTTTATAGGAGGAATTCAGGACAAAGAAGGTATCACTGAGGTACAGTTTACATTCTTCTAGCACTCCATCCGTCCCCCATACACTTTCCTATACACCGTAGCGCACTCCATGCATGCCCCATACACTCTCCTATACTCTAGAGTGCACTCTATGCATCATCATACACTCTCCTATACACCATAGCGCACTCCATCCGTCCCCCATACACTTTCCTATACACCGTAGCGCACTCCATGCATGCCCCATACACTCTCCTATACTCTAGAGTGCACTCTATGCATCATCATACACTCTCCTATACACCATAGCGCACTCCATGCGTCCTCCATACTCTCTCCTATACACCATAGCGCACTCCATGCGTCCTCCATACTCTCTCCTATACACCATAGCGCACTCCATGCGTCCTCCATACACTCTCCTATACACCATAGCGCACTCCATGCATCCTCATACACTCTCCTATACACCATAGCGCACTCCATGCATCCTCATACACTCTCCTATACACCATAGCGCACTCCATGCATCCTCATACACTCTCCTATACACCATAGCGCACTCCATGCATCCTCATACACTCTCCTATACACCATAGCGCACTCCATGCATGCCCCATACACTCTCCTATACACCATAGCGCACTCCATGCGTCCTCCATACTCTCTCCTATACACCATAGCGCACTCCATGCATGCCCCATACACTCTCCTATACACCATAGCGCACTCCATGCATCCTCATACACCATAGTGCACTGAAGTGAACCCTGCACATGGTACATATCGCACCCATGAACGCCGAGGTGTACAGATACAACCGGGCCTTTGAGTGAACCATAATGCTGATGCGGCCCGCAATGAAATTGAGTTTGACACCTCTGATCTACACGAACACACACACAGGTTTAACTGGATGGACTATCGTCTTTATTCATCCTTACCAACTATGTAAATTAGAACGGTTCCATCGCACTTAATGGGGCACGACTTGTGCTCCCAGAGTTGGAGTGCATGCCTTAGCCCAGGTTCACATTGCTGCGGGTTTAAAATCGTGCAAGTTATTTCAACCCAGCAATGCAGTCCAACTTCGGGGGCGATTTGACAGACATCTGTGGGGGTTCCTGCACATATGTCTATACAAACCGCCCCCCGAAGTCGCCAAAAGTAGTACAGGAACTACTTTTGGGAATCGGAGTGGCACTGCACTGATTCGGAGCAATAGCCGCCGATGTCAGCTCGCATGCCAAATGGTACCAATGTGCACCTAGGCTCAGTGCTACTGATCTCCTCTAATCCTGTTCAGCCACTTCCTGTCTACATGCACTCTCTGAACTGCACATCATTGCTTTGACTACACAATGGGGGAGATTTTCTAAAACTGGTGCACTCAATCTGCAGCTGCGCATGGTAGCCAATCAGCTTCTATCTTCAGCTTGTTCAATTAAGCATTGAGAACACATAGAAGCTGATTGGTTTATATACAGAGCTGCACCAGATTTTGCACTCTCCAGCCTTAGTAAATAACCCCCAATGCGTAATGGTATGTATGTGACAGGGTGACAACGCAGAAGCACAACTTGCAAACAGTTGTTACTCCATAACAGGGAGTGCCTGAACAAATACTTTCATGGCAGGATTACCAGGTATAAATTTTAATAAAGCCGCGGATTTGGAAATACAGTGGAACCTCGGATTACGAGCATAATCCGTTCCAGGAGAATGCTCGCAATCCAAAGTACTCGCATGTCAAAGCGAGTTTTCCCATTGAAGTCAATGTAAACGAAAATAATTTGTTTTGCATTGACTTCAATGGCATGCAATACCGCATGCGGCCAGAGGCAGGGGGGCGCCGGAGAGCCTCGGAAACGGCCGGAAAGGCCCGAGGACACCTCGGCAAGACTCCGTTCCCGAGGTATGCCGAGGTTAGCCGAGCTGTCCTCGGGCCTTTCTGTGCATTTCCGAATGGCGCTGATCAGCTGCAATCAGCGAAGCTCGGCTCCGGCACCCCCCCACCTCAGGCCAAACGCGGTACTGCACACGCTTTGGCCTGAATCGTGCTCGTTTTGCGAGACAACACTCGCAAACTGAGTTACGATTTTTAAAAATACAGTGTTTGTATTGCGAAACGCTTGTTAACCGCATTACTCACAATCCGAGGTTCCACCGTATTGAAAATGACTTGCCATGTTAATATAAGATTTTAGTGATTGGATTTACAAATACCTAAATTCTTCAATTTATGTGCTACCCTGCTATGCGACTGTTACTCCAGATATTGCAGTGGAACAGAGCGTTTTTTTATACTGTTGCATTCAGGCTTCATGCACAATGGGGCTCTTCTAAACGCTTTTATCCTAGCAGGAGAAAGGCAGCTGCAAAAACCCTGCATTTTATCAAATGTGTTTAGGAGTGTTTATTCATTTTATTGGCCAGAATAATAATTTATACTGCCCATTGAAATTAAAAAAACGTTCAAGCTCTAAAGACACCTAGCGTTAATGTGCGTTTACACGTGCCAGGCGTTTTTTTTCTGCCAAACCGTTCCACTCTTGAACGCACAAGTGATTTTTTTTTTAAACTCCACTCCTTTAAGTTCCACTCTTGTAAACGTCTGTAGTGTGCATGAACACATACTGTAGGTTTACATGGAGGGGAGCTTATAGGCAGAGAAAAAAAAAAAAATCTCAAACGCCTGTACATTTGGGCTCAAGTGTGAAGCCTTACAGGTTACTAATGTGTATGGCCAAAAAGTATTCTTCTTCAAAGTTCAAAAAAAACAATCGGTGACTTCTATCCAGTTTTTATTTGGAAAATGTTCCCTTGAATGAGGACAATGATCATGCACTCCAATAGAAAAAAAATAAAAATAAATAAAATAATCACATTTTCAGGTAACAAACAGTTTGGTGGCCTGAACTGCGGTAACAATCAAAACGAAAAGCATTGTTTCCAAGGACCAATCAGGATTCAGATTTTACTTGTCTTACAAATATAAAATTAAATTGTATTGGTTGTTCTGAGTTACAGCACGCCGTCACTGCCCTTTCTACTGTCTTATGTGCGTTTAGATTTAAACAAAGTAGAAAAATTGCGCAGCTAAACCTCAGATCAGCCTCCACCCCCTGCAGGTTCTGAGTTAGTGAGGGAGAGGTAAAACGTCTCCAGAATTTGATGCTGTGTGCTGCGGATCAAAATGTGTGGCCGGATATTTGCTATGAAGGCAGAAGCGACATCTGGATCCCATCGGTGTCTCTGTGAAAATAAAAAAAAATGTTTACAGCCACCTTACTACAAACTAGTTATATCCGTCATCACATTTTTCATTTCAGCTGTTATGCCCCATCATTCTCAGAAATCGCTGCCCCATTATTATGGCCTTCTTTACACTGCTGCACAGGTCTACACTTGCGGATTCCTCTTCATGCCATCCTGTTCCTGATTGGATGACACCCAGCATCATCCAACCTCTTCCTCCACCTCCAGTGGTACTCAGTCTTTAAAGTGCAATGTCACCCAAAAGAGGAAGTTCCACTTGTTTGCATCCCCCCCCCCCTTCACTGCCACATCTGGCACTTTCTGGGGGGGAGCGGATACCTGGTTTTGACAGGTGCCCACCCCCACTTCCAGTCAGATGCGCTGCAGCAATCTGAGCTGGAAGTTCAGCCCCTCCCCCTTCCCCCACAGTCTTCAGGGACACATCACAGGTCCCAGAAGACTACAGGGACCATTCACAAAATGTGCATTTATTATTTTCTTTTACACTGCAGCCTGAAGGCGTTGCACCCGCGATCAGCAAATTGCTGGTGCAATGTCAGGATCCTGCAGACTCTACAGACCGCTGGTTGGCGACCGCTGCTTTAAAGCACCTTTGCAAGGTAAAAGGAAATCCTGAAAACATGACCTGTTGGGAGCTACTGCTCTAGGCCTTGCACATCATGGACATGCCTCCTGAAGCCCTGCCTACCACAATCTGTGCATCAGCATGCTTTCTGGGCCTACAGTAATGGATTAGCAGCCTTGCAGGAGTGTGCCGCCAAACATACATACACCTTCGCCATAGTTCTGCAGCAATGTCAGAGCGTTGTATGCAGGAAAATGTAGCTCACCGGACATATAAGCACTGTTCATACCGACCCACAAAGGGATAATGGAGCGGGGGAGGGGTATTGGTGGTCATGTGACCACCACTTTTAGAGCAGTTTTTAAGTATCTGGGAGGGGTGCAAGTAGGGCAGGGGAAATAGGCTGTCGGATATTAAAGCCCAACTCCAGGTAAAACAGTTTGGATAGGTTTAAAAAGGGAAAGATTTAGAACACATGCCATGTTTTTTTTTTTATCTGTTGTTTGTTTAGGACTTAAGTACAAGACCAGGTATACGTGGAGATACTAACAAAATGCTGTTATGCCGCGTACACACGATCGGACTTTACGTCAGACTTTGTCCGGCGTACTTTTCGATGGACTTTACGACAGACTTTCCGAATGAACGGACTTGCCTACATACAATCCACCAAAGTCCAACGGATTTTTACGTGATGACGTACGACCGGACTAAAACAAGGAAGTTCATAGCCAGTAGCCAATAGCTGCCCTAGCGTCGGTTTTTGTCCGTCGGACTAGCATACAGACGAGCGGACTTTTCGACCGGACTCAAGTCCGTCGGACAGATTTCAAACATGTTTCAAATCTAAGTCCGTCAAACTTTTGAGGAAACAAAGTCTGCTGGAGCCCACACACGATCGAATTGTCCGACGAAATCCAGTACGCCGGACCAAGTATGCCGTAAAGTCCGATCGTGTGTACGCGGCATTAGAGAGGCAATAAAGCACAACATAACATACATATATTGCAAAACCTTTGCCCTGAATGTACAGGTTCACACCTGTTTGTGCTCCATCCAATCCCTCTGAGGGAACGTCCCAGCTGCATACCATATATAAAGAAGTTTGCACTTGTGGCCTAAAGTATTTCCAAAGCCAGGACTAATGGAGGGACAAGGATGTTGACTTGCGGCAGTGTGCAGGGATAGCCCTTAGGGACTCGGAGAATAGATTATGGGAGGGACTCTATAGGTAAAGGAAGAGAGGGAAAGAAATGAGGAGAGGAATGGATACCGAGGATTTGGGGAGGATGGGTTCCTGTAAGCAGCAGTATAACCCGGTTGCTGCCAGCATAACAAATATGTGCGTCGGTAAAAGGGTGGATATTATTGTCCACACACCACACATATGCATTGCTGAGTGGCTGATGTTTCCGTGTTTAGAGCGCACTTACTGCATGCTCCCTGCACAGAGATTGAGCTGTGAAAGCTGAGAGATCTTAGTCCGGACGAACGATTGGCAGCCGGCGGGACCAACTAGAGATCATGTGATCATTGCGACAGTCATCACAGTGCTCGCATGATCGCCGATCTTTCCCACCCTCGGATGTTCAGAACTTTTAAAAGCGGTAGTAAAACGCCAGACAAATAAAAACAATGGGCTCCCCTGTAGCTTTAAAGTGGTTGTAAAGTCACTAATCACAAATCCTGGAATCCCCCCTGGAAGATATATTGTGGAGTGTATGTTTTTTTAAATTTATTTAGTGAAATCCCTTATATTACAGTGCCGCTATGTGATCACATGACCCCCCCCCCCACCTGGCGCTCTCCTTCCCCGATCTGAGGACTACAGTGGGAGGGGAGAGATGAGATTCCCCTCTGACATCAGCTGGGAGGAGAGCGTGGGAGGTCATGTGACCACACAGCGGCGCTCTGAAATAAGGTATTTCGCTGCACAATTCTTAAAAAAAAACATATACACTGCACAGTATATCTTCCTGTAACAGAGGAGAGTCCAGGATTTGTGATTTTACAGCCAGAGTGGATTCGCGGGAAGGAGATGGCTCACATACACAGACTCCCAAACTGACAGGAAGGGAGGGGGAGAGACTGCAGGATGACGGAGGCACGTACACTGACCACAGTATGGATCAGCAGCCGTGATTACCGTGGTCTGAACACTCAGGGGGACACAGGAACAGGCAGGATCAACCGGGTATTTTACAACATAGAGAGGGACAGATTACCCAGCACAAAACGCAGTGCTGTATATCTGGCTTTAAAAGGAACAGGATTTTTTTTTTTAAGAGTTTCAACCACTAAGTCATAATGTACTAGTATGCATCGCATACTAGCACATTATGGCAGACTTAATGTACATGGAGCCCTCCAGCGCAGCGCTGTCATGGCTCCCTGGCGCTGCCATGTTCACCCTGTCTTCCTTCTGGGTTTACCAGCTCAGTGAATTGGGGTCATGAGCGGTTATATAGCATAATATTTATGTAAATTGTTTTTAAAAGAATTCTGTTAACTTTAATAAACTTTATATTTTTAGTCTACTTCTTAGTGTGGTGCCATTAAAATCCCATAATTTCTTAATTTTTTGTGATATCTGCAGGCATCGTTCAGATATTGTTTTTTCCCAGCCGGCGATATAAAAGTAATCATAGCAGCTGTTCAGCCTCTGAGAATGAAACTGCCAGAAGCGGTGGTTTACCATAGAGCGGATCAAGGACCATATGGTCCCCAGCCATCTCTATGACCCTCGAAGGCTGGAAGCGTCCTCCTGACGTCACTTTCAGAGCTGGCAGATGTAAAACTGCTGTTTTTTTGTTGGAAAGGCTGAGATTTTTGTTTTTTAGATCTAAGGCTTTCCAGCATAGAGTAGAGATCTGGGGACTTATAGACCCCAGATCTCTCAATAATAAGGATCTGTCATGCCCTATTTATATTACAAGGGATGTTTACATTCCTTGTAATAGAAATAAAAGTGATATAAATAAATAAATAAATAAATAAAATGTAAAAAAATAAATACATTTTAAAGCGCCCACATCCCCTAAGAGCCGGTTCACACTGGGACGACTTGTCAGGCGACTCAGCCACCTGACAAGTCGCGTTCCGTTCTGTACAATGGAACCGTTCTAATAGGAGCTACTCAAGTCGCTCCGACTTAGAAAAAGGTTCCTGTACTATTTTGGGGGTGACTTGCATTAAATTCTATATAGAAGTTGTTTTGCAAGTCTCTGCTGCTGTCGTGTGCAGGTCGCCTGAGGCAGTCGTGCTGCAAGTCGTGCTGCCTCAGTGTGAACCGGCTCTTAGTGTTCGCACACAAAAGCAAACACCTATGTAGGTCGTGCCCGCATATGTAAACGGGGTTCAAACCACACATGAGGTATCGCCACGAACGTTAGAGCGAGAGCAATAATTCTCGCCTAAAATCTCCTCTGTAACTCTAAACTGGTAATCTGTAAAAAATGTTTAAATCGTCGCCTATGGAGATTTTTAAGTACCGTGTTTTGTCGCCATTCCAAGTGTGCGTAATTTTAAAGCCTGACCTGTTAGGTATGTATTTATTCGGCAAAACATCTTTCACATTATACAAAAAAAATTGGGCTAACTTTAGAGTTTTCTTTTTTTTTCTTAATTAGTGAAAGTGTTTTTTTCCCCCAAAAAAACACTTCTGAATAATTGCTGCGCAAATACCGTGTGACATAAAAAATTGCAATGACCGCCATTTTATTCCCTAGGGTCTCTGCTAATATAAATATATATATATATATATATATATAAATATATATATATATATATATATATATATATATATATATATATATATATATATATATATATATATATATATATATATATATATATATATATAAAATTATATAATATATCTTTGGGGGTCCCAAGTAATTTTCTAGCTAAAAAAAAATAAAAAAAAATGTAGGAGAGGAATGTCAGAATTGGCCCGGTTGGCAAGTGGTTAAAGAGATGCTGGGATGAACAGGAAGGGCTTAATTTACTAAAACTGGAGCGTGTAAAATCTGGAGCAGTTGTGCCTGGTAGCCAATCAGCTTTCTAACTTCAGCTTGTTCAATTAAGCTTTGACAATGAAACCTGGAAGCCGATTGATTTCTATGCAGAATTGTACCAGATTTTGCACTCTCCGGTTTTAGTAAATCCGCCCCAGTGTCTCTCTATGGACTTTTTTTTTTATAGTGGCTACAAATATCCTATTTTTCCAACTGTATATTATGTTTCGGGGGTCTCCTTTTAGCCATACTTGCTTTATAACGCTCACCTCTATTAAGTAGGCGGCCACCATGGTGGCACTACGGGATCTTCCAGCCTTGCAGTGGATGTAAACACTGTGGCCCTTTTCCTGATGTCGGTGTACAAACTCCACCCCTTTTTGTAAGTTCTCCAATGATGGGACTCCAGTAAAGTCGACGGTGCTGAGTCTCAGCTGCTCCACACCCAGAGATTCCCACTGCTGCAGACAAAGAGAGACAATGGAAACGTTTAAAGGGCACACAGCACAACACCCAAACAGAAGCTGCCAATGACTGCCCCCCTGGCATGTGTACTAGTGTGATCACTGACATTGAAGTTGAATACCTTTTGGACCTTATGAAGCTGAATTAGTTTTGATTACTGCCCAGGACCAGTGATGGCCCATCAATCAGGGGAGCAGGGGCGCCACCCCCCTAATCTATGCGCCTGGCCCCCAATCTACATGCAGGGTGCAGGAATGCATGGATGTCAATGGTTTTTTTTTTTTTAAACCACGATTAGAGCCTGAGGCTTTAATCGGCTTCAAAAAAGGGCTCAGAGCACTGCGCCCTGAGCCCACCCAGTTTTGTGACAATAGCGAATTAATATTCGCTAATGTCTTCCTGCTTCTTCTCCCGGCAAATCAGGAAGCGGATCCTGAGGCCCGATTGGCTGGGAGTCCTAGGTCTCCCAGCCAATCGGATCTCAGGACCCACTTTCTGTTCAGCCAGGAGGAGAAGCAACGGCCTTGGCTCTCTCCATGGCAAGCTGGAGCGAGGAACAGCATCAGCCTCCTAAGGTAAGGCCATTGATTGCCCCGTCTGTCTCCTGCGGGGGGTGGGGGGGATGGCGGGGCTGGTTTGTTTACCGCCACCCCCTGAAATATTGAGCACCAGCCGCTACTGCCCTGGACATACTATGCACCCTGGAAGTCTGAGAAGGCAGATTTATCTGAAGATTACTATAGTTCTGCTCCATGACACGCACCTTGGAAGTGAACCTGTGAAATGTAAAATATAAGAGCGGTCATTGATTCGCGGACCTCCAGGCTTCCCTTCAGTCTTGCACAGTTTTATGGGCTCCTCTCTTATACTAACATTGCTTACCCAGATTTCACTGCACATTGTAAGCTTCTTGCAGTGTTCATTAGTAGCTGCAGCAAGTCAGATAAAGTCCACCTTATTTTCTGGCTGGAGGACATCCAGCATCATCTAGCGCTTTTCCCATGCTGCATGACTGCTGGCCTTCCACTCAGTGGATTTCACTTCATTCAGTTATGGAGGTGAAGCATCACATGTGGCTGTGAACTAGGGCGGCAATACACCCGGTTGCAGCACAGTGGTGGATTCTAGGGTTAAAATAGGTGGTAAGGAGGCATCATATTGCCCTTTAATCCCGTCATTACTGGGCATTTTTACCCCCTTCCTGCCCAGGCCACGTTTTAGATTTCACTGCTGTTGCATTTTAAAGCCTGGTTCACACCTATGCATTTTTGTAGCACGTTTTCAGTTTTGCGGAAACACACTACAGTCCATTTAACATGGTTTGCTATGGATCATGTTCACATCTGTGCATTTTATGGAAAGGACCAGAGACCAGCAGGTTGTGTTTTTGATTCCATAGACTTCAATTGATCAAAAACGTATTGAAAAATGCAAAATGCACAAGAATATGCAAACTGCATAGGTGTGAATCAGGCCTGAATGACAACTGCGCGGTCATGCACCACTGTACCAATATAATATTTTTATCATTTCTTTTCACACAAATAGAGCTTTCTTTTGGTGGTATTTAACCACTTCAATACCTGGCACTTACACTCCCTTCCTGCCCAGGCCATTTTTCAGCTTTCAGCGCTGTTGCACTTTGAATGACAATTGTGCGGTCGTGCTACACTGTACCCAAACAAATTTTTTATAATTTTCTTCACACAAATAGAGCTTTCTTTTGGTGATATTAATCACTGCTGGGTTTTTTATTTTTTACAAAAAAAAAAAAAGACCAAAAATGTTTTACTTTTTTTCTGTCAGTACATTTTGTAACTAATTTTTCTTCTTCACTAATGTGCACTGATGAGGCGGCACTGATAGGCTGAACTGGTGGGCATTGAAGGGGTGGAACTTATGGGCACTGATTAGGTGGCACTGATGAGGAGGCACTAATATGCCGCACTTATGGGCACTGATAGGTGGCACTGGTGGGCACTGATAGACAGCACGGATAGGCATTGATGGATGGCACTGATGGGCATTGATTAAAAGCAGTGATGGGCAGCACTGATAGGTGGCACAGATTGCCAGCACTGACTGGCATCGCTAATGGGCACCTATTGGTGACACTTGTGGGCAGTGGTGGGCACTGATTGCTGCCACTGGTGGGCACTGATAACTAGCATTGGTGGGCACTGATTGGTGAAACTGTGTTGCACTATTGTAATCAGGGCACTGATGATCAGTGCCCTGGTTACATTCCTACATGTCTCCCTGTAAGGGGATGCCGCTGATCGGCTCTCCTCTCCTCACACTCTGTCAGTGTGAGGCAAGGAGAGCCGATTACCGGCACTTCCATATTTACATGTGACCGGCTGTGATTGGACACAGCCGATCACATGGTTAAAGGGCCGCGGACGCGGCTCTTTACAGGGATTAGGGTCACGCCGCTTGCTAGCAACACGACGCGGCCACGATCGTCGCACTGCACGCCCCCGGGGGCACGTGAGAGCGGCCGTTCTGGGATGCCATTATATGACGTCGTCCCAGATCGAGAGCCGCACCGCCCTGCCATCATTTGACGGTGGGCGGGCGGCAAGCAGTTAATCACCTCTGGGTTTTTTGATTTTAGGTTAAACACACGAAAAAAAGACTGAAAATTTTGAAAAAAAAAAAAAAAAGCGTTTTCCTTTGTTTCTGTTTTAAAACGTTGATAATAAATAATCTTTCTTCATAAATGTAGGCCAAACTGGGTTCTGCAACATTTCTTTGGTGACTAAAAACAAGCAGGGGTTTATTATTTAGTCTGTAGGAAAGTTTGATAGAGTCCAGAAACTACTATGGTGTATATATCTGAAAATTGATCAATCCTCATGGCCTGATGGATCTCATTTCTTGAGGCCTGAAAATGTCAGGACAGAACTAATATCCCCCAAATGACCCCTTTTTGGAAAGAAGACAGTCCAAGGTATTTAGTAAGAGGCGTGGAAAATTTTTTGGAAAATGAGGAAACTGAGAAAGAAAGTTTTTTTTCACAATTTGTTTCTTTTTTATTTATTTTTTTTTTTTTTTACATACTGTCACCAATGCAATGCAGCATCATCATATAACTGGTGTGGTAGAGATCAGGGACACGGACTGATGACCGTATGTAAAAAAAAATTTCTATTTTTTTCATTACTTTTTTCTTTACGATTTTTTTTTTCACACTGTGACCACAGAAATACAGTGTTACCATAGTAACTGTTGCTGACATTGGGGGGATAATGCCCCAAGGGCTGGATAAAAGCAAACAAAGGGCCACATTTGGCCCCTGTGCCGCATCTAGATGACCTCTGTGTTAGAGGACTTAGCTTTGGGTGAACTTGTATGGCACTGGATGACACAATATTGTTCTAACAGAGGATTCCCAGCGTACGGCTTTCTCCCTTTTTCTGATTATTGCAGACCTTCATCCCGACAGACAATGTGGGTATACCTGTCTCCAGCCCCTCCCTCAGCCACAATTTGATATTTTTATTTACTCTTTTTTTTTTTTTTTAAGTGCTTTTTTATTTTTTTGTGCTGGCATTCTCTGTCCAGACAAGAATAACACTGTGTACATGTATGCAGATGTGCTGAAGAGCTCTGCTCAGCAAGGATTTTAGGCACAACTCTGTAGGTGCGCGATGACAGGACAGTGAAGATGGTCCAGAACTCCTTTTCCTGCGGATGCTGAACACACCTCTGTCAGGACCTGAAGGTCTGGCAGAGCCATTCGGCACATCTGCACATGCACCGGACAATCTGAAATGGGGGAGCCAGTGGAGTAGGGCAGAGCCATGATCAAGGGGACTTAAAGTGGTTGTAAACATATACCTAGTGAAGTGACTGTCCTCAGGTGATACAGAGATGAAAAGAAATCCTCCTACATAAGTTGTACCTGTTTGTCTACAGCCGTCTTTCCCCCACATCCAAAGTGCAGAATTTACAGGATCTCTCAACTATGAAAAGCAGGGGGCGGAGAGCTCTGAGAGCTGATTGGAGGGAAGAGACACACCCCCTTCACAGCACACAGGAACCAAGCTGAGGCTGTCAATCAGCTGGAGCTCCCTCCCCTGTCACCATTTTTCTCTTGGGGTCAAGAAAACTTGTCAGAAGTGACTCGTATAGTGGACAGAAATGACACTGAGGGGTTTATTTACTAAAGGCAAATCCACTTTGCACTACAAGTCCATTTGGAAGTGCAGTTGCTGTAGATCTGCGGGGGGACATGCAAGCAAAATAAAAAACAGCATTTTTGCTGGCACATGATTGGATGATAAAATCAGCAGAGCTTCCCCTCATATCTATAACGACTGCACTTCCAAGTGCACTTGTAGTGCAAAGTGGATTTTTTCTTTAGTAAATCAACCCCTCAGTGCTCTGGATTGAGACAAGTACACACTATAGAGGGATACACTTTAAGAATACATTCAGTTTGTTACCCAGGATGTGGCCAACGCACACACATGGATGTCGGCTGTATTTGCAATGATGTTGATACTCCCAAATACTTCTTACGTGGGAATTTTACTTTTGATGCATTAGACCAACCAACGAGATCACTTACCTGAGAAGAGTGACACAGCAGTCTGGTTTCATACTCCTCATTCATAGTAATGACCCCACGTACGTTCTCCTCTTTAATCAACTGCAGAAAAACACATGGGTGTGAATTACATCTTACACACTGAAAATGATTATATCACATAGGTCACACAACAGGGGGGATTAATACCATCCAATACTTTGTGTAGCCATACATGAAAAACGTTGGAGGTTTATTACTATAAAGCAAGCCATATAGGGTAACCTTTCAGGTTAAACCCCAAATCAACTTTCAGTTTAAATCAGATAAACACATTTCAGGTTCATCAAAACAAAAAGGTGTTCAAAACCTTACACTTCATTTTCTATAAAGAGCAGAAAAACCTGAGAAGAAAATCCTGTCCCCTGCCAGCATTCTGCAGACAAGAACCCTTTGTATGGAAGCAGTGGTCTCTCTGCAGTGGCCTAACATGCCCCCTATTGGTTTGTCTTTTTTTTTACAGGTTAAACATTTTTATCTTATTTTTCTTTACTGGAGGCCTGCTTGAAACTCCTTCTGAGGGGACAATAATATTATTCAAAGATGGATTGTAAGCTGATCTAACATAATGGCTGTCCTGATAACCCTCTTGATTTAATGCACTAAAGGCCTTCTTCTGCCAAAATGTTTTATATTTGGGATGGACTCACCCGGGACAGGGGCTTTTGGAGGGGACTGAATGCTGGCCTCTTGCCTACTGATTATGGGCCTTGGATTTTGGGGGAACGGTGCTCTTTGTGAGCTTTGAGGTGGTGTTACTTTGGATTCAGGTCTATGTCCCCCCAAGACACACAGACTCTGGGAACCCTGTATATGCCATATTAGAAATAGTGACCGATTCATACTGTTGGGACGCATACTGTTAGAAGATGCTGATGTCATCAACTCCAGCCATCTGTTGTCTGCTATGATGTAAATAAGTCTAGTATGGCTTCTAAGAGTTTTTCACCCATTGTTGTTTGTGCTAATTAACCCTGCAATTGTATGAAGGAGTTTTGTGTTGATATTTATGATAATGTGTATTGTATAGTCGGTGAGCTAGGAGACGTCAAGGCTGCCCTAAAAGGTCTCATCTCTGAGTCACCTGTCTGGTTAAAGGATTAGTTACCGTATTTATCGGCGTATAATATGCACTTTTTTCCCCTTAAAATCAGGGGAAAATCGTGGGTGCGTGTTATACGCCGATCCCCGCTAATTGTGATCTATCGGAGCGATCGCCACGATCACCGCCGACATTCACATAGCGTGTAGTTTTAAATATGGCGCCGCGGAGTTCGGAGGGACTCGGCGGAGCTGAACGAGCACCGCCAAGATCACAGTGACTGGGCGGAGCCGAGATACACATAGCCAAGTGTTCTCGGCTCTTTCTGGCGCCGCTCACAGTCACGCCCAGTCCCGCCATTGGACCTGTGTTATGTCCATCATAGGGCGGGACTGGGCGTGACTGTGAGCGGCAACGAGAAGAGCCGAGTACACTCAGCTATGTGTATCTCGGCTCCACCCAGTCACCGAGATCCTCCGAACTCCGCGGCGCCATATTTAAAACTACACGCTTTGTGTATGTCGGCGGCGATCTGTCCAAGGCAAGCATGTAATGGACACTGGGGACAAGGCTGCACTGGGGCAAAGCTGCACTGACAAGGCTGCACTGGGGCAAAGCTGCACTGACAAGGCTGCACTGGGGCAAAGCTGCACTGACAATTCTGCACTTACAATTCTGCATTGGGGCAAGGCTGCACTGACACTGAAAAGGCTGCAATGACACTGACAATGCTGCAGATGGACACTGATGAGGCTGCATTGATGGGCATTTAAATGTAAGTTTTTTTTTTTCCCTTAACCCCCCTGGCGGTATTCCCGAGTCTGGCTCGGGGTGGATTTTTCATACCAAAAGCGGTATCCCCGAGCCAGACTCGGGCTTGCATTGCAGGATCCAGGAAGAGTTTACTTACCTTGTCTCCTGGATCCTGCGATGTCTCCCCGCTGTGATCGGCGAGCCGCTGTGTCTCGCTCGATTCACAGTGCCGAGCTCCGTTCCCTGCGAGCGTTGCGACGCACGGGGACGGAGTTCGGCGGCAAATTCAAAAAGTGAAACACACAGTACAGATACAGTATACTGTAATCTTACAGATTACAGTGCTGTATCAAATAATTACACATCCCCTTTGTCCCTAGTGGTCTGCCCAGTGCCCTGCATGCAGTTTTATATATATAAAACTGTTCCTTCTGCCTGGAAACTGGAGATTGTCCATAGCAACCAAAAAGTGTCCCTTTACGTCAAAAGTGGCTTTAGACCAGCTAGAAAACAGCGATAGTAAATTAGAACACTTGCAGAATTGAGCGATAGTGAATCGTGGGGAAATTTATTTTATTACTATTTTTTTAAATTTTTTTTTATTATTTATTTTTATTTATTATATTATAATTTATGTTTTTGTGTTTCAAACTTTATCATACCCGGGATATCTACTAGACTCTGGTTTGGACAGATTTAAGTGTATTATTGTTAATATTTACAGACCTACAATATAAAACGCCAAATTTCCATGCAAAATAATGGTACCGCTTTCAGCACCTAAAATCCGAAATAATCATACCGCCAGGGAGGTTAAACTTCCCTCCTAAAAGTTTTTTCCTTAAAATTCCCTCTTAAACTTGGGGTGCATGTTATACGCCGGCGCGTGTTATACGCCGATAAATATGGTAATTAGGTTTCTGGTTACAGTTTGTGTTGTCATCCTGGTGTATATATTTGTGTGAGATCTCAAATAAAGCACGCTATTCCCGATGTACTCCAAGACTGGTATTGTCTGGTTCTTGGGGGTTACTATAGCCAGATCCATTGGTCTCGTGTTCCAGGACTTAGGAAGCGATATACTGACGGAAGCAGAGGCGGAGTGTGAGATGTTCCGTCACAATACTGTGTTGTCCATACAGTGTGAAGGGTTAGAACCTGTTAGATAGCAAAAAACAATACAAAAAAGCTAGTGTACCTACCTGGGAGCTCTCCTATCAGGACAGAAAGTAATAGAAAATCTTTCCAACACCAGTAAATACAACCGCAGGTGGGGGGGGGGGGACTAATCCAACACCCTTGGAAGAGCAATTTAAGACAACTCTTAACTGGGGATAAGCCACAAATACCTCCACTCCAACGTCCGTGAGATCCCTCGCCGGTGCCAGCTTCTTCTGAGTGTCGGTTCTTCAGCCATTTAGACCCCTTTCACACTGGAGCATTTTGCAGGTGCTATAGCGTTAAAAATAGTGCCTGCAATCCGCCCTAAAACAGATGCTCCATTCACTCCAGTGTGAAAGCCTGAGGGCTTTCACACTGGAGCGGTGCACTGGCAGGGTATCAGAAAAAGTCCTGCCAGCAGCTTCTTTGGAGCGGTGAAGGAGCAGTGAACTCACCGCTCCTCCACCGCTGCTCCGCATTGAAATCAATGGGGCAGCGCGGCAAAACGCCGCTATGGCGGCGCTTTGCGGGTGGATTTAACCCCTTTTCGGCCGCTAGCGGGAAGTTAAAACCGCCCCGCTATCGGCCGAATAGCGCCGCTTTACCGCTGACGGCACAGTGTGAAAGGGGTCTTCAGTATATGCTCTAAAGAAGATTATAAACAGACAGGTATATCTAACCTATCTGCTCTAAAATGTGTTCATTTTTATACTTTAGTTCCACTTTCAGGGCATGTTTACACCTGCAGGGGGAGGGGGGCTGTAAAATTAGGCAGTTGAGTCATCTTTTTACCACCCCTTAAGCTGCAAAAGCAGTGGGATGGGGCTGTAAACATGTCACGGACTTTGTGACTGCATCAAAAATTATCCAAGCAATACTGCCGCCAAACATAACCCATACAGGAGAACAATAAACCTCCATGTGTATTGCATGTGGTTGTGGTGCAGCATTTACAGGGTTAAAACAGGAGGCGAGGGGCCCCTGCACCACCTGTGAAAAGCGATCTATTGCAGATCACTTTTTCTTTTTTTCTAAGGGCAGGTAAGATCTGAAGTATAAATTTAGCCTATGACAGGTGTGGATTGGTGGGACAGGCGGTGTAAGCTACAGAACAGGTCAGTTCTTTACAGGGGAACGTTTTTTGAATGCTTCAGTTTAAAACTATAAGACCCCTTTCACATTAGGGCTAAAACGTTGCTTGTTTTAGCAGGGCTTTAGCGCTGTTTTTCGGCCGCTAGCGGGGCGCTTTTAACCCCAAAGAAGGAGTTAAAATTGCTCATGTTGCGGCGTTGCCGAATCGCTTTTCAGGCGTTTTGGAAGTGCTGCCCATTCATTTTAATGGGCAGGACATTTTGGGAGTGCTAAATACAGCGCTCCCAAACTGCCCCAAAGATGCTGCTTGCAGGACTTTTCCTAACGTCCCGCAAGCGCACCGCCTGGGTGTGAAAAGTCACACTGAAATGAACGGGAGGTGGTTTTCAGGCGCTATTTCTAGGGCTCAAGGCCCATTTATATTTTTGTAGTGCATTCATACATTTGCATTAGGTCACTTTAACCACTTCAGCACCAGAAGATTTGCCCCCCTAATGACCAGGCCATTTTTTGTGATATGGCACTGTGTCGCTTTAACTGACAACTGCACGGTCGTGCAACGCTGTACCCAAACAAAATTGATGTCCTTTTTTTCCCACAAATAGAGATTTCTTTTGGTGGTATTTGATCACCTCTGCGGGTTTTATTTTTTGCGCTATAAACAAAAAAATGATCGCTAATTTAAAAAAAAAAAAAAAACAATATTTTTTACTTTTTGCTATAATAAATATCCCCAAATTTTTTTTTAAAAACAACCAAATATATTCCTCAGTTTAGGCCGATATGTATTCTTCTACAGACTTTTGGTAAAAAATTCATTTTTTTTTTTATTAGTAATGACGGCGATCTGCGGCAGACAAATCGGACACTTTTTTGGGACCATTGACATTTACACAGCGATCAGAGCTAAAAATAGCCATTGATTAATGTATAAATGTCATTGGCAAGAAAGGGGTTAACACTAGGGGGCAATCAAGGGGTTAAGTGTGTCTCCTAGGGAGTGTTTCTAACTTTGGGGGGATGGTACTGCCTGGTGGGAGGAGACCGGTCGGTGTTCCTAAGCAGTCTCTCAGGAGCGATTGCGGATGCCCGGCGGACATTGTGAGCGCCAGGCATGCGCATCGGCTCCGTCGACGCGCCCCTAGTGCTCTTGAAGCGACCGACGTACAGCTATGACGGCTCACCCAGGGGAGTCAACTGGTCCTCAAGCAGTTAATGTGCGTTGCATTAAGGCAGCCCACTGAGATCATTGTGCTTCCAACACATTAAATGTCCCAAAATCAGATGTGTCACAAAATGATTGCTACAACCTTCTATTGTTCATTGAAGCATGGGCACTGAGGCGCTATCAAAAATGAATAGCATTGCAATGCGTCAATGGCCCCCAGCTCATTTTTCATTTGAATACCCTCCTACTGTGATGCTGATTGTCCTCAATTAAAGCAGAACTTCACTTAAAAGTGAAGGCTCCGCTCATCCTCCTCCTCTACCATTATCAATATATATTTTTTTTTCTTGGAGTGGGTACCATTTTCTGACAGGTTCCCACTCCCAAAATCCTCACCTAGATGAGAAATGCAGAAGTTGAGATCCCCCCTCCACCCACCCGTAAAAACACATCACATGTCCCAGGAGGCTGCAGGACCAGTCTGAAAGTGCAGCTTGTCCAGCGCACGCACAAGAGAGAGGTTGGTGTAAAATGGCAGGAAGTCATAACTGGTTTTGTACAGCCAAGCTGGTGGTGCCGGGGACCCAAAAACTGGCGAAGTACCGGCCCAGGTGAAAACAGCTCACAGACTCCTGGTCTGGTAAATGCATGTATATTAAAGTGGTTGCAAACCCAGTTACACCACTTGTACCTACAGGTAAGCCTATAATAAGTCTTACCTGTAGGTACTGTAAATATCTCCTAAACCTTCACTTCATTTATCATATACGTGGCCGACATCATCTGCGCTTATGCCGTTTCTTCAGCAGCCGTGCCCGCGCGGGAGTGACATCATCAAGGCTGCGGCTAATCACAGCGCCGGAGTCCGCAAACCCAGAAATAACTCCTGGAGACATGTCGCCGGTCACAGCGGTGTACGGGTACCGCTGCAACAGCTTCGCTCTACGGTAAGTATTTCATAATGAGCTAGTATGCGATGCATACTAGCTCATTATGCCTTTGTCTTACAGGGTTTGTTTTTTGGGGGGGGGTTTACAACCACTTTAAAAGTCAGCAGTTACTGTATTTGTAGTTGACATCTTTTTTTTTTAATGATAGAAGTTCCTCTGTAACATACTGACCCATCCAGCATTGTCTTGTTGTAACCTGTATTCCGAGTACCGTGCCGTTCTCTTTCCCCTCTGACATCAGACATCCGGCTGTTTCTTCACAGTTCTTGCAGCTGCCTCTTGCTGCTCTATGAACCCCGATGACTCCTGGAATATCCAATGTAGACACCCCAAGAGGCTGCAGAAATAAAACATGTTAACCGCTTGCCGACCGCCGCACGAACATTTACGTTGGCAGAATGGCACGGACAGGCAAATGGACGTACAGGTCGACCCTTTAAAAATTTGCCGCGGGTGGCACGTGCGACCCTGCCGCGAGCTCTGTGAGTGTGATTGCAGGTCCCGTGAATTCGATGTCCGTGGGGATACCCGCAATCGTCTCACGGAGTGGAAGAACGGGGAAATGCTGATGTAAACAAGCATTTCCCCATTCTGTCTAGTGACACTGATCACAGTTCCCTGTGATCGGGAGCTGTGATCAGTGTCATATCACACGTAGCCCATCCCCCCCACAGTTAGAATCACTCCCTAGGACACACTTAACCCCTGCAGCGCCCCCTCCTGGTTAACCCCTTCACTGCCAGTCACATTTACACAGTAATCAGTGCATTTTTAATCGCACTGATCGCTGTATAAATGTGAATGGTCCCAAAATATTGCCGAAATTGTCAGATGTGTCCGCCATAATGTCGCAGTCACGATAAAAAAATAAAAATAAATAAAAAATAAAAATCGCTGATTGCCGCCATTACTAGTAAAAAAAAAAAAATTATTAATAAAAATGCAATAAAACTATCCCCTATTTTATAGACGCTATAACTTTTGTGCATACCAATCAATAAACTCTTATTGCGATTTTTTTTTTTACCAAAAATATGTAGAAGAATACGTATAGGCCTAAACTGAGGAAAAAAAATGTTTTTTTATATATTTTTTGGGGATATTTATTATAGCAAAAAGTAATGCTTTTTTTTCAAAATTGTCTCTCTTTTTTTGTTTATAGAGCAAAAAATAAAAATCGCAGAGGTGATCAAATACCACCAAAAGAAAGCTCTATTTGTGTGGAAAAAAGGACGTCAATTTTGTTTGAAAGCCACGCCGCACGGCCGCGCAATTGCCAGTTAAAGCGACGCAGTGCCGAATCGCAAAAAGTATTCTGGTCTTTGGCCAGCCAAATGGTCCGGGGCTGAAGTGGTTAATCTGGTCTAGGCAAGAATGAGGGTAGGGGCCGGCCAGGGGATGAATTTTAGAGGATTTCACCTTTCGTAACATGTTACACCCAACATGTTATGAAAAGATCGGCCCCGCTCCCCCATTTTGACAGCTAGCGGGGGATCTTCTCCCCCCCCCACTAGGGGTTACAAAAAAAAAAAAAACTAGGCTGTGCGGAGCTGATCGCTGGTGTAATGCTTTCCAGACTCTCAAAACAATAAAAAATAGTAAATGCACATTTTTTTTTCCACCTGCAGAAATTGTGCGTTTATTATTTTTCTTGTGAAAAGGTGAGATTATCCTTTTAATAAAAAAAAAGTAGTTAAAAAAAAAAAAGGGTTAGGCGTTTGCTATGGGGGGAAGGTTGCATTAGTGCGAACTTGAGTTTTGGAGTGAAGGTCTGCAGGAATGATAAATATATACAGCCCATTACATATTGTGAGATTGAGATATATGTATATCTCAATCTATATATATATATATATATATATATATATATATATATATATATATATATATATATAGAGAGAGAGAGAGAGAGAGAGATTGATATATATATATATATATATATATATATATATATATCAATCATAACAAATAATAATGGGTCTCTCGCTCATCACCAGATAACTGTAATATACAGTAGAAAACTCTACAGGTTCAGTCATTTAACATTGCAATGTGATTAAAATGAACAAAAAACCCATAAAGTTTCCTCCAATTATAACTCCACTGAACCCACACTACTAGACCTCCAGGTGCCCACGGGAAGCAAACTGCGCATGCGCGCTCACCTTGTCACTCATCCCCCGGAAAGGCAGAGCTCCCAGGATGACCGTCTCATCGATCCTGTCATACCACTTCCGGCTGGAGACTTTCTCCATCACTACGTTGTACAGCAAAGTCGGGTAGAATAACACGCGGGTCGCTACCGATTGCAGGGGCATGATTCTTCCTATCATGTATAGTAGCAGGTGGTCTGTCGGTAGCGGCTAGTTCCCATCTTGCAGATTCAGCCAGTGATGTCACAGGAAACATGTGACCAGGAAGCAGGAAATCGAGGGGCGGGAACATGAGGTGTATGTATAGAAGTGAATAGGAGGCTGCGAGCAAAGCACAGCACACGTTTTCACCTTGAATCTCTCTTATCTCTTCCTTTCTCCCTGTATACCCCTCTATCTCTCTGTATATCTCCCTGTATACCTCTCCACCCCTCTCTGTAATTTCTCTCTCTCCCTTGCCCCCCCCTCTCTCTCCCCCTTGCCCCCCCTCTCTCCCTTGCCCCCCTCTCTCCCTTGCCCCCCTCTCTCTCTCCCTTGCCCCCCCCCTCTCTCTCTCCCTTGCCCCCCCCTCTCTCTCTCCCTTGCCCCCCCTCTCTCTCTCCCTTGCCCCCCTCTCTCTCTCCCTTGCCCCCCCTCTCTCTCTCCCTTGCCCCCCTCTCTCTCCCTTGCCCCCCCCCTCTCTCTCTCCCTTGCCCCCCTCTCTCTCCCTTGCCCCCCCCCTCTCTCTCTCCCTTGCCCCCCCTCTCTCTCCCTTGCCCCCCCTCTCTCTCTCTCCCTTGCCCCCCCTCTCTCTCTCTCCCTTGCCCCCCCTCTCTCTCTCTCCCTTGCCCCCCCCTCTCTCTCTCCCTTGCCCCCCCCTCTCTCTCTCCCTTGCCCCCCTCTCTCTCTCTCCCTTGCCCCCCCTCTCTCTCCCTTGCCCCCCCTCTCTCTCCCTTGCCCCCCCCTCTCTCCCTTGCCCCCCCTCTCTCTCCCTTGCCCCCCCTCTCTCTCCCTTGCCCCCCCTCTCTCTCTCTCTCCCTTGCCCCCCCTCTCTCTCTCTCCCTTGCCCCCCCTCTCTCTCTCTCCCTTGCCCCCCTCTCTCTCTCTCTCCCTTGCCCCCCCTCTCTCTCCCTTGCCCCCCCTCTCTCTCCCTTGCCCCCCTCTCTCTCCCTTGCCCCCCTCTCTCTCCCTTGCCCCCTCTCTCTTGCCCCCCCTCTCTCTCCCTTGCCCCCTCTCTCTCTCTCTCTCTCCCTTGCCCCCTCTCTCTCTCTCCCTTGCCCCCTCTCTCTCTCTCTCCCTTGCCCCCCTCTCTCTCTCTCTCCCTTGCCCCCTCTCTCTCTCTCTCCCTTGCCCCCCTCTCTCTCTCTCTCCCTTGCCCCCCTCTCTCTCTCTCTCCCTTGCCCCCCTCTCTCTCTCTCTCCCTTGCCCCCCTCTCTCTCTCTCTCTCTTGCCCCCCTCTCTCTCTCTCTCTCTCTCCCTTGCCCCCCTCTCTCTCTCCCTTGCCCCCCCTCTCTCTCTCCCTTGCCCCCCCCTCTCTCTCTCCCTTGCCCCCCCCTCTCTCCCTTGCCCCCCCCCTCTCTCCCTTGCCCCCCCCCCCTCTCTCCCTTGCCCCCCCCCCTCTCTCTCCCTTGCCCCCCCCCTCTCTCTCTCCCTTGCCCCCCATCTCTCTCTCTCTCTCTCCCTTGCCCCCTCCCTCTCTGTCTCTCTCCTTTGCCTCTCTAGTTCACATTGAGCAAGCTAGTTCCCATCCTCAGAATTTACTAGGTGAATCTGCAGGATGGGAACTAGTCGCAACCGTGGTCTGTCAGAATAGCACCGCCATATTGGAAACTGAAGCTTCCGCCCTCGTAGCTGAAAGGGTGGAAGTAGAAGGACGCCATGCTTGATGAGGGAACGCTTTACTGTTACTGGTACCGATGTGAGAAAAAGAGTACTGTTGCTGTTGTTGAATTGTGTGTAAGCCTTTCTAGCCCGGTACTTCACCTTACCCCCTGGTTGTTCACTTACCTGAAGCAAGCATGCATACAGTGAAGGTCTTTGCATGCTTGTTCTCATAGGTTGTGAATTCATACCACCCAAAATTAAAACTTGAAAAGGGCTCATGGACACAGGTGTCTCACTGTATACATTTCCTACATACTTCTCAATCCAAATACTTACAAACTGCTTGGAAAGCCCCCCCCCCCCCCCTCATAATTGATGGTCAGCAGTATGAAAGACCCCACTAATGATTGGGGGTCAGTGGCAGTATGAAAGACCCCACTAATGATTGGGGGTCAGTGGCAGTATGAAAGACTCCACTAATTATTGGGGTCAGTGGCAGTATGAAAGCCGCCACTAATAATTGGGGGTCAGTGGCAGTATGAAAAACCCCACTAATGATTGGGGGTCAGTGGCAGTATGAAAGCCCCCACTAATAATTGGGGGTCAGTAGCAGTATGAAAGACCCCACTAATAATTGGGGGTCAGTAGCAGTATGAAAGCCCCCACTAATAATTGGGGGTCAGTAGCAGTATGAAAGACCCCACTAATTATTGGGGTCAGTGGCAGTATGAAAGCCGACACTAATAACTGGGGGTCAGTGGCAGTATGAAAGACCCCACTAATAATTGGGGGTCAGTGGCAGTATAAAAGCCCCCCACTAATAATTGGGGGTCAGTAGCAGTATGAAAGGCCCCACTATGGGGGTCAGTAGCAGTATGAAAGACCCCACTAATAATTGGGGGTCAGTGGCAGTATGAAAGAGCCCACTAATAATTGGGGGTCAGTAGCAGTATGAAAGACCCCAATAATAATTGGGGGTCAGTAGCAGTATGAAAGCCCCCACTAATAATTGGGGGTCAGTAGCAGTATGAAAAATCCCACTAATAATTGGGGGTCAGTGGCAGTATAAAAGCCCCCCACTAATAATTGGGGGTCAGTAGCAGTATGAAAGGCCCCACTATGGGGGTCAGTAGCAGTATGAAAGACCCCACTAATAATTGGGGGTCAGTGGCAGTATGAAAGACCCCACTAATAATTGGGGGTCAGTGGCAGTATGAAAGCCCCCCCACTAATAATTGGGGGTCAGTAGCAATGTGAAAACCCCCACTAATAATTGGGGGTCAGTGGCAGTATGAAAGACCCAAATTAATAATTGGGGGTCAGTGGCAGTATGAAAGACCCAAATTAATAATTGGGGGTCAGTGGCAGTATGAAAGACCCAAATTAATAATTGGGGGTCAGTAGCAGTATGAAAGCCCCCACTAATAATTGGGGGTCAGTAGCAGTATGAAAAATCCCACTAATAATTGGGGGTCAGTGGCAGTATAAAAGCCCCCCACTAATAATTGGGGGTCAGTAGCAGTATGAAAGGCCCCACTATGGGGGTCAGTAGCAGTATGAAAGACCCCACTAATAATTGGGGGTCAGTGGCAGTATGAAAGACCCCACTAATAATTGGGGGGTCAGTAGCAGTATGAAAGACCCCACTAATAATTGGGGGTCAGTGGCAGTATGAAAGCCCCCCCACTAATAATTGGGGGTCAGTAGCAATGTGAAAACCCCCACTAATAATTGGGGGTCAGTGGCAGTATGAAAGACCCAAATTAATAATTGGGGGTCAGTAGCAGTATGAAAGACCCCACTAATAATTGGGGGTCAGTAGCAGTATGAAAGACCCCAATAATAATTGGAGGTCAGTAGCAGTATGAAAGCCCCCACTAATAATTGGGGGTCAGTAGCAGTATGAAAGACCCCAATAATAATTGGGGGTCAGTAGCAGTATGAAAGCCCCCACTAATAATTGGGGGTCAGTAGCAGTATGAAAGACCCCACTAATAATTGTGGGTTAGTGGCTGTATGAAAGACCCCACTAATAATTGGGGGTCAGTGGCAGTATGAAAGCCCCCACTAATAATTTGGAGTCAGTAGCAGCATGAAAGACCCCACTAATAATTGGGGGTCAGTGGCAGTATAAAAGCCCCCCCACTAATAATTGGGGGTCAGTAGCAGTATGAAAGACCTCACTAATAATTGGGGGTCAGTAGCAGTATGAAAGACCCCACTAATAATTGGGGGTCAGTGGCAGTATGAAAGACCCCACTAATAATTGGGGTCAGTGGCAGTATGAAAGACCCCACTAATAATTGGGGGTCAGTAGCAGTATGAAAGCCCCCACTAATAATTGGGGGTCAGTAGCAGTATTAAAGAGCCCACTAATAATTGGGTGTCCGTGGCAGTATGAAAGACCCCCACTAATAATTGGGGGTCAGTAGCAGTATGAAAGCCCCCACTAATAATTGGGGGTCAGTAGCAGTATGAAAGACCCTACTAATTAGTGGGGGTCAATGGCAGTATGAAAGACCCCACTAATAATTGGGGGTCAGTAGTAGTATGAAAGACCCCACTAATAATTGGGGTCAGTGGCAGTATAAAAGCCCCCCCACTAATAATTGGGGGTCAGTAGCAGTATGAAAGACCCCACTATGGGGGTCAGTAGCAGTATGAAAGACCCCACTAATAATTGGGGGTCAGTGGCAGTATGAAAGACCCTACTATGGGGGTCAGTAGCAGTATGAAAGACCCCACTAATAATTGGGGGTCAGTGGCAGTATTGGAGGTCAGTAGCAGTATGAAAACCCCCACTAATAATTGGGGGTCAGAGGCAGTATGAAAGACCCCACTAATAATTGGGGGGTCAGTAGCAGTATAAAAAAACCCCACTAATACTTGGGGGTCAGTGGCAGTATGGAAGCCCCCAATTATTAATTGGGGGTCAGTAGCAATATGAAAGACCCCACTAATAATTGGGGGTCAGTAGCAGTATGAAAGACCCCACTATTAATTGGGGTCAGTGTCAGTATAAAAGCCCCCCACTAATAATTGGGGGTCAGTAGCAGTATGAAAGCCCCCACTAATAATTGGGGGTCAGTGGCAGTATGAAAGACACCAATAATAATTGGGGGTCAGTAGCAGTATGAAAGCCCCCACTAATAATTGGGGATCAGTAGCAGTATGAAAGACCCCAATAGTAATTGGGGGTCAGTGGCAGTATGAACGCCCCCCACTAATAATTGGGGGTCAGTAGCAGTATGAAAGCCCCCACTAATAATTGGGGGTCAGTGGCAGTATGAAAGCCCCCACTAATAATTCGGGGTCAGTGGCAGTATGAAAGCCCCCACTAATGATTGGGAGTCAGTGGCAGTATGAAAGACCCCACTAATGATTGGGGGTCAGTGGCAGTATGAAAGACCCCCACTAATAATTGGGGGTCAGTAGCAGTATGAAAGACCCCACTAATAATTGGGGGTCAGTGGAAGTATGAAAGCCCCCCACTAATAATTGGGGGTCAGTGGCAGTATAAAAGCCCCCCACTAATAATTGGGGGTCAGTAGCAGTATGAAAGGCCCCACTATGGGGGTCAGTAGCAGTATGAAAGACCCCACTAATAATTGGGGGTCAGTGGCAGTATGAAAGACCCCACTAATAATTGGGGGGTCAGTAGCAGTATGAAAGACCCCACTAATAATTGGGGGTCAGTAGCAGTATGAAAGACCCCACTAATAATTGGGGGTCAGTGGAAGTATGAAAGACCCCCACTAATAATTGGGGGTCAGTAGCAGTATAAAAGACCCCACTAATAATTGGGGGTCAGTGGCAGTATGAAAGCCCCCCACTAATAATTGGGGGTCAGTAGCAGTATGAAAGCCCCACTAATAATTGGGGGTCAGTAGCAGTATGAAAGCCCCCACTAATAATTGGGGGTCAGTGGCAGTATAAAAGACCCCACTAATGATTGGGGGTCAGTGGCAGTATGAAAGCCCCCCACTAATAATTGGGGGTCAGTAGCAGTATGAAAGACCCCACTAATAATTGGGGGGTCAGTGGCAATATGAAAGCCCCCACTAATAATCGTTGGTCAGTGGTGGTAGGAAAAGCCCCTCCCTTTTATAATTGTTGGTCAGTAGCAATATAAAAGCCCCTCCCTCTAAAAGTTGTTGGTCAGTAGCAATATGAAAGCCTCCCACTAATAATTGGTCGTCACTTGCAGTAGGAAAAGCCCCTCCGCCTAATAATTGTTGGTCAGTAGCAGTAAAAAAGCCCCTCCCTCTAATATTTGGTGGTCCGTAGCAGTATGAAAGCCTCCCACTAATAATTGGTCATCAGTGGCAGTAGGAAAAGCCCCTCCCTCTAATAATTGGTCGTCAGTGACAGTAGGTAAAGTACCTCCCTCTAATAATTGGTCGTCAGTGGTAGTAGGAATAGCAGGTCAGCAAGACTCTGGTCCCAAACTCCAATCCTGGGATGAGTGGCAGTAGGAAAAGCGGAACCCCCCCACCCAGTGGTGGGCACTGGCAGTACAGAAAGCAACTCCCTAATATTTGGTGGTCAGTGGCAGTAAAAAGAAGCCCATCCCCCTACTAATTAGTGGTTAGCGGCAGTAAGAAAAGCCCCTCCCCCTAATAATTAGTGGTTAGTGGTAGTAGGAAAAGCCCCTGAACTTCATGTACTATAGAGTCCAAATGCTTAAGTGGGATACACATATACCAATATACAAAAAACTAACTGTTATATCTAATGTTTGGCAGATTTTGGAAAGAACACCAAGACAGGTTGAGGTCCCAAAATAGATCTTGTCTGCCACCTGCCCTGATGCACAGCTTGATGCCTGGTTTACACTTGTCTGCTGCCTGCCTTGGCTCATCTCTTGGTTTCATCTCCTCAGCACTGTTGCAGCCTCCATTACTCTCTCTGCCTGCCTTTTCTGGTACAGGTCTCTCCTCACCTAGAGAAGGGTGAACCTAGGGGTCTTGATCAGGGACAGCATTCATCAAAATCTATCTCCACCTTCAGAAACTCTGATGAAAATCAAACGGCCCCAATAATTGATGGTCAGTATCAGTAGAAAAAGCCCCTCCCTCTAATTATTGGTGGTCAGTGGCAGTAGGAAAGCCCCCCCCCCCAATATTTGGCAGGCGCTGGCAGTAGGAAAAGCAACTCCCAAATAATTATTGGTAAGTGGCAGTAGGAAAAGCCCCTTCCCCTAATAATTGGTGGTCAGTGTCAGTAGGAAGAGCCCCTCCTCTTAATCTATGGCCAGTGCTGTGTTACATGTTACATACTCCTGATCCCTGCAACCTATATGCTATAATGTATGCTACATAGACCTGATCCCTGCAATCCATATGCTGTGTTGCATGTTACATAGTCCTGGTTCCTGCAATCTATATGCTGTGTTGCATGTTACATAGTCCTGAATCAGGGTTACCAACCCCCCGCAAAAAAAATTACTGACAAAACATGGAGAATTTACTGACATAGCACAATTATTTTTTGCTGGAAACCTGAAATATGACCAAAAACTCTATTAGAACCTAACACAACCAATATATAAACAATATGGAAATGTTAACCTGTAATTTGTCTGTCTTTACTATTAAGAGGTCAAAACAGTCTGACATGATGCCAGAATGAGTAGGATTATGATAGACTGGGATATCCTGGGATATGCAGTAAACATTTTCTCCATAACTGAGCTCCAAAATTGCTGTCTGTGTGAGAACTCAGTCTAGCTCTGCATATATCAATGAAAGCTACTGATGTAGCCTTCATTCATAATTTACTGATATGTGTAAATATATTTTAAAAAAAAGTGTTTTAGCAATATTTTAACCCTTTGGTAACGCTAAGTCCGACAAACCCCAGGTACCATGGCAACCGGAAGCTTCAACATGGCGTCTGGGGTGCACACGCACCCCCCCTTGTTATATATCCCTGGCTCCGCTTGCCCATCTGCAGGCCTGGGACCGGGTACCGCCGGGTAGAAGGGGCGGGGGAGAGCGGACACACATCCACTCTCCTCCCCTTCAAAATTAATGACACCCCCAGATTGGTTCACAGATCACAGTGCAAACTGCCAAATGGTGCAGGAATCGGATTGCATAGCTGTGAACACCCATGCAATCCGATTCCAATGCGGACCAAAAAAAAGGGTCCTGCACCATTTTGGTGCTAATGCAAAACGAATTCAGCCATACAATCTGTATGGCTGAATTTGCATCGCATGTGATCTGCACAGCAGTGTGATTCGAATCATATGCAATATCTAACATTACACCAGTGTGCACCCCGACACATAAAGTTTGAGAGCAGGATATAAAATTTTCCGAAACAAAATCCGTTGTCGGAAATTCCGATCGTGTGTACACAAATCTGACACACAAAGTGTCACGCATGCTCATAATAAATAAAGAGATGAAAGCTATTGGCCACTGCCCCGTTTATAGTCCCGTCGTAAGTGTTTTACGTCACCGCGTTCAGAATGATTGGATTTTCCGACAACTTTGTGTGACCGTGTGTATGCAAGACAAGTTTGAGCCACCATCCGTCGGAAAAAATCCTAGGATTTTGTTGTCAGAATGTCCGAACAAAGTCCGACCGCGTGTACGGGGCATTAGAGTGTCCGATTGTGTCAACACACAGAAGGAGCATACATGGATGGTAAATGTCCCAAAAGGACTGGCGGAGATAATATAAATCTGTGGATGGAATCAACATCAATGGTCATCAACATCAATGGATAAGAAAAGATGGGTACACTTACCGACTCTGGTGGACTCCCCTGTCAGCGACATGGAGTCAATAAGGCAGTGAGTCCAACCGGGCTGGTAAAAGGATATCCAGGATGGTGGAGCTGGCAGGATGGACTTCAACCGAACCTCATAGGGTCATCAAACGAACCTCCAAGGGTCATCAAGGTGGGTCATCAAGGAAGAAATTCCAAACACAAAACTAAATAGGCACGATGTGCCACCAATGGCCCAAAATGGGTAATCGCTCTCATCCGGATAATATGAAAGATAAAAACTTCCGCATGGTGCAGGTAAAAAAGGAGGGATTTTATTGCTAAAAAGCCAAACAAATGAAATTGTGATCACTAAAAAATGGAGGCAGCATGGAGAGGGGGTAATCGTCCGACGCGTTTCGACCTAATGGTCTTCTACTGGGGCATGGACTACCCACTCCATGCTGCAAATATTTATAAATAAGCATAAAGTATATAACCAATGGGAAAGAGAGAATCTGGTTGAATTTCATTGGACCAGAGACATCCACCAGGTCAGGGGGTATGTCACATGGTCCAGTGAACCAATGAACAAAAGAATAAGAATGACAGGCGGGTGTGTCTTCCAATAAATCCACAGACCGGAAATAACCAGTCCGTGGAGACGTCCGCCCACGTGTCAAACAAAAGGAAATGGCGTTGCGTTGTAAAGTCCGCCAAACGTCATTTCCTGGTCACATGGTCGAGAAGGGAACAGTGTCACATGACCGCGGGGAAAAGAAATCCTGCGATCTCAGCGAGAATCATCACCACGGCCACGTGAATGCATCCTAACCAATCAGAACCAATGGACACAGCGTCAATGCAAGTTCCTGGACGGAACCTGTATATATTAAAACAAAAGACAAAACCATCCAACATAACGAAAAAGGGTTCTATCGATAACATATTACATGGTATAAGGCATGAAAATTTATATAAGACATCCGACACTAAATGAATAATAAGTGATGCCAAATGTGAATACAAAGGAAAACGAACAACACAAACAGCAAAATAATGCATTTGGGTGGCAAAAATATGAATGCAATCTATACACTGGGGGGAGAACCTCTGGGGGAATCTAGGAAGGAAAAGGACCTGGGGGTCCTAGTAGATGATAGGCTCAGCAATGGCATGCAATGCCAAGCTGCTGCTAACAAAGCAAACAGAATATTGGCATGCATTAAAAAGGAGATCAACTCCAGAGATAAAACGATAATTTTCCCACTCTACAAGACTCTGGTCTGTCGCAGACAGGGGAGTCCACCAGAGTCAGTAAGAGTACCCATCTTTTCTTATCCATTGATGTTGATGACCATTGATGTTGATTCCACCCACGGATTTATATTATCTCCGCCAGTCCTTTTGGGACATTTACCATCCATGTATGCTCCTTCTGTGTGTTGACACAATCGAACACTCTAACACTTTACCCTGTTTTACTTAAGACCTTATGATTTATTCACCACACTATGCACTATTAAGTCTAAAGACTTATGGACTTGATTTACTGTTAAATATTTTGTGTTTAAAAAATGGCGTGGGGGTCCCCCCAAAATCCATACCAGACCCTTATCGGAGCATGCAGCCTAGCAGGTCAGGAAAGGGAGGTGATGAGTGCCCCCCTCCTGAACCATACCAGGCTGCATGCCCTCAACATGGGGGATGGGTGCTTTGGGGCAGGGGAGGCTCTGCGCCCCCCACCCCAAAGCACCTTACCCCCATGTTCCATGTTGATGGGGACAAGGGCCTCTTCCCGACAACCCTTGCCCGGTGGTTGTCGGGGTTTGTGGGTGGGGGGCTTATCGGAATCTGGAAGCCCCCTTTAATAAGGGTGTCCCCAGATCCCACCCCCCCCCCATGTGAATGAGTATGGGGTACATTGTACCCCTACCCATTCACCTGGAAAAAAAAGTAATGTAGCGTTAAAAAATACAGTAGACAGTTTTTGACAAGTCTTTTATTAGGCAGCTCCGGGAGTCTCCTCCGACTTCTCCACTCTCTTCTCCGTGCTCTCCGGTTCTTCTCCCACTGTACTGTGCCTTCTGCCGGGTTCTTCTGCTCTTTTGCCCGCTCTTTTGCTAGCTCTTGCCCGGTCTTCTCCGTCGTCTTCTTCCCTCTTCTCTTCTTCCGGTGCGCAAAGACTTATATAGGCATGGGGCGGGGTCACCGGGTGATGTCATTCAGTGACCCCGACCCCTTGTGACATCACAGCCCGGGGCATGATGGGTCAGTGATGTCACAAGAGGGCGTGGCCTTCGGATGAGGTAATCCAATTGCCACACCCCCATCGTTATTTAAGAAATGCAGAACAGATCAGCTGAACTCAGCATCGGAGGAGGGTCGTCGGCGGGAGCGGCGACAGAGGAAGAAGAACACTGAACAAAGAAGACAGAAGAAGAGCAGAAGAAGAAGCAGGGGGGGAAGGAGAAGACCAGAGGATGAAGATGCGGGAGAAGATGGAGGAAGACCGGAGGAAGAAGCGGAGAAGAAGATTTTTAATAAAAGACTTGTCAAAAACTGTCTACTGTATTTTTTAACACTACACTACTTTTTTTTCCAGGTGAATGGGTAGGAGTACAATGTACCCCATACTCATTCACATGGGGGGGGCAGGATCTGGGGACATGGGGGGGCCGGCATTTTTTTTTTTTACATTGAGCGGGAAGCCAGCTGACAGCTGATGACTCATCGGTTGTTACAGATGCGGCGGCCGGCTTCCTGGCCCCCTCCTTAGCAACCAGCTATATACAGTGTGAAAAAAGAAATTAAAAAAAAAACGCTAAAAGAAAATCGCGGCAAAATTGCGGTTAAAAACGCGGTACTTGCGTTTTGGATGCGGGTCCATTGAATTCTATTACATGCAAAATACTGCATTTTTTCGTCCGCGTGGACTTCCTTAGCGAATCGCTGAGGAAGTCCACACGGTGCATACGCGTGCGAGGGGCTCTGTGATGTCAGTACAGCCACCCATCTGGTTCATTTTATGCTGTATACTCCTGCACTGGGAAACAGTGCTTGCTTTGTGAGTAATATTTTTCTTATTTAATACATTTTATACCTTTTCGTATGGAGAGCACTATGTCCTGTTATTTTTGTTTTTAACATGCTATATATCAACCAATGAGACTGAATTTGGGATACTGCCTGTGGACCCCTATCTCCATAATCTACCCTGTGGAAGGGAATGCAGAAGGTCCACTCAATAAGGTGAGCAGCCTAGACCCTTGGTGGAGGTTCACATTGGTGGTGATACAACGAATACAATCTTATCCTATCACTGCACCCTTTCCTTGCCAACTGAGGGATCCCCCTTCTGCAAGTGGGCAGCTTTTGATCTCCTCGGACTAAGATATACTTTTTGGGACTTTGCCTCATGCATTTTATTTATGTACGTTTAATATGTACATTTTATGTGTATACATCTGACCTGTATTGAGCGCTGCACTGCTATACTATGTAAATTTGGAAATGTGCCTTTATTATTTAGGTCTTGTATGCTGAAATTCAGTCCTCGTACATCGCGTATGGTATGTGATTAAGCCTTCTTTTATTCTAATAGTAAAACTGTTGTAGTTATTTTTCCTTTGGAAGAGATGAAGATAAAAAAAGTCATATTTGCAGCCTTGTGACAAGGGAAGGATTGAAGTCTGCACTTATAAACATGGTTTGGTACCTGTCCATATTTCCAGATTGTCAAAATACAAACATTTCCACCTATTTCTACAGCCGTGGTCCACAGGCCCCCACCTGCACCTCTGGACCCAGCCTGAAGACAAATAGTGGTGGCACCACCTCGCTTCCTCACGCCAGTTGTGGTCCACAGGTATATGGACAGGCTAGGGTAGTATATGTACAGGCTAGGGTAGTATATAGAAAGGCTAGGGTAGTATATGGACAGGCTAGGGTAGTATATGGACAGGCTAGGGTAGTATATGGACAGACAAAACCAGAGAAAATCCCCAGCTCAACTCACCAACCAGTCTGCTTACCAACCGAATTAACCTGTCCAACAGTATGCGTTAAAAGCAGGAGTTTAGTTAGCAAACATTTTCATAAGCTGAAGGGTCTCTTCACGGTACCCTCACTTGCAGTCCTAACCCTTCTAAATTTTTGAGGGTCTCCACAATGGAAGCACATGCATTCTAATGGATAGATAAGGGGCGAGTGGGCCTGGAGGTAGCCCAATCCTCCTTAAAGGCACAGGGGCACATTGGACACAATGCACATGACACAATGGCTGCACAGGTGACTGACCCTGATCTATCCCTTATAATGCATGTCCTTCCATTGTGGAGACCCTCAAAAATTTAGAAGGGTTAGGACTGCAAGCGATACACATGGTGCTGTGAAGAGGCCTTGTAGTTTATGGATGCGTTTGCAAATGTGTGCTAACTAAACCTCTGTTTTTAACGCATACTGTTGGACAGGTTAATTCAGTTAGTAAGCAGACTGGTTGTTGAGTTGAGCTGGGAATTTTCTTTGGTTTTGTTTTTCATGTATTTGCCCTTCCATGTGCTCCTTGCTGTGAAGGCCACTTATAGGTGGGGGCAGGGGCCATCTCTTTGTTACTACTATACAGACAGGTTTGGGTAGTATATGTACAGGCTAGGGTAGTATGTGGACAGGCTAGGGTGGTATATAGACAGGCTAGGGTAGTATATAGACAGGCTAGGGTAGTATAGACAGGCTAGGTTAGTATATAGACAGGGTAGAGTAGTATATAGACAGGCTAGGTTAGTATATAGACAGGCTAAGGCTAAGGGTCATTTCTTCAGTGTTGTCACGTGAAAAGATATGATAAAATATTTACAAAATGTGGGGGTGCACTCACTTTTGTGAGATACTGTATATATAGCATACACATTCTCTATTATAGACATTGTAAAAATATGTAATATCTGTACTGTGTATCATTTCTTCTTACCTCCCTAGAGTAAAAGGAATAGTGGAATAAAAAAAAACCCATAGTAAGGAGCCCTACAGAGACATAAACAGATTCAGCTTCAGACACGTCTGGACACAGCAGACGACCTCGGGAGATTCTGCCACCATGGCCTTTTTTACAGATATGCCTGTTTACTTCATTTTTATGTAAGTTGCCAATTGGCTGTTCAATAAATCCACTATTTTACTGCTACACTTAGTCTGGCGCCCCCTTGAGTTTTTTTTTTATTGCCAGAGCTATTTTTTGAAGCTTGTTTGATGTTTTCTTTCATCTGACTACTCTTGCAAGTCTAAACATTTCCAGGGCCTCTTGAGTATGTTGTTCTGGAGGTTTTTATTGCTGTCTATGAACCCATTAGGGAGATTCACTTTCTTCTTTGTGTCCTGGTGACCTTTGTCACAGAGTGAAAGTGCTGCTGCCAGCAGAACAGTGATAGGGGAAAATCTTCCAATGGGAACACTTCTTTGTTGACGACAACTGTCTAAAGCTGGCCATACATGGATAGAAATTCTCTCATTTCAGCAGGGACTGGCTGAAATGAAAAATGAAAATGAAACTTTTAGCTTTATATATTTAACAACATCAGAAATTTAAATTGGTCATAAAAGGCCCAGAAATGACTACCGTTGTATACTATTTTTAAACAATTTCCTTGTTTGGTTTAAAATATAGCTAGAAAACATTAACCTGACAGTTACACATCTTAAAGTTGTGGCACATTTTTTAATAAAATGTTGGGACAAGGTCATCTAGCATAGCTCCCAACTATCTCTGATTTTGAGAGACTGTCCCTGATTTGGAGCAATGTCCCTCTGTCCCTCTTTCCTCCTCATTTGTCCCTCATTTTGGTCTGATCTATATAGATGTATATAAAATGCACTTTTTATCTATTAAAAAGTGTTTTCCATTACTAAACCTTTCATCTGATTTCCAAATTGCTGCATTTGTAAACTCCAAAAGCCAATATAAAGGAAAAGTAGTGGTAAAAAAAACACTTGTGAATTTAACCAATCTTGTTTTTTATACAAATCTCTTTTAAGTGGGTGTGGCAAGGGGTGTGTCCTATGCCTGCTAACTTTTGCTGACAGGTGTCACTCATTCCCATCTCAAAAAGTTAGGAGGTATGCATCTAGTGCCCTCCTCCCACCTGGTGCAAATGGGTCAATCTTCTGCAACTGGGATCCCAGTCCCACCTGCCTCTATGCTTGCCTCATCATCACTACAGAGCTCTGGGCCTGACAACCAAGTTTCATGTTGACCTGGAAGTGTGCAGTGATGTTGTGAGACCTTCCTGGTGTATGTTCTCTGCCTCTGCTGGTCTCCTTGCGCTGACTGTGAATAGTGACAGACTGGCCAGAGGCAAAACAAAAGCAGCATGAACATACCTGTGAACTTTTGGAACTTGGTAAATCTGAGATTGAGACAGGGCAAGGGGAAGGGGCTACTAGCAGTGCACAAAGTGTACCGCACCAAAATGGAGGGTGTAATTGCATTGTGCTTTGTGCACTGCAGAACTTTCCAGGATTTAATAGTGGTGCACATAGTATGTTATGAAAAATATAAGGCTAATGCCCGTATACACGATCAGATTTTCCGACAACAAAACCGTGGATTTTTTCCCGAAGGATGTTGGCTCAAACTTGTCTTGCATACACACGGTCACACAAATGTTGTCGGAAATTCCGAACGTCAAGAACGTACAACACATACGACGAGCCGAGAAAAAAAGAAGTTCAATAGCCAGTTCAATAGCCTTCTGCATGATTCACATGATTCAGAGCATGCGTGAACTTTTGTGCGATGGACTTGTGTACACACAATCGGACTTTCCGACAAGTTTTGTTGTCGGAAAATTTGAGAACCTGCTCTCAAGCATTTATGTGCAGAAATTCCGACAGCAAATGTTCGATGGAGCATACACACGGTCGGACTTTCCGACAACAAGCTCACATCCAACATTTCCTATCAGAAAGTCCGATTGCGTGTACGCGGGATAACAGTGGTGTAGATTGAAAGTGCAGGAGAATAAATTATAATAGTATACAGGCAGTCCCCGGGTTACAAACATATTAAGGACTGTAGGTTTGTTCGTAAGTGGAATTTGTTTGTAAGTTGGAACACTGCTTGTAAGTGTATTTTCCGCCTGTGCAGGGATGTGGGATGTTTCGGGCACTTCTGGGGCTCTTCTGGCCATGAAGTACATGAAGTACTGCAGTGTGGAATGTGGCAAGATAGCTGCTCGGAGTTATCCAAGACCAGCGTGGAGCACAAGCAGCCGGCATTGAGGACCGTTCGTAAATAGGAGTCGTTCGTAAGTCGGAGTCGTTCGTAAGTCGGGTGTTTGTAAGTTGGGGACTGCCTGTAGTCCTCTAAACAGGCAGAAAACGAATGCAACTACCACATTTAAGGATTAGAATGGCATCAACTTAATAATTTAGATTTACCAAAAAATTATTTAAAAAAAAAGAAAAGGACAGTAATAGTTTATTATTCACAACAGTAAACTCAATATATCAGTTTCTCCCCATTCTAAAGGCTATGATAAGGAAATATTTGGTTATCCAGAAGGATACTAAAAACATCTCTTGTAATCCTCATTCACAGAAATAAAGCTGGCCATACATGGGTTGAATCGCACATCCTGTATGGGCACCCTGGTTGTACAAGTTGATCTATCAATTGACTTGTGCACAACAAGCTTGTCATTTTTTTCCTCAAATGATTAGTGCCCCTGGCTATAAGGCGACAACACCAGTCATTGTGTTCCGCTGACATTGAAGACTGCATGCACTTCCCACCTGCAGAATACAATAGCGCTGCTGGAAGGATTCCTCCATCAACACTGACTGTGTTGATCAGGGAATCGAGCAATTTTCATTCCCTCCACTTCTTGTGGAAGGAAAGAAAGTTGCATAATGTATGGCCTGCTTTAGAATTTGAGCCCCCTAGTCGCAGCATATCTCTTTAAACGGAGGGTGCAGACTAGTAGCTACAGCTATCAGTAAAGTCAGCTGAATTGTCACGGTCTACTTTATCATGAAACAACTTTTACATGTGATCCCCATGTAGCCCTAACAGTATCTCTGCTAGATAATTTTCCAAGCAATCAGATAAATATGCAGTTTAAATATGTATATGGGAACTGTGTAAGCCACCAAAGTTTTGATGAAGCTCACTTGACTGAGCGAAATGCATAGACCTAACGGTGTCATATAGCTCGGTCTTTTGGCCACACACAAGCGGCTCCATCTTACGCCTCACCCCGCACTACACAGTGTTGGTCAGGCATCAAGGAGAACCAGCATATAGCCCCAGCCTGGAAGAGCTTCAAGCAACTTGCTCTTAGATCAGTAGTTCTCAACCTATCTAGTGCCGTGACCCCTTGATAAAATTTCCCAAGTTGTGGGGACCCCTAACAGTAAAATTATTTTCGTAGCGTGGGTTGCCATCTCCCAAGGCAAGACAAGTAATTTGCGCCCCTAACCCACGAACATTTAGCACTCCCTGAGTCCCTTCCACTGGTACAGTATTAAAACCCCTTATGGTACATTTTAGGATGTACCACTCTTTCTCTTCTCCTTTCTTTCCATTTTATCTCTCTCTATCCTAATTTCTTGTCCCCCCTCCCCCCATCCCTCTCTAGTTGTCTTTCTTGTTCTTTCTCTCCCTTTTGCTTTGTTCCTCCCCCTCTTTTCCTCTCCCTCCCATGTATTCTTTATTTTTATTCCTTCTCTTACTCCTTGGTGGGGGGAATGCGATGAGTGGCAATGCTGGCAGGGGTTCTGATCAGCCAACTTAGGTGCTCTTGATCAAGGTAATCTGCTGATCTGAGAATTGTAGTGGGGACTTTAAATGGCAACTCTAATCACAGGTTGATTTACTCACTGTGTCTCTGGCTTCACCATGTCTCCGACTTTGCGGTGTCTCGCAGCAGTGACACCTATGCCGAAATCAGGAGATAGGGTCTCCTTCAGCCCCACCCACTTCATTCCTCAAAAGTCAGCTGACCTCTAGTCTCTGCCCCCCCAGCCATGTGTGAACTGAATGGGCGGCTGCAAAGAGGCTGAGTGGGCGGCCGCGGGCTCCAGGGACAGCCCTTCTGGGCGGCCACGAAAAGGCTGGGAAAGCAGTGTAGGCTTCAGGAACAGCCCAGGATTTGGTGACCCCTGGCAAATTGTCATTTGACCCCCGAGGGGGTCCCGACCCCCAGGTTGAGAACCACTGTTTTAGATGATTGTTTCAACTGTTTAATTGACTCAGAGACTAGTTAATTGGAAATTCAGGGAGACTCACGGTACTTCAAACCTATGGTCATGGATGGACTGCAGAAGCAAGCCGCACGCCGGGTGAGATCCTCTCATAGGACGCTGAGGTCCTTTACCTTACTTTCTATTGTGTATACCACATACTAGGTCTCACATCAACCGTTGACGGCAGCTCTACTTATAAGAGATTACCTGTTTTCATCATATATGCTCCCCTATATCCAGCTCCTATACTTACAGCATCTCCAGTGTCTATCCATCTGCATATGCATATGTGAATGTCTTTGGACAACACGCTGCTGCTCTTTCCACATTGCTGACTCAATTAGTGGCTATTTCCTGAGACTGGTATCTCCGGCTCTAAATCACTGACACCATCCCTGCATTACTGGATTCAAGGGTTTCTCGAACTTTATGCCACTCAGTATTTGCTGTCACTGGATGCCGCCTTTTAGGTTTTGACCATCTAGCAATTCTTGTGTGTGTGAGGATTTAATTGTGTGTGTGCAAGTGAGCCCAGGCTGTTTTGTCTCATTGCGACAATGTTGCCATAATGGGGTTGATTTACTAAAGGCAAATCCACTCTGCACTACAAGTTCACTGCAAGTACACCTGAAAGTGCAGTCGCTGCAGATCGCTGTAGATCTGAGGGGAAGCTCTGAAATGAGGGGAAGCTCTGCTGATTTTATTATCCAATCATGCGCAAGCTAAAATGCTGTTTTTTATTTTCCTTGCATGTCCCTCTCAGATCTGCAGCAACTGCACTTCCAAGTGCACTCAGTGCCTTTAGTAAATAACCCCAAGTGTGTTAGTATACAGTGGAACCTTGGATTACAAGCATAATCCATTCCAGGAGAATGCTTGTAATCCAAAGCACTTGCGTATCAAAGCGAGTTTCCCCATAGAAGTCAATGGAAATTAAGATAATTCGTTCCGCATTGACTTCTATTACATGCAATACCGCATGTGGCCAGAGGTGGGGGTGGGGGGCAGAGAGCCTCGGAAATACTCAGGGACAGCTCGGCTGACCTTGATAAGGCTCAGAAACATTCGGGAATGGAGTGTTTCCGAGTCATTCCGAGGAATTTCCGAACCCTTCCAGGGGTCCCTGTTGCCCCCGCACCTCTGGCCATATGTGGTACTGCACCGCTCATTAGCTTAAACTCTGCGCGTTTTGCGAGACAACACTCACAAACCGAGTCAGAATAAAAAAAAAAAAAAGTTGCTCGTCTTTGAAAATGCTTGTTAACCGTGTTACTCGTAAACCAAGGTTCCACTGTATTTGGAGAAGGTTCTGATTATTTTCTGGCTAATTAGCCATGCTGTTATTTTTTCATGCCTCTTTTTCATATGATAAACTTTTGTACTTATACTGCCAAGTGTTTTCCCATTGAAGCCCCTGTCTAAACCCCTTTGGTTTTTTCCTCCTGTTTCAATCCATGCTCTTCCCGCCTGCAGAATACAATAGCGCTGCTGGAAGGATTCCTCCAACAACACTGACTGTGTTGATCGGGGAATCAAGCAATTTTCATTACTTTCACTTCTGGTAGAAGGAAAGAAAATTGCATAATGTATGGTCTGCTTTAGAATTTGAGCTCCCTAGTCGCAGCATATCTCTTTAAACGGAGGGTGCAGACTAGTAGCTACAGCTATCTGTAAAGAAGACCTTCAGTTACCACTTCACCTGCACTGTTGTTACTCAGTTGCCAGATGAATTTGTCACAGTCTACTTTATCATGAAACAACTTTTACATGTGATCCCCATGTAGACCTAGCACAGTGGGGGTTATTTACAAAAGGCAAATCCAGTTTGCACTACAAGCCTTGGGGTGGCAAAGGGAGTAAATCCGGGCCTGAACTTACTAGGTTCCCGTGCTGCCACCCTGGCTTTTGGGGCTCCAGCTGTTATCTCCTGATAAGCCAGCTTCAAAATGCTCATATGCAAGATGAGCCAGATGCAGTAGATTGGTCCTGTAGACTCCTGCGATGTGTAATGTGATCGGCGGGTGTGGGAGAACCTAGGCTAAATATAAGGAAGTGGGAGCAAGTACCTGCTAAAGCGGGTACTTGCTACCAAAAAAAAACCATAAAAGAGGTGGGGGTTAGAAGGAGGCTATAAAAGAAATTGTGAGTGAAGGACTGCTTTAAGCATTTCAGTTTGGTGGCCAGCCTGTGACTGGACAAAGAGCAGCTGAACATATATAAGTTATCTCTCTGCTCTTTTATTTTGTAAACATGTACAGTAGGATAACTAACAGCACTGTGCAATGCCGAAATGCCTGATTGGCTCACAGCTATGCCCCTTCCTTTCCCAGTCCCACTATACATGGGATCAGATAAGTTGTAAACTATAGTCTTCCTTTAGGCTGCATTCACACCTGAGTGTTTTTTTGCCACATTTTTGCTGCGATTTGGTACAGGTCACCAATGAAAAAAGCAGAAAAACTCCTGTAATTTGCCCCAAAGAAGCTCATGTTCTTTTTTGAGCTGAAGGCGTTTTTCAGGCGTTTTGCTTCAGGTGACAAAACGCTCAGATGCAAACAGGTGCCATTGAAATGATTGGGATTTTGCTTGTTAGACGTTTTTTCAGGCGTTTTTTTAGCATGTATTACGAGTGTTTTATGAGCTGAAAACGCTCAGGTGTGAATGTAGCCTTAAAAAAGCAAGTATGATTTTGACAAAATCTGTGTGAGTCTAGCTCTAATCCCAGCACATTTCCTAACCTACGTATATGGCTGCGGCACATCAAGCCACTAGCATTTCGCCTTTAGGGCATCAATAACAAACCCTCTCCACCTAACACTGATAACCAGGGGTTCCTAAAGAAGCAGCACAATCCGGGACCAGTTCTGTGAAAACATCAGATTTATGTCGATGGGATTTGTTTGCATTTCAAAACACTGCAAATTGTACAGCAATGTGCTGAACATGAATAGTCAATCATAGTCTGTAGTGAAGTCACTGTTTTTCATACTAAACCCCTTGTCTATGTAAAAACATCCTGGGGATTTTGAAAAGGAAGCATTTGGGTGCATGTATCCAGTGGTAGATTGCAGATGTGCCTCAGAATGACTCCATATCTCATAGGAGCGAACAATTCTACAACAAAGCCCAGTGCTGAGATTCAGACAGCCCTATCAGGCAGCACAGTCAGCACAGTGACCAGACTCTTCTCTGTTATATACTGCAGCTAGGCTACCTTCCCACCCTGGTCTTTGACTGGACAATAAGACTTCATTTAGACGCGCGGTTGGGGGGGGTGCAGCAAAAATGCACTGTTAAGCTGTGTTTTTTGCAGCTCGCCACTTACCCCTCCTCCAGAGGAGTTCCAGCCACCTGTGGAAAAAATAGAAGTCAGCAGCTACAAAAACTGTAGCTGCTGACTTTTAAAAAACAGCCAATCACCTGTCCCACGATCCAGCAGTGTGCTCACCCCAGTCAGTCTCACCTGCTGTTTTCGGTTCCCAGCGCCGACATTTTCACTATATGCACCCTGTCATTTTTTTAAGTGGACCTGTTTGGACAACCCATTGCCCTCTATGGAGCCGCGGATTTCAAGGGACAAGTGTCTGTTTACAGTGCCTTGAAAAAGTATTCACACCCCTTAACATTTTCCACAATTTGTCATGTTACAACCAAAAACGTAAATGTATTTTATTGGTATTTTATGTGATAGACCAGTGATGGTGAACCTTGGCACCCCAGATGTTTTGGAACTACATTTCCCATGATGCTCATGCACTCTGCAGTGTAGTTGAGCATCATGGGAAATGTAGTTCTAAAACATCTGGGGTGCCAAGGTTTGCCATCATTGTGATAGACCAACACAAAGTGGCACATAATTGTGAAGTGGGAAGTAAACGATAAATGCTTGTTACAATTCTTTAGAAATAAATAGCTGAAAAGTGTGGCATTCATTTGTATTCAGCCCCCCTGAGTCAATACTTTGTAGAACCACCTTTCACTGCAATTAGAGCGGTCAAGTCTTTTTGGGGATGTCTCTAGCAGCTTTGCATATCTAGAGAGTGACATTTTTGCCCATTCTTCTTTAAAAAATAGCTCAAGCTCTGTCAGATTGGATGGAAAGCGTCTGTGAACAGCAATTTTCAAGTCTTGCCACAGATTCTCAATTGGATTTAGGTCTGGACTTTGACTGGACCATTCTAACACATGACTATGCTTTTACCTAAACCATTCCATTGTAGCTCTGGGTGTATGTTTAGGGTCATTGTCCTGCTGGAAGGTGAACCTCTGCCCCAGTCTCAAGACTCTAACAGGTTTTCTTCTGAAATTGCCCTGTATTTGGCTCCATCCATCTTCCCATCAACTCTGACCAGCTTCCCTGTCCCTGCTGAAGAAAAGCATCCCCACAACATGATGCTGCCACCACCATGTTTCACGGGTTCAGAGTGTTGTGCAGTCTTAGTTTTCCATCTCACATAGCGTTTTGCTTTTAGGCCAAAATGTTCAATTTTGGGCTCATCTGACCAGAGCACCTTCTTCCACATCTTTTCTGTGTCCCATACATGGCTTCTCACAAACTACAAACTGGACTTCTTATGGCTTTCTTTCAAAAATGGCTTTCTTCTTGCCACTCTTCCATAAAGGCCAGATTTGTGGAGTGCACAACTAATAGTTGTCCTGTGGACAGATTCTCCCACCTGAGCTGTGGATCTCTGCAGCTCCTCCAGAGTTACCATGGGATTCTTGGCTGCTTCTCTGATTAATGTTCTTCTTGCCTGGCCTGTCAGTTTAGGTGGACGGCCATGTCTTGATAGGTTTGCAGTTGTGCCATACTCTTTCCATTTTCGGATGATGGATTGAACATTGCTCCGTGAGATGTTGGGATAAAAGCTTGGGATATTTTTTTATAACCCAATCCTGCTTTAAACTTGTCCACAACTTTATCTCTAATCTGTCTGTATTAATACTGAGATTAAATTAAACACAGGTGGACTCTATTTTTCTAATTAGGTGGCTTCTGAAGGCAATTGGTTCCACTAGATTTTAGTTAAGGGTCTCAGAGTAAAGGGGGCTGAATACAAATGCACGCCACACTTTTCAGATATTTATTTGTAAAAAAAATTTGAAAACCATTTATAGTTTTCCTTCCACTTCACAATTACCGTATATACTCGAGTATAAGTCGTTCCGAGTATAAGTCGAGGCCCTAATTTACCACAAAAAACTGGGAAAAACTTATTGACCCGAGTATAAGACGAGGGTGAGAAATGCACAGCTACTGTAAGTGGAAAAGAGGGTCAACAATGCCCATTTGCAGCTTTACTGTGCCCATTTGCATGCCTCACTGTGCCAATTTGCAGCCATAGGTCCCCCAAACTTCAAACTCGGTAGTTAAGTGTTCCTAGGTGCCCCCTAGCTGCAGCCAAAATTTGGGGTCTCTGAACCCAAAGTGTCCCGAAATGACATTGCTGCAGATGGACACAGTTGACTGACTTTGGGGCCCAGTATCTGGGGGCCACTTAGTGCTAGGAACCCCAGATTTGGTGTGCAAACCCAGTGGAACTAGCACCATAAAATATCCAAAGCTGGGATTTCTAGCACCAAGTGGCCCCGAGATACTGGGCCCCAAAAATCGGTTCAGAAAATGTCAAGCACTTTTCTGCAGCAGAGAATGACATTTTCTGAACCTATTTTGGGGCCCCGAATCTCAGGGGCCACTTGGTGCTAGGAACCCCAGCTTTGGATATGTTATGGTACCAGTTCCACTTGGTTTGCACACCAAATTTGGGGTTCCTAGCACCAAGTGGCCCTGAGATACGGGGCCCCAAATCAGTTCGGAAAATGAAATTTTTTGCTGCAGAAAAGTGCTTGACTCGAGTATAAGTCGAGGGGGGCACTTTCAGCACAAAAAAATGTGCTGAAAAACTCGACTTATATTCGAGCATATACGGTATGTGCCACTTTGTACTGGTCTATTACATAAAATCCCAATAAAATAAATGTACATTTTTGGTTGTAACATGACAAAATGTGGAAAATTTCAAGGGGTCTGAATACTCGCCGGCATCTGATCCAATCCTGTCCGCTAAACACAGGCGGATGGGAGATCTGTTCCCCATACTTCTGGAAGATCGGATCGGATGACCGATCCAATGGTCCGTTTCCATCCTACCACACATATGGAAAAGTGTGTTGTGTCCGTGTCCATTCTGCACCAGCTTTGTATGAGCAGGCATACTCCCCAAATGTGAAAGGGGCCCGGAGGAGCAGTAAACAATTGATAGGGACTTTTCTCTGATCCCTCTTCATAGCAGCATGTGCTTGATCAGTACAAGTGCATGCAGGGCACCTGATTGGTCCCAAGTATTTTCCTTCCTTTTCTCCCTTCTCTGTTTACAGTAGTTACATTTAGGAATACATTAAATTATTTTTAATGAACACATAACTGCATTTACTTGTCTTGTTTTCATATGTGCCTATAGTTGAGCCTATTTTTATCGTATCCACCAATTTTCTCATCCACTTGATCTAAAGCTTTAAAGCCTAACTCTAGGTTTAACTCTACTTTAAATCGTTCCTCCACACCAAGCTGGTCCAAACTAACTATTTTTTTCACTAATAAATGTGCCCACTGTCAGTGCTATATAAACTGTATGTGGTATCAGCTACACGCACAGTATACAGTGTTGTGGTACGAGGACTTTTCATCCCATCTCCGGAACAAAATCGAGGTTGGCTGAGCGCAGTTCAGCCATTCACAGGAAGCTTTGTATTTAAGGAATAAATACAAGCCTTCCTCTGATTGGCTGAGGAAGAGATCTTAACATCATCTGCCTGCCATACCATCTCAGACAGTCAAAGGAAGCCCTATATTCATTGCTAAAATACTAAGCTTCCTGTAAATGGCTGAGCATCAGTTTTCAAGAAAAAACAATTGTAAACTTTATTGCAAAGTCAAATAAAAATGCTAAACATACCAGCAACACCTAAGTTGCTGGTATGTGCTGCAAAGAGTTTATACAAACCTTTACAAGGCTATAGCTTTACTTTACAAGAGCAATTTAAACATTTTACTATAGCTTTTTTCCCACATACAGTACTTTCATTTTACTAAGCAAATTGGATCACCCTTTAATCCCATTCATGATTTGGTGCCATTGAGGCCTAGATGCCCAGACCACAAATTTAGTAGCATCAGTGTGCATTGGTTAACATGACAATGACTCTAAATAATACCTACCTAAATAACTTTTGCATTTTTCAAAGACACAAAAGGGTTTTATTTAATACAGTGTTTTAGAGCAGAACTAATACTAGCCATAAACTTGTAGATTTCTCTAGTTTAGCCTGTGGTCATTCAGCCTTGGTGAGTGAAATAGCTGTGATCCTGCACGTTCCAGGAATTGACTGATTCATAATAATTATAAATGTTTAAAATCCTGGGACACTACCTCCAATGGAAATGAGCTCACAAATTGAATGGGACCCACTAAATCAATAAGTGGGTCATAAATCCCTGACAGATGCCAGTACCAATTATAAATATAAAGCAGAGGCTTGATGCTGAAGCATTTCAGCAAATCTTTCCTTCAAAGGATAAGTCCACTTTAAAAAAAAATGATAAATGCACATTTTTTTTGCAGGTAAAAAAAAATTTTTTTTAATTTTTTTTGGTGCCTGTAAATCATTGCACTAGCGATCAGTTGATTGCTCATGCCATGCAGGTCTCCTGCAGACCCGTCAGTGTATCTGTGTGTCCGTACGGGCAAGCAGATACACTGACAGGAAGAATCAATGAACTACCACGGTGCTCCACAGCGCTGTGATACTTCATTGAGAACTACAAACTGACATCTGCAAGGAATGTCGGTACTTGTAGTTCATTCATTCTCAGAACTCGATGAATGAATGGCGTGACCGTGTGGGCGGAGCCCCGCATGGCCACGCTAAGACTGCAGCATTGGGAAAATGTTACATGTTCCATCCTAAAAGCAGGTGGAATATTTAACATGTTCCCAAAGGTGAACTTATTCTTTAACATTTACAACAGTTACAATAACCTTAACGTAGAATTCCAGGCTAAACCTATGTAGTCTTAAAAATGCTCCCTCCTAATATCTTTGCTGACTAAACTGTGTAAGAAGGGTGCATATACTTAGGGATCCCTGCTCTCCCCTTCAGCTGCTGCTGACTGACACAAGGGAGCCGGATTATGTGACCGGACCGATGCATATACGTTTCTTACAAAGCTTAGTCTGCATAATTGGTAGGAGGAGGTAGGGGACATTTTTAAGTTAGGTTTAGCCTGGAATTCTACTTTAGTTTCAGCTTCCGTTGCGTGTGAAAAGACACAGACACTTAAAGGCACCAGGACAAAACTTTGAGAAAAGTGAAGCCTTGGGAAGGTGTTTTGTGCTCAGAAAATGCCGTTGGCAGAAGTTTTTAACCTCATGGAATACTTTGAGCCCCTGTTCACACTGAATCCGACTTTGAAATTGTGCGACTTCACTTGAAGTTGCACGATTTCAAAGTTGCAGGTCAATGCGACTTGGCTGACATCTGTACGACTTCATGCACAGATGTCTATGCAAGGCCCACCTGAAATCGCGAAGTGAAGGAACCTTTGTTTCTCAAGTCATCTTCCAGGACGGCACACCTGAGAGATGAGAGGCTCCTCCCGACAGGAAACACAATCAATCAACAGCTGTTTTAAGTCCACACCCTTCCCCTTGATCCTCAGTTTTTGATTGTGTTTCTCCCTACACGGCGAAACTGTTTGTTTTTTTCCAAATGACCGAAGCCTGGGGCTGGTGGTCTCCCCCTGGGAGCCAGACCAAATGCCTGGGAAGCCTCTGGGTCTGGCAGGATATATTTATCCTTCCCGGGGGGTTCCCCTATCCTTTCCTCAGGGGGGGCAGCAGAAACTGGGAAAGCCCCCCTGAGAGCTGAAGGCCCCTGGGTACAGTGGTGTCCCCAGAACTTCAGGGGCCTTTATCCTGTCTCCCCCCCCTTACCTGTCCGGGCGTCCGTTCAGACGGGGGTGCTGGCCGTCGGTTCTTTCCAGGGGGATCGTATCCCCTGACTCCTGGGTCCCTGGTAGCTCGCGTGGGCTGCTGGGGAGGGTACCGCCTGAACGACCCGCGTTCTTACCCAGAAGGGAAGGCTGAGAGTCAGCAGGAGCAGGCGCCCACATCCTCCTTTCGAGGAGGCACCAGTTTACTATGGTGAATGTCTGCCTAAACCACCTCATGGGAATGAGGAACGTACGGCATTGCCCCCCCCCCCATGTGTATATACTGACTGGACAGTGCAGGACACAGCCTAACCTTGCAGCTCCCTAAAGGGACAGCAGTTGTGGGGGGGGCACTTTGGCGGCTATCCTCCTTGCGTGTGGACCATAAGGATGGAAAAGCAAGCCCGGTGGCTGTGGAAAAAGGGGAAGACGACAACGGTGAGTCAAAAATCCCCAATCCCAGCCAGATGGTTTCTGGGCATTTGAGATAATCTCCCCTGGGGTCTGGATTCAAATAGCCCAGAAGCTTTTGCTAAAGACACCAGCCACAGCTCCCTCCTACATCAGAGATGCTGTATGGTGGACAAGTGGTACAGAGGAGCGAGTGTGCCTAAACCACCTCAGATGGGAAAGAGGTAGGTAAGGCATTTTTTCCCCTTCCACCTGTATTTACTGAGTGGTGCAGTGCAGGACCTGGGGTCTCCATAACAAAATAGCCCAGAAGCTACTGCTAAAAGCCACCAGCCACAGCTTCCTCTTATAGCAGAGACACTGTGGTTATCACAACAGTAGGTTGCCAGCCTCTCCCTACATACCCGGTTGTGGTACATTAGTAGGGGTGAATACAGCAAAGAGGGTGACCTGGTAGAACAAAGAGTTCCTTACTGGCCAGGTATACCACTGAACAAGTTATTAATGGTGCAATGGTTGAAGGGAGTAAGCTCCCTTCCTCAGCAGGTGCACTAGGTTATCTGGCCCTATTTGCCCAGCTGCCAGGAATCTGCTTAAAGTTGCTCCAAGATGCTTAAAAGCTGACCTAACTTTCAACAATGTGGCAGGGACCAAGCTTCTGTGTGGCACAGTAGGGGTTCCCTTGTGACAGATCCTCCTTTTGGGGGTTGCTTGCTATGGGTAACTTTTCATAAGCTCCAACCTCCCACTCCACTCTTACATTGTGGTTATATTTTAATGCAGGGGGTAAGAAAAACCTTTTTGGTTTGGACTACAGTCCACTCAGTGACAGATCTAAAAGCGATTTACCATAAATCGTTTTCCTATATACTTTGATTAAGGATTTTCTGTGCAAACATATGCAAGAGCTAGATGGCTATATGATTGCTTCTTTAAGGGCTGCAGGTGGCTATTTACCTCCAGGCTAAATTGGTAACCACCCTTTTTAGAGGTCTTATATTGGTCTCTAGGGCTGGGCTCATTGAGACTGTAGTTACTGATCAGCCCCACCCGTGTATGAGCTGGCTAGCGTTTGCTCAATCTACGGAGGTAAGGTAGGACAACAGCTACTATAGTAAGGTGTCCAACCATTTTAGGATTGGTTCCTTCACTGGTGGTGAAGGATTAGTATCTACAGCCCAGGCTAGGCCTATGAAATAAATTGCTCCTGTTTGGTTATTTCATAAAGGGATACACCAGGACTCCTTCTTGGCTGCTCACCAGTAGACCTCAGTAGTGAAGGTTTGTCCTTGCTGGGGTGTTTGGCACAACTAAAGTACACATTGAGATTTGTGACCTCTCTGCTGAAGCTTGTTGGGTGTCCTTTATATCCTAAAGGTACTGCTTTGTTTGGCTACAGATCAGAAAATACAACAGGGAAGGTGGTCTGTACTTTCTGGTTTTTGTGCCGCACGCCAGAAACGCACATCATTGAGTCTGGTGATGACATTTCTGCTCATAATTGTTATATTGCTGCACATCAGACCTACACAAGATTGGGGTCTGTCTGTGGGGTTTTTGTGTCCTGTATTACTACCTTATTGGTTACTTATCAGAAAGGCAGCAGGAAAGATTGATGGCAGGGGTAGTACATATACTGCCTTTGGTAAACGGTACAGCACCACAAGGTGGCGTCGTGCTGATTCAGACAGTGCTATTAACGGCAATAGCTGCCGATTTTAGGCATGCGATTTGACATGTGAGTCGCATGCAAAATCGCTTCAATATGGATGTGCTATCTCTATTCAGAATTGTTAGATTGTTGCACATTAGAGATATACACGATTGAAGTTTGTCTGTGGGTCCTGTATTACTGCCTTATTGGTTGCTTATCAGAAAGGTAGCAGTGAAGATGGATGGTCCTGATTTTGTTTGAAAATACAAATTGAACCTGGGCCATGGGTAGTACACATACTGCCATTGGTAATCGGTGCAGCACCACAAAGTGACGTGCTGATTCAGACAGCGCTATTAACAGCAATGGCTGCCGATTTTAGGCATGCGACTTTGACATGTTGAGTTGCATGCCAAATCACTTCAATATGGATGTGCTATCTCTATTCAGAACTGTTATATTATTGCACATCAGACATATACAAGATTGAGGTCTGTCTGTGGGCCCTGTATTACTGCCTCATTGGTTGCTTATCAGAAAGGCAGCAGTGATGACGGATGGTCCTGATTTTGTTGCAAAATACAAAATTGAACCTGTGCCAGGGGTAGTACACATACTGCCATTGGTAATCAGTGCAGCACCACAAAGTGGCCCGGGCTGATTCAGACAGTGCGATTAACGGCAATGGCTGCCAATTTTAGGCATGCGATTTGACATGTTGAGTCGCATGCCAAATCACTTGAACATGGATGTGCTATCTCTATTCAAGATTGTTGTTGCACATCAGACACATACAAAATTGAAGGTTTACTGCCTTATTGGCTGCATATCAGAAAGGACACAACAGTGAAGGTTGTTTGTCTTTTTCTGATTTGTTTTTGCTGCTCAGCAGGGAGACACATTGAGGGTAATGACATCTCTGCTCAGTATTGGTATATGCTACACATCAGACATACACAAAGATTGAACATTGTTTGTGTCCTGTATGTCCTATATTTACTGACTTATCGTCCGTATATCAGAAAGGCACAGCAGTAAGTGGTGTTTCTCATTGATCTTCCTTGCTGTTATTTAGGTATACACAGTAGGGGGTCGTTGGCTGCACTCCTCCAGGGAGCCACAGCATGGGGACCCCTTGTTTGTTCGACCCGAAAACTGCTTTTCCTGCGACCTGTGTAATCTTGAGGTCTGTGGTTCCGTAAGCAGGGACTGCTGGATACGCTGCGACCTGGAGTCGCACAGTCACGAATGATACCCTTTGGAAGCCATAGTAGGACTTCTCATGCGTCTTGCAGTCCCAAGTGGCAGGTTGGGTCACACGGGTGTGGGAACCCTAAGCTTATCTGTCCCTTCTGGTTCAGGTTTTGCAATGCTGCAGGAATACTCATTGTGGAGTTATTGCCTTATTTTGCAGTAGACCAGAAAGATCGCAGCTGTAAAGGCTGTCTGTTGTTTCTTTGTTTTTATGTTGCTGCACAGCAGAAATACTCAACATTGAAGCTTGTTAGTGCTTTCTGTTTCATATTGCCTTACCTTATGGTACTTCAGAAAAACACAGTGCTGTAGGTTGCTTGTGTTCTTTCTCTGTTGGTTCTATGTAACTGCACTACAGAACTGCATAACAGGAAGTGTCTTATAACTGTACTTGGTGGTTCGTCATAAATACGCAACATAGAAGTTTGGGTCTTTCTGTCTTCTCTTTATAGCCTTGTTTTGCTGTACATCAGTAAAACACCACTGTAAAAGGGGGTTCCCGGCCTTTCTGTATTTACCAGTTATGACCTAGCTAGCTGCACTTCAGAAATGCGCAGCATTTAAGGTGTGTTTGTGTCTTAATGCTTACATATTGGCCGCACATCAGAAAACCAGACTGAGGTTCAGATTTGGGTCTCTTCCCATATTTGATATTTTGGTTTAGCTAGTCACACTCAGATACACAACATTGATGTCTATGCTTGTGTCCTTTATGTCTAAATCTATTGTGCTATGTCCCCAATCTATGATTTTTTTATTTGTGATATTAATAATACATGTATCACCTTTTTGTATTTCAGCCTTCTCTTCCGTGAAAGGGCCTGGAGTCCTGGTGCAGATGTCACATGTCAAAAAGCCTCGACCCCTTACATTCAGGGATGCCAGAGCCATTTCCTAGGGTTGAAGCCCAGTAGAGTTATGGGTCACTGGAGGAAGGCGATAATGAATCGCCCTGTTTAATAAGAACTTAGGAAGTTCGGTTCAGAGGAGTTTTATGGCCTGAAGATGAAGTATAAACATGTATACCCGACCAAATAGGTTACAGCTCGGTGCATGGCCTTCATTTTGCCCTTCTAGCAAAACTAGATGTAGCAGTATGAGTGTTCTCCTCCTGCTACGGATGTTAATCTCCTGAGTAGGCTCTCAGGCATAAGTAAAACTATAGATTGGGCATGCCTTAAACCCAGGGGTTAAGTTTTTGTTAATCTATTTCCCTTAAGTTGGTTTCCCTTCAGTCTTTGCTGACGTAAAGATAAAAATGAACAAAAAAGGTTGTCTGTCAGGGGCCCCCCTTTTGGCAGTTTTATTTCCCTGGACAGGGTTGTGTTAAGACAGGCTCCCTTATTGATCAATGTAGTGTCCTTGTCTTACAACACAGCTCTCCGATTAATCTTTTTAGTGGTTCTAAGCAGCACCTATAGGCAGAATAGGCCATTGTTGTTAGATGTGTGACAGGCAACATTGATAACCTACAAGTTTAACATGTTTTCTGATTCCATCTTTAAGAGCCCACTCCACCTAGATCCTGCATCCGAAGCAGAGAAGGCAGGGACACCGGTGGAGTAGACCGGCAGATCAGCCGCATGATCCAGCTAAGATACCTTCATCAAGCATATGGAGTGAAGGTAAAGCTCACTGCAGAACCGAGGTTCGCCAAGAGGGTCTTGCAGTGGTCCCACCCTAAAGGTAGGCCTGAGCTACTTGATTATCCTCTCAGGTGTGCCGTCCTGGAAGATGACTTGAGAAAAGTACTAGTTACTTACCGGTAACTGTCTTTCTGGGAAATCTTCCAGGACGGCAGGCCTACTAGGAGGAGGGAAAATTTTAGAACACTAGAAGGTGAGTACCTATGAGGAATGATTTCCCTTGTGAAACAGGTTCAGGAGTTACTTCTCTACAAACTGAGGATCAAGGGGAAGGGTGTGGACTTAAAACAGCTGTTGATTGATTGTGTTTCCTGTCGGGAGGAGCCTCTCATCTCTCAGGTGTGCCGTCCTGGAAGATTTCCCAGAAAGATAGTTACCGGTAAGTAACTAGTACTTTTTCCAATCCGTGTGATTTGAACAGTTCCATTGCTGACAATAGGGTGTGACTTGTCATGCAATTTTGGACCTATCAAATTGCATGACAAGTTGCACCGGTGTGGACGGGGGCTGAATCTTCCACAATATCTTCCATGAGTAAACATGCTGCAGCAGCCACAGTGAGTGACATAGTTGTAGTCCTACAAATTCGAGAAATGTATTCATACATTCACTGTATGTGGAAGAATTCAGACATTCTGTAACTGGAGTCAATATTGTGTTCATATTTTCTGAGAACGTTACTGCCAGAAATGTGATAGCACAAGGTGCACAATAACCAGCATGCATATAGACACACATGCACGCTCAGCAATGGTAATGGCACCAAGCATCCTGTTTAAGCTGGAATGGGACATGGACATATTGCTGAAGGGTCTGTCTTCAGCTAATGTTTGTAGTTACCTGTGACCTGACCTGCTACCTACCTGTGTACATCCTGCCTTGCCTCTGACCCATCTCTAAATTCCTATACAGTATATCTGCTGTGACCCTGCCTTCTGATTCAGGAACCTGTCTGCCTGGCTGTTAACTAACCTTTGGCTGTATCCTAACACTGCCTCTGCCTTATGTTCCTGTACCTCGCTTTCCAGCTGTTGCTGATGTTGGCCTGTATCCTGGCTCTGTCCCTGACTTCTGATTTGGTAATTTGCCACCCAGCTGTTAAAATGGAGTTCCAGGCTCAATTGAAACTAGATCTTAAACAATCGAACACCCCCCCCCCCCATTTTCTGATATTCTTTTTTTTTTTTTGTCTGTTTTGTACCTTTTTTTAGTTTCCCTGCAGGACTCTGTCCTACCTCACAGCGGCAAGGTACTTCATCTCCTCATTTGCATCGGCCCATCATCCCCCCCCCACTGTTTTCTGTAAACTGTGTTTGTCCCAGAAGCTGACGGGCCATTCAGAAATTGCAACGTGACATGCGCGCATGCGCAGTAGGAAGCCGGTTTCCCCTTAGTTGCAATGCTGGCGCCTGCACCCGAGGCGATGGACGAATTGGCTTCGAGGGGCCTACATCGCGGGATCCCTGGACAGGTAAGTGCCCTTGCATTAAAAGTCAGCAGCTACAGAATTTGTAGCTGCTGACTTTTACTTTTTTTTTCCAGAGGCTGGAACTCTGAACCCTTGGCTTGTGTCTTGGCTTCATTCCTGTCTACTGATCAGATGTTGCCACCGATCAGTGGGCAGAAATGACAGTACAGTAGTTGCCTCGTGCTTTGTGCACTGCCAAGCATTGTAGGATGGCCATGCAAATGTGTTTTGGCAAAATATAGGACAGGGGTGTCCAACCTGAGGCCCCTGATGGCTATGAATGCGGCCCAATACAAAATTGTAAACCTAAAAATGTTGATTTTTTTTGTGGAATTTTTTGTAAAAATACATTTACACTTAGCAAACACATGCGGGCGAAGAAAATTTTTACAGTGTCTCTTTACTTAACTTTTATAAGTTTTATCTTCCCAAAGAAAAGTATCCCACTCTTCACAATCACGCTTTATTCATGTCATCAGTTTTCAGCAGCACCTACATTTCCGAGCGACTATTTTCAAAGATAAAATACACAGAGGGCAAAATTGGAACCAAAATATCCAATGAGCACCTTGAGAATTCATTGAGAATTGTTACCAAATCCTTAGAACCAGTCATTGATGTATTTGCTTATCAAAACCAGTGTCAAATGTGGTTTGATAGTGACTGGCCTGCAGGGGATTAACCACATGCCGACCAGCCGCCGTCATTATACTGCGGCAGGTCGGCTCTGTTGCACAAATCGCTGTACCGGTACGTCACTTCGTACAATAGATATAGTGGGCACGCGCACGCCGCTGGAGGGGCGCGTGGCCGGAGCCGATGCACGATGTCCGCCGCCCACCCGCGATCGCTCCACAGAGAGCCAGAACAGGGATCTGTCAATGTAAACAAACAGATCCCCGTTCTGTCAGGGGAGTAGAGAGAGATGGTCTGTTTCTAGATGTGAAGAAAAGTACAATGGTGGGGCAGATGTGCAGGGGGTACAGCAGTGGGGCAGATGTGAAGCAAAGTACAATGGTGGGGCAGATGTGCAGGGGGTACAGCAGTGGGGCAAATGTGAAGCAAAGTACAATGGTGGGGCAGATGTGCAGGAGGTACAGTGGTGAGGCAGTTGAAAAGGGGGTTACCGTGGTGGGGCAGGTTTGAAGGGGGTTACATAGATCTGAAGTGTGAAGCTGCATGAATTGGGGCTGATCTGAGGTCTGGAAGGCAAGAATTGAGGCTAGCCTTGAGTCTGAAGGTGCAGGCAATAGGAGCTGATCAGAGGTTTGAAGGTGCAGGAATTGGGGGTTATCTGAGGTACGAAGGTGCAGGAATTGGGGTTATCTGAGGTGTAAAGGTGCAGGAATTGGGGTAATCGAAAGTGTGAATGCGCAGAAATTAGGCTGATGTGAATTGTGAAGGTGCAGGAATTGGGCTGATCTGAGGTATGAAGGTGCAGGAATTGGGGTGATCTGAATTGTGAAGGTGCAGGAATTGGGACTGATCTGAGATGTGGAGGTGCAGGAATTGGGCTGATCTAAATTGTGAAGGTTCAGGAATTGTGACGGATCTGAGATGTGAAGGTGTAGGAATTGGGACTGATCTGAGGCGTGGAGGTGCAGTAACTGAAACTGATCTGGGATGTGAAGGTGCAGGAACTGGGACAGATCTAGGATGTGTAGGAATTGAGCCTGATCTGAGATGTGAAAGTGCAGGAACTGGGACTGATCTGAGATTTGAAGGTGCACGAATTGGGACTGATCTGAGATGTGAAGGTGCAGAAATTGGGACTGATCTGAGATTTGAAGGTGCACGAATTGGGACTGATCTGAGATTTGAAGGTGCACGAATTGGGCTGATCTGAGATTTGAAGGTGCAGGAATCGAGTTGATCTGAGATGTGAAGCTGCAGAAATTGGGATGGATCTGTTCAATGGGCAGGAGCGGTTTAGGAGCGGTGTATACACCACCATAGTTGCCAACATTGCAAAAAAAATTTGTGGGACACTTTTTTGGCTGTAGGCGGAGCTGTATAATAATTAGGGGGTGGGGCATGCATTTGTAGGTGCGGTGGAAAATGGGTGTGGTTTACGAGAAATTGTGGTCGTGGCTTAAATGGGCGTGGCTCAAAGGGGGTGTGGTTAGAGTCTGAGATGAGGGCAGATTGGAAGGGGGTTACATAGATCTGAAGTGTGAAGCTGCATGAATTGGGGCTGATCTGAGGTCTGGAGAGCAAGAATTGAGGCTAGCCTTGGTCTGAAGGTGCAGGCAATAGGAGCTGATCTGAGGTTTGAAGGTGCAGGAATTGGGGTTATCTGAGGTGTAAAGGTGCAGGAATTGGGGTAATCGAAAGTGTGAATGCGCAGGAATTAGGCTGATCTGAATTGTGAAGGTTCAGGAATTGTGTCGGATCTGAGGTGCGAAGGTGCAGGAATTGGGGTGATCTCAATTGTGAAGGTGCAGGAATTGGGCTGATCTGAATTGTGAAGGTTCAGGAATTGTGTCGGATCTGAGATGTGAAAGTGCAAGAACTGGGCCTGATCTGAGATTTGAAGGTGCAGAAATTGGGACGGATCAGTTTAGGAGCGGTGTATACACCACTCCTTCAGTACTCCAAAGATGCTTCTCGAAGGTCTTTTTTTAGCGTCCTGCCAGCGCACCGCTCCAGTGTGAAAGCCCTGGGGCTTTCACACTGGAGAGACAGGAGAGGCTCTTTACAGGCGCTATTTTTAGCGCTGTAGCACCTGTAAAGCACCTCAGTGTGAAAGGGGTCTTCAGGTGGTTGTAAACCGCTGGACTTTTTTTTGTAACAAACTGAAAAATTCTGTAAAATACTTAAAAAAAACATCAATTGCAGCCACTGTGCTCATCATATGCAGCCACTGTGCCCATCAAATGCAGCCACTGTGCCCATCAAATGCAGCCACTGTACCCATCAAATGCAGCCACTGTGCCCAGCAAATACAGCCACTGTGTCATTAATTACAGCCACTGTGCCCATCATATGCAGCCACTGTGCCTAGCAAATACAGCCACTGTGACATCAAATACAGCAACTGTGCCCATCATATGCAGCCACTGTGCCATCAAATGCAACAATGTGCTGTGCGGTGTAGTGGAGCTGTGCTGTGCAGTGTAGTGGAGCTGTGCTGTGTGGTGTACTGGAGGTGTGCTGTGGTATAGTGGAGGTGTGGTGTCGTGGAGGTGTGCTGTGTGGTGTCGTGGAGGTGTGCTGTGTGGTGTCGTGGAGGTGTGCTGTGTGGTGTAGTGGAGGTGTACTGTGTGGTGTAGTGGAGGTGTGCTGTGTGATGTAGTGGAGGTGTGCCATAGTGGAGGTGTGCTGTGTGGTGTCGTGGAGGTGTGCCGTAGTGGAGGTGTGCTGTGTGGTGTAGTGGAGGTATGCTGTGCGGTGTAGTGGAGGTGTGCTGTGTGGAGTAGTGGAGGTGTGCTGTGTGGAGTAGTAGAGGTACCGTATATACTCGAGTATAAGTCGAATTTTTCAGCACATTTTTTTGTGCTGAAAGTGCCCCCCTCGACTTATACTCGAGTCAAGCACTTTTCTGCAGCAAAAAATTTTATTTTCCGAACCGACTTTGGGGCCCCGTATCTCAGGGCCACTTGGTGCTAGGAACCCCAAATTTGGTATGCAAACCCAATGGAACTGGTACCACAACATATCCAAAGATGAAGTTCCTAGCACTAAGTGGCCCCGAGATACGGGGCCACAAAATCGGTTCGGAAAATGGCATTCTCTGCTGAAGAAAAGTGCTTGACATTTTCTGAACCGACTTTGGGGCCCCATATCTCAGGGCCACTTGGTGCTAGGAACCCCAAATTTGGTGTGCAAACCCATTGGAACTGGTACCATAACATATCCAAAGCTGGGGTTCCTAGCACTAAGTGGCCCTGACATACGGGGCCCCAAAATCGATTCGGAAAATGTCATTTTCTGCTGCAGAAAAGTGCTTGACATTTTCTGAACTGATTTTTGGGGCCCTGTATCTCGGGGCCACTTGGTGCTAGAAACCCCAGCTTTGGAAATTTTATGGTGCTAGTTCCACTGGGTTTGCACACCAAATTTGGGGTTCCTAGCACTAAGTGGCCCCGAGATACAGGGCCCCAAATTTGGTCAACTGTGTCCATCTGCAGCAATGTCATTTCAGGACCCTTTGGGTTCAGAGACCCCAAATTTTGGCTGCAGCTAGGGGGCATCTAGGAACCCTTAACTACCAAGTTTGAAGTTCAGGGGACCTATGGCTGCAAATGGGCACAGTGATGCTGCAAATGAGCATTGTTGACCCTCTTTTCCACTTACAGTAGCTGTGCATTTCTCACCCTCGTCTTATACTCGGGTCAATAAGTTTTTCCCATTTTTTTTTTGTAGGAAATTAGGGCCTCGACTTATACTCGGAACGACTTATACTCGAGTATATACGGTATGCTGTACAGATTAAAAAATGAAGGCATAGTAATGACTTGTTGTGGACAATCAACAAAGCTCTTCTTTTTGACATCCTGTAGAGGCCCATCGCTTATGCATCTATGTATTCAGCAATGGACACCCCTGCAGTCAGAGCAGTCATCTTTATTTGATTATATTTCACTGGCAATGACTCCAATGACTGAGTGAAGTCAGTATGTGGCCAGCGTCCGCACACTGCTGGCTGAAGGTGTGTGCAGAGAGAATATCACTCCTGGAAAGTTTCTCTGGCTCATACAGTAGTGAGATCACCTTCTATCAGGAGCAACGGGACTCTTGTCTAGTATGACATCTCCCAGAGCCCAGCCAAGCTGCATCTATAGTATGTGTGATGTGATATGTCACTAACTCCCAGCTTTATGTTTGTATATAAGGCAGCCTTTCCATACAACATCTCTAATGGGATCTCTCAGGCAGCAAACTTACCTTACTCAGGCAGCTCCACTCAGGCAGTGCGTCCCACGGAGCTGCCGACTCACTTCTGGTCTCTGGAACAGGGAAGCTGGAAGTAACTTGAACAACAAAGCATCCTGGTGGATGCTGTTTGGCGAGATGAATTGCGCCGCAAGGCGGGTTAACAGCCTGCAAATGAAGCGCCTCGTCAGCAATCTCGTGATTGCATAGACGTGGCGCTTCCTATAGTGCACTGCGTCCGGTGCCCGAACACAGTGCACTTAAGGACCTTTATTTTGATTTTTTTAAAGGGCCATTTAAAAAAAAAATTCTTTTTTTTTGTGACTGCCTGGAGGGGCCGCCACTTCATCACACTTGAGTGTACCAAAGCGAAAATCAATTACTAAAATCGTCACATATCACAATAATACATACTCGGAGCAAACTGATAACTACAAATATCATCTCATGGCCACCTTTACAGACATTACCTATTTGCTAGTTCTTTATTATATATAAAACAATTCATATTAGTCAAACCAACCCCTAAATCACCCATATATGAACTCACATATCTCTAAATTAATTCTTTATTAAAACTTTATAAGAAATATAAGATTAAGAGAAAAATAAAATAAAAAATGTAATAAAATATTTGATACATTTAATACAATAAAAATAAAATGCCACCTTCAGGTTGGTTGCAGCTTCTACTATGTCTACAGGCGTGTTAAAAGTGAAATTTCAGTTCTACTTGAGAGTGACCCTGTGCATACATTATGGGGAAATCCAGCCATTCCACAGAATTTATTTCCACTTTAAAACAATCAGGGAAATTGAAATAGCTCTAATGAAATATGTCTGATGGAGTGGAACTATCTACACCTAATTCAGGCAAGTATCTGCATAAGTGTCAGTAACATTAGTAAATTAATTACTTTAATTAGTAAATTAATTTTAATTTAAATTAATTTTATTAGTTTAAATTAATTTAATTTAAATTAATTTTAATATAAATTAATTTAATTAGTAAATTGATTAGTAAATTAATGATTGAATTACACCTAATTCAGACAAGTATCTGCATAAGTGTCGGTAACATTAGTGAAACTTTTGGCAGGATTCATGTAGGTCTTACAAATGACACTTTAAAAACACTTCTCCAGTTCTCAGATTAGGAAACTGGCAGTAATTAAGAGCCATGCTGAGCTGGTATACAGGAGGTAATAAGAGCGGCTTGTGCCTGTACTGGGAAGTTGTCATGTGTGTGACCTCAGCCCCATGTAGCTGTCGGCTGGGAGATTTCCTGGCCTTCTTCAGTACAATGAAAAAGGATTGCCAAGTGTGGACTCTCCGACCTCAGTACAGACACAGACAGATTTATGTACCTGCGCCCTGACGGAATTCTAAAGGGAGTCTACACCACCATTTATGAATTTCCTTTAGCGTACCCAACAGTACCATCCAGTCATGAGTAGGATTAAAAAATTCCCTAATTTGCTTACAAAAATGAAAGTACTGTATGGTAAAGAAAGGGAAAGTAAAAAAGAATATCTTTTAATCCATGCATTGTAAAGGCTTGTAAACCCTCTTTGTAAAACGTACCAGGAACCTAGAATTAAAAGTTCCACATGTAAACTTTTATTTGATTTTGTAATACAACTGCATTTTTAGATAAACTAGGTCAGGGGTAGCCAACTGTTTGAGCACAGCGTGCCGAAAAATGGAAAAAAGAAATTGAGATATTATAAAAAAAACTTCACACACTTAATCACTAAAAGGATTTTTTATCAAGTAAATGCTGTAAACTACCTGAGTAATAGTAAGAAATGAACATTCCTGCACCTTCACACCTCAGATCACCCCAATTCCTGCACCTCCGCATCTCAGATCAGTCCCAATCCCTGCACTGCCACATGTCAGATCTGTCCCAATTCCTGCACCCTCCACACCTCAGACCAGTCCCAATTCCTGCACCTCCACACCTCAGATCAGTACCAATTCCTGCATCTTCATATCTCAGATCAGTACCAATTCCTGCACCTTCACACCTCAGATCACCCCAATTCCTGCACCTTCACACCTCAGATCACCCTAATTCCTGCACCTCCACATCTCAGATCAGTCCCAATCCCTGCACTGCCACATGTCAGATCTGTCCCAATTCCTGCACCCTCCACACCTCAGATCAGTACCAATTCCTGCATCTTCATATCTCAGATCACCCCAATTCCTGCACCTTCACACCTCAGATCACCCCAATTCCTGCACCTTCACACCTCAGATCACCTCAATTGCTGCACCTTCACACCTCAGATCACCCCAATTCCTGCACCTCCCATCTCAGATTAGTTCCAATTCTTGTACCTTCACATCTCAGATAAGTCTCAATTCCCGCACCTTCAAATCTCAGATCAGCCCAATTCGTGCATCTTCATATCTCAGATCAGTCCCAGTTCCTGTCCACAACAAGTCATTACTATGCCTTCATTTTTTAACCTGTACAGCACACCTCCACTACACCACACAGCACACCTCTACTATAGCACACCTCCACACAGCACACCTCCACTACAGCACACCTCCACTACACCGCACAGCACACCTCCACTACACCGCACAGCACACCTCCACTACACAGCACACCTCCACTACACTGCACAGCACACCTCCACTACACCGCACAGCACACCTCCACTACACTGCACACCTCTACTACACTGCACAGCACACCTCCACTACACAGCACACCTCCATTACACTGCACAGCACACCTCCACTACACCGCACAGCACACCTCTGCTACACCGCACAGCACACCTCCACTACTCCGCAAGCACACCTCCACTACTCCGCAAGCACACCTCCACTACACCACACAGCACACCTCCACTACACTGCACAGCACACCTCCACTACACTGCACACCTCTACTAAACTGCACAGCACACCTCCACTACACAGCACAGCACACCTCCACTACACTGCACAGCACACCTCCACTACACTGCACAGCACACCTCCACTACACTGCACACCTCTACTAAACTGCACAGCACACCTCCACTACACTGCACAGCACACCTCCACTACACTGCACACCTCCACTACACCGCACAGCACACCTCCGCTACACAGCACACCTCCACTACACTGCACAGCACACCTCCACTACACAGCACACCTCCATTACACTGCACAGCACACCTCCACTACACCGCATAGCACACCTTTACTACACCGCACAGCACACCTCCACTACTCCGCACAGCACACCTCCACTACACCGCACAGCACACCTCCACTACACCACACAGTACAGCACACCTCCACTACACTGCACAGCACAACTACACTGCACACCACACTTTACCTCCACTACACTGCACAGCACACCTCCACTACACCGCACAGCACACCTCCACTACACCACACAGTACAGCACACCTCCACTACACTGCACAGCACAACTACACTGCACACCACACTTCACCTCCACTACTCCGCACAGCACACCTCCACTACACCGCACAGCACACCTCCACTACACCACACAGTACAGCACACCTCCACTACACTGCACAGCACAACTACACTGCACACCACACTTCACCTCCACTACACTGCACAGCACACTTCCACTACACTGCACAGCACACTTCCACTACACCGTACAGCACACTTCCACTACACCGCACAGCACACTGTTGCATTTGATGGCACAGTGGCTGCATATGATGGGCACAGTGGCTGCATATGATGGGCACAGTGGCTGCATATGATGGGCACAGCGGCTGCATTTGATGGCACAGTGGCTGCATTTGCTGGGGAGCAGTTCCGGCCTGTGATACTTCTGGGAGTATGAAGCTGAGCAGATTGCTAGGTTACTAGCCGCTTTGCTTATTTATAGAGTCCACACCCGGGGACGTAACACGTATGGGGGGCAGAGCCTTAAAATCTAACATCACCCCTATCTCGCTCTATAGCTGATACATGTGTATACCAGCTAGCACTGCTGAAGTGCTTTTTATGTGAGTGTATTACTTTTTTACCTAATTATGTCAAACAGAGAACACTAGATTTTGTGTTCTGTTCCTTCTCTATATACCATCATCCCTTAAGCGCACCCGAGGCCCTGGGAGCTGATAAGCGGATGCAAGGAGGGATATCACACCAAACAGATGTCGTAATATACCCTTGGGGGAACAGCTGGTTATGCAGGGGTCATAATGTGAGGTGAGCGGCTAGTGTGCACAGGTGAAGGATAGCACGGGCACTTTGTGGGTTTTTTACCAACACTGTGGTGGAAAAGTACCCCAATGGACTTCTATAATTAATGAGTTTTTTGGACATTTTGCACTTTATATTTTATTTTTGATTATCTGCAGATTAAGTATATTGTATTGCTTTAGTTTAGCACAGTGATAATATCACTAATTGCTTATTTTTGCACTGTTGCACTTTATTCTATTTTTTATTTTATGGTACACAGTAATGTATTAATGAATGGAAGTAGCGCTACACTCATTTTGGGTTGAAATTAATTGTATTGAGTGTGGTGAAAACACTTTGTGGTGTTAGCAGCAACTGGTATATTTTTGATTTGTATTCATTTATTAGAGTTAGGTTGCGCTAATTGAGAACAATTTTTTTAAAATTGGGCAGCCATCTTGACTGAGAATTCCATAAATAGTGGAATTCTGCATCATTTGGTATGCCTACAATGTGGAAGTAAGATAGGGAAAGAGTCTAGTTAGGAAGGGAGTGGGAATATTATTAAGGAGAGGTACCTGTTGAGGAGGGAAATAGTTGGTTTCTCCTTACAGGGTGTGTCATTTGTCACCTTCCTGGAACATCTCCTACTGGCAACTGCAAGGACATTTTGGGATCACAGTGTGAACAAGCTCCTCTGGCATTGTGTGTCATGTAGAGCTATTGCTGTAATATTACTATTAGAAAGTGCCCTATGAACAGCACCATTTTCAATCAGAAAAAGTGTATGTGGTACCAGTTCTGTGGACAGTCACTTTTTACAATATAGACAAAGTTTAGGTACAGTATCCACGTATGTTTACTCAATTCCTAGCTACACCAGTTAGGCCTCCCCTACTCAATAGTTTTCAGATTACAATCATTTCTATTTTTTTCTGCTCTTAAAGCGGAGTTCCACCCAATTTTGAGAGGTGGTCTTAAACTAAAGACCACCTCTCCACCCCTCGTTTTTGGATATTTAAAAACATTTTTTTACTTTCTAACTTACCTTTTTTGGAAGTACTAAGAGTACTTCCGATCCAGCCAGGCCGCAGCCGAGGACGTCACATCCGCTTTTGCGGTGAGCCCCTCTGTTGTCTTCTGAGACATGTGTGTCCCAGAAAACAAGCTGGCCATTCACAAACCACCGCACAACTCGCGCATGCGCAGTCGGAAACCGGCAGTGAAGCCGCAAGGCTCCACTGCCGGTTTCCCTTATTTGCAATGGCGGCGCCTGCACCCGATCCGATGGACAGATTGGCCTCGGGGGGCTGACATTGCGGGCTCCCTGGACAGGTAAGTGTCCTTATTAAACGTCAGCAGCTACAGTGCTGCTGAAAAGGCACTGATGGGCAGCACTGGTGAGCACTGATTGGGAGCACAGGTGGGCACTGTTGGGACTGCACTGATAATCAGGACACTGATAAGCAGTGGTCTGATTATCAGTCCCGATGTCCCTTCTAACACAAGCCGGTTATCGGCTCTCTTCTCACTTCCTCATACTGTCAGCGTGAGGAAAGCATCGGCTTGTGTTTAAATCCGCGATCAGCTATACTTGGATGCGGCTAGATCATGTGGTAAAGGGCCTGTGATCAGCTGATCCTGAAGCACTCAGCGATCACAGAGCGTGCCGCAGGGGGCGCATGGGCGGTGCGATCATTGGAGGACATCAATAGACGCCCTCCTGGCAAAGAAAGCCTGTGCTGTAGCCGCCATTCGGGTATAGTGCGGGCAGAAAACGGTTAATAAAGCCTAAGAGATCTTTTGGTAATGCTGCAAGTTGCTCCAAACGGAGAGGGACAAAACATTGAGGTGGGGCTGGCGAGCCTGGGTTTGGGCTTAATTTAAACAGTAATGCTTCATCATAAGTGACATTATTATTTATAAGATCAAGTATGACCATGAACATAAAATGAAACTGAAAGTTTTGGCTTTAGTTAAACATTAACACAAGATTACTGAACATATCATAAATGGAAGAGAAAATGAGTAGATTTGCATACTGAATTTTTACAATTTCCTCAAATATTTGTTTTTTTTAAACCTGTATAAAAATTACAAGCTGTTCATACATATATATATATGTATACAGTGCATGTGATTTGTGTTAGATGAGCACGCTCAATGCACAGATGGCAGGAAGGGAAGTTTTAATTCTTTGTGCAATGATCATCACTGCTGCACTGGTGCCCCACATACAGGGTGGGCCCGTGTCAGTCAGACCACATGAGGAACTTTCCAATGGACAGATGGTAAGATGTCCCAATTTTTTTATAACATTTAAAGAGTAAATTATCTTTTGTTGAGGAAAAAAACATCTAAGTAATCAATGTATACATTGCAGGGATTTTAACAAACTTTATGGGAAATTCCTATCTTGTGTTGCTGTGAAGAAATACGTCTTTGTTTCACCAGAGTGATCACACACTCATTCTGAATAGGAGGGTCCGGTTCATTAATAATCAGTTGATGCATTTTCTGTGTTCTAAAAAGGAAAGCTGCAGGGTCTGAATCCTTTTAGAAATGATTAATTCTTTGGGAATATCTCACCAAATCTTAAATTTCTATTTTAAAGGAAAAGTAGGGCCAAAGCTTTGCTCGCCGTCGGCTGCCACTCAGCTGGTCCAGGTGCCAACTTTACAGTCTGGATCCACCCAGCAGCCTGGACTAGCAGCTGGCTCCTGCCTCCTGTACTAAGTTCAAGAAGAAAGAGCGCCGCTCCAGGTGAGCAAATCAGTGCAATCCCAATGTGCTGGGTCCAACTTACGGCTCGCCACCAAAGACAATTGGAAAAGAAGGAAGGCTGCACACCAACAAAAACGATCCAATGTGTTTTAAGTAATCAAATGAGTCACACATGACAGCCACCAAGACAAAGACACTGGAGGTGACGCGTTTCACACTGTCAATAACGCTACTTCTAACCCCTTTTGAAATAGCACTATTGACAGTGTGAAACGTGTCACCTCCTGGGTCCCGTGTCTTTGTCTTGGTGGCTGTCATGTGTGACTCATATTGGATTAATAAAATCATGTTGGATCATTTTCATTTTTGTTGGTGTTCAGCCTTCCTTCTTTACCAATTGTCCTGCCTCTTGTACAGCTTGGCGCTCCAGGAACTGACAGGCACAGCTCTCTGCTCAGAACAAAGGGGAGAATTGAGCGATCAGTGGTGTTTGATCGCTCAGTTCTCAGTGTAGAGGCGGTGGGGGACAGATGCAGAATTGAATCGATGCTGCATCCACCTAGTTGAGTATAATTTATTTTTTGGTGGGGGGGGGGGGGGGGCGGGAATTCAAACTTCTATTTAAGAGGATGTTTAAAACCTGGCTTAGACGTCATTTAAAACTACATTTAACTCTGTCAGTGGATTCCCCAGAGTTTCATAAATATGCCCCATAGACAAGCTATAGTGTTTTTTCAGTGAGTATACTGTACATTTTACAGTTATTACTGTTCTGTTAACTAAAACCAGTAACAAGATAAGTGACACAGCCATTGTATGTTTTATGATCAGACATGGAATAAGAAAGAAGACCAATGAAGCACAGTTATTGTGTTGCACTACTAAATAGGAAACCCAACATGTAGTTGTAACAAGCAAAGAAAATGTATCCACTTAGCATGTGCTAATTATGTTGTAGTTTGCTTAGCAAACCTTTGATGGGTACAAAACTGTTTCTATGGGTCTACTATCTGCTCTATATGCTGGATTGAGATATAGCAACAAAATTTGGCAAGTGGGAAACCACTCGCTGATGAGTTCCAAAGGCATGTAGAGATTTATGTATGTCCCCTACAGCAGCAGTCCACAACCTTTTTGGCACCAGGGACCAGTTTCATGGCAGACAATTTTTCCGGGGGAGGGAGGGTTTGGGTTGTTGGTGGACGGGGCAAGGGATGGGTTTTTCAGAGTCTGTCCTCAGCCCCCCTTCACAACCCTCCTTTACAGCACAGTTCCCCCTTTTTATCAGTTTCCACTGTCTTCTTTACATCACAGTTCCCCCTTTAAAGCAGCCCCACAGTGCCCTCAGTTCCCCTTCACATCACAGCCCCCCTTTACATTACAAAAGAAACACGTGTGGGGGCACCTCTAAGTGTAGTATTAAAACAGTGCTATTTATTGCACAAGATTAAAAACACTTACAAGATATAAGTGGGAGTAATCCTTGTCATAATGCTCGTCATAAGTATGTAGTCCTGGCAGTTCTACTGCGTCCCACAGGCTCCTACCTATTTTGTATATTGCTGGTAAAAAAAGAAAAGATGTGTAAATACCTTATTTCAATCTGCTCCAGTGCAGTCAGGTGATGCTAAAGCTCCAGCTATTATGGAGCAGCTGCTGCAGGGGAGAGGAGGGAGCTCTGACAATGGATGGGCAATGGAAGCAGGTAGGTGACATCACAGCCCCCAATATTCAGCCCTGTTGTCAAACACGCCCTGACACAGGGGAGCCAGAGCTTCTGCATCACATGACTGCACTGGAGCAGATTGAAATAAGGCATTTACACAGGTTTACATTGCCTTGAAAAAGTATTCACACCCCTTGAAATTTTCCACATTTTGTCATGTTACAACCAAAAAACAAATACATTTTATTGGGATTTTATGTGATAGACCAACACAAAGTGGCACATAATTGTGAAATAGAAGGAACATGATAAATGGTTTTCAAAGTATTTTATGAATAAATATGTGAAAAGTGTGGCATGCATTTGTATTCAGCCCCCCTGAGTCAATACTTTGTAGAACCTCCTTTCTCTGCAATTACAGCTGCAAGTCTTTTTTGGGGATGTCTCTACCAGCTTTACACATCTAGAGTGAAATTTTTGCCCATTCTTCTTTAAAAAAAATAGCTCAAGCTCTGTCAGATTGGATGGAGAGCGTCTGTGAACAGCAATTTTCAAGTCTTGCCACAGATTCCTAATTGTATTTAGGTCTGGCGTTTGACTGGGCCATTCTAATACATGAATATGCTTTGATCTAAACCATTCCATTGTAGCTCTGGCTGTATGTTTAGGGTTGTTGTCTTGCTGGAAGGTGAACCTCCGCCCCAGTCTCAAGTCTTTTGCCAACTCTAACAGGTTTTCGTCTAAGATTGCCCTGTATTTGGCTCCATCCATCTTCCCATCAACTCTGACCAGCTTCCCTGTCCCTGCTGAAGAAAAGGACCCCCACAACATGATGCTGCCACCACCATGTTTCACAGTTTTCATGGTGATGTGCAGTGTTAGTTTTCCACCACACATAGCGTTTTGCTTTTAGGGCAAAAAGTAAAATTTTGGTTTTCTCTGACCAGAGCACCTTCTTCCACATGTTTGCTGTGTCCCCCACATGGCTTCTCGCAAACTGCAAACAGGACTTCTTATGCCTTACTTTCAACAATGGATTTCTTTGTGTCACTTTTCCATAAAGGCCAGATTTGTGGAGAGCACGCTTAATAGTTGTCCTGTCCTGTGGACAGATTCTCCCTCCTGAGCTGTGGATCTCTACAGCTCCTCCAGAGTCACCATGGGCCTCTTGGCTGCTTCTCTGATTAATGCTCTCCTTGTCCGGCCTGTCAGTTTAGGTGGACGGCCATGTCTTGGTAGGTTTGCACTCGTGCCATACTCTTTCCATTTTCAGATGATGGATTGAACAGTGCTCCCTGAGATGTTCAAAGCTTGGGATATATTTTTATAACCTAACCCTGCTTTAAACTTAATCCCAGCCTTCTCCCAGGGGTAGTAGGCACCTTAAAGTGGAACCTGCTCTACCACCTGCCTACAAACATGCATAGTTTTTTTTTGTGGCTTCCCAACAATTCAAATGTATCTGATTGTGCAGAAAAATCTTATGCTGCGTACACATGGTCGGACTTTTCAGCTACAAAAGTCCGACAGCCCGTCCGACAGACTTTCGACGGACTTTTGGCGGACTTTCAACAGAGTTTCTAACGACCGGACTTGCCTACACACGATCACACCAAAGTCCGATGGGTTCGTACGTGATGACGTACACTGGACTAAAATAAGGAAGTTGATAGCCAGTAGCCAATAGCTGCCCTAGCGTGGGTTTTTGTCCGTCGGACTAGCATACAGACGAGCAGATTTCTGGGTCCGGCGGAGTTACGACATAAAGATTTGAAGCATGTTCCAAATATAAAGTCCGTCAGATTTGCGACTGGAAAAGTCCGCTGAAGGTCCGGTGAAGCCCACACACGATCGGATTGTCCGCTGGATTTGGTCCGTCGGCCAAGTCCGGTCAAAAAGTCCGACCGTGTGTACGCAGCATTAGACAGAGGTGTTTTAGGAAGAATACCTTTAAGTATACAGAGAAAGAATCCAGGCCTTTTTTAAAACAATCTACTGAGCTGGCCAGAACCAGCTCTTGAGGCAGTCTGTTCCACATTTTCACAGCTCTTACTGTGAAGAAATCTTTCCGTATTTGGAGATTAAATCTCTTTTCCTCCAGATGTAAGAATGCCCCTTTGTCCTCTGTGATGATCTTAAAGTGAATAACTCAAAACCAAGTTGTATTTATACATGTTGATCATATTTCAATAAATAGGGATGCACCGATACCATTTTTTTTTTACAACGAGTACTGATTTTTTATTTTTTTTTATAGTACTCACCGATACCAATTACTGATACCTACCGCAACTGTTTTGTTTTCACTTTAGCTGTCAGCAAAGGTACAAAGCATTGAAAAGTTATTTACAAATGAAATAAATGTATTTTTTTTTTTATTTTGAACTTTTTCAATGTGAAATGTGTAAATATATATTAAAGGTGTAAAAATATTAACGAACAAAGCAAAAAAAAAAGTTTTAATTGTTAATCGTTTATAAAATAGAAGTGAACAAAAAAAAAAAACAGCAGGAAAATAATAATTAAATGGAGGAGACTAGGGAGTTAATTAAGAGTGATTAGAGTAAATTAAGGGTTTAAACAGAGAAATATTTTAAAAAAAGCACAAATCTTTTTTTATTTTTACTTGACAGGTTGCTTTAAACTAACTTCGTCTGCAGATCGAAGTTCATCCCTTTTGATCTGTAGATGAAGAAACCGATAGACACTGTACAAAAAGAAACAATGTTTCTTTTTATTTTAGTGTTTCAGTGACTGAGCAATGTTGTTGATAAACATTGCCCGACTGTTTTTTTTTTTTCTTTTTTGACAGCTCCAATTGCCGGACTTTTTTAACACTTCAGCTGTCAATAGGGGAATCCCACTGACACCTGAATGAGCCATTGGTTGTTAAGGACGCGGCGGCCCCCCTCCTTAACAACTGATAATTCCCTTTTTTTTTTACATTTCAGCTGTCAGTGGGGGAGACCCACTGAGAGCTCAAAGAACCGAGCCTGAAAGTATCGGTTTCAGGTATCGGTGCATTTGCAGGAGTACCAATACTCGTGCAAATGCTTGGTATCGGTACATCCCTATCAATAAACATACACAAGGCTTTTAATGGAGTATGGCTTCCTTTCTCTTGTTACTTGAAAGTGGACTGTTTGTGTCAGTGTTTGTAAAATAACTTCTCTTTGTACGTTGGTATAGCAGTATTTTGTTTTTGTTCCTTTGTAGGAAAAACAGGAAAATGATCATGCCGTTTTAACCAGTATTAATGGTATCACAAATGTGAACCACATATCAACTTCCCTGCACACCCAAAGGAAGACTTACATGTACACTGAGACAGGCTTTGGTGTCTTCACCTTCACGTTGCAGTTCTTCGCAGATAATCATTTTCTGAACTTTAAACAGAACCTTTCTGCAGTCCAACGGGGGGAACGACTTTACTTGGAGATTCAAGTCTCATCAGCAGTTCCTGACATTGAGTTATTTGTGGACTCCTGCAAGGCCACACCACATGACGATCCTTCAGATCCTGTCTTTTATTCCATCATCCAGGATGGGTATGTTTGTGCTATACTGTTATACACACCAGAATTGTAATTAGATCTGTTTTGAAATACCATTCGAGTCTTCTAAGGCCGGACTAGTGAAACTATGAACATTCTAAATAGTATCTACTACCTATTTTGTTTCATTTCTTTTGAAGTATTCATTATATTCAAACAGAAATTTTCAACTGTTGCTTATTGCTGTAGGTAAACTGTGGACACGGCTGTCTAAAAGTGTCTACAGTTGTCTATGCAATCTTGTCATTGACAAATGATTTAAAAATTGAGTGGAAAAAAAAATCACTTATCCCACTTGATTTAGTTGTTACTTAAAAAAAAAGAAAGAAAAAAAAAGCCTGTACAGGCCTAAAGAGGAAGCGAGATAGTGGAGTAGGGAAAACTGTAAATTTAGGCTGAGGTCCTTTTCTCATGGGGTTGACTCTGGCAGAAGTCTGCTTGCTTATCGTGGGATCTGTCTGCTGATTCCTGCTGAGCAGGGAGATGGCTGGTCCGTGTCTTCTCTGCTTATGCACAGCGGACACAGCCCACTCTCCTCTATGGGCGGGCGATTGTAAACGTACCACCGATCCATTTATACCCAACTACCATCCGATCCGTTGGATCCCCATCTGTCTGTTTTTAGCAGATCTGAACAGAATAAATGTAGGCAGGTGTAAATGGACAAAAAAAGAATAAGCTATTGACTGGAACCCAACTGTCATTGAACGGGGCACATAAAAGGGCCAGAAGAGTGGTAGGGAACACCAGGTAAAATGGATGCAGCTCCTCTCAAATTAGGTCTTGAGATCCTGGACATGGACATGTTTACACCGGTCACTCCATTGAAGAGAATGGAGGGTCTTATCGGGTCTGCCTGAAAAACTGAAAAGGGCCATAGACATTCTATTCTTCTCCCTCCCTACCACCACCTCTCCTGAATTAGCCTTTACCCCCTGCCCCACCTTCTTACTTACCTCTGTAGCAGTGCCACATCCTGCAGCACTATTTACTTCATTTCAGTTGTTTTGCACACTGAGCCCTATTAGACTTATATGGTGTTGTCACAGACACTGGGTCTGCATCATGAGAAGGCCCCATACACATCAGTAAGGTTTTGGTTAAGTTTAGTGTAAATGTTTAATGTGCAGTCTAGTGTTGTCCTTTAAAGCGTACTTATGGTCAAAATTCAAAATCATATATTCATTTCTGTGCCAGTTGTTTCACCACGATGCAGCAGGTGTTTTAATTTCCACATTTAATTTCAATTATTTCTAACCTACTCCTATCACTAGAATAGAATGATCTTTAGGTTTTTTAACTTACTTTGTGACGATCCCACACATTTATATTTAAATACATTTCGCGCAATATTAAGCAAAAATAAACTGTGTAGGTAGATGCATAAAGTGCATATTATAATGTGGGACACTGGTGACTTATTGGTGTTAGTGCTATTATCAAGGATCTCTCTTATGCACTATAGTGATCGCTGCTAACTGCCCATATAGTATTAGTTAAATAACTGCAGTAAATACTAGAATAGTAAACATGCCACCCTGTAACTAGCATGCAAGAATAAACAATGGCAAATTCTGGTGGTTCAAAAACCCATACAATCTTCCTGGTGAATAAATCGAATAAAATCTTCTAAAAATTTTTATTGCACATTTTTCGATTGTGGATTTTAGAAGATTTTATTCGATTTATTCACCAGGAATCATTTTTTATGCACGTATTCTTTTATGCAGATTACAGGGTGGTATTAATAATATTTTACATTTGATTAGCATTTTTAGAAGATTGTATGGGTTTTTGAACCACCAGAATTTGCCATTGTTTATTCTTGCATGCTAGTTACAGGGTGGCATGTTTACTATTCTAGTATTTACTGCAATTATTTAACTAATACTATATGGGCAGTTAGCAGCGATCACTATAGTGCATAAGAGAGATCCTTGATCCTAGCACTAACACCAATTAGTCACCAGTGTCCCACATTATAATATGCACTTTATGCATCTACCTACACAGTTTATTTTTGCTTAATATTGCGCAAAATTTATTTAAATATTCATGATATTAAGTTTTTGGTGTGAACACCCTCATTTTGCTGCAATATTATTACTTATTTCATATATCACTACCTATTCTTTTATTATTTGGCCACTCCACCCTTTATCATCCACCAGCGCGAAGGACAATCTTTAATCTCGATCCCACACATTTACTTCCTTTATTTCTGTGACGGGTTTTCACTATACCCTTTGGGTAGGCACTGCTGTGTCAAACATTTCACAGAGCCTGTCTTCTGAACTAGAGGTGCTGAGAGGAGGAGAATCGGGAGGCAGAGTCCATACAGGAAAAACTGCTTGCAGGCAGTAAGGTACCATAGGACATGTAATCCTTAGAAAGAAACAGCAGAGGAGAAGCTATAATGAAGTCCAGGAAGTTATGGAAAGAGATGTAAACATAGAGGATAGGCACAATGAACCGCACACTTGGAACATCAAAAAGTCCATTGAACTGGATTAACGGAGTCTCATATGACTAGGATATAGTTATAGCACAAATAGTCCAATAAGTCCATCCACCAGGGCAAGCTAATCCTTGGAGCAGAAGCTGGCTCTACTGAAAAGGGAAACAAAAGGAACAGGAGAAGCGCCTCTAAGTGTAGACTTTGGGACAATTTTATTAACTTGTGAAATAGGCCACTCACATTGTACAAAAAACAAGCAGGCTCATCAATATAAAGACTTACAGTATATCTTGCCAGAGTCTTTATATTGATGGGCCTGCTTGTTTGGTTTTTTTTTACACTTTTAGAGACGTTTCTCCTGTGCCTTATGGAAATAGATGACCTGCAGACAAAACTCACATCATGAAAGAAGATTTTGGCTCCCTGCCACTATAATCTGCCCAGGGAGAGAGCAGAGAGAGCCGCTGCACATCACAGGATGGGGATCAGGCTCAGGTAAGTATAAGGGGGGCTGTGGATCCTGTGGCACAGAAGGTTTTTTACTACTTTATTCTAGTAACAGGACAGGGGAAGAGGAGGAGAAGATAAAAAGCATCAGCACTGAAAGTTTGGTGCTGGCTGTCTGGTATACTAATTAGTTAATTAAACAGTAAGGCAGCTCATAGAAAATTGCCTGATTCCCCCATCAACACAGTCCGTGTTGATGATGAAATCCCACCCCCATTGCTATTGTATTCTGCCAGCAGGGGGGCACAATGAGCCTTCCTGACCAGCAGAATATAATGGTTACTGCTAGTGGCTATAGCTGCTGGCAGTAATCACATGCAGAAAAATCCAACAGGTTGTTTGTACCTAAGTAGATTGTTGCATTGGCTTGGGTACAATCAGCCTGCCCATACATGGAACGAAATTCGTCTGGTCTCTGCTGAACCGGCCCAAATTTGATCCATGTATGGCCAGCCTAAACAAAGCTGATGTCTGTGGCTGGAATTCCACTTTAAACAAATCCAAAACTGAAAAATACAAAAAAAACTTTATTTAAAGAGAATTTATATTGTAGCAACAAGACCTTCTTGGAAATAAAAAGCCTTTTGAATAGCCAGTCACGCTTCTCGATAACTCATTGTATCAGAAAAGTGTATAAGTTACACTATATGGTGCTCTTGAACCCACTAAGTTACAGATGGATACGTTATCAACATTCTTTGTCTATGTCTTGAAGAAAATTCAAGAAATTTATGGAGACGATCATGATCCTTATGTCAAATAAATCAGGAATCAGATGTATATCAACCACTTTACAATGGGTCACAATTACACCACTGGTATCCTGGTTGGATTGCTTTATGTAATGCTGAGGATCAAGAGAAAAAAAAATCAAACATACAAGGCAGCCTTGGTGAGATAAATATTTGAGAGTTCCAATAGTACTGTAGATACTCCAAGCACTCCTGTGCCAGATCAGTGGTAATGTAGACGGCAATCACTGATGATCTCTGCATGTAACATGAAAAGTCATTTAGCCCTTTGAAAAAAAATGGTACATCATTCAGTCCAGTTGCATAGCCATATGTGTCAAAAAGAGTACATCAGCCAGTCCAGTAATGAGGTTTCAACACTGGACACATTGGGGCTTCCAACTGACCAAGAAAAAGGGGGGAAGACTCACTCCACCCAGGCAGGCATGCCTAGGCAATCGTCTCATATATTAGCTGTAATGGTCAAATGGGTCTTCCCCATGAGATGCCATAGGGAGAGGAGCCTGGCCATTGAAATGAATGAATGCTCAAGTGCTAAACGTGCCTAGCGCTTAGGCACGTTTACACGCGTTTAGGTGTGTTTGGCATTATTTCTGCCAAAACGCTCCTCTCCTGGACGTACAAGTGATGTTTTTTCCCCTGTCTCCAAATGCTTCTGCCTTTAAACACCTGTAAACATCTATGTGTGCATGGACATTTAGGCTAATATGGAGGCAAAGCCTATAAAAGAGGCGTTGTTGAGTTGCAGTATTTATGAGGCCTATATTGTGGTCAGCTTTCATAATAGGATTGTGAAATGTTTCAGTTACATTGTTATTATGGTTGCAGGTGTATTAAAGATAAATCTTTAGTAACGTACCCAGGACCAGCGAATGTATTCAGGTTCTCAATTGAAGCACCTTCAATTTTTCAATACTATAAGCAGGTAAGTACATTTAGGATTCTGAGATACGTATCTGTAAAAACAGCACAAATTAGTCACATTAATGGTGTTTATAATGTGAATCTGTGGAGGGTAAAGGGGGGTGTGATTGTAAATAAAAATTTTAGGCCTTAGTTCTCCATGTGCACCAAATGTTATAAGGATTGTGGTACGTTTCCTTTTAGGACTCGATCACACGGGCGTACAGGTCCTGAGAAGGGGCCATCTTCACCCATGCAGGATGCACAGGTGTTCTGTGAAGACCAATGCAGTCAGCCTGCTGAAATCAATGTCAGGCTGTCGGCTGCACAAGCCTGCATACATCTCCACATGCATCCCAAAGTGCACAGACCGCGTGTGTGGAGAACTGTAAAGGTCCATACAGCTGCCGGCATGTAATTGATTTCAACAGGTTGTCTGCACGGACCAACAGCAAATGTCAAAAGTCAGGTATAGGCGCTGATGGTTGCAACATGGGAAAATGTGTTCCATGTTTTTATTAATTTCATTTGTTTTTTAATGTAGCATGAGCGTGAAATATACTACACAACAATAAATATAACTCTGCGCAGCCTTCTGGGTTGCTGACTATAGTACAGATAGCAGCAGAGGGGAGGAGAGAGTTGGGAGGGGGTGCGGGCTGAGCTCTCTCCCTTCTGTCTGCTTACAGGAGTTAAGACAGAACACAGTCAGATCAGACTGTAAAGGCAGATTTTTGTGCTGTGTGCCGCAGAGGTGCCCTCTCAGGAAAAACTCTGTTCTAGGCATCCAAACCCCTGGAAATTTTCTGAAGACACACTCATCATATACTATCTTTATATGCAGCGCTATATTTGGATGATCAGTGATAGTCTTCGTCTTGTCACCGTCTCCGAGTTGATGTAGCATAGTTTGAAGGAATGGAGGGAAGAGGGAAAAAAAAAAAAAGTGGAAAGGGAGGGATAAGAAGAGGGAGAAAGACAGTGAGCGGAGGTTAAAACGGGGGGGGGGGGGTGAGAAAGGAAGAAAAGAAGATGGGGGAGAGGGGGGAAGGGAGTGACAGGGAGGGGAATAGGTTAAGCCAGGCCACTCCTGCCTAGGATGTGATCAGAACTGTGAGATCACTAAGTAGAGGTCGAAAATAACTAAAAAAAGAGAAGAAAAAGAGAAGCGTCATACAAAAACTTGTAATGCCATGTTGCTTCAGCACATTGCCATGATAGCTTGATATTCCTGGGCAGATTGGAAATGGGTCCATCATGCCCAAATTTTGGAATAAGCATCTAGACGATCCTTCGAGATAGCAATCAACTCCTCTATTTCCGCCAGTCTATTTAGTCTAAGATACCAGTCTTTCAGGAAGGGAGATTGGGTTTGTTTCCAAAGCACTGGGATGCACATTCAAGCAGCATTAATCATATGCATAGAAAGGGATTTGCCGTACGAATGACCTAGTACAGTAAATGATGAAGTAGGTATTGAGTAGGGGAAAAGTCTACTTGAAATGTGGAAATATTTAACACCAGCTTGTAAACCTGTTTCCAGAATGGGAGATTCAGGGGGCAATGCCACTAAATGTAGAGCATCGTCCCGGTGCCCTCACCACACCTCAAGCAAAAGTCAGGTATCTGGGGGAAGATCTTATGTAAATAAGCCTTTAAAGTTGTGTTCTTGAATTGATTGTGTGAGCCCTTGTCTTTTTCATGTCTTTATCAGAGAGTGAGGAGGAGAGTTCCTTATTCTACAGATACATTATGTGGGAAATGTAGTCTTATGGGTCAGATCATTGATAAAGTGGCAGAGGTATAGATAGGACCGCAAGGGAAGTAAATTGTGGTGAGCTGGAGATTACAATTTCTCTCTGGTGCTGAAGGAGCCCTTAGAGAAGAATTGGTATGCCCTGGGGCAGGGGTCAGTAAAGTGAGGATGTAGGAAACCTCTAGTGGAGCCCAGGGGAAATTCGGAATTGTTGCAAATAGGGGTCATACGGCCTGAAACTGAGGATATAGTGGCAGTTTTGATGACTTCCTGGAAACAGCGCAAAGTAGAACCAATAAGCGGATGTGATCACGAAAAATTTTTTGTGCTTGTCCCTTCAGATAATTTTGCATAACCTGTCGTGATCGAAAGCTGTGTACTAACAATCAGATTATTGTATGATCGCTTTGAAAGTGGTATTTTTTTGCCCAATTTTCTCTAAAGCCTCGTATACACGATCGGATTTTCCAACAGATAATGTGTGATGACAGGCTGTTGGCGGAAAATCCAACCGTGTGTATGCTCCATTGGACAATTGTAGTCGGATTTTCCGCGGACAAATGTTGGATGGCAGGTTTTAAAATTTTCCGCGGACAAATGTGTGTTGTCTGATTTTCCGAGCGTGTGTACACAAGTCCGTCGGACAAAAGTCCAAAGTACAAACACGCATGATCGGAAGCAAGGACGAGCCAGAAGCGGTCAGTCTTGTAAACTAGCGTTCGTAATGGAGAATTAACATTTGTGACGCGTCAAATTATGAAATCTCGAAATGCAGCGCACAATTCTCTTCTTGTTTATTAGGATAATAATGAAGCTGCTTTGCTGGTGATACTGATGGAGTTATTGCAAACTAATTTTCCAAGGCTTTTTTTCTAGTAATATCAAGAATAATATTATTATGCTTTTCTTTTTTCTTTTTTTGGGCAAGTTACCACAACACCATTATCCCGTAGTTTTTAAGATCAAAGATACAACTATGTTGGTGTCCCTTGTTAATTTTACATTGTATTTTTTTAAATGTAACTGCCTACTCCCAAACTGTCATTTGAAGTAAAACACATAGCCAAGTATTATTCTACACAATATTTTTATTGTGCATTAAAAAAAGAAAACAAATAAAATTAGACATGCTATCTGCCAATAGAACTTAACCAAAAAGTGCATTCTATGCATCCAAAAAATATAGAAAATATAACAAATCAAATCATTATCACCAAAAAAAATAATGTCAAAGCAATAACTCCAAGGCCGATAATAAATAACACGTTATTTCCTCTGATTCTGCAACATGGCTGGTTGATGAACGGCCTTTCAGAAATGAACTGAATTATGAAATGAAAAGCGCGAATTAACACTCACCAAACTTCTACTAACACAAAATTAGCAAAAGGAGCTCAAAGGGTGGCGCTAAAAAGCTCAAAAACAACGTAGTACGTCACTACGTTCATATTTGTATGCCAACAATTGTGTGGCCGCGTGTATGCAAGACAAGTTTGGACCAACGCCCTTCTGACAAAAGTCCACGATTTTGTTGGTCAACAATCCGATCGTGTATAGAGGCTTAAGAGCTGACCAAGCTGTGAAAGGCAATGTCGATGTACTATATCATACCATATATCACATTATGTTACATCATAATGAATGTTTTTGAACTTTTAGGTGTTCATGAGCTCTTCAGTTATCTTGTGTAAGAAAGAGACCCCAAATACTCGTTGCACCAAAGGCTGTACCGTAAACCCTTACAGAAACCACAGACGTAGGAGATCACTAGTGAATGAGACTCAGCCACACGTCATCTCGCGGGGGCCAATTTACATGAAGGACGTGACAGTTGACATATCAGGTGAGAACAAGCCTAGCATGGCAAAATAAAAAAAAAATCAGATGTATAGTTATAACGAGTTGTAAATACTGGAGGAAAGAAAAAGCAGAGGAAACAAAAAGGTCAGCTTTTATGATCCAAAAGAAACTTCCTGCATTCTTCTTTGTGTAAAATGTGCTGTCTATTAGCATGATGAAGTGAAGGACACAGTGGGCATAGATACAATTTAACAGGGGGGCATTTCAGAAAGCCAGGAGGAGGTGCGGGCTGTGCTCTCTCATTTCTGTCTGTATACCGGAGTTAAGACAGAACACAATCAGATCAAACTGTCCAGGGTTGGATTACCCTCCCCCTATCTCCACCCCACAATGCTCTTGTCCCAGGCAACAGAAATTGTGGGTAGGAGGTGGAATCAAATCCTGCACAATCTTGATCTGAGAGTTCTGTGTCATCTCAAAAGGGGGGATTTTGAGGGGAGAGGGATTTTTGCTAAGAGGGGTGATTTTAGAGTGGTTGGGTGGGGGGGGGGGGGGTTGCTAATAATACAATTGTCTCAATGGGGAAAGCAATACTGCCTGAAAACTCATGGTATAGGTATATGGTTGTGGTTTAGGTCGACCAGGAAAAAAGATTTAAATCCCCTATTTATTCCTATTGGCAGAGCTGCTTTAAAAGAACAGTATGGCCGCACAATTTTGAGTATTTTTCCCTTTTGAAACACAAGACTTTACTTTTGTTTGCCTGTGACCCAGAGTTGGCTGGTTGCGGGCTATTGCTTGCTATCATCTGACAGGGCAGAGCCATTCCAAGTACCTGAATGATCTTGAAAATTTTGATGGGGTCCACCAGGCTAAGAGCCAGAGCCAGCTGCACCCACATATACAGTGGGTAAAATAAGTAGGGGCAGGATTGCTTTGTACTTACTGATAGATTTCAGTTGGTGTCTCGGCTTTCAATGCCTTTTTGCACCTCACTTTCTTCATGTGTTCAATAGTTTTTGTCTGTGTCATTCCATTTTATTACACATGATTTATTTTCCAAACTTATTTGTTTTGATTACTTTATATGTATGGATTGCATGGGTTATTACCAACATGTCGTAAAAATTTCATGTCAATAGCACCTTCAGAAATATATTTTCCTAGAAAAATAGTGACGTGTTCAATACTTCTTTTACCAGCTGTATATATTTTCTTTTTCTTTTTGCTGATGTCATAATTACCAAACTAGATGTTAATGCTGTTAACATTGTCAGTGTATCTCCTGATATCTATTTTTCATTGTTTCTGCAGCAAATGTAACGGAAACCTCATCAGGAAGTAAGACCACGGTGGTGGCCATTTCTGTTTCAGTAACTGGAGGAGTGGCCGCTTCTGTGGCAATCGGAATATTAGTAAAATGCTACTGCTGCTAGAACTACTCAGATTAATGTGTTATGATATGCGGCTATTCTAAGGTACCTAAAAGGTTGTCACTAACATCAAAGTTGAATAAAAGTGCTCCTAGTAAACACTTACTGTACTTCTGCACTTGTGGTGCTGAATGCCACTGAAAAGAAGCAAAAAAAAATGCTGCTTGCAGAAATCAACACTTCCAGAAGTGTTGATTTCCTTGTCCCCCTATGTGCACTGTGGTTCTTCCTGCTGACAAGATAAAAAGTATAAAAAGGGGAAGAATTATGAACTTTGGGTCGGTGCTGTCACTTAAAGTATTTTTAAAGCCCAAACATTTTTACCTTAATGCAATAAGGTAAAAATGTTTGGGCTTTAAAAATACTTTAAGTGACAGCACCGACCCAAAGTTCATAATTTAATAATTTTTTAGACATTGCTATCGCGTGGGAGCCGCCAGGCCCGGCACTCACTAGTGAAGAAACGGCACGGAGGGTCATTTCTTCACAGCGCATGCGCCCATTACATCAACGGTGCAGTACAAAGTAAATATCTTCAAAACAGTGCACGTTTAGGAGATATTTATATATAAGCCTTATTATAAGCTTACCTATAGGTACAACTTGAAAATGGAGGTAACCTCTTTAAAGAATATTTTAGATAACAGGACAATATATACATAGTAAACAAGAGCCACCACTGCTGCTTGTCCCCTTAAAAAAGGTACAAAACACTTTATTTAATCATGCAGTATAGGTTCTTCCCACATACACTATATTGTCAAAAGTATTGGGAGGCACATGAACTTTAATGGCATCCCAGTCTTATGCCCCGTACACACGGTCGGATTTTCCGATGGAAAATGTCCGATCGGAGCGTGTTGTCGGAAATTCCGACCGTGTGTGGGCTCCATCGGACATTTTCCATCGGATTTTCCCACACACAAAGTTGGAGAGCAGGAGATAAAATTTTCCGACAACAAAATCCGTTGTCGGAAATTCCGATCGTGTGTACACAAATCCGACGGACAAAGTGCCACGCATGCTCAGAATAAATAAAGAGATGAAAGCTATTGGCCACTGCCCCGTTTATTGTCCCGACGTACGTGTTTTACGTCACCGCGTTTAGAACGATCGGATTTTCCGACAACTTTGTGCGACCGTGTGTAGACAAAACAAGTTTGAGCCAACATCCGTTGGAAAAAATCCTAGGATTTTGTTGTCGGAATGTCCGAACAAAGTCCGACCGTGTGTACGCCCTATTAGTCCGTAGGGTTCAATATTGAGTTGGCCCACCCTTTGCAGCTATAACAGCTTCAACTCTTCTGGGAAGGCTGTCCACAAGGTTTAGGAGTGTGTCTATGGGAATGTTTGACCATTCTTCCAGAAGTGCATTTGTGAGATCAGGTACTGATGTTGGACGAGAAGGCCTGGCTCGCAGTCTCCGCTCTAATTCATCCCAAAGGTATTTTATACAGTTGAGGTCAGGACTCTGTGCAGGCCAGTCAAGTTCTTCCACCCCGAACTCGCTCATCCTTGCTTTGTGCACTGGTGCGCAGTCATGTTGGAACAGGAAGGGGCCGTCTCCAAACTGTTCCCACAAAGTTAGGAGCATGAATTTGTTCAAAATGTCTTGGTATGCTGAGGCCTAAAGGATAACTCCACTTTCGTGGGGAAAAAAGTAGCAAAAAAAGGAAAAATAATATAGCGTATACAATTGCGACAAGTCATATTGTTATTGAATGTTATTCCTTTTTAATCTGCAGCCGCTGTAGTTCTCTGAAAATGCAGAATGTGTACAGAACACCCCACAGAAACATAATTTCTTGCTTGTGTGATTGGCTCACCAATTTTCCCAGAAGTCTGCCCTAAGATACGAGTCAGATTTCAGGCACCCCCTGCAACAACAAAAATTTATTTAAGTGCGATACAATGCAGCTGGTCTGCAAAAAAAAAGAGAGAAAAAATGGCCTAGATGGGCCAACAAACCAGTAAGAAGGAGTCCGTTGCCCCTAAAGAGTCACAACATCTCATCATATATCAAGAAGAAAATTCATTTATATATATTTTTTTTTTTTTATTATTTTATAATATATTATTTCCCTTTTTTTTTTTTTTTTTTTAAAAACTTTGAATATAAAAAATATATATATTTTTTGGTTGTTTTTTTTTTTTTTTTTTTTACAAGTATATGCATTTCTACATTTCCACGCACAAAGTATACCAAAGTGCTCAAAACACTCACCTAAAGTTGACCAGTGCTGGGCATGGGGAAGACCGCTGCACTCCCGTTCACTGCGAGGGAAATCCCACTGTGAGGGAGTCTCAGAGCGGCATTTAAAGCTCCCCGCCCGTGACGTCACCGTCCATGACGCGCCTGCGCCATGGGTCAGCGATCGTACCGCGCACGAGCGGTTCCAGGGCATTATGCCGTACTGCGCATGCGCGAGCCAAGGTCTCGAGGAGGCTATTGCGCATGCGCGAACAGCCAGAACGCCGTACCCGGAAGTAGTGAGGAAGGCTGGAACGCACCAGCGCTCCAGCCGCCATGAGGGGCGGAAAAGGACCCAAAACGACCGGTCTCGCTGATATAGAGACCGGAGATACCTGGGGAAAGACAGGATACATAGAAAACACTGCCATGGAGACAAACATGCTTCCGACCTTGCCAGCCGTTTGGTACGTCCAGAAGTTTTCAGCATACAGAGGCAACCATCCCTCCACCACAAGGGGAAAATCTTCAGCCTCAAACGCTACTCGCCCGCCCGTGGCTGGGCCCTGAGCTGCACCGCAAGAGGTATGCCATAATCCTGGATCCGTCCGACCGGACGTGAACAACTTGAATAGGTCCATTGGAGGAGGACAAAAAAGGAACGCAGTAGCTAGTGGTGAGTACTCTTTTATGGGGTCCTATAGCATTGGAGAGGAGGCGGGGTTAACCCACACGTAGGCTGCCATGGAGTCTGTCAGGAAAGACGTGATTTCAATAGGAAATCACATTTAAAGGGATGCAGGCGAAGCAGCTTTCCCTATTGGAGCCCTGTAGGTGCACAGCTGATTCATAATTATGAAACCACTCACATTAGATTCACTTTCCCACATGGATACAGACAAACACACAGGAATTTCTTCAGAATAACAAAAGGTAGGAATCTGCAACAAAGTTTGTTAAAATCCTTGTAATGTACATAGATCACCCAGAGGGGAATATTTTTTTCTCAACAAAAGTGGAGTTACACTTTAAGAGTTCCCTTCACTGGAACTAAGGGGCCAAGCTCAATCCCTGAAAAACAACCCCACACCATAATCCCCCCTCCACCAAATGATTTGGACCAGTGCACAAAGCCATCTCCATAAAGACATGGATGAGCAAGTTTGGGGTGGAGGAACTTGACTGGCCTGCACAGAGTCCCGACCTCAACCCGATAGAACGGGTTGAGGTCGGGATGAATTAGAGCAGAGACTGTGAGCCAAGCCTTCTCGTCCAACATCAGTGACTGACCTCACAAATGTGCTTCTGAAAGAATGGTCAAACATTCCCAGAGACACACTCCTAAACCTTGTGGACAGCCTTGTCAGAAGAGTTGAAGCTGTTATAGCTGTAAAGGGTGGGCCAACTCAATATTGATCCCTACGGACTAATGCCCCGTACACACGGTCGGACTTTGTTCGGACATTCCGACAACAAAATCCTAGGTTTTTTTCTGACGGATGTTGGCTCAAACTTGTCTTGCATACACACGGTCACACAAAGTTGTCGGAAAATCCGATCATTCTGAACGCGGTGGCGTAAAACACGTACGATGGGACTATAAACGGGACAGTGGCCAATAGCTTTCATCTCTTTATTTATTCTGAGCATGCGTGGCACTTTGTCCGTCGGATTTGTGTACACACGATCGGAATTTCGTTGTCGGAAAATTTTATATCCTGCTCTCAAACTTTGTGTGTCGGAAAATCCGATGGAAAATGTGTGATGGAGCCCACACACGGTCGGAATTTCCGACAACAAGGTCCTATCACACATTTTCCGTCGGAAAATCCGACCGTGTGTACGGGGCATAAGACTGGGATGCCATTGAAGTTCATGTGCAAGTAAAGGCAGGTGTCCCAATACTTTTGACAATATAGTGTATATAGGGCCACAAGGGCAACTTAGCCCATATACATCAAAATGAGTAGAACAATTAGAGCCCAAATATACAGAACTATAAGTAATTTATAAACAGTTTGATGCTATAGGTTTTTCCGTTATATTTATTGAAAACCTTCTTATCATATGTAATACATTTACATTCCTTTTCCTGCAACAATATGTGCCTTGTATGTAGAGGAACATGGACATGTCTCTAATAGTAACTTTTGATCCATTCTCTGGAACCGACTGAAAGGGATGTTCCTCTTCCATTGTGGCTGATGGCAGCTTTTATGACGTAAATATGAGTTTCCTGCCTTTTATTAAATAAGTTTTGAAAATGATATTTTCCTGCCTTTTTTTTATCCGTAGACAGTACTAGATCTAAAAAAACAAGGAAACCAGGATCTGCTATATATATGTAAAATTGATATTAGATGAGTTAGCATTGCAATAAGACACAAAGGAGGATATACTCTCCCATAGGCCATTCCAGGTGACTATAATATTGTCAATGTAACGATCATAAAACACTATGTAGTGTCACTCCCAGTATCCCATAAATAAGTTTGCACAACCTGGCACAAAATTAGTAGTGCATAGCTAGTTCCATCATATCTCTTATAAATGATTTATGCCGCGTACACACGGTCGGACTTTTCGACCGGACTGGTCCGACAGACTTTCCAGCGGACTTTCGACGGACTTTTGACGGACTTCCGACTGACTTTTTAACGAACGGACTTGCCTACACACAATTAGTTGATAGCCAATAGCTGCCCTAGTTTTGGTTTTTGTCTGTCGGACTAGCATACGGACGAGAGGATTTCTGGGTCCGGCAGAGTTACGACGTAAAGATTTGAAGCAAGTTCCAAATCTAAAGTCCATCAGATTTGCGACTGGAAAAGTCCGCTGAAGGTTCGCTGAAGCCCACACACGATCGAATTGTCTGCCGGATTTGGTCCGTCGGCGTCCATTGTGAAGATGCTTGGGTCTACCAGCTGAGGGGAGTTCTTATGGATGCCAGTCCTACAATACTTTATACACACAAGCTGTTCGATCTCTCTGACTATATTTTCTAATGGATTATATTAGCCGCTAGGATTGCTTTTGCACAAAACAGAATTGACAGCTATAAAAACAATACCAAGATATTGCCTGTAGCTGCAGACATCATCCCAGTATAACCACTATATGTACGTTAGCCGGTCTTAAAGTGGTTACTATTTACTAACATTTTGATATTTATTAAGATTTCTGTGCACAAGCTCCCCAACTGCATGTGTTACTGCGTGCACTTTAATTGATTTGCACTGCCGCACAAATTAACCGCTTGCCGACCAGCCGCCGTCATTATACTGCGGCAGGTTGGCACGGCTGTGCGAATCGCCGTAGGTGTACGTCGGCCGCTTTAAGAGCAATAGCAGGCACCGTGTGGCCAGCAGCCACGATGTCTGTTGGCCACCCGCGATCGCTCCACAGAGAGCCAGAACTGGGATCTGTCAATGTAAACATAGAGATCCCCGTTCTGACAGGGGAGTAGAGCGAGATCGTCTGTTCCTAGTGATCAGGAACAGCGATCTCTCTCTGCCCTCTGTCAGTCCCCTCCCCCCACAGTTAGAAACACCTGCCTAGGGTACACATTTAACCCCTTGATCCCCCCTAGTGTTAACCCCTTCCCTGCGAGTGTAATTTATACAGTAATCAGTGGCTATTTTTAGCTCTGATTGCTGTATAAATGTCACTGGTCCCAAAAAAGTGTCCAATTTGTCGCAGTATCGCAGTCCCGTTAAAAATCGCTGATCACCACCATTACTAGTAGAAAAAAAATTATAATAAAAATGCCATAAATCTATTCCCTATTTTGCAGACACTATAACTTTTGCACAAACCAATCACAATACGCTTATTGCAATTTTTTTTAATCAAAAATATGTAGAAGAATACATATTGGCCTAAACTTTTTTGGGATTCTATTGTGAAAAAAAAAAACTTTTTAGGGATATTTATTATAGCAAAAAGTAAAAAATATTGTTTTATTTTTTCAAAATTGTCACTTTTTTTTTTTATAGTGCAAAAACTAAAAACCGCAGAGGTGATCAAATACCACCAAAATACAGCTCTATTTGTGGCAAAAAAAAGTACATAAGTTTTGTTTGGGTACAGCGTCGCGCGACCACGCAATTGTCAGATAAAGCGACGCAGTGACACATCGCAAAAAATGGCCTGGTCATTAAGGGGGTAAATCCTTTCCGGGGCTGAAGTGGTTAAAGCAATGTGCGCAAGTGCATATGTGTGTGTTAGAGTGCACAGCGTTCTAATGTGAATGGGCCCATAGGCATTACTTCTTATATTTATGGGTCATGTTATAAAAACTATTTTTAAAATCAGAAACACTGACTTCTATGGCGGTAACTACTCAGCTGCCTTTAGCTAAGGTAAGCCTTGAATAAATAAAGCGCTCACAAACATAAACACGTTATAAATGGAAAACATCAAAACATAAAGTCCATAAAATAATTGAAAAGATTCAAATCCGCTGTGCAGAAAGTGCAAAAATGTTTCAGAAATTTTAGTTCACACCAGTGCGGTCAGTTCCAGGGCGTTCCAATTCCAAAAAAAAAAAAAGTAGAATATGCTTCATTTTTCCTGCACTGGACTGTACTGGAACGCAGTAAAACTCATAAAAAACTAACTTGAACGCAGCAAAAGTGCACTGGACCCTAGTATAGTAAAAAAAAAAAACAGGAAAAAAAAGAAAAAAAGCACCTGAAATGCATCTGGAAACGCACCAAAAACACACCGGAACGTGTTAAAAACGCGCATGAAAAAACGCATCCGGAACAGATCTGGAGTGTGTTTTCGTGGTGTGAACCAGCCCTTTAGTGTATATGACAACCTGATCAGATTATCTTTTTCAACCCACCTACTGCATCTCCATATCTCAGCATAAATCATAAAATTACCAAATACTACTAATGGCTTTAAAAAAAAAAAAAAAAAGCAAGACTGTAATATTTCCTTTATGTGAATGTTGTATATAGTCATTTGAAAAAGCTTCCAGGTTTTATTGTCCAAGCTTAATTGAATAAACTGATGTTAGAAGCTGATTGGCTACCATGCACAGCTGCTCCACATTTTGCACTCTCCAGTTTTAGAAAATCAACCTCATAGTGCCTACACTACAGATAAATGTAATATACAATATACTTGAATAAATAATATGTAAAAGCGTCATGGTGTATTCATTTTAATTATTTAAATCTGGATTTCTTAACCTTTACAGTTCCACAAAACATCCCACCTCTACTATTGCAGCGGATCCCCATCAGCCCCACAATGGTTTTAGTAATACCCTTGCAGGCTGCTGCTGCGGCAGAATTGACTGCCAAATGATGCCTTGAATTGCTCTAGTGGAGCACCACTGGGCAGATTGATATCAGAATGATGATACTTTTATTCCTGTCACCTGATGTCACCATTGTAAGCCATTTGTGCAGACCATGAATAGAGATGAGCACAGGTTTGGCCCAAACTCTGAAGTAAGCTGTCACTGCCACCAAATGAGTGCCAATTGAGGGACCACCAGGGCATTCCCCACCCTGCAGCCGCGTGTAACAAAGGGGCGGGGATACTGGTGATGTCACTGGCCTGCTATGGCCACATGCTCATATTTGGTCAATGACATTGTCTAAATATGGCCATATTAGGTCAGTGGCATTACCTACCCCTTTTATACATGTTGCTGTGGGGCAGGGAATGTGCTAGCTGTCCCTGATTGGACGCTCATCCAGTGGCACTGACAGCTTACTCCTAGAACCTGAACCAGACCAAACCCTGGGTCCTCCCTTACACTTGACTTAAAGATGAAGTTTAGGTATGCTAAAATCATATTGTGAAGGGCGCCAAACATATGTGACTCCGTGCATGTATGTGACAGCTTCATCTTTAAGTGTGGATCACACTATATTAAAATCAAATAAGGTAAAGTAAGGCGCTATTCTCATGTACAAAAGTTGATGTGAACTATACCATATCTTACCGAAAACCCATCATTCAGACCATGTTTAAATTCCCAATATTGTGGTAAGGTATACAGTATCTCGCAAAAGGGAGTATACCCCTCACATTTTTGTAAATATTTTATTCTATCTTTTCATGTGACAACACTGAAGAAATGACACTTTGCTACAGTGTAAAGTAGTGAGTGTACAGCTTGTATAAGTGTAAATTTGCTGTCCCCTAAAAATAACTCAACACACAGCCATTAATGTCTAATAATGGCAACAAAAGTGAGTACACCCCTGAGTGAAAATGTCCATATTGGGCCCATAAAGCAACTTTCCCTCCCCGGAGTCATGTGACTCGTTAGTGTTACAAGGTCTCAGATGTGAATGAAGAGCAGGTGTGTTAAATTTGGTGTCATTGCTCTCACTCTCTCATACTGGTCACTGGATGTTCAATATGGCCCCTCATGGCAAAGAACTCTCTGAGGATCTGAAAAAAAGAATTGTTGCTCAACATAACGATGGCCTAGGCGAGTGATGGCGAACCTTGGCACCCCAGATGTTTTGGAACTACATTTCCCATGATGCTCAACTACATTGCAGAGTGCATGAGCATCATGGGAAATGTAGTTCCAAGACATCTGGGGTGCCAAGGTTCGCCATCACTCGCCTAGGCTATAAGAAGATTGCCAAGACCCTGAAACTGAGCTGCAGCATGGTGGCCAAGAAAATACATTGGTTTAACAGCACAGGTTCCACTCAGAACAGGCCAAGAAGACCACTGCCTTGCTAAAGAAGCTGAGGGTGAAGTTGATGGACTGGCCAAGCATGTCTCCAGACCTAAACCCTATCGAGCATTTATGGGGCATCCTCAAATGGAAGGTGGAGGAGCGCAAGGTCTCTAACATCCACTAGCTCTTTGATGTTGTCATGTGGTGAACTGTGGGCACTGGTGAACTCCATGCCCAAGAGGGTTAAGGCAGTGGTGGCAAATAATGGTGGCCACACAAAATATTGGCACTTTGGTCCCAATTTGGACATTTTCACTTAGGAGTGTACTCACTTTTGTTGCCAGCACTTTAGAAATGAAAGGCTGTGTGTTGAGTTATTTTGAGGGGACAGCAAATTTACACTGTTATACAAGCTGTACACTCACTACTTTACATTGTAGCAAAGTATAATTTCTTCAGTGTTGTCATATAAAAAGATATAATAAAATATTTACAAAAATGTGAGGGGTGTACTCACTTTTGTGAGATACTGTATGTATAAATGTGAGTTAGGGACCTTAGATTGTAATCTCCTTGAGGGCAGGCTTGTCAATATTCCTATCCTATGGCAAATATGGCTCTTATAATGGTGGGTGCTGCAGCGATTACCAGCTGGGTCCTGGAAACATCAAGCAAGTGTACATATTCGCCACTACACCATGGATCAACAATCACCATCCAAAGGTTTTTTTTTATTGAGCGAGATCACATCACAGAGATAAGTGCAATGTTTCGGAGCTGCGCAGGGCCCCTTTGTCAGGCATCACATGCCTGCGTGGCTCCAAAACGTTGCACTTATCTCTGTGATGTGATATCTCTCAATAAAATAAACCTTTAGATGGTGATTATTGATCCATGGTGTGCTGGTGAATATGTACACTTCCTTGGGGGCAGGGACTGATGTGAATGTACAATGTATATGTAAAACGCTGCGTAAAATGACAGCGCTATAAGTGGAACCTCGGTTTGCGAGTAACGCGGTTAACGAGCATTTCGCAAACTGAGCACTGTATTTCTAAAATTCCTAACTTGGTTTGCAAGTGTTGTCTTGCAAAACGAGCAGGATTCAGGCCAAAAGCGGTGTGCAGTACCGCTTTTGGCCTGAGGTGGGGGGCGCCGGATCCGAGCAGAACCGAAAGTCCCCGATCGGCGCAGTTCGGAAATGCATGGATAGACCCGAGGACAGTTCGGCAAACCTCGAAAAGGCTTGTGAGCAGAGTCTTGCTGAGGTTTGCCGAGGTCCGCCAAAGTGTCCATCGGGCCTTTTCGGCCGTTTCTGAGGCTCTCCAGCGCCCCGCCTCTGGCCGCATGCGGTATTGCATCCTATTGAAGTCAATGCGGAACAAATTATTTTCGTTTCCATTGATTTTAGTGGGAAAACTCGCTTTGATATGTGAGTACATTGGATTACGAGCATACTCCTGGAACGGATTATGCTCGTAATTCAAGGTTCCACTGTACCTGAAATAAATAAATAAAATGTGCCATACCTGTGGGAACCCCATGGAAGCTGGAAATCATTGTAGTAGGCACTGCTACTTCAGTGATTTTGATTAGTTTCTGGGTCCCGTGCCGAGCACCTGCCCTGCTGCTTACTGAACACAGGAGGTCATTTACTTGCTTAAAGCAAGAGCTTTAAGTTATGATTTACCAAGGTCTACCAAGATTTGCTATGTTATAAGGAACATCTCAAAATGTTTATTGTGTCTAAGCAGTACCCTGAAAAATGTATTTTTTTGTCTGGAATTTCTCCTCAAAAATAGCAACCTTGTAGCTTTCTATAGCTCCCTATCTGCAGTGTGAGATTGAAGGCACTGCTGGTTAGACAATTTGAAACTGCATTTGATGATTTCACTGATGTACTGCTCAATGTTCCCTTAGCTGAAGACATGGGGAAGCAAAGTCCTGTTTCCAAGATGGTAGACACAGACACACTGTGCAGAACAAGATATTGCTGAAGAAAACCAGTAATGGAGAGAGATCAGCAGCATTACTGCAGACTAGACCTTTGCTCCCAGCTTTTATAATATTTTTTTTTTTTTGGGGGGGGAGTTCAGTTCTTCCTTAACACTCCAGCTAGTGTTGCACTTTGTTTCATACAAATCCCCATTTAAATTGTTGTTCAGCCTGATAAAGGTAATGCAGATCTCCAAAATGCATTGGTCTGTTCTCTTTGTTTTTTCAGAAATTCTTTGTTTTGACTTTTTCAATATAGAATTTCATGAGGTAGTGGCATAACATATACATAATATTGATCATGCTACACAGAGTGAAACATGAAACATCAATATTATACAGAAAGGATCGTCAAACATAACCATTTGCATTGTGGTGGTGCCAGGTTCAGAAGTCAAGAGTACCTGCAAACCCATGGGTACGCAGATAAATGAAGTGAGAGATGGTTAGGTGGAGTTGGACCTGGTAGTTAAAAGAGAAGTATGAGTTTCTTTCTTTTTTTTTTTTTAGATTCATACTTACCTAGGCGGATGCAGCATCTGTCCCCCGGCGCCTCTGCACTGAAAACCGAGTGATTAAACACCGCCGATTGCTCAGTTTTCAGGGCTCCGTGAGCAGAGAGCTATAGACTGTCAGTCACAGCTCTCTCTTCTGCTCCTTTCTCGCTCATTGAGCTGTGGAGGGGGTGGAGCGTCCGGCTCAGGCTTTCAGTGGCTCACGGAGGGGCTGAGACGGTGATATTCGTGAAATCAGCAGAGAGCGGACTTCAGTCCGCTTTCTGCTGAAAAAAGGTCACAGGAGTGCAAAACGAAATGCACTCCTGTGATCCATAGGAGAAGCCTAGCCAAACGAGCTTTGGCTGGACATCTCCTTTAAGGTTGTAGCTTCAAGTGATATGTGGGTGGCAGGTTACAGTGTGAGAGAATGACCGTAAGAGGGTCAGAAGAAAGTGGGGGAGGGTAGGAGTGTGGAAGGGGGCAGTGCAGGCAAGACCTTGTGAAAAGGGAGGGACCAGTTATCACTCTCAGTCTCCTCCAAATAGTAGTGCCTGGCCCTCAGCTGTAAATGTAAAGGCATCCCAATAAAGTCTGTTTTCTTTTAATAAATTGATTATTGTTCAGCAACATCATATCTTCTGAATCCTCATTATAAGGAGGGGCTAACCCCATAAATTTCGAGACTTATGTAGGCAGGTGCAGTCTTCTTTCTGCACTGCAGGTTGCTCTTAATCGCAGCTACATTACAGAGAGAGATGAAGTCAAGAGGAATATGGTTCCTCTATGGTTTCCTGGGTGTCTGTTTCATTATACACTGGTTCCCAGACTTGGCGCCTATTTCACAAGTGGGTAGTGTAGGGACAGGCCACCCCTCTGTAAGGGACAGTAATTAGCATCAGGGAGAGGTTTCAGTTGAGTAGGGAAAGACCAGGGACACAGCATCCTATCTGGAAGCCTCCCTCTTTGGGTATGAACTGGCCAGGCTGCATTCCGCCCCATAAGACAGATGCTGTAGGTGCGCCCAAGAGCTGAGCTACTGCTTTACTCTTCACTGCAACATTCTGTGAGTGTGCCCAGTTGGGTTGTCTTCCCTCCTAGTAGTTTTGCATTGTTGATCTTTCACTTGAATACAGTTCTGTTTCAGCAACTAGACTCTGAGTGTTTACTGGTGCCACACCTCCCCACACGTGGGCTACTTTTTTGCTAACATATTTCTAGCACACAAGTTTTGGTACCTTTACCTTAAAAAGTGGTCTAACTGCCCCCTCTCCTGTACCCTATCTACAGTTGTGCTCATACATTTACATACCCTGGCAAAATTTATGATTTCTTGGCCATTTTTCAGAAAATATGAATGATAACACAAAAACTTTCCTTTCACTCATGGTTAGTGTTTGGCTGAAGCCATTTATTGTAAATCAACTGTGTTTACTCTTTTTAAATCATAATGTCAACAGAAATCCCAAATGACTCTGATCAAACGTTTAAATACCCCAGTTCTTAATAACGTGTATTGCCCCCTTTAACATCAATGACAGCTTGAAGTCTTTTGTGGTATTTGTAGATGAGGCTCTTTATCTTCTCAGATGGTAAAGCTGCCCATTCCTCTTGGCAAAAAGCCTCCAGTTCCTGTAAATTCTTGGGCTATCTTGCATGAACTGCACGTTTGAAATTTTCCCTAGAGTGCCTCAATGATATTGAAGTCAGGAGACTGACATGGCCCCTCCAGAACCTTCACTTTATTCTGCTGTAGCCAATGACATATCAACTTGGCCTTGTGTTTTGGATCATTGTCATGTTGGAATGTCCAAGTACGTCCCATGCGCAGCTTCCTGGCTGATGAATGCAAATGTTCCTTCAGTATTTTTTGATAACATACTGCATTCATCTTGCCATCATTTTTGACCAAATGTCCTGTGCCTTTGTAGCTCACACATCCCCAAAACATCAGCGATCCACCTCTGTGTTTCACAGTAGGAATGGTGTACCTTTCATCATAGGCCTTGTTGACTCCTCTCCAAATGTAATGTTTATGGTTTATGGTCTGATCCTCTGGGCAACTGGTCCTGGGGTGCAGATCTATAGAAACAGTGCTTTTGCGCCCTTTTGAAAGCTATCTTTACTAGCTCGTTTGTGAGTATAATTTGACTGTTTTTATGCTGCATTAAAGTTTATCAGTGGTAATACACTAGGTTGGTGCGCCCTCTTTTTTTTTTCTGATTTTTTTCTTGCTTGAATACCCATTGTTCAAATGAGGGCTGCAAGACGCTAGGCAGTACTTCTATAGGTGGCTGCACCACATATCCAGTTCATGGACACCTGAGCGCAGGAGAGTTTTCTTTGTGTTTGTGGCCAAAAAGATAAATTTTAGTCTCATCACTCCAAATGACTTTGTACCAGAAGGTTTGAGGCCGGTCTCTATGCTGTTTGGCGTATTGTAAGCGGGATACTTTGTAGCATTTGCGTAGTAATGGCTTTCTTCTGGTGACTCGACCACGCAGCCCATCTTTCTTCAAGTGCCTCCTTATTGTGCATCTTGAAACAGCCACAAAACAAGTTACTGTTGCCATTATGATTTAAAAAGAGTAAACACAGTTGTATTGGTTCCCCTGTTTCCTATGCCCTGGGTGGGCACAGCCTACCAAGGATCCCTTTGTGGCAATAATAGGAAAAGAGGGTGTTGCGGGAAGGATGAAGGACCGTAGGTCTCTGTTATATCACTATAGAAGGGTATGGGATATAGTCTCTACTAAGCTTAACCTATTATCACCCCATGAATTCATCCCCCTGTGGCATAGCGCTGCATTACCAGAATTTCACTCAATCCCGGATTGTGAGATGTGGAGCTCTAGGGGAATATTCTATTTGTCTCATATTTTTTACGATGGGACATTGAAGACCTTTGACTGACTGAAATCTGAGTTTGTTCTTCAGGTACTTACAACTCCGCCACGCCTTCCACACACAGTTTTCATCAGAAAGCATCTCCTTAGCTAACAACCCCCTAATGGAAGCAATAAAATGCCTCTATCCCAAGAGATTGATCTCCCAGTTTTACGGCATGCTATCGCTTCCATAGGCGACCGTGTCAGCATATGCATTAAAGACTAGATGGGAGGGAGAGTTGGGACCTGTGGAGGATGAGCAATGGAGCGAAGCCTTAGGTACATGTAAATTGGTCTCTCCTAAGCCGTCGGACTGCCTTACTCAGGTCTTTATAATGCACAGATCGTATCTCACACCACTCAAAATATTCAGGTATAAGCCAAATCAACCCACTAGTTGCCCAATGTGTAGCCAAGTACGAGGTACATTCTATCACCTCCTGTGGCAATGCACTAAAATACAGGCATTCTGGACACAGGTGGTACAGTTCTTACATGACACCATTGGCTCCCCTATAACACTACAGCCCAAACCTTGTCTACTGGGAATTTTTCCAGAGCCAGAGCTGGATAAGTTCACAAAAATATTTCTGCACAAAACCTTGTTCTCCGCGAGGAAGGTTATAGCTAGAGTATGGATGAGACCCAGCCCACCATCACTTTCACACTGGATAATGGAGGTAGTTAATACACTGCCTTATAAGAAACTTGTCTACTCCCACAGAGGGTGCCCGTCGAAGTATGATAAAATCTGGGATAGGTGGCTTAAGGCCTCTGAGACCCTAATATGATACGGAAATGGTGCAACAGAACTCTTCTGATGGTAACAGCACAGTACACATTCAAGTATACGACCTACTGTACTTGTTAGCAGCCATAATGTCTCATGCGCATGTATGTATTGTTAAGAGACGTTGTTATGGGATAACTGAATTTGATGCTGTTTATTATGTCAGAGATTTGTCATGTACACTTCCTACATGTATGTTTTCTTTTGTTCAATAAAACTCACGTTTTGAAGGAAAAAAAAACACAGTTGATTGATAATAAATGGCTTCAGCCAAACACTAACCATGACTGAAAGAATTGTTTTTGTGTTATCACTCTTATTCTCTGAAAAATGTCCAAGAAATCATACATTCTGCTAGGGTATGTAAACTTATGCGCACAACTGTATATAAATTTGCAGATTGTATTTTGTGTATGGTGTGGCCTTTGTCTGTGGATGTAATATCCTAAAAAGATTCACCTTATAGTAATGTACTGTGATACGGGTGGCATTACAATGAGTGTTATTAGGCTGGACAGCTGCACTCCAGTAGCAACCAGTAGCACACTATGAATTGCCTATGAATCGCACAGGAATGTACACTGCATTCCTGTGCAATTCACATTTGATTCAGCGCTGTGCAATTTGAACCTATTCAATTTCATGGGCTCAAATCTCAATGCATCGCACCAAAGTAGTGTATGCACTACTTTTGAAAATGCACTGCAATTGGATCGCATGGTAGTTTTGTACCATGTGATCCGGTGCATGCAAGCGCGCTGCATTTGAGACCTGAGTAGGATTTTTTTTTGTCTTAGGGTAGGCAAATGTAGGCAGGCCTGACCTGTTTGTTTTGATAAGGGCTGGGTGTGGCTCAGGATAGCAGCTGGTGACTCACAGGCAGCATCACTGAGACCTCCCTCTTCTTTCTAGAGCTTTCTGGAAGGTACTGGAAAGAGAGAAGGAAAGGAGAGGTGGAGCTGCCTGGAGTGTTCTAAGGAGCCTTGACCAAACCCCAAACTGGATTGGCAGGGGGCAGGCCTCCTTAAATACCCAGGGTCAGCCCAGCTGGGGTGGAGTTGGAGTTGTTCAGAGCTTGAAGATGGAATGCTAGGCTGTAGTGGCCTTTGAGGGAGCTCCCCAGTCTGGGGGGGGGGGGGGTTGTCCTTGAGTCCGGGGCTCGGGTGCTGACAAGGCCCTTCAAGCAACCATGAAGGACTCTTGGACAGGAGACACAGGAGGAGCAAAGAGGACAGCAGGAGAGAGCATTGCCAGACAAGTCTTCAAGGAGAGGGAGAGGAACAACTGGTCACAGCCAGGGGGGCTTGGGAGGCACACCTGAGAGGACTGGGAGCATGCAGTCTGAGATGGGTGCAGAACCAGTGAAGTGGCCTGTGTTGTCAATGGAGAAGAGCAGCTACAGCAAGGAGAGCTGGCAGGGCCTGAAGATGGGTTACTGGGCTTAGTAACCAGAGATTGAACAGCTAGCACCACAAACTTTCTATCTGCTACACTATAGGGGCCCATGGTCCCCGCCTGCAAAAAGCTGTTGCTAAGGCCTGGTTCACACCTATGCATTTTTTAGTGAGTTTTCAGTTTTGCAGAAACACACTACAGTCTATTTAACATTGTTTCCTATGGATGTAGTTCGCTTCTCTGCATTTTATGGAAAGGACCAGGGACCTTTTTCTGGTCTTTGGTTCCATAGACTTCAATGAATCAAAAACGTGTAATGAAAAACCCAAAATGCACCTGGTGAATGCAAACTGCGAACTGTATACGTGTGAACCAGACCTAAGGGCCTGACTGAGTCAGAGTCAGGCCTAACCCCATTGTGCTAGCTGTGCCTGGATCATTAGAGAGGAAGCGATGTGCGGGAGAATGGAGCGAACCTTAGAGAGGAAGCGATGTGCAGGAGGAGAAATGGAGTGACCCTACTGGACTGTACATAGTTGTCCCAAGCAAATTGCTGTTATTTCCACTGGGCATCCCATATTTCCATACCCCATCCAAGTTCAATTCCCTCAATAAAATACAAAAACAAAGCTGACGGACTGTTCATTGTCTTGGAGTGTCTGGAAGTGAATTCCGGGCTGGGCAGGGTGACAGGTGGGCCACATTACTTAGCAGGCCCTACGGGGGTACCGCTACATGTATTTCCCGCACCACGTTCTAGTGCAAGCGGGGGCTAAAATAACAGCAATCACAGTGAAAATTTGAGGAAAAAACTGTTAATGTGTTTCACACTGAACCAGTGCTTAACAATGTGTTATGGCTGTGTTAGGAGTAAGCGCTAGTTCAGCATGAAATGCATCAACTGTTTTTTTCCCCCTACTTTTACTGTGATTGCTGTGTTTTTTTATAAAATAAAGGTGGCTACTAAAGTGCAGCTGTCCGGAGTTTCTATTTTCTTATATTGTACAGTTAGGAGCTGAGCCAGTAGTCTGTGAATTTAAGTGGCAGATGTATTGGTCGGATAAAGTCACAATCTTCACCTCAGCCAATCAGAGGAAGCATTGTATATTCTTTGATAAAACCAAAGTCTTCCTGTGACTGGCTGAGCAGTGCTCAACCTAACTCGATTTTGTTCCAGGAATGGAACATTCCCACTTCCGGAACATAGAGCTGTATATTGTATGTAGCTGATTCTACATACAGTTTCTATAGCGCTGACAGTGAGTGCATTTGTTACAAAAGCAAATAGTTTGTTTGGGCCAACTTGGCCCAAATTAACTATTTAAAGTCATTGTGAACGTGGAGTTAGGCTTTAACCCCACCACTGTGCCAGTGGTGATAGTGTAGTCTGCTCTTCCACCTCTATCCCGTCTACAAGAATGGCCATCAGGGGATGGACTGCTGAGCCAAAGAACCAAGTGGATGCAAGGTTTGTGAGGGAGGCCCAGAGCATTGCTGGCTCCTTCTCATATGGTTAGGACAGATTATGTCATGTTGATCGCCATCAGGAAGTTATCTGCAGCATAGATGTGGTGAAAGGCCTTTGGCCACCCTTATTTGTTTCAGATTGCAGTCACAGGGATTTGCTGCCGCCAGTAGAGTTCTGACTAAAGGGGACTGCATACACTAGGCTGTAGATGACATACACCTGACTCCTGAACTATACTGTACAACAGAAGCTGGCTGCTCAGCAGCCACTATTAATTAAGTTTTTCTTCAATGTAACTGAGTGCAGAAAAGCATAGGTAATGGTAGACTTTTCTTTTTACAAATCAATGGGTTGAGGTTTGTCTGTTGGTCTCTTGCTTGTAGCACAGTAATTACGGCACATTTTTTAGGTACAAGGACTGTGGCATATGTTACTGTGTACATAACGGAGTTGATTTACTAAAGCCAAATGGACTGTGTACTTTGCAAATCGTAGTTGCACTCTGCAAGAGCAGTTGCTCCAGAGCTTAGTAAATGAGCAGAAACTCTTTTGATTTGCATTATGAAATCATGTTCTTACAAAAATGCTGTTTTTTTAATTAATTTTCCTTGCACGTGTTTGGGTATTCTTTGCAAAGTAAATCTTTAGCTCATTTACTAAGCTGCTGTGGAACAACTGCACTTTGTAAAGTGCAGACTCTCTTTGCCTTTGGTAAATCAACCCCAATGAGTAGGGTCAAGTTTAAATCCCCTCCCTCTTTTAGCACAATTTTGGCACACCCACAATTTGTCACAATTTGGCAGGTGTGTTGTCTAATTATTGTTCCGTGGGTACACAACACTGAACCCCCCCCCAGGAAAATAAATTATCTACGGCCCTGGACACATTAGACTAATGGTGATTGATAGAGTGCGTTAATACAATATGAAATGCTGTATGTCTTATGGAGCACTGAAGAAGCATTAGCATCCTTACAGCTCTGAGTAGTGCAGTTTTAGGATCAGATAGTCTCCAACATTTGTGAGACTACTGCTTTTTATTTCCATTACGAAGACATGTTCCATTGCACTTCATAGTAAATACTGTATTTTGCTATCAAAATTATTCCCTGTGTGATACTACAACAGTAACCAATTATATACAAATTGTACCTAAAAAATAATATAAAAACAAATGTTCTTTGTAAAGGGAGTGGAACCCAGGACCTCACAGATGCTGGCAGCAGCTCGGATAAGACATAAGATTATTCTTAAACTACAGAATATTCCTGGTGTAATTTGGGCAATACAGTCATTGTGTAGGGCATTATAATAGGAATGTATCCATGAAAATCTTAGAGATACTTTTTGGGAGCATCATAGCACTTTGCCAAATGCAGGACTTTAAGGAAACTTGTCAAAGACCGAGTGCTCTAATGCCCTGTAAATACGGTCAGATTTTCCGACGGGAAATGTTCGATGTGAGCTAGTTGTCGGAAAGTCAGACCATGTATATGCTCCATCGAAAATTTGCTGTCAGAATTTCCGCACACAATTGTTTGAGAGCTGGTTCTCAAATTTTCCGACAACAAAACTTGTCAGTAAGTCCGATCGTGTGTACACAAGTCCGTCGCACAAAATTTCACGCATGCTCTGAATCAAGCAGAAGGAGCCACACTGGCTATTGAACTTCCTTTTCCTCGGCTCGTCGTACGTGTTGTACGTCACCGCGTTCTCACGTTCGGAATTTTGGGCCAACATTTGTGTGACCGTGTGTATGCAAGACAAGTTTGAGCCAACATCCTTCGGAAAAAAATCCACGGTTTTGTTGTCGGAAAATCCAATCGTGTGTACGGGGCATAACTATCAAGGAGTATCAGGACATAATGTAAGAATAATTGAAGCAATAAAACAGCAACCAAAATGAGTATTGTTAAAATTCTTTAGTTAGAAAAATTATAACAAGTATAACAAGTTTTAAAGTAGAATGCCAGCTAAAAAAATTTTGTAGCTTATCAATGTCAATCGCAGGGATTGGGGCGGCCAAAGATCCTACTTTGCTTAGGGACCCATTCTGCCTTAATCTTTTGCTGCTTTGATAATGTTGCCAGTGCCCACCTGTCCTGATGACAATCACTCCCACCATTTGTCCTGGTGTCACAGGGACGGGAAGAGAAAATAACCTTTCCCAATGAGGTCACAGACAAAAATAAAAACTCAACAGAAACTTTGACTCTTCCCCACTCTATCCGGAAAAAAAAAATGGAGTTAGGCTTTAACATTTTATAAACTTTAGAAAAGCAGTTTTAACCAGTAGAAGAAATGTTCCAAGATTAAATTGTCATCACTGCAGGCTGAAATTGTAATTTTAGTGTTCATTAGGTTTGTTCATCTTTCTTGCTTGTGGAGGAAAGAAAGGGCAAGGGCCATCATGTTGAATTAGGGACTGCACAGTCCGCGCCCTGGAAAATATGTACAAGAATTATAAATGGCTTTATGACAAAACAATATAAATTTAAAAGAAAAAAATATTATTTTAACGACTCCATGTCCTTTCGTTGTGGTGTGAATACATTTAGTATAAAATAAAGTGTTTGGAATTATGGGAGGGGAACATTTCTTATGCCCCGTACACACGGTCGGACTTTGTTCGGACATTCCGACAACAAAATCCTAGGATTTTATCTGACGGATGTTGGCTCAAACTTGTCTTGCATACACACAGTCACACAAAGTTGTCAGAAAATCTGATCGTTCTAAACGCTGTGACGTAAAACACGTACGTCGGGACTATAAACGGGGCAGTGGCCAATAGCTTTCATCTCTTTATTTATTCTGAGCATGCGTGGCACTTTGTCCGTCGGATTTGTGTACACACGATCGGAATTTCCGTTGTCGGAAAATTTTATATCCTGCTCTCAAACTTTGTGTGTCGGAAAATCCGATGGAAAATGTCCGATGGAGCCCACACACGGTCGGAATTTCCGACAACGCGCTCTGATCGGACATTTTCCATCGGAAAATCTGACCGTGTGTACGGGGCATTAGACAAGTCTGCTAAAGCATAATGTAAACAGCATTTAGGTAGATGATGATGATGATCGTAGACCAATCTATCCGGTTGCAGTTGGATTTTAAACATTTTTTTGGGGGTGTTTTCCTACTCTTACCACCACTTCTCCTTTTAATAAACAGGCATGCTAGAAAGGTCTGAGTGCACGTGTTTATGGGTCTTAAATCATAAAATGCTTTTGGTGGTCAAGATAAAGCCAACCAGAGTCAATGACAGTTGGTTACAGATGAGTGAATATTGGAAAATACCATCATTTCTTCCATCAGGCATATCAGTTGAAAAGCAGTCCAAAGGCCCAGTGGAGTAGAGTGGCAGTAGGCCAAGACAGCTCGGGCTCTCTGTTTTTTTCTTATGGGAAATATTTTAACATAAGCGCCAGTGACCGTAAAGAAATTCACCTTTCCTTCACTCCTGCCCCACCCCTTCCATTGCAAAATACTCATTCCCTCTGGGTATTGGGGAGCATGATGTAGTTGTTCACACCAGCAGCTAATCACTAGGCCTGAACATTGTCACATGATGAAGGAGATGACATCATCACTCCCTGTGAGCTAAGTAAATCTACTGTAGGCATACACTTTTCGTTTTGCAGGCTGAACAAAACAAATTGAACAGGTTCCCCCCCATCCACACTTTGCAGCACTGACAGATAAATCTCTTACTGCAGGTGTTGGATATTGACCAAATTGGATGCAGCTGCTCTTTGGTCAACAATTTTCCCTCCAGGCTCTTATGATTTTTTACATACAAGGCTGTTTGGCCGGGAGTGTTGGATGTTGAGGTTACTGAATGCTGTTTGGCAGTATATGGCAAAGTCTGATTAGGTCCCCTTTCCTTAATTTCCCCCAGGCCATCTTTCAAATCTGGGCTTTCCATGATCACAAATGTCCTTTTTATTTAGAGTATATCCTACCATTTCTACTAACCTGTTTTCTGTGCAGAGCACACATTCACTGCTGTAGGTGTAGCCGTCTGTCCCACAGATTGGCTTATCCTCATACACACATGGATCGGTGTACCTAGAACACAAAGGCTGAACCGGTGTTAACTACGTCTTTAGCAGGTTAGCTGCAAACAGTTGAAAATTAAAATCAATATATAGTCATCTAGGTCAGCTTGATAAATAATCAATATTTCATCTTTTAAAAGCTCTTGTTTTTAGTTTGTAATTATATTGGGTATGGGCCAGTCATGTTTTCTCATTGCATATTCAGGTTTTGCCTCCAAGTTTGCAGTGCTACTTAAAGTCTGTGAATCAGCTGAATCACTGAAAAAATGCACTTCCTGCGTGGCTGATATTTTTTATTAATAGTTGTGAATGGGCTGCCTTAATGCAACATATGTTAATGTGCATGTTGTAACATACTGCAGAAGTTTCAGCACAGTGGCGAAGTGGTTAGCACTTCTGTCTAGCAGCAATAGTCATTGGTATGAATCACAATCACGACACTACCTGCACAGAGTTTGCATCTTCTCCCTGTGCCTGCATGGGTTTCCTCCCCCACTCGAAAGACATGATGGTAGGTTAATTGGCCCTAGTATGTGTATGTATGAATGTGAGTTAGGTACCTTAGATTGTGAGCTCCTTGAGGGCAGGGACTGATGTGAATGAATAAATATGTGTAAAGCGCTGTGTAAGTTGATGGCACTTGATAAGTACCTGTAATAATAAAAATAATAAAGTGTGATGCCAGCCTTAACATGTATCTCCAGCTTGCCATGCAGCCGATTTGAGATAAAGAAGAGGAGCCAGTAGAGGCTAATTTAACTAAGTTCTCAAACCTAAATAAAAATACTGCTTTAATTTTTTTCTAAGACAAGCGGAAATGCTCATAATCACTATCTAGGAAGGGGGATGGTCCACCTTGGATGCAGCCACGTTGAGTGTCTCGGTTACCGCATCCCACTGTCAGATGGACATTGCTACATTGTCCACAGCTCTGCAAGGCCACCCTTGGCAGCCCTGTCAGAGCCTAGATACAGAGGAAGGACAAAGCTGAAGAAAGTTCCCCAAACCCCCCCTCAGTTCTGATGTTTCACATGACACCACCAAGGGGGAAGCTTAGCAGAACTTCCCTCACTCTGCCGGGAGCCAGTTTATCGAAGGTCTGGTAATTGTTTTAGTGGAAGAAGTGAAACTGATGGGGAAAGGGTGCAAGATTTGTTGTTGGGGGTTTGTTGGGGGAGGCTTGTTGGTGGAGGGGGGTTGGCTAGTGGGGCTTTTGCTAGGGGAGGTGAGATTTTTCCTGGTAGTGAATTTTGCTGGGGAGGGAGATGTTTGCTGGTGAGAGGTTTTTCAGGAGAAGGAAGATTTTAGCTAGTGAGGGGTTTTGGTGCAGGGTGGTTTGCTGGTTGGCATTGTTTTATGCAGACATTTTTGTGTCCATTTGTTGTCCACATACTGTCACAAATGCCAGTTTGTTGTCTACATATTATCAAAATTGCCTGTTTATTGTGGCCCTATTTCCCATTTTCTGCTCACATACTGCATGTTTGTGCATTTGTTACCTGTATATTATCCCAGTTGGCTGTTTTCTTATGTGTACTGTATATTTGCTGCCTATTGGCTGCCTGCATATTGTAGCAGTAATCTGATTGTTGCCTGTGTATTGTATACAATTGCATATTTGTTGCCCATATTGTCAGGATAGCTATTTTTTGCCCACTTATTGTGAAGTCACCCCAGATTAGGGGCTCATATTTCTATATTGTGGTTATCTGTAGACCTATCACTATCAAAGCACGTCATTTTATTATTATGTTTCGCCATGGGGAGCTATGTGCAATCTTTTAAAAGCTTCAGTTTTATTTTAGTTAGTATGCAGATATTTTCCCTCCTTTTTGTCACGGCACACTATATGCTGTGCTATTAAAGTCCTCCATTTTATTTTACCATTTTTTTTATTTAGATAAAGATAATCTTTTTCCATTTTTTGGCCCATTAATATTATTTATTTAATTTACGTGATCACTACTAAGTATAGCCATGGCCTCAGGTAATCTTTAATTGCTCACTGAGGGCTATATCAGGTATTGAATTGGGAATGAAACTGGTCTGTCACTAAACACATTCATGTCTTTCTAATAGCAACATTTTTCTGTCCTTTATCTTACCACTTGTGGTTTCTTCAAACTCGGTGCTGTAAATGCCAGACCTGCAGGAAGAAAATATGCAATCTGGTATATTAATGTATTCTTTCAGGTACATAAAAACTCATTTTTTTTACCTTGTTGTAGGCATTAAAACTATACTACTAGTACAGTAGTGGAGGGCGAAATCTGTCTTTATAATAGTCTGCATCTGGGGAGATTTCTTGCCATGTCACCAAAATGGAACCCGGGAAACAATTGGAACAATTGGAACAGTGGGTTGCAAATTGATGTGGCTGAAAGCTGGTGGAGAGCTTCAGAATTACTTCAAATTTGCCGGCAAAATTACCAAGATTCTGGCCAGCATAAAGCGAACAAACAAAAATTAGATGGAGATCAGAATGATCTATCCATAAACATGTGTAATCATTCCAAGCAAATGTACAGAACTATGCTCTAAGATAGGAGCCAACAACCTCAGTCACATGTATTGTGCACACCCAAAGCCATTTTCAGTTGCACCTATCTACAAAAGTATTTGATATTTCTCATTAAATTTATTTTGTAATATTTTCTTGATAAAAATGTATCATAAAAATGTAACTCTAGTAATTTCTTTAAAAATATCTAATTCATAGTGTAGGAAGCTTACAAGGCAAATTCTTATTAGTTTGATTGTAGCCTTTGCATTAATCTCATTCATTTTAAGATATATACAGTACACATTGTATATATATATATATATATATATATTTTTTTTTTTAACCAAACATTTTATTGTGGAGAATCTTCTCGATCCATATGTTGTAAATGAAAGTGATTGATTCGCCACCAACCAATGTTTGGTGAAAGTCATATTCAGGCCTGGTTCACATTGGTATGATTTGACATCGTATGTCAAATTGGCGGCAATTGCTGGCAATGGCACCATCCTAATCGGTACTACTTTTTGTGATTTCGGGCTGCGATTTACAGTGACATCTGCACAGATGTCTCTGAAATTGTGGCCGAAATGGGGCCTGAAATGCGGGAGTGAAATCGTGCGAGTTCAGCTGAACTCGCACAGCTTCATTCCCGCAGCTCAGTGTGAACCTGGGCTCACTGCTTTACAATAGGAAAAATGGGTTGAGTGGCGCTACCTTACTGGTTGTCAAGTGAGGGTAAATCAAACAAAAATATATGTAACCAAATATATCTGCCTATATGGGAAAGAAGCTTGCCCCAATAGTGCAGACAGCGTATAATCATAACAGGACATCTCTGGTTGTCACAAGGTGACCAGAAACAGAATTCCCCAATGGATTTTTTTCCTTCTATTCCTGTCCAAGTGACAACCCAAAATTTGGAATATTTCTTTCACTTTCACTCTTGTGAATAAAGGTCACCAGGACAAATAGAGAAGGTGAATCTCCCTGATAATAAAAACCTGATAGGATGGAGAGGGATTAGAAAACAACAACAACAACAAAAAATGCTTTCAATGCGTTATATCTAAATGTGTAAAAGGTTGCTGGCTGTTACTGCAGGCAGACACCCCTGGTCTCTGCAGTGCACCAGTGGTCATCTAGGGAGACCCACTACATGCAGGTGCAATGGTGTGCGCAGGTTGCTTTTTGGGCAGCCTATTCATTTCAATGGGCTGCCCAATGTACGAAAATTACACCAAAGAATTGCAAGCACCTTTTTCTTTTCTTTTTTTCCTGCCGCACCAAAACACATGACACTCACAAGTATGTGCTCAGTTTTATGTTGGGTGCATCAGCAGAGGTCCATTGGCATAAAGCTCAATTCACTGTTCTGTTAATGATTTATATTTAACATAACTGTTATTTAGTGCAATGACAGTCAATGAAAGCTGAAAATAGCCACGCTGATAACAATAAAAAGTGTTCTGGCATATAACAGATGTGTTATTGTTTCATGAAATTAACCTGATCAGATAATTATGGGTCAGAATAACTCATATTCCCAAATATATTGCAAAAAATAGTCCAAAGAAGGGAAAGCAGCCAAGCACAACTCTTCTCCCCTGTCACAATCATGTGACTATGGTAGATATCTTGCCTGTTCTGAAACTGGCACAATTTTGCTAACAGACGGCTCTCCTCTTCCTCCACTCTCTCCTGCTTCGGGGGTGATCGCTGGGAGAACAGCTCCCAATCAAACCCGCCTACCAGTGGTGCTCGTCCCCACTCCGAGGCCACTCACACTCGCTAGCAATAATTTTGCACTCGCAAAATGTGAGTGGAAAATTGGAGGGCTGTATATATATAAAAGGTTGTATGACTTTGATTCAAAGTGACCTTGCTAGTGTGCATGTGTAAACGTTTGTTGAACAGATATGGGATAGAAAGCTCCTTTAGGGGCAATAGATAATAGATGGCATAAATTACACTTTGGGGTTCATTTACTAAAACTGGAAAGTGCAAAATCTGGTGCAGCTGTGCATAGAAACCAATCAGCTTCCAGGTTTGGATTTTTTTTGGTCAAAGCTTAATTGAACAAACTGAAGTTAGAAGCACATTCTGTGTGCACCAGTTTTAGTAAATCTGTCTCTTTCTGTTTCAATGACAATGAACAGAAAGACAAATGGAGGGTTAAACTCCCTAACAGGTACACAGACAGCATTCAAAACTTGCCTTCCTTTGTGTAAAGTTAAAAAAAAAGCCTTTACATACACTTTCAATGGAGATTCTATCTTCCTGTGTAAAACTATTGATTTCCTATTCCTTTTACAAAATATTAAATTTTGATGACTCTCAGGTGGTTTGCTAGTATACAGAAGCTCTTACCTGAGACCAGGCAGACCACCAACACTTGGAGCATGAAGGAATTCATGTCGATCGGTAGAGATGAGTGCAGCTAAGATGAAGCACCTTCCTGTATGTGTCCCATATTTGTACAGTTCTCCCTCTTTATCTAAACAGGAAAGATTTACTGCAACAATTATCTTGCATTTACTTGATGATATCATGCTCAACACATCCATCATTACGTAGCCAATTTAAAGGTTATCTGTATGTTAGTGATCAAACAATATTTGTCCCATATTTGTACAGTTCTCCCTCTTTATCTAAAAAGGAAAGATTTACTGCAACAATTATCTTGCATTTCCTTGATGATATCATGCTCAACACATCCATCATTACGTAGCCAATTTAAAGGTTATCTGTAAGTTAACATTGCAAACAATATGAAGAATTGCAGTATACAGGCATACCCCACTTTTAAGTGCACAATGGGGTTTATTTACTAAAGCTGGAAAGTGCAAAATCAGGCTCACTTCTGCATAGAAACCAATGAGCTTCTAACCCCAGTTTGTTCAATTAAGCTTTGGTAATAAAACCTGGAAGCTCATTGTTTCTATGCAGAGGGGAGCCTGATTTTGCACTTTAAAAGTGCAAAAAGTGGGGCATACCCCACTTAAAAGTGGGGTATGCCTGTATATATATATATATATATATTGTCTTTAGTCAGTTTATATTTAAATACATTATCTCTCTTTTTCTATGTTTGATTTACTGATGAGTTGTAAAATTCTTACTGTAGCATGGGCAATCACTGGGATTTTACCTAAATGAACCAGTGATCTCAAAAACCTAATTATATGGAAAGTGAACATAAAAGTAATGGTCTTCTGACCGAAGTTCATTAGGAGCTGCAGAGAATTCTCTATCACAAATTCAAGAAGCGGAGTTTTAGTAAACCCTCCACTTAGATAACTATATCCTGACTCCTTAGCTACAGCGGCCGCTGCAGACGGGATTTTGGGACGGCTCCACTGAACCTCCGCAAACTGGGGAGAGGAGGGGAGAGGAGAGGAGACATGCACGGTCCATTACCCATCAGAACCTAATGGGACGGCTCGCCGGGATCGAAGGGGAGAGGAGGGATTGAGAGCAGCAGAGAGTGATAACCCGATACAGAACCTGATACAGAAGCTTGATGGTAAAGTCAAAGAAATCGCATGGAACAGGCGCATGCCCCAGGAGAGAAGAAAGTGGGTAAGACTCTGGTTCTTTTAGCTGCCTGAAGATGGGTAAGTGATGCATTAAATCACTTGTTGCTAAGGTGCAAGGATACCTGCTCATATTGTGTCAGTTACTGCGACTTTCCACGTGCGACTATATCGCATTAAAGTAGCGTCAAGTATAACATCATTCCCTACACTAATCTTGGTCTGCTGTTGTATTTAAGATGGCTAAGTGAGGCCTCGGACTATTTCCAACATTGCTAATCTGCCAAGTTGTATAGAAACATTGCCTTATATGTGTCTTTATATTGCCTTATTAGTATACGTGACTCTACCATAACAAGACTCCTCTCTCATATGAAACTATTTCATACTAATAAGCTGGTTTATATCGGTGCTGGGGGGTGGGTAAGGGACGCAAAGAAGTACTCTCAGTAGTGTTAATCTACTGCACACTTCTGTTTGACCAGTACACCGCCGCACCTGCATATGCGACTTTGCTGCAACTTGAGATCACAAATACACAATATCTCACTATAACAATAGGCTGACTTATTCCTGTGTCGGAAGTTGGGTGTATGATATAGCGGACTAATCCCATTGATGTAAGCGGTATGGAAATAATCGCATTCTAGGGGACTGCCGTACTGATCCACATACAAAAGTGACTGTAGTATAATAATATATCGCTAAAATATAACACTATAAGTGGAGTAACTACTACGGTGCAACAAATTAAATATTTTGGGGGATCAAGGTAATCCCCAGTGCCATAGGGAAAGTCAGAAAACACACCACACATAATAGAGGAGGGACCCCTAACCAGGTATAGGTAGAAAAAATGAGAGGAAAATCAACAAAAGGACCTGCAAATCCACCCAGAACAAGTGCAAGCCCGGGAACCATAAGAAAATATATGATGAATGAAAGTAACAAAGAAAGTAATTCAACAGGTGCAAAGAATAAAACGCCAGATCGAACGGCTAAAATGGGTACAAGAAAACAAATGGCGGAGATGGATTCAAGACCCCCCAGTAACGAGGTAGAAGTAGAAACTGCAGAAGAGATCCAGCAGGCAAACCAGCTCCCTACCAAGGGAGAAATCGCTGAAATGTTTGCGAAACCCACAGGTGAAGTACGGTGAAACAAATTTACACATCTTCCAGGACCTAGCCGCAGAAACTCTAAGCAGAAGAAGAATTTTGAAGCCATTACTAGCTGCCTTAAAGGCGAACGAGGTCCAATACTCCTGGGGCTTCCCTGCCAATCTTACTGGATGTAAGGACGGCCGAAAGGCGGTGCTGAGATTTCCGGAGGAGACCCAGAATTTCTGCGATCGACTTGGAATCCCAGTAATGGAGATCCCGGGGTGGTGGGAGAAAAGCGGAAGTCAGGAACATTTAGGGGACCCTGTCACTTGGAAACCAATACTAATGACAAAAGAACACAGGGACTGAAAGAGGCCTCGAATGTAAAAAGTGATTGAAAATGGATTTGTCTTTCTCTCTCTCTCTCTTCCCTCTTTGTTTCTCTCTCTATACGATCTATTGTCGGTGGGGGCGGGGGGGGGGGTGGAGGGTGTGTGGGAGGGATGGCTGGGATTACACCCAGGGGGAAGCTCTTGGCCAGACTAGACCCTCCTCTGAGCTCAACCTCTGGGGAGTAAACCGTGTGGCCAGGTGGAGTGGGTAGGCCAGGGTTTCTTTTTTCTTCATTTAGGGGGCTCATGTGGCACCCCAATACTCCCCCCAACTTGATGGGAAAGGGGAAAAGGCGAGGGACTGGGCGGGAGGGATTTGGGGGGAGGGAGGTGGGCGGGCAGGAGGAGGGGGGGGATGGGGGGGAGGGTACACGGGTGGAGAGGGAGGAGGGGGGTTGAGGGAGGGAGGGTGGGGGGGTTAAGGGTAGGACGAGACCAACCCAATCCTTGGTGGATCCGACTATTCAGCCAGAAGGGGCTATGTAAAGGTGTAAATGGGGCTAAAATAACAGGATGGCTGGGATAAATATAGTCACATATAATGTGAGGGGCATCAACTCCCCCATAAAATGTGCGAACATAATGGGAGAATTGAGATCCCTGAAAGCAGAGGTGGTCTTCCTTCAGGAGACCCACCTATACCTAGGCAAAAGCAAGAGAATAGCTACAAGCGAGTTTCCATACTGGATCTATGGAGACTCCCCGATAAGAGGGGCAAAAGGAGTGGCGATTGGTTTTGCAAAGGGAGTTGGGTTCACAATAGAGGAGAGAGTAATTGACCCGGAGGGTCGCTTCTTGTTCATAAGAGGTAGCTTGAAAGGGATGGAATGTTCCCTGGCAAATATCTACTGCCCAAATAATAACCAAGCAAGGTTCCTAGTGGGAATCTTGGCAAAGTTTGAAACCTTTAAGAGAGGAAGGGCCATTATCGCAGGAGACTTCAATATATGTTTAGAGTCAGGTAAAGACAGTACGTCGCGTGCTCGGGGGTCTGAAGGCAAGTGGATGAAAAAACTCAGGAAAAAACTGCGTCATCAGCAGCTGGTAGATATATGGAGGATGCAACATCAGAACATAAGAGATTATACCTTCTATTCCCCCGTTCACGCGACATACTCTAGGCTGGACTTATTCTTTCTGGAGCATCGCTATGTGGAAGAGGTTGAGGGTACAAGCATAGGGCCAATGACGTTCTCGGACCACGCCCCGGTTAGCCTACAAATAAAATTAAGCAAGCATGAAACACGGAGCAGTAGCTGGATACTTAATGAGGACCTCCTACATGATGAAAAGATAGACAAACTTATTAAAGAAGAACTAGAATTTTACTTTAAAGTTAATACCGCTGAGGAAACATCAGAAACTATGGTCTGGGAGGCCCACAAAGCCTATATCAGAGGGATCATGATTAAGGCGGGTGTAGAGAAAAAGAGAAGCCAGGGAGAGACCTTTCGCGTGCTTCAGGAGGAAATCATTAAATTAGAGCAACATCATAAGAAAAAGGGGGATAGCGAAACACTGGCAAAACTATTTAGGAGCAGGGAGGCTATACGGCAGTTAATTGAACAGGAAAATAGGAAGAAGTATAACCTTGTTAAAAAAGAAAGGTATGTAGGCAGTAACCGACCTGGTAGACTCCTGGCAAAGATATTAAGTAAAAAAAAAAATAACAAATATATCGACAAGATAAGATCTAGAACAAACGAGATCCAATATAGGGATCCAGATATTGCAAGGACGTTCCAAGAATTCTACAGTGAGCTTTATTCCATAAATAGAAATGTAACAACTAAGGAGAGGGAACAAAAACAAGCGAAGATCAAAAATTACCTAAGTGAAGTGGGAATGACTAAATTATCGGAAAATGAGCGTACCACACTGGAGTCCCCTATTACAGAGATTGAAGTTAGAAAGGCAATTAGAGAAACACAAGTAGGTAAGAGCCCAGGACCGGATGGGTTGACAGTGCTTTATTATAAAAAATACCAAGACTATCTAATCCCTAAACTGTGTGCCTATATGAACGACATAGGAGACAAGGGGGAAATGAGCAGAGAAGCCCTGGCAGCCAATATTACGGTTATTCAAAAAGAGGATAAGGACACGACAGTTTGTTCAAACTATAGGCCTATTTCCCTGCTAAATGTGGATACTAAATTATTCGCAAAAGTGATTGCGAGCAGAATGAAGCAGGTAATAGAGAAGATCATACATCCGGACCAGGTGGGGTTTATTAGAGGTAGACAGGGACGGGATAACAGCATCAAAACCCTCCTAGTAGCCCAGGAAATCAAAAAGAGCGGAGTCCCAGGTCTACTTCTATCCATAGACGCTGAAAAAGCGTTTGATAGAGTAGACTGGGACTTCATGATGAGTACGCTCGAGGAGGTAGGCTGTGGGGAGAGGATGTGTAAATGGATTAGGGCCTTATACTCAAGACCATCGGCAAGAGTGAAAATAAATGGGACCTTCTCGGACCCAATCGACATGTACAATGGTACAAGGCAGGGGTGTCCAATCTCCCCCATGCTCTTCCTGTTGACGTTAGAACCCCTTCTATTAAGGATAAGACAGAATAGGGATATTAGTGGGGTCGTAATAGGGAATATGGAATACAAACTGGCTGCCTTTGCAGATGACATCCTGCTGTATATAACCCAGCCAAGGATATCCCTACCAAATATCATGGCTAACCTAGTAGAATACGGAAAGTTATCAAATTTCAAAGTAAACCCAACTAAATCTGAAGCACTTGAGATAAACCACTTCAAGGAGAGTGACCACTCCTACCAAAAACACTTCCCCTTTGTGTGGGGGAAAAAAGAACTGAATTACAAGGGGGTCAAAATCACTACATCAACCGAAACGCTATACCAAGCGAACTTTATAGCACTGTTAAACGAGGTAAAAGCTGAATTGAGTAGAATTCATCTGGGTCAACTATCCTGGGCGGGAAGAATCAACATATATAAAATGGTTATACTGCCGAAAATAACTTATAAAATGCAAATGATACCAATAACACTCCCACATACATACCTCAGAAGGCTACACTTAATGTTTTCAAAATTTATTTGGAGGGGAAAGTCACCTAGATTAAAATTCTCACAATTGATTAATACTAAAGGTAAAGGGGGATGGGGAGCACCAGATATAAGGAAATATTACGAAGCTATCGCTATAGCCAGAGTGATTGAATGGGTCAAAAACATAGAAAAACAATGGGTAGTAATAGAAAATAAAATTAGTGACACTAAACTGGATAAGATTATATGGATTTCGCCTCAACAGAGAAAGTACAGCACTGAAACGCATGCAATCACTAAACACGCACTTAAGATATGGGACACCCTTCACAGAAAGGAACACTGGGAGTATAACTCACCCTTAATGCCACTTAAAGATTTAGAACAGTTTGCACCAGGGAAAGAGGAATGGTTTGGTAAATGGTTACTAGAAGAAAATATACAACTAAAAGACATAATGCATAGGGGTCGAATATGCTCATTCCAAGAGATGCAGGACAAAAGAGATATGTTAGTCATAAACCCCTGGCGCTATAGCCAATTAAAACACTATGTTGGTTCACTCCCACAACCAATAAGATCGGTGGATAATTTAACACCACTAGAAAAAATATGCGTGGATAGAGAGGGGAGGGGGGGTTTCTCCCGGATATATAAAGTTCTAGTTGATTTAGAAAGGTTAGAAACCCCGGACTATATAGGGAAATGGGAAAAGGAGTTAGGGAGAAATCTTACAGATACAGAAGTCTCCCTGATCTTGAAAAGAGTCTCAGCTACTTCAGTTAATAGTAAATTCCTAGAATTAAATTTTAAATGCCTGACCAGAATGTACCTGACCCCCGATCGGGTGCATAAAATACATAGGGATAAGTCGCAATTTTGTTGGAGGGGCTGCTCAGAGATGGGGTCAATGGCCCATATCTGGTGGCTATGTCCGGAAATGAAAAGGTTTTGGGGCGAAGTAAGAAAATTTATCAAAGTGATCACAAACTTGGACGTCCCAAATGACCCTTGGATCTGTTTATTCCACATGAGTGATATGCCGACTAAAACATATCTCAGAACACTTTTACCACATCTTATTGATGCAGCTAAGAGCTTAATCCCTAAGTATTGGCAAAGGAAAGAGAGGCCAAAGATGAGGGAATGGTTTAATAAAATTAATGAGATTCAGTGCTTGGAATACCTAAGATTTAGCGAAGGGACAAAAATGGGGGCCTTTGAAACAAAATGGAAAAACTGGGAAAAATTTAAAGAATCCCCAAATGCGGTTGAGATGTGGTCTACATAAGTAGAGGAATACAGAGGACTGGATGGGTATGGTCTCGGGGGGGGGGGGGGGGGTAGGGGGTGGGAGGGGGGGATGGGTAAGAGGGAAGCATTAGCTATCGTTGGGATAATTATGTATCCTCTTTTGTTTTGTAATATACTAAATTGGAGTACCAAGCAAATGTAAAGCCACGATGATGTGACGATAAGATGGGAAAGAAATTTGAATTTTAATATTTGAAAAATCTTTTCCCGGGAGAAACCTTCAAGCTGAAGTGGCAAAAAAAAAAGTGGTGGAATCTCTCCCATCCTCTATTGAGGATATGCTTATGCAGGGCGAACTTCCTAAAACTCTTTTGGTGGTTTACAAAGAAATGTTTAAGAAAAGTCCCGGGGCTATGCTAAAATGTAGGCAGCGTTGGGAGGCGGAGGTCCCTGATATAGATGGGGAGGAATGGGACGATATCTGGAGTAGTCCATTCAAACATCTAGTCTCGGCAAGAGACAAATTAATACAGTTCAAATTTCTGTATAGAAATTGTTTCACTCCTGCCAGACTAGCTACTATATATCCTACAATCTCCTCGGAGTGTTGGAGATGTGGCTTCTCACCGGCTGGTGCAGATCACATCTTCTGGGAATGCTCTCTCATTAAACCCTTCTGGGAGGAGATAGTCTTGTGTATCTCAGATCTCCTGAAAATCCCCATCCCAAACTCAATAAAAGTTTGTCTACTGGGCCTGGTAGATGAGGTGGTCCCATCAAGGGCTCTCAGAACGTTATTAAACATATTATTTTTCTACGGGAGAAAAGCTATTCTATTGAAATGGAAGTCCTCTGTGCCTCCAGGTATACCTTTTTGGAAGGGTCTAGTAAATTCCATGTTACCTTACTACAAAGCAACATACATATCTAGAGGATGTGAGAAAAAATTTAATAAAGTGTGGCAAGCATGGTTTAACTCAGATACCACTGCTGGATAGAGTTGTGTATTGTAATGGTATAGGTAATCCAATGTTAGAATCATCAATACTGCTTTGCTCAGTCAAAGGACTGGACAATGTTATACTAAGAATGTTCTAGAGTTTTACTAATACTAGAGAGTTACATAGAGGTGCAATATCTGGTGAATACTTTAATACAACTTGTTATATTCACTGGATGTAATGCGAGATATGTTTTTAGACACAATGAAAAAGTCCGGAAGGAGGGGGGGGGGGGTGAACCGAGTTACAGGTTGTTGGGGGGGTGGGAGGGGGAGGGAGAATGAGAAGGTTGTGCACTCAGTTAGGTGCCTTTGTTAGATAGAAATAAGTGTGACCGCTTAATGGTCGGAAGGCCTGACAATGTGCTTGAGCCTTCCTTTTGTTTACTGTATGTTCTTTTAAAAATTTTCAATAAAAAGAATTTATCAAAAAAAAAAAAAGTTTAAAGCAGGGTTAGGTTATAAAAAAATATCCTAAGCTTTGAACATCTCACAGAGCACTGTTCAATCCATAATCTGAAACTGGAGAGAGTATGGCACAACTGCAAACCTACCAAGACATGGCCTTCCACCTAAACTGGCAAGGAGAGCATTAATCAGAGAAGCAGCCAAGAGGCCCATGGTAACTCTGGAGGAGATGCAGAGATCCACAGCTCAGGAGGCAGAATCTGTCGACACTCCACAAATCTGTTTTTTATGGAAGAGTGGAAAAAAGAAAGCCATTGTTGAAAGAAAGCTATAAGAAGTCCTGTTTGAAGTTTGTGAGAAGCCATGTGGGGGACACAGCAAACGTGGAAGAAGGTGCTCTGGTCAGATGACACCAAAATTTAACTTTTTGGCCTAAAAGGAAACGCTATGTGTGTCAGAAAACTAACACTGCACATCACCTTGAACAGACCATGCCTACTGTAAAACATGGTGGTGGCAGCATCATGTTGTGGGGATGCTTTTCTTCAGCAGGAACAGGGAAGCTGGTCAGAGTTGATGGGAAGATGGATGGAGTCAAATACAGGGCAATCTTAGAAGAAAACCTCTTAGAGTCTGCAAAAGACTTGAGACTGGGGCAGAGGTTCACCTTCCAGCAGGACAACGACCCTAAACATACAGCCAGAGCTACAATGGAATGGTTTAGATCAAAGCATATTCATGTGTTAAAATGGCCCGGTCAAAGTCCAGACCTAAATCCAATTGAGAATCTGTGGCAAGACTTGAATATTGCTGTTCACAGATGCTCTCCATCCAATCTGACAGAGCTTGAGCTATTTTTCAAAGAAGAATGGGAAAAAAATGTCACTCTCTAGATGTGCAAAGCTGTTAGAGACATCCCCAAAAAGACTTGCAGCTGTAATTGCAGCGAAAGGTGGTTCTACAGAGTATTGACTCAGGGGGGCTGAATACAAATGCACGCTACACACTGTTCACATATTTATTCGTAAAATATTTTGAAAACCATTTATCATTTTCCTTCCACTTCACAATTATGTGCCACTTTGTGTTGGTCTATCACATAAGATCCCAATAAAATACATTTACATTAATGGTTGTAACATGACAAAATGTGGAATATTTCAAGGGGTATGAATATTTTTTCAAGGCACTGTATCAGTTGTCACAGCTCTCTTCACTGAGATATGCAGTGTGTCATTTCAGTTTCCCTCCTTTTTTTGACAGCTCAAACAAGCTTTATAAATTCTGGATTTTGAACGGATGTAGAAAAGAGAAGACTGCTGATAAACAGGTACAACTTATGTAGGAGGATTTGTTTCATCTCTGTGTATCACCTGCGGCCAGTCACGTTACTGGGTATATGAAAGGGTTTACAACCACATTAATAAAGTGTTCTGGGGCTTTTTATGGTGAGCAGTCCCCCTGTCCTTTTTTGGAACTACATGAAAGCAATGGCGTCCCTAGGGGGGGCAGAGGGGGCCCTGACCCCCCCCCCCCCCCCAACATTATGCTGTGCCCCACCATGTGCCCCCCAACATCAAAAAAAAATTTTTTCTTTTTTTTTACAAAAAATCAATGTCTAAGAGGGAGAGAGTCCCCAGTCAGCTCCTGCGGGTGATTCCTCCCCCCTCCCTCTGCTTGCTGACACTGCATAATGTGAGCGCTCACACAGCCATGGCCACCTGATCTGCTCCTTCCCCTGCATCCTCATTGGCAGGGAGAAGAGCGAGTTGCAGGAAGGACTCCACCAGGACTCTCAGTTACTGAAAAAACAGACTGATTTCTCCCATCCTTAGGACAGGAGAACCAGCCTGTAAATTCCAAGAGATGCCAGACCAGAGCAGTCAATAGCAGGGGCAGGACAGCAAGAGGAGGCTGGGAAACCCCACAGTGGCAGAACACCAGGGCCCGGAGGAAAGACAACCTTTGCAACCCTGATAGTTCTCCCACTGCTTTGGATCCTTATATTTTCTTGGTAAGCTGGTGACATATATATCTTGTTTTCTGCCACCCTGGGGAACCCCAATACAGTAGGAAGAGAGCTCACTGCAGAACATGTGAAAGGGCCGTTGTGGGGTCATAGTAAAGGGCCCCAGTATATATTTATATATCAATATATATCTATATATCTATATATATCTATATATATCTAGATATATATATATCTATATATATGCATTTTATAGTTGCCCCCCTACTTTTGTCCCTGTCCTCCCATGTGCCCCCCCTAAATATGAAAGCTGGAGACGCCACTGCATGAAAGTAACCAGCGACTATTGGAACCTCCTCTCGATGCTGGAGGTAGTCTGAAGATTTGGAGCTTGTGTCAAAAATCTACCTCACTACATTGTCAGGGATGTGTGGACAGTTTTTATCAATATAGAAGGTCGAGAGAGAAATTCCATACATAATACTACTTTTCTTGATATCAGTGGAAGTAGAAAAGTAGCAAAGATTTACTGTTTTCCAAGTGAGGTTCCATACTGACTTTTTTAAATGTTAAGGTGGCCTTCAACCGCTTTTGACAGATAGACTAGGCAAGAATTTCAGCATGCAGATGAAAAAAAGGTGAAAACAGTATTTTATGACAAAGCATGATAATCATTTATGATAGAAAACACAAAATATCTGCGCTCGTTGAAGTGGGTATATATATAAGAATGAAATAGTTAATAACATAAGCAGCCAGCACAAAAAGTTTCTAGGGAAACCAAACACGAATAGCAATAAAAATGCAGCACTTGTATTAAATGAAGACACCAAGTGAATAGCGTGTTAACCTCCCTGGCGGTATGATTATTTTGGATTTTAGGTGCTGAAAGCGGTACAATTATTTTGCATGGAAATTTGGCGTTTTATATTGTAGGCCTGTAATTCTTAATAATACACTTCCAATCTGTCCAAACAAGAGTCTAGTAGATATCCCGGGTATGATGAAGTTTGAAACACAAAAACATAAATTATAATATAATAAATAAATATAAATAATTAAAAAAAAATATATATATAATAATAATAAAATAAATTTCCCCACGATTCACTATCGCTCAATTCTGCAAGTGTTCTAATTTAGTATCGCTGTTTTCTAGCTGGTCTAAAGCCACTTTTGACATAAAGGGACACTTTTTGGTTGCTATGGACAATCTCCAGTTTCCAGGCAGAAAGAACAGTATATATAATATAAAACTGCATGCAGGGCATGGGCCAAAGCATTGGGGAAAAAAGGGATGTGAAATGATTTCATACAGTACTGTAATCTGTAAGATTACAGTACTGTATGTGTTACGGTTTGTACATTTTTTTGAATTTGCCGCCAGGCTCCACCCCCGTGCGTCGTGACGCTCGCAGGGAACGGAGCCTGGCACGGAGAGGCTTCGGAGGAGACAGAGCCCGCAGACACAGCGGGAGACATCGCAGGATCCTGGGGGCAAGGTAAGTAACGCCGCACCAGGATCCTGCAATGTAATCCTGAGTGTGTCTCAGGGTTACCGCTAATGGGACTGAAATTTAACCCCGAGCCACACTCGGGAATACCGTCAGGGAGGCTACTTGAATATAAATGTAAAGTCCATATAGCAAAGATTCCAAACGATTCCGGTGATCCAAAACAATAGGTGTTGCAATGAAGACCATCACCGATAGGGAGGACACACACTGACCCTTACCCTAAGCGTTGGACTACCCAGATAAAGTAATCAAAACAGCTTTATTTACAATATGGGCATGAAGCTCCTCCAAATCCACCGTGACTGAGATCAACAAGTAGAGTCTCCTTCCCAGATGTTAATCAAATATGATTCCAATATGGTTCCAAGGTCTTAGAGAGCCAGACCTTGGAGCCGTTTAGCACGTACGTTATACAGCAAGCCGTCTATCCGAAGTAGGAGGCGAGCAGGACAGCGGCTTGTGTGTGTTTGTTTTAGTTCTCCCCTCGACTCTCTGACCCCAGGAGATGTTCGAACATAATCTTAGAGGACTTCGAGGCCCTGAAGAACTGTCTCTCTACGATCTTGGAACCCATATACGACTAACATTTGGGAAGGAGACTCTACTTGTTGATCTCAGCCATGGTGGATTTGGAGGAGCTTCATGCCCTATTGTAAATAAAGCTGTTTTGACTACTTTATCTGGGTAGTCCAACACTTAGGGTAAGGGTCAGTGTGTGTCCTCCCTATCAGTGGTGGTCTTCATTGCAACACCTATTGTTTTGGATCACTGGAGTTGTTTGGAATCTTTGATATATGGACCTACAATTTATATTAAATTAACACACTATTCATTTGGAGTCTTTATTTACTACAAGTGCTGCATTTTAATTGCTAATCATTTATGATACAGGATGCTTTAGAAAACCAAATGTCACCCTACTGGATTTTAATGTATTCTACAGTAATCTCTGAAAAAATATTACATAGGTACTGTTAATTTCCCAAATGTATTTATTTGGTGTCTTATGCAAATGCTTTCACAGGGATTTACAGAAAAAAAACACAAATAATGGTTTATGGTTTTATTACCTTTTATGCTGTAAATTGTCATAAAACCGCGGTGCTGATAATATGTTATAAGGTCTCTTCTACGTGCGTGTGTAACTATAATCTGCTACCCTGTTTCTGAGTTTCGTTTGGCTGCACCGGCTGAATCATAAATCCTATACACAGAAGTCATTATTCAGCCACTATAATAACACACATTAGGAATTGTTCTCTATATATTTCAGGGCATTGATTGTTTCTAGTTCAAATGACACCAGCTTTTACTGTAGAATATAATGGAGGCTAATGTAGAATGACATTTTATACTGTAATCTTTCTGGACATAGCCCTTCTACTGTTTGTTTCATTATTTCTTACATAATGCTAATCCTTGTTTTTTTAAATCCTCAGATTGTACACAGCTGTAGCATATGTTGGAGCTATAAAAAGCAAAAAGTCATAACAAAATGCCACACAATTACGTGAGAGTCAAACATGTGATTCACTGTGCACATATCACATTTAAGCCATTACATAAATATTTGTATATTCTTCTAATAGCTGTTTTGATTTAAATAATGTGCTCAGTCTTCACTCACACAGGGGGTAAAAACAGGAGGTTTAGCCTTGGTTTTACCACACCCTCAACTGCCCACCATCAAAGGAGCAGGAATGTTGGTCACGTTGGTGAATACATGTACATGTGAGTACATGCTGCCGTGGCCTTGATGCTTTGGCATTGCAGTGCCACATGTTTAACTTTGCAGAGTCTGGCAAATGGTGGCACTTGCCAAAATCACATATTTAAGTTAATGAGACCACGCTTCAATCGTAAGTCCAATTTTTGGCTCGCAGTTGTGGTGTAGTAGTTCAATGTAAAATAAAATTTAAAAAAGCAAGCATTTGAAGGCGGCAGTACCGGCATCTAATCACCTGCAAGGGGCAGTGGGGACTGCTGCCAGTGTGAACCTAGCCTAAAACTGGCCACACATTATACAATTTTCTTATGTAAAGGAGAAAAATTATTGCTTATCATCTGATATTTAGCACCACATCCCCTAGTAAGAGCATATAAGGATCCAAATGGGAGTTTTTGGGATTTTAAAGGTGCACATTTACAACAAGATTTTATAGAAAAAAATATGAATTTATTGAAAGACTTTAAAAACAAACATCCAAAAATGAATATCTGATCATACAGTACATTAAAAGGTGCAGGCTGATTAGATCTCTACATGTTTCGCCATAAATAGTGGCTTCCTCAGGAGTATTTATTATCAGGCACTGTAAACACTGGAATTAGAAAATAATTTTTTGAGAAATATGACAAAATATACAATAATAATACAAAACAGTTATTAAACATACACAATATTTTATTAATATAATAAAATGTTATGTATGTTTAATACCTGTTTTTTTATTATTATTGTATATTTTGTAGAACATGTAGAGATCTAATCAGCCTGCACCTGTTAATGTACTGTATGATCAGATATTCATTTTTGGATGTTTGTTTTTAAAGTCTTTCAATAAATTCATATTTTTTTCTATAAAATATTGTTGTAAATGTGCACTTAAAATCCCAAAGACTCCACTTTGGATCCTTATATAATTTTCTTATGGAATTTCCTTTAAATTTACCTTTTAGTGCAAGGGCCAGCCTGATTGCATATGAATTGAAAGTGTTTAGGTTTGACCTCATATTTTATAGTTTTGGTAAATCTGAAGGAAAGTTCTAACAGAAAATTGTATAAAATGTATGGCCAGCTTTACAGTTTTTCAAAGTTTAATGGCTCTGTAAAAAAACTAGAAACAGATAAAACTGGATGAACTTTCTCACAAGTTTTTAATGTATAAGGGCTTGTTCACACAGCACTCCATGCTAAAGCACCTGCAGGCTGCTGTACGTTCAGGGACAGTGAGGAGGTAGTGTGATGCAAGTTCTTTTAAACTTGATTTGAAATGTCACAAAATGACACCACATGTAAATCTCCATTCAGTGCACTAGGGTAAAATGTTACAAGTCTGCATTTTACAGCAGCTCACCATACCGCACCTCTTGGCTGTGTGGTAGTGTGAATGAGGCACATAGAAAACAATTGTTTTTTATGTGACCTGCATTGATGCAGAGCAGTAAAAAGCAGGTCACTGCACTATATGTGAATGAGCCCTGATGAGTCTCTGAATAACTAGAAAGACACTAGAAACAAGTAAAATCTATCATTTAAGTAATCCTATGGTGAAGAAAACTGTAAATGAAGGACCGATAGGTGCCAGGTAAGGATATTTAAAATTGAACATTTTTAAAGTCTTTTACTGTAACTCTTTAAAGTGACTTTAGATTTTACCATTTGCTGATCTACAGGTTTTCTTCAGCCCTATAAAAAAATGTAATATTACTTTGTGCCTTGCATATGTGCTATTTTGAATTCAAAATTAAATTATAAACTAGTGCATTCCTTTAATCAAGCTTATTGTGCCTGCTGCAGTTACCATGTGCACTATTATAAAAAAAAAAAAGAAATACACTCATTTTTTGTGTGCCGTTTGAACCTGGTGTATACAGCATTTGTTTGTGTCCTCAGGACGACCATTCAAGTGCAAACTCATGAAGCTAGGCCCGGGTCATTGTGATGAAACTTCCGCTGACGCCATCTCTGAGCGGGGACTTGTGTCTCACTTCTGGTCATGGAATGAGTGACGGCCGGTACCCCTATACACAAACAATTGTTGCATACACCAGGTGACAGATTCAAACGGCACACAAAAAAGTAAATGTATTTCAGTATTTTTTTTAGTAATAAACTTACCGAGTGGTTTTACACTGAGATTCTCTTCCTGTCATCCTTCCCTCTGAGTGGCAATACCAAGTATATCGAGCAGAACTGGGCGAATTCATGAGATGTTGATCAAAAAGGGGAAATGCTCCACAAATGCTGTTGACCATACTAGTGATAGGTGGTCATTTCCATTTGGTGAGTCCAAGTCCATGTGGGGCACTACAAGTACAATGGAACAGAGGACCATGTTATCATTTTAAAGAGCACTAGCACTTTATCACTTGGGACAATTATTGTGGGACTTTGTATATATGGCACATATATTTGTATATGTATTAATTGTTGATTTTGCATCACATGTTAAGTGTATCAATTGCAAAGGATATATATTTGTTTTTACATGTTTGTTGATTTATGCATCACGGATGGTATAGAGTGACATGCGTGGTTTATTGGGGATTTTTTTTGTTTCTTTAGCCCTACACTTTCACTGTTTTATAGAAAAATAACGGAAATGTCTTTGTTCTTACTTTTTTATTCTATGGCTGTTCCAGATGCAATGACATAGCAAACCTTCACTGATCTTGAGTTAGGTGTGTTTCTTTACAATTGGGTTTACTGCCATCATTAGCCACCATTATCAGCTGAAGATGTGATTGTACCTGATAAGCATAATCATTTTTCCTGTCTAGAGAGTTGCATTGCCTAGAGTTTATTAGTTACCATAGCAAGGTAGTTTGTTTAAGCAACGCTCATCAAGGTAGTCATTCTTTTACTCTGGTGAAGAAAGCACACATACATACATATCTAGACATGACAAAGAACAAGTTTTTTATCAAATGAAGACTATTGCTAAAAGGTCTGCTTCTCATTGAAGATAAACTCTACTTTTGGTGAACACGGTATAAGAAACAAAAATGTTATCCCCAGTAAAAATTTAAATCATTTACTAAACTAGTAATATTATCACAATAGAGTTGGCGTTTGGTAAAGTTAAAAAACCCACTTCAAGCACAACTCTAGGTAAACATGTAATGTAAGAACTGAAATACCAATGTAGGAACTCTTATAACTGCCCAAAAACTTTTTCATTATTGTCAGCCACTCATGATCCAGGTACCCCTACCAAGCAGCATTGCCCATCCAAGAAGAAGTTACTTTAATTCTCAGATTCTTGAAAAAGGGAGTAGTGGTGGAGGCTGCCTCAGCAACACATTGTGTGCATTCTTTATTTATTTAAAGGTTCACACATTAGTTACTAACAATGTTCAAACTACAGTAATGAATATGTATTTCCAAGAAAGTGGTGTATCATATGAGTGTTTTCTAAAATCGTAAAGTAAAGCTTATGGCTGAGCAATAGTTGGAAAGGAGTAACCCATCTGGTAGAATGTGCCTTAACAAGGAAGAATCCTCTCCTTCTAGCTATAGGCTTAGACAAGAACTTGTCTAATTCATCAAGAAAAGGAAGCACAAAGAGGGATTTTACTCCTGAAGGAAGCAGTATCAGAGACAAGAATTCTCATAGCAAACGCAACATAAAGACAAAGCAAGGAAATATCCTTAGGATGTCTCAGAGCAAGACATAAGGAACAAAAAATAATATCCTAATTAAGGTGGGAGACCATTTTAGGGATAAAGGAGGTCTTAGACCTCGAGACAACTTTGTTCCAGTGCAACACTAAGAAGGGCACCTTACTGGAGTCTGAAAATTCAGAGACTGTCCATGCAATCTATGTAATAGCAAGATTGTGATAGCAACAAGAAGGCCACCATATGAGGAAGGTCGGACAAGGGAGCATCCCTAATAGGATCAAAGGGCAGCTTGAGCAGAGCAGAGATGCCAAAGATCTGAAACAGTGATCTGGTATTTGTCCCCTTATTGTACTCAAGGCAAGCTGCTGGTCCATTAGTTGGTATTAGTCATGAGGACCTTCCACAACTATGTAGAAAAAAAGCTTCCCCAACTGCAGCACTATACTGGAAATCTACCACTCCAAGGAGGGTCAAGCCCTGGGGGTCGAATGCATTGGGTGAAAGGGGGGGGGGGGGCTCCAAGACCAACTCTATTTGTTCCATGCTGCTGCTGGAATATTGAGTTACAAGTTTATGGCGTAAAACTGGGTGTAAGGCACAGCTTTAATGGAAGTGACCATTAGACCCAATACCCTCATGCACACAAGAACCCAAGGGCTTCCGGCCGGGGCTTGAGGGTGCAAGGATTTTGCCTAGGCAGGAAGATCCTCTGCAAGGTTGGCACTAGCATCAGGCCTAGGTATCCTGCTCTGTGAGATCGGTCCTGCAATGACATCCTCAGATAGAGGATCTAACTGAAGTTCTGTAAGGCTTGTTACATTTGTCCGCTTATCCTCAATCTGTCTGCTTATCCCCAATCTGTCCACTTATCTCCTACTCTATTAGCTTTTAGAGATCCCTGAAAACCCTTCTCTTCAGAGAAGCCTACCCTACCCACACCTAACAACTGTTTTTTCATTTTTTCCATCAGCTCACCCCCCACATTTATTACCTTTTGTTTCCACTTGACCCTCCCCTCTAGATTGTAAGCTCTAACAAGCAGGGCCCTCTGATTCCTCCTGTATTGATTTGTATTTTAAGTGTACTGTCTGCCCTCATGTTGTAAAGCGCTGCGCAAACTGTTGGCGCTATATAAATCCTGTTTATTAATAATAATAATAATAATAATAATAATAATTTGATTAAAGTTGGCTTTAACAGGTTCTATAATAAGGGAATGACCTGGTATCCCACAACATGAATTCCTTTAGCATGAAGCAGAGTCAAAATTAGGGTAAGCACCATAGAGAAAACTCACATAGCCATACACAGGCCCAAGTGAAGGAAAATATATTGACAATTGCCTACAGCAACAGCAGATAGTGATGATGGAGTGGAAAAAAAATAGGAATGTGCAGGTAAACATTATTGGCCACTGAGACACAAAACTCTCAAGTAGAAACCTTGAAATAGTTTCTGCTATTGTACAGAGGTAATAATCTCTTTAAAAAAGATTTGTGGAACATAATCAAACAGGTCCTTCAGTGAGGATGGGAAATGAAACAGTGCAAAGCTCTTGTTTGTAGCTCTTAGAAATAACACTCTGGACGCAGGCAGCTGAGAGTTTCAGGGTCACATAGCCTAAATAAAAATGCCTGCATCAACTTGTCGAGGCTGAGATCAACAGAAGCCTGAATAGATACTTGTTAAAACTTCATAAAAGTGTTAAAAGAAGACCAGGTGATGGCCTTGCACATCTGAAAATCATAAGCTTGATGCTGAAAAACACAAGAGGCACTTAAAGTTCAGGTGAATTGCACACAGCCTTCTCCCACAAGGCAAAGCCTGATTACTGATTTGCCTAATCCACCATGCAGGGATGGAGCAAAAAGCAGGAAATTCCCTGCAAGAATCCTAAGTAACATACAGCCATAGCTAAGAAGTAAATCCACATATCACAACACACATCCAAACAGTGGAGGAAGACGACCTTAGGACATTTTGGTGGCGGACAAAGTCAAATTATTTCTGACTTTGACCATCTGACCAGGGCATTGTAATAGGGATTTCTACGTGTATATCCGGCTTAAAGTGATTGTAAAGTCACTTTTTAAAAAATTTAAAATAAACATGTTATACTTACCTATTCTGTGCAGTTGATTTTGCACAGAGAAGCCTGGATCCTCTTTTTTTCGGGTCCCTCTTTACTGCTCCTGGCCCCTCCCTCCAATCGAGTTCCCCACAGTCAGCAGCTTCCTATGGGGGCACAGGAGCCAAGTCACAGCTCCATGTGTCCATTAGACTTGTGCGGTTCATTTTGTTCCGAATGAATATTCGGACACATTTTTCGTTATTCAGAGATTCGGATATATTCAAACTCCCGAAGTACAGTATAAACAAATTTTACCAAATGCTCCGAATAACGTAACGAAATTCGTCTGAATTTTGGAAATTGGGACTGAAATTCAAATCAAATTTTACATTGAACTCCAGTCGAATTCTCACTATACACATTGCTTAAATCAAAGACTGTGTGTGTTATTAGAGTACCATTTTTTGAAATAATGCTGTTTTTGTTAAGTCAAAGGTGATTTCAAGAGTCATTGTAATCATTTGATGAAGTGGAGCAAAAAGGGGTACTCAGAGAGTAACCATGGATCGGACTTTAAAGGCATAGAAACAAGTAGAAGTAGAACAACAAGAGAAGTAGAAAAAATATGAAAAAATACATAATATATACACAGTATTCACAAGCATTAAAAATCATGTAAAATGATACAATTTGTACAGTGAGCCCTTGTGCGTTTACGCGTTTCACCGTTAGGCTTCTTCAGGACACGATCAAGGTTCAAAAAGATGACAAAAAGAGAGAACAAGTCTCACTGTCTTGTTAATCAATTGAGCCTCATGTACAAATATCCGGAACGTTCTCATCAATAATATCCAGTATATGGACTCTTTTCAAAAAATTGCAAAAAAATACCCGAAATACCGCTAATCCTATTAGCAGCAAAAGTAAATGCTGCTCAAACAGGGGCATAAACGTCATGCAAAGATGTAGACCATATTCAGAGATCCAGAATCCAATAGAGGAAAACACAGATGGGAATCATAAATGCTCGTGGGGTATTATATATCCCATCTGCAAATCATACCTGCAGAGGGATAGTATATTAGCAGCAAAAGTAGAATGCTACTCAAACAGGGGCATAAACATCATGCAAAGATGTAGACCATATTCAGAGATCCAGAATCCAATAGAGGAAAACACAGATGGGAATCATAAATGCTCGTGGGGTATTATATATCCCATCTGCAAATCATACCTGCAGAGGGATAGTATATTAGCAGCAAAAGTAGAATGCTACTCAAACAGGGGCATAAACATCATGCAAAGATGTAGACCATGTTCAGAGATCCGGAATCCAATAGAGGAAAACACAAATGGAACTCATAAATGCTCATGGGGTATTACTGTACACAGTGTACAGTAATAGGCTGTCTCCCAGGGGCAATCTCTTGTCATTTGAGTGCATATACTATTCCTCTATGGGCAGGATATGCAGATGGGATATATAATACCCCACAAGCATTTATGAGTCCCATCTGTGTTTTCCTCTATTGGATTCTGGATCTCTGAATATGGTTTACACCTTTGCATGACGTTTATGCCCCTGTTTTAGCAGCATTTACTTTTGCTCCTAATAGAATTAGCGGCATTCCGGGTACTTTTTCGCAATTTTTTGAAAATAGTCCATATACTGGATATTATTGGTGAGAACATTCCGGGTATTTGTACATGAGGCTCAATCGATTAACAAGACAGTGAGACTTGTTCTCTCTTTTTGTCATCTTTTTGAACCTTGATCGTGTCCTGAAGAAGCCTAACGGTGAAATGCCTAGACGCACAAGGGCTCACTGTACAAATTGTGTCATTTTACATGATTTTTAATGCTTGTGAATACTGTGTATATATTATGTATTTTTTTCAATAAATAGTAACATATTTTTTCTACTTCTCCATTGTTTCTATGTCTTTAAAGTCTGATCCATGGTTACTCTCTGAGTACCCCTTTTTGTTTCCTCTCTAATTTAGGGATGTGGCAAATGTGAGTGCTCCCCCTCCCCTTTTATTTATATTTCATTTGATGAAGTCTTTTCTTTTGTTTGTTCACTTTGCTGCGTTTAAACGAAAATGTTATGATGTTTTTGATTCAGACTGATTCAAAAATTTATTGATGTGATCGTTTTGAATAGAAAAAAAAAAAAAATCGGAAAATTCGGAAATCCTGAATACAAATTTCAAATATGAATTCCGAAAACGAGTTGAACGAATCAACCGAATTTAACTAAACAGAATAACTAGGTTAATGAATCAATATGAAACAAAACACATTTTTTCGTCATCCACATGTCTAGTGTCCATTCAGACACGGAGCCCAGCCCCAGCCCCGTCCCTCTCTCCCCTGATTGACTGACTGATTTTGATTGACAATTGATTGATTGAAACCGCTGGAGCCAATGGCACGCTGCTGTGTCTCAGCCAATAAGGAGGCGTGTCCTGGATGGCTTAGACATTCGTGGACATCACTGGAGAGAAATGGGGCTCAGGTAAGTAATTAGGGGGTGCTGGGGTGGCTGTTACACACAGAAGGTTTTTTATCTTAAAGCATTAAGATAAAAAAAAAGATAAAACCTTCTGCCTTTACAAATCCTTTAATTTCCCCCAATTATATCTCTAGTGCCTAGAGACCATACATGTGATTAAATGAGAGCCTCCTCTACCATCAGAGCCAAATAACCTCTTTAAATTATCAAACACCACAAGTTTTTATAATTTAGACAAGGTTTGATTTAAAAGAAAGGCAATCCATGATTCCATACTACCCCCCACCTATGGTCTGCATGTCTCATACCCTCATCAACTCCACAAGATTATCCACACACAGAACCCCTCCTACAACACACCTGAACCCTTGTCACCTGTACCTGTATGAGGAACCCAAGATGACAAGGTGTCTCGCCCAATTCCTGTCTGAGCACCCCTGGAAGCTGGGGACAGTGACTGCAAGGACAATGGAAGGGTGCAGATGCCAGAATTCTGGAATTGTAGACCAGAACGTGGAAAGGCTGGTATCAAACTAGCGGAATAATAGAAGATAGGGTACCTAGAATATACCATGTTCAGTAATGAGTAATGTCACAAGCCAAATTCAGTAACAGTCGAGCAGGGAGGCACCAAATCATGGGCAGAATTAAGGTTAGGAACAAGCAGAGGCTGGAATTCTGCATGCAGCGAGGTACAGACTTGATAGACAAACTCTTGGTCAGATGTCCAGGCCAAGTTTGGTAACAGAGAGCAAACATAGACAGGCAAAGATAATCCAGAAGCAGGTCTGATGGAAGCTGGGTTGATAACAGGGTAAGGGTTTAGGATCGGGAATAGCAGGAACTCAGACTAGAAGACCAATGATCCCATGAAAAACTCAGGTTTATATAGCCACTGGGTGCCAGTATCTATGGAGGATGGGCCCATATAATTGCGCGCACAGCATGATATGCAGATTTATGCGCATGAACCTTACAGCTGACATGAACTTTCTAATGGCTGGCATGATGTTCCTGACACCCAAATTCCTCATCTCTCACACAATATAAAATGTAATCCTATTTTCTGTTAAATCGAACTTATTGCTGAACAGGGATCCAGACACACAGCCGACCTATGCATAGAGTATTACCGTACTTCCAATTTTACCATCCACCTCAACAGCCCAGATCTAAACACCTGGCAGCCAATCTCAGAACAAACCCTCTCTCATAGTGAATCCTACAACAACGCACACACCTCCATCTCAACTATCCTTACCTAATGTGCATCACACAAACCAACTTCATTTTCAGCAACAGCAAGCCCATATTAGCCACAGCATCTATAATCATCCACTGCCTCACACTCTCATCCACCTGTAGCTGCAACGTATGAAAGGGTTCTACCATTCAACAGCAGATCACACTATTTGCCCTTATCCTGCATTTCAAATCACATTTCTTAATTTCTCATAATATCTCATAATTGTGCATACTTTCTCAACCCACCAATGACCTACAGTCGCAGCTCTTCCCTCACAACCAACCTCACAAAGCTCTTGACATGGAACAATTTTCCTTGAAGGGCAGAACCTCCCTCCTGGAATCCAGCATTGACATTCTCTTAACAGTAAATCCTACACCACATTTTTTTATTTAAAAGAGGGTCTATTTTTAAGGTGGTGTTTATCTGTTGTTCATACTAGTGATAGGTGGTCATTTCCATTTGGGAAGTGCAAGTCCATGTGGGGCACTACAAGCACAGTGGAACAGAGCACCATGTTATCATTTTAAAGAGCACTAGTACTTTATCACTTGGGACAATTATTGTTGTGCTTTGTATGTATGGCACATATGTTTATATGTATTAATTGTTGACATGTTTGTTGATTTATGCATCACGGATGGTATAGAGTGACATGCGTGGTTTATTGGGGATTTTTTTTGTTTCTTTATCCCCACACTTTCACTGTTTTATAGAAAAATAATGGAAATGTCTTTGTTCTTACTTTTTTATTCTATGGCTGTTCCAGATGCAATGACATAGCAAACCTTCACTGATTCTTGAGTTGGGTGATTTTAGGCTGCAGCAGACATTCAAGCAAGAAGTAATACTTTAGGTTTTACAATTGGGTTTACTGCCATCATTAGCCACCATTATCAGCTGTAGATGTGATTGTACTTGATAAGCATAATCATTTATTCCCCCCTAGAGCGTGGCGTTGCCTAGAGTTAATTAGTTACCATAGCAAGGTAGTTTGTTTAAGCAACGCTCATTAAGGTAGTCATTCTTTTACTCTGGTGAAGAAAGCACACATACATACATAACTAGACATGACAAAGAACAAGTTTTTATCAAATGAAGACTATTGCTAAAAGGTCTGCTTCTCATTGAAGATTAACTCTACTTTTGGTGAACATGGTATAAAAAAAATGTTATCTCCAGTAAAAATTTAAATCATTTACTAAACTAGTAACATTTTCACAATAGAGTTGGCGCTTGGTAAAGTTAAAATGATGTACATTCTCACTTTTAGGACAGATATCGTTGTTATGGCAGCAGCTAGCTGTCATAACCCCGGTATCACCGTGTTCGGCCGGCGGTCCAATACAAGGTAAAAGTGGTCTCTGCAGCGGATTCGCCGTGAGATCACTTTTATCGGCGGCGGGAGAGGGGCCCCCCTCCCACCGCTATCCGGTGCCCTGCCGTTTTCCGCCGTTGATTCCCTACACCATAGGAACAATCATAGTGGCGGGTCAGCCACTTGATCGTTCTTACGGGCAGCGAGAGGGGACGTCCCCCCCCTCCCGCCGCCCTCCGGTGCTTCTACCGACTCACCGCTGAGTTCAGTGAGTCGGAGAATGGATCCGCCGTCCCCGTATGTCCACCATAGAGATTTCCGGAGGACCAGGTCGCCGGAGTCTCTATGATCGTCAGAGGCCTCTGCATTAAAAAAAACGGCGCCGCCTCGGCTGGGAAGCCATGATCGTTATTACCTCTTGTATCTCTTGACCTTCCCTCTTAGATTGTAAGCTCTAAGGAGCAGGGCCCTCTGATTCCTACTGTATTAAAGTGTATTGTATTTATACTGTCTACCCTCAAGTAAAGCGCTACGTAAACTGTTGGCGCTATATAAATCCTGTATAATAATTAAAATAATAATAATAATTTTAGGCTTCCGAGCCTAGAGGTGAGATGTGGGGTCTTATTGACCCCATATCTCACTGTAAAGAGGACCGATCATGCCATATTCTTATTACAAGGGATGTTTACATTCCTTGAAATAGGAATAAAAGTGATCACATTTTTTTTTTTTTAAAGTGTCAAATTAAATTTTTTTACGTAATATTAACAATAAATTTTTTTTTTCAAAGTGCCCCTGTCCCCGTGTGCTCGCATGCAGAAGTGAACGCATACGTAAGTCCCGCCTACATATGAAAACGGTGTTGAAACCACACATGTGAGGTGTTGCTGCGAACGTTAGAGTGAGAGCAATAATTCTAGCCCTAGATCTCCTCTGTAACTCAAAACATGTAACCAGTAAAATGTTTTAAAGCATCGCCTATGGGGATTTTTAAGTACCGAAGTTTGGTGCCATTCCACGAGCGTGTGCAATTTTGAAGCGTGACATGTTAGGTTTCTATTTACTCGGCACAACTTCATCTTTCACATTATGCAAAAAAATTGGGCTAACTTCTAACTTTACTTGTTTGTTTTTTTATTTTTAAGGCATGAAACTGTTTTTTTTCCAAAAAAAAGTTAGAAAAATTGCTGCGCAAATACCATGCGAGATAAAAAGTTGCAATGACCGCCATTGTATTCTCTAGGGTCTCTGCTAAAAAAACATATATAATGTTTGGGGGTTCTGTGTAAATTTCTAGCAAAAAAAATGATGATTTTTACATGTAGGAGCGAAGTGTCAGAATTGGCCGGGTTGGTAAGTGGTTAAACAGTGTAAAAATCAAAAATAAAAGGTAAAACAAATAAGAAAAAAAAACATTTTTAAACGCTCCCCGTCCCGCCAAGCTCACATGCAGAAGGGAACGCATACATGAGTAGCGCCCGCATATGAAAACCACAAACCACACATGTGGTTCAAACCACACATGTGAGGTATCGCCGCGATCATTAGAGCGAGAGCAATAATTATAGCCCTAGACCTCCTCTGTAACACAAAACATGCAACCTGTAGAATTTTTAAAATGTCGCCTATGGAGATTTTTAAAGGTAAAAGTTTGTCGCCATTCCACAAGCAGGCGCAATTGGATCGCCATTCAACGAGCATGACATGTTGGGTATCAATTTACTCGGCGTGACATTATCTTTCACAATATAAAAAAAATTGTGCTAACTTTACTGTTGTCTTATTTTTTAATTCAAAAAAGTGTATTTTTTTTTAAAAAGTGCGCTTGTAAGACCGCTGCGCAAATACAGTGTGACAGAAAATATTGACCGCCATTTTATTCTCTAGGGTGTTAGAAAAAATAATCTATAATGTTTGGGGGTTCTAAGTAATTTTCTAGCATAAAAACTGTTTTTAACTTGTAAACAACACATCTAAAAAAGAGGCCCAGTGGTTAATCATGCCAACTTTTCACAGCAGCATGCTGCATGGGCTGCAGGTCTTCATCTCCCTAAAGTGTCCCTCATAGTAAGAACTAGAGATGAGCTTCAAGTTCGAGTCAAACCCATGTTCGACTCGAACATCGCCTGTTCGAACGCTCGTCGAATTGCGTGACGCGCCAAATTCGAGTGGCGCGTCACAGCCCATAATTCACTGTGGCATCGCAGTGCATTGCTGGCTGATGATTGGCCAAGCATGCACTATGACCCGCATGCTTGGCCAATCACAGCGCCGTCTGTACCGAGAGCCCTGGCTTTGGCCAGTTATGGTTTAGGGGGTTTAGTACACGCCCCACAATATATAAGGCCGCCTGTGCGGCGACCTTGTGTAGTGTGTTGCGGTGGCAGAGAGATAGACAGAGAGACAGTGTCATTTGATTTAAGTTAGATAGAGTAGGCAGGCGAGTCAGTTAACTGCACTTACAGTGTATTGTGTATATATATGCATCCTAGGTGTTATTGTTAAAGAAATTATACTTTAAATGTCAGTTATGAAAAATGCCATTTTGTTTATCATGGCCTAGAAATAAGCTATTAATCTAGGATTAAGCTAAAGACTAGTAATAAAATGGAGTCAGCAATATAAGAAGCTTAGATGTGCAGTTTTTTGAATATATCCTGCATTTTTGTGTTGGCTTGGGGAGTTTTCAAGTCAGTATCCTGTAACCATTGTTAGATGTAGATAAAGTCTGTAACAGACATTTCCACCTTTCCTGTTGTGTCCAGAATAAAGTTGAAAATACATGAGACTGGGCATGTTTTAAGACAGGAAAGGGGGTGTCCAGGGCTTATAAAAAAGACATGTACCATAGTATTCTCTTCAGAAATGATGATGACAGCATGAACATGTAATGCAATTAATTTCTCTTGCATATGCAATAAATATTACCTGGATGCCCGAGAATGGTCTGAGACGGTGAATTATTTCACTAACAATTTGGTCCTTCGAAAAGCCGGAAGTCCAATTTTCCCGAGACGCACTGGCCAACTCAGTGACCGATGACCGTACGGCAAAACTTTAAGTCCTCCGTCTTAAATTAGACGTTAAAAAGAGGCCGGTCCGCTGAACTAGTGCCTCCTGGGCAGCGACTTACCGGATCAGCACAAGAGACCACTCTCTGGACAAGGTAAGATTTTTATTTTTATTTTATTATTAACCTTTTGTGTTAGACTTGATTAGGAATTTGATGAATAAGGAATTTGAATACATACATACAATATAGAGATTGATTGAATGTTTATCTGTTTATGTCCTATCTGCTTTACTCTTGTTGAGGGGAAATAAGTGGTCACGTATTCCCCGTATAGATCCGTCTGTGGCCATCCTGGATGGGCAGACCTAGTGACTAGCCCGCATTTTGGAAAGACGCGCTCAGGGCGACCTGGCGGCAGTCGAGCACTGCGGGTGTTCTCTCTTGTGTGTTCTTGTTTGTTTCTCCTGGTTAATTGTCATTTGATATAGGGGTATGGTCCCATACTAATATCCGGGTGCAGATAAAGAAAATTTGTCAGTTTGACAGCCTTGTAAACTGCAAAAATTCCCCTGGGGACACATAAATACTCCTAGATCAAAACCTAAAGAACTCCCCATTGATACAATGGTGTGGCCTGATAGATTTCCAGGCATATAAATACCCTTGGATCAAAAATACTCCCAGATAAAAAAACCTAAAGAACCCCCCGTTGATACAAGGGTGTGGCCTGATAGATTTCCAGGTAACAAACAGAGGACATTTGGAGGACCCGCAGTGTTCATGCCAGCCTCATATGTTGTATTAATCCTGAGCAGGCACATAAATACCCTTGGATCAATGACTGAAATATTAAATGTTTTGATAGGATGAAAGAACAGTCGGGAGAACTTAGTCTCCTTGTAATTCTGTAAATGCTCTCTACAAATTAGTGAAGTGTTAAGTAACAATGAAAGAACAGTCAGGAGAACTCAGTCTCCTTGTAATTCTGTAAATGCTCTCTACAAGTTAGTGAAGTAACGATGAAAGAACAGTCAGGAGAACTCAGTCTCCTTGTAATTCTGTAATTCTCTAAGACACCAATGTTTTAGCAATACACAAGATCAGTAATCTAGAAGTGATATATCATGACTAGAAAGTCTGTGAGTGTCTGCAAGTGATAAGATACTGTGTGCGTGTGTTGTGTCATTGTGAGAAGACATTAACAAAAAAAGAGCTCCGTGTGCACGATAAACAAAATAGGTATGATCCATAGAAAATCTGTTAGTATGAATGAAGATGTTAAGTATATGTGTAGTCTAGACAAAGAGAATGTGACATTTCCTAAAATGTTTGAAAACAAAGTATGATTTTGATGCATTTTTAAATAAGGATTGTTGTGTAATACTGTGTAGAAAGCTTAAAAATTATGCCGGCACAAAAATAAGAAAACAGAAGAAATTAGGCCTTCCCCAGGCAAAGAAATGGCTTGAGGAGGCTAACCATAGGTTAAATTCAGAAAACCATAAAAAGACTATGTTTTTGAACAAAGAGGAGGACAATAATGTGACCGTCCTCTGAAGTTTAGTTCAGCAAGTATTGACTGAACAAAACGTAACAAACCAAATGCAACCTGACTCTCCACTGTCTGTTGTTCCCCCGTGGTCATCTGGGTCACCCGCAGATGCAACCGATTCTCCTATGGCTGCAGCTAAACCCCCTCTCAAGATGACTCTTGCTGTCCAGAGGAGTCCACAAGGGACCCCCTTTACAGCAACTGTTACAAACATTTTCGGGGACCTGGTGAACCAATTGATATCCCCCTCAGCAGGGGAACAAACAGAATGTGGAGAGGAAGAATTTCCACTAATTGAAGTTCCCAACCCTAGGGCAGGACAAAATTTAGGAGGTATAGTAGTCCCCAACACTATGATGGTATATCGCCACTGGACCCCTGAGGATGTTAAAAAAACTACTGAAGGGGTACCACATCCCAAGGTCAACATAGCTCAAATCAGGGATGGTATCATGGGAATGATTGCTAACTATCATCTTAATGGGAGGGAAATAGAGCAGGTCATCAGACAGATCCTGGGTCCCGACTGGCATCATGTAGTGGGAGATTGGAGTGGATTAAACAACCAGGGAGTTGTGTTGCCTCATGATGATGCAGCACTAGAAAACAGGAGAAATGCTCTTATAGCAAGGATAGAGAGTAGATGGATATGTCGAGCCGACTGGTCCATTATAAATCAGTGTGTGCAGGGAGAAGAGGAAACAGTGGACAATTTCATTGTTAGGATGAGGGAGATTTTCAATAACCACTCAGGAATAGAAGTCCCAGTAAATCAAGTAAACGATAGCCCATATGAGCAACAGCTAAAGAATGCAATCTTGAAGGGGCTGCTTGCCCCTATATCAAGTTTGTTACCAAACACATGATCAACCATAGGATCTGCAGACTTCAGGAGCTGATTGAGTATGCGAGGCATGCTGAGCGGCACTTCCAATCAAAAAAGAGAGTAAAGAAAGGGAAAGTGCTTATGTAGGTGAAGGTAATAATGTGTATGTCATTGAGAAGGAGAACAGAAGGATGGGAAACACCTGAACAAGGCCCCGCATTCAGGAGTATGAGGGGAAAAAGAAGAGAGGGGAGTGTTTCCTGTGAGGTAAAAGAGGTCACTTGGCAAAAGAATGTAGGTCAAACAGAGAGGAAGAAGCATGACTAGAAGATGTTGGTATGTCTGCAGAGAGAGAGAGATACAGAAGAAAATGATGAGAAAGAATCTGAAATTTTGGATGTGTGCACTGTTGAAACTTGTTTGCATGCTAAAGTCAAGTCAGAAATAACCTTGGTTGTGAAGGGTAGATGACTAACATTTCTCTGTGATACTGGGGCTTGTAGGACCCTAATACACCCGCTGGATATGAAAAAGGTAAAGAAAAAGGTGTAGTATATGTAAAATCTGCAAAATGGGTTGATGCACCAGGAGGTCATGTCTGAAGGCCTTACTGTGGAAGATCCACAGACAGGTAAAAAGGATCAGTGTAAAATTGTAATTTTGACTAAATGTCCTGTTAATTTGTTGGGTAGAGACATGTTGCACGCTCTTGATATTTCTGTTGTACCAGTGGAGGGAGGTCTCAGAGCCCATCGGCTGTGTGAAAAACAAATCAGAGCCGTGGATAATGAGCCCTGATACTGGTACAGCCTGGAATTTGCAAAACTGAGGGATTAAATATACCCAAAACCCTGACAGAAATAATTGACGAAGAGTCTGTGAGGAAAAAAGGTAAAAGGTCCAGACAAACCTCTATTGCACCATGTATTACAAAAAGACCTCTGGGCCCGACAAGTCCTATGAGAAACAGTTAATGAGTCTCACTAACAATGAAGTTCTCTTAAAATGCCTGTACTGTGATAAGGAAGGAAATAGCGTGGCTACTTGTCTCCTACCACAGCCTATTCTGCACCCAGAATCCCAAGGTATCATGGCATGAGCTAGGAGAATTTATCACGAACTGGGTCCAGCTGACAGATGAGAAACTAAAATCCAGAGGGATTCAGAGGTATAGGAGGCATAAGGGAGAGAAAGATGGGTGGAGACTCGTGCAGGATTTACAGGCAGTCAATAGGGCCGTATTACCGAGGGCCCCGGTGGTCCCAGACATGCATGTCCTCCTGAACGAGCTCTACCCAGAGAACAAGGTATTTTCTGTTATCGATAACAGTAATCCTTCTTTTCCATTCCCTTACACAAAGACAGTCAGTTCTGGGTTGCATTTATGTACACGGAAAAAATAAAATAAAAAAAAAGGTACACATACACTAGGTTATCCCATGGATATTGTGAAAGTCCAACTACCTTCTCACAAAGAATGTCCAATAATTTGTCTCGGTTTGTACCTCCCAGTGTGAGTTAAATTCTCTTGTATGTGGATGACATTCTGGTAGTAATGTATGTAAAATTACCATGGTTCTGATGCATTTCCTCGCAGACCAAGGTCAAAAGATCAGCAAAGACAAATTACAACTGTGGAAAGAAAAGGTGAAATACCTGGGTTACATTTTATCTCAAGAAGGTAGACTTTTGCATGAGATCCGAAAAGAGGCCATCCTTCAAGTCCGCAAATCACATACCAAAAAAGAAATGATGTCATTTCTTGGCATGGCAAATGTCTGTAGAGCATGGATAGCAAATTATGCTACAGAGGTGGAGCCTCTTTCTGATCTCATCTATGGTTCACTAATGGCTGCAAAAGATTCCATTCAGTGGAATGTGCAAGCAGAGGATGCATTTACGAAGGTAAAGCACCTCATTGTGGGTTATGCTTAGCCTTCCTAATTACAGTAAATCCTTTTATCAGACTGTAGATTGTAAGGAGGGATCTCACTGATGTTCCCTTTCTAGATGCTGACATTACCTTTTGTGTTGATAGGTCTTGTAAAAAGGACGATAAAGGGGTACATCAAACGGCATACGCTATAGTAGCGCATGACCAGGTCATTGAAGCCAGACCCCTTCCCAGTTCCTACTCTACACAACAAGCTGAAATGATTGCCCTATCCAGGGCCCGTAGTCTAGGGGAAGGGAAGAAAATAAATATTTATACAGACAGCCAATACGCTTTTTCTACTATACACATATTTGCCCAGCAATGGAAAAATAGGGGTATGATTACGTCCACAGGTAAACCAATCTCACATAGAGATCTTATCCTGGCCCTTCTAGAAAATGTACAGAAACCAACACAAGTGGCTATTTGTAAATGTACAGCACACAGAAAGGGAACAGATCCAATTACTCTAGGGAATGCACTAACAGACAAAGACCGCAAGGGAAGCTGCTACAGGACCGCAAAAAAAACACACATATACTATACAGGTCCCCAAGAAAATGGTGAGGTACAGAAAGCTATTGATAAAACATGGTTATCAGAAATGCAGAAAACATCACCGGCAGGTGAAAAACAAAAGTGGTTATCTAAAGGGGCAACGCTGGTCAATGGTATATACACAAGTACAGAAGGTAAACCCATCTTACCTACATCACTGTTTAGATATGCTGCGTTATTGAGTCATGGGCAAGCCCATATCTCAAAAGGAGGGATGGTACAGTTGATCAACAAGGTGTTCACAACATATGGGTTTACGAACGATTCACATGTCCACTTTGTAACAGATACCATGCTCAAGGTCCCCTAAGACCCTTAAGAGGTCATATCCCACAACCCTCTTATCCCTTTCACACGATATGCATGGATTTTATGATTATTGTTGTTTATAAAGTGGGTGGAAGCTTTTCCTGACACTCCCAGATGGGCAGTCAATAGCCAAAGTACTTATTAAAGAAGTGATTCCATTTCATGGGATCCCCTCTGTGACTTACAGTGACAACGGCTCCCATTTTGTAAACCGAACAATACAACAAATTGGTAAATGGTACAATATTGACCTAAAAAAAACACCGTGTCTACCACCCACAATCTGTGGGCACAGTGGAGAGACACAATGGTACCCTAAAAAGTAAACTAAGAAAATTGTTGGAGGAAACAGGGAAAAATAAATGGGTTTAGTGTTTGCCAATTGCATTGTTGAGTACAAGAATTACCCCTACTGCTAATGGACTAACACCGTATGAAATGTTGTATTGTAAACCTTATTATATTCCACAACTACCCACCATTCCTCTCCCTGAAGAGGAAATAGACTTGACTTGTATAATAGGAATGTTTTCATAAAATATAACTGGGTCAGAATGTGTAAATGAGAATAAGAGCTACCCTAAGACTAAAATGCAAAGTAAACCCCCATCAGTACAAGCATTACCAGGAAATTTTACTTGTTTTTCTAACAATGACAGTAATGGTATAAATGTTGGCACCCTATCCCCTGAATACTGTGCAACTACAACCCTTACTACAGACATTAAGTACCAACTAAAATGGTTTCAGGAACAAAAACAGCAATTGGCTGATGTTTGGTGGTTGTGTGGAGATAAGAGACTAAGGCCCAGACTACTACCTAGATGGGAGGGTAGTTGTGTCCTTACCCGATTGCTGCTTTCCTTTTATATAGTTCCTATGAGTGATAAATCAATGAAACTACCAGGTAAATACTTTTTTAAACAAATTAACACGAGAAACACCACAAGGATCATTTGACAATCGAGTGTATATAGACGAAATAGGTGTTCCACGGGGAGTTCCAGATGAAATTAAATCGCAGAATCAAATAACAGCAGGACTCACCTCACTCTTCATATGGGTCCAGCCCAACAAGAACGTCGACTGGATAAACTACATCTACTACAACCAGCAGAGGTTTGTCAATTACACCAGAGATGCTATCAAAGGTATAGCAGCACAATTGGACGCCACCTCTTTGACAGCGTGGCAGAACCGTATAGCGTTGGATATGTTGCTGGCAGAAAGGGGCGGGGTATGCAAAATGTTCGGCTCCTTCTGCTGCAATTTTATTCCAAACAATACGGCACTTGATGGAAGTATCACCAAGGCCTTACAAGGTCTACAAATGCTATCTGAAGAATTAGCTGAGAACTCTGGTGTAGAGAACCCCCTGACGAGACTTTTTGAAAAATGGTTTGGTAAATGGGGTGATCTTGCAAAAAGTTTGCTTATCTCTATTGTCACGGCAGCCGCAGTTCTTACATTGTGTGGATATTGCTGCATTCCCTGTATTAGGGGAATTCTTCAAAGACTGATTGACACATCTTTAACAAAAACTATGCTCCCCCAGAGCGACACGGAACTATACTCGGAACCTGATGATGAATTTACAACTCTCGCTAAAGACTTATCTGTCTAAATGATAATACCTGGTAAAAAAATAAAAGCACCTGGATATTTGAATTATTGACATTATTAGTATAAAAGGGGGGAAATGTTAGAGAAATTATACTTTAAATGTCAGTTATGAAAAACGCCATTTTGTTTATCATGGCCTAGAAATAAGCTATGACTCTAGGATTAAGCTAAAGACTAGTAATAAAATGGAGTCAGCAATATAAGAAGCTTAGATGTGCAGTTTTTTGAATATATCCTGTATTTTTGTGTTGGCTTGGGGAGTTTTCAAGTCAGTATCCTGTAACCATTGTTAGATGAAGATAAAGTCTGTAACAGACACTTCCATCTTTCCTGTTGTGTCCAGAATAAAGTTGAAAATACATGAGACTGGGCATGTTTTAAGACAGGAAAGGGGGGTGTCCAGGGCTTATAAAAAAGACATGTACCACAGTATTCTCTTTAGAAATGACGATGACAGCATGAACATGTAATGCAATTCATTTCTCTTGCATATGCAATAAATATTACCTTGATGCCCGAGGATGGTCTGAGATGGTGAATTATTTCCCTAACAGTTTATATATATATATATATATATATATATATATATATATATATATATATATATATATATATATATATATATATATATATACACTGTATTCAGTTTAGCTAGATCCGTTCCTGTTATTCTCTTCCTACTGACAGGCAGGCAGGTGTTTTTACAGTATTTACAGCTACCTGAAGAAAATTGGTGTTGTTCTTCTGATCCTTTTAGTACCACAGGCAGGCAGCTGCAGTATTTACAGTTAGTGTAGTGAGTCCTCTGTACAGTGTGCACCTTGAAGCTACCTGAAGACAATTGCTGTTGTTTTGATCCTATTAATACCACAGGCAGGCAGCTGCAGTATTTACAGTTAGTGTACTGTGTCATCTGTACAGTGTGCACCTAAAGCTACCTGAAGACAATTGCTGGTGTTCTCATACTATGCATACTACAGACAGGCAGTTGATTCTGCTAGCTGCAGTATCAGTATATATATACACCCCAGCTTTGTGCAGCTACATCTCACTGCAATCTATTAGTATGTATGGAAGGCCAACAAGGAGAGGCAGACAGTCACAAGCTAATGAAAGAGGGCAAGCAGGCTCTGTGTGTAGAGGCAACAGTGCTGGTTGTGGAGATGGTGCATCCTTATCAGCACGTGGCCGTGGGACACGCTTGTCCTTTTTTTCGGCAGCTGGCTGTGTTGAGCCAAAACATGCGGAAGACTTGGTAGAGTGGATGACCAAGCCGTCCTCATCCTCCTCATCCTCTCTCACCCAGGCTCAGGGTACTTTGTCTGGCAAAGCAGCTGCCAATGCGGCCTCTTCCCTCGGCTCAGTGGCATCAGTCACTCCTTCCCTAGCCCCACCATGTCCTCCTGAGGAGTCCCCTGAACTGTTTGACCACAGTGTTGGGTACATGCTCAAGGAGGATGCCCAGCATTTTGAAGGCTCTGATGATAGTACCCAGCTAGAGGAAGGCAGTAATGTGAGCCTAGAGAGAGGGGGTGCCTAAGAAGGACAGCCACCTGGCAGTCATGTTCCCCCAGCTGCAGCATACTGCCAGATTTGCTCCAGTGATGAGGAGGGAGGGGATGATGAGGTTACTGACTTCACGTGGGTGCCTGATAGAAAAGAGGAAGAGGAGGAGGCACATCTCCAATTAAGGCAGGATGCCCCCCAGGGGCTAGCTTAAGGGCAGCACACCGACTGCATCACACCGCAGAGCTCCGCATGTGCAGGGTGCTGCTGTCTCTGTGCGTTATTCCAAAAGTTCTTTGGTGTGGGCCTTTTTTGAGATGAGTGCATCAGATCCTACCACTGCTATTTGCAACATATGTCTCAAGAGTATCTCACGTGGCCAAAACCTCACCCACTTGGGCACCACATGCTTGACCAGACATATGTCCACCTGCCATGTAGTTCGTTGGCAAGCGTACCTAAAAGACCCACACCAAAGAACAAAGCAGACCTCTCCTTGCTCCTCATCAGTTGGGATCTCCAACCCCACTATACCTTCAGTCCTCTCTGATACCTGCACTGAGAGGAATGAAGGTGTAGAATTAGGTGTGTCACAGCCAAGTACTTGCGGGAAATCTGCTATCGGTACACCGACATCAGATTGTACCAGGCAAATTTCCCTGCCCCAGCTGCTGCACCGCCGAAAGAAGTTTGCTCCTAGCCACCCACATGCCCAGCGGTTGAATGCTAGCCTGGCTAAATTGCTAGCACTTCAACTGCTGCCTTTTCAGTTGGTAGACTCTGCCCCCTACCGTGAGTTTGTGGAATGTGCGGTTCCTCAGTGGCAGGTTCCCAAACGCCACTTTTTCTTAAGGAAGGCGATTCTGGCTCTCTACCGGCATGTGGAAGGCAATGTCTTGGCCTCGCTGGACTGGGTGACTCATCTGGCAGCTGGGAAGGATGCAGGACAAGGTGCAGTAGTGTTGGAGGTTGTTCCGCCACCACGCCTCCAAAATTCTTCTAGTGGTGATTCTGCCACACCTCTCTCCTCCACCCCCTCCTCTTCTTCTTCCTCCATGGCCTCTTCCTGTGCTGATTTGTCCTCTGTACCAGCGGTGCTCTGTAGGTGTTCAAGGGGCTACGCAAGCACGCAGGCAAAAAGATGCCATGCAGTGCTTGAGCTGGTGTGCTTGGGGGACAGGAGCCACACTGGGACAGAGACTCTGTCAGCTCTGCAGGGGCAGGTTCAGAGGTGGTTGAGGCCACGCCAGCTTAAGGCAGGTATGGTGGTTTGCGACAATGGCACCAACCTCCTCTCCACTCTCCGACAGGGACAACTGACCCATGTGCCCTATTTGGCTCACGCCCTTAACTTGGTGGTGCAGCGGTTCTTGGGCAGGTACCCGGGCTTACAGGATGTCCTGAGGCAGGCCAGGAAAGTCTGTGTGTATTTCCGCAGGTCATATAATGCCAGTGCTTGGCTGGCTGACCTCCAAAAGGAATTTAACCTGCCCAAGAACCGCCTAATCTGTGACATGCCCACCAGGTGGAACTCAACGTTGGCCATGCTGCAGCAGCTGCACATGCAGCAGAAGGCCATCAATGAGTACCTATGCAACTATGGCACCACGACAGGGTCAGGGGACCTTGTTTTTTTCCCCCACGCCAGTGGGCTATGATAAGGGATGCATGCACTGTCCTGTCACCATTTGAGGAGGCCACGAGGATGGTGAGCAGTGACAGTGCATGCATCAGTGACACTGTCCCTCTTGTCCACCTGTTGGAGCACACGCTGCGTGGAATAATGGACAGGGCACTTGAGGCAGAACAGAGGGAGGAAGAGGAGGACTTCCTTACCTCTCAAGGCCCCCTTTATCCAGACAGTGTTCCTGCGTGCCCGACGATCACACAGGAAGAGGACGAGGAGGAGGAGGAGGAGGAGGAGGATTGTGTCAGCATGGAGGTGGAGCCTGGCACTCAGCATCAGCAGCAGTCTTCAAGGAAACATTTATAGTCCGAAGAAACCCACGGACTTGTACGTGGCTGGGAGGAGGTGGCTGCGGATCATGTCATCCTTAGTGACCCAGAGAACTCTGGACTGAATGCCTCAGCAAACCTACGCTGCATGGCCTCCCTGATCCTGCAAAGCCTGCGGAAGGATCCTCGTATTCATGGTATCAAGGGGAGGGATGATTACTGGCTGGCAACCCTCCTAGATCCACATTACAAGGATAAGGTTGCAGAGCTTATCCTGCTGTCGCAGAGGGAGCAGAGGATGAAACATCTTCGGAAGGCCTTGCAGAAAGGTTTGTGCAATGGGTTTCCAGAGCCTGGGAGGTTACAATTTCCTGGTCCTCCTGGACAACGTGTTGCTGAGGCTTCAGTCAGTCACAGAAGGAGCGGTGGAGAAGGTGGTCGTCAGACCGATGCGTTCAGACAATTTTTTAGTCCGCAGCCCCAAGGTCTGATCGGTTCCAGCAACCCTTGCCAGCGTCTGATTCACATGGTGCAGGATTACCTAGGGGCAAGATCAGACTTGATCACCTTTCCCACTGAAAATCCTCTGGGTTATTGGGTCTTGAGGATGGATCACTGGCCAGAGCTTGCACAGTATGCAATTGAGCTACTGGCCTGTCCTGCATCCAGCGTTCTTTCGGAACGCACATTCAGTGCTGCTGGAGGCTTTGTAACCGATCACAGGGTGCGCCTGTCCACCGAATCGGTCGACCGGCTGACCTTCATAAAAATGAATCAGACTTGGATCACCAGCTACCAAGCACCTGATGCTGATGTAACCGACTGATTGTTTTTTTTAACGTGAGATCCCTTCAAGACTGCCTATGCTGATGCTGAGTGACTATCCTGTTATGCTGAGTGACAATCCTCTTCCTCCTCAATTTTCATGCTGATAGCTTGTAAGAACATTTTTGGTTCTGGGTACCACCACCAGTGGCCAAGGCCCAATTTTTCTGCCCCTGTTTAAAAGGGGCGTGTAATTACAATTTTTGATGCAATAATTTGCAGCAGGGCTCATTCCTGAGCTCCAACTATAGCATCTGTGAGAGTTTGCAGTGTTGTGGCAGCAGTGGCTAAGGCCCAATTTTTCTGCCCCTGTTTAACAGGGGCGTGTAATTACAATTTTTGATGCAATAGTTTGCAGCAGAGCTCATTCCTGAGCTCCAACTAGAGTATCTGTGAGGGGTTGCAGTGTTGTGTCACCAGCACCAGTGCCCAAGGCCCAATTTTTCAGCCCCTGTTTAACAGGTACGTATAATTACAATTTTTGATGCAATACTTTGCAGCAGGGCTCATTCCTGCGCTCCAACTAGAGTATCTGTGAGGGGTTGCAGTGTTGTGGCAGCAGTGCCTAAGGCCCTATTTCACAGCAGGGCCCATTCCTGCGCCCACCTAGAGTAACTGTGAGGGCTTACAGTGTTGTGGCAACACCACCACCACCAAAGGCCCAATTTTTCTGCCCCTGTTCAACAGGTGCATGTAATCACAATTCTTGATATAATATTTCACAGCAGGGCCCGTTCCAGCGCCCACTAAGAGTAACTGTGAGGACTTACAGTGTTGTGAAAAACACCAACACCTAAGGCCCCAATTTCTGCAGAGTATATAGGGCAGGTCCCTATTTTCAAACATCCAACTTACAAATGACTCCTACTTGCAAACGGAAGGAGACAACAGGAAGTGAGATGAAATCTACCCCTAGGAAGGGACATTTTCTCCTGTAATGGCCCGTACACACGGTCGGACATTGATCGCACATTCCGACAAAAAAATCCTAGGATTTTTTCAGACGGATGTTGGCTCAAACTTGTCTTCCATACACACGGTCACACAAAGTTGTCTGAAAATCCGATCATTCTGAACGTGGTGACGTAAAACACGTATGACGGGACTTTAAATGGGGCAGTAGCCAATAGCTTTCATCTCTTTATTTATTCTGAGCATGCGTGGCACTTTGTGCGTCGGATTTGTGTACTCACGATAGGAATTTCCGACAACAGATTTTGTTGTCGGAAAATTTTATAGCCTGCTCTCAAACTTTGTGTGTCAGAAAATCCGATGGAAAATGTGCGATGGAGCCTACACACGGTCAGAATTTCCGACAACAAGGTCCTATCACACATTTTCCGTTGGAAAATCCGACTGTGTGTACAGGGCATAAGAGTTAATATGGGAAAAACGTGTCTCCTCTTCACTGATGCTTTATCACCAATCCTTGTTTCACTAAAAAATTTTCAAAAAACATTTGTCATTGGGACAGAAAGTGAGGTGAAATCTTCTGAAGAGGTGCACGGACAGCAAAACAAATGTTACAGGGGTGATAACCCTTCACTATGTTTTCCAAAAAGCTTAGAAATAGATTTTTGGCTGGAACTACACTTTAAAAATGTACCAGTTCAAAATTACAAACAGATTCTACTTAACAACAAACCTACAGTCCCTGTCTTGTTTGCACCGCCTGTATACTGCTGTTCAGAGTATATAGGGCCTGGGTGCCCCACACCTTTCCTTTTTTTAATTTGGGTTCCCCTAAATATCCATACAAGACCCAAAGGGCCTGGTAATGGACTGGGGGGGGGTACCCATGCCGTTTGTCTCACTGATTTTCATCCATATTGCCGGGACCCGACATTACATTAAAGCCTCAAGCAGTTTTAAATGACTTTTATTCCTTGTCTAAGCACGGAAACATGCGCCACTTTACAGGCATACTATAGACACACCCCAGGTATGATATTTAAAGGAATATTTCACTTTTATTTTTTCACTTTAAGCATCATTAAAATCACTGCTCCCGAAAAAACGGACGTTTTTATAACTTTTTTTTGCATAAATACATGTCCCCTGGGGCAGGACCCGGGTCCCCAAACCCTTTTTAGGACAATAACGTATATTAGCCTTTAAAATTAGCACTTTTGATTTTGAACGTTCGAGTCCCATAGACTTTAATGGGGTTCTAAAGTTTGCGCGAACTCTCAGTCCGTTCGCAGCTTCTGGTGCGAACCGAACCGGGGGGTGTTCGGCTCATCCCTAGTAAGAACTATTGTTAGTTCCTTCCTGCCACAAATACAGTTCAGACATCCTGATTCCAACTGTAATGGCAAATTTGAATTTAAGTAACGATAAGGAAATGTGATATTTCTTATTTCTTAATCATGTATAAGGATGGTTTTAAAGCTGGCTTGATTTATCCACTATATCAAACAATTTGTGACATTTCAAAGTAGAAAAATATTGGCCTTACATTTTTTTAAATTGCCTATTAAAAATAAAAATAATAAAAAGTTTTATTTTTACCAAGCAGGTCTTTAAAATATGATTGAGGTAGTTATATATACTGGAAATGGTCATTTTAAAGGAAAAACAGCTGAAATACACATTAGGCCAATCTGAGAAAAGCAATAAGCCAAAATTACAAACAGTGTAAGTACCTGAATTTGATTGGTATTAGCCCGTTGCAGTCCCAGTACAGTTGAGCTCAGACTGGCCCCGATGGGATGTGCCTTTCTTGCCACACTGTTTGCACTGTTTTATCGTGCCTTTACTTGCTCTTGCTGTTTATTTCTCTTTATGGTAAAAACTTGAAAACCCAATAAAACTCTTTGTAAAAAAAAGCTCAGACTGGTGGAGTGAAAAGCAGCAATATTAGTAAGCAGGGCTTTTTTTCTTGTGGAATAGGTGCAGGAAAACCCCCCGTCTGAGTCACCCCTTGTCTCTGCCCCCTACCTACCTCTGACCACCGTCCCTTGATTCCACCCCCTACCCACCTACCAGTACCCTACCCTACCCACCTACAAAAGAAAAAATGAGAGATCGCTGTACTAACACAAGCGATGTTAGTGCAGTAATCTCTGCTGCTGTGCCGCGCTGCTGTTGCCCAACCCCCCGCAAGAACACGCTGATCAGCACTGGCGGCACTCGACTGTCTGCGCTGATCAGATGCTACCTGAGCGACAGAAGCTGATCATGAGACCGGCTTCTGTAGAACAGACAGCTGTACAACACGGCCTGAAAGTCAACCGTTTCCTGCTGAACTCACCGATTTTGGCCAATTTTCTGCCCATGTGTACAAGGCTTTACTGAACTGCAGAAAAAAAATCAGGTCCCCTCAGGGCAGGGGCGGATCCAGGGGGGGGGCAACAGGGCAATTGCCCCCCCCGAAATAATAGCACTGTCTGAATTGTCTCCTGCCGCTGCCGGCCCGAGTCTCTCTCTCACATGTGCCGATCAGCGGCGCCGAGAGAGAGAGACTCACGTCTATGTATGTAGTACAGGCGGCGGCGGTCACTCACACTGAAGGTGGATACATACCAGGAGGAGGTGGGTGGAGCCTCTTCCCTGCACTCGTTGCTAGACGCCAGGCGGCCCAGGCGTTAGCAACGAGTGACGTCAGTGAGTGAGTCACCGTCATGTCGGAGCGGAGTTCGGACTCCAGTCTCAGCCTCCGCCGCGGCTGACAGTGCGGGCAGCCCTGTAGGTGACAGTGCGGGCGGCTCCACTGTGGCTGACAGTGCGGGCGGCTCCACAGTGCGGGCGGCTCGGTCAGTGAGTGAGTCGGTGAGGGGGGGGGTAGCTGGGCGGCTCCATGTGACTGTGAGTGGTCTGCTGGCCAATCAGGGAGCCGGCGAGCACAGGAGCAGAGAGATGACATCTCTCACCACCCTGAGCCCGCCCTGCATCCCTGCAGTTCCGCCCTCACTGTGAAGGCAACTGTGGGCAGCAGAGAGATTACATCATCTCTCTGCTGCCTGACTCCGGGACATAGCAAGAGACCACCTTAGTAGGAAAGTGTGACACGGCAGGTGACAATCCGCATCTGGTGGCAGGAGACGTGGCAAGTGACAATCCACAACGTGTGGCAGGAGACGTGGCAAGTGACAATTCACAATGTGTGGCAGGAGACGTGGCAAGTGACAATTCACAACGTGTGGCAGGAGACGTGGCAAGTGACAATCCACAACGTGTGGCAGGTGACGTGGCAAGTGACAATCCACAACGTGTGGCAGGAGACATGGCAAGTGACAATACACAACGTGTGGCAGGTGACGTGGCAAGGGACAATCCACAACGTGTGGCAGGAGACGTGGCAAGTGACAATCCACAACGTGTGGCAGGTGACAATCCACAACGTGTGGCAGGAGACATGGCAAGTGACAATACACAACGTGTGGCAGGTGACGTGGCAAGGGACAATCCACAACGTGTGGCAGGAGACGTGGCAAGTGACAATTCACGTGTGGCAGGTGATGTGGCAAGGGACAATCCACAATGTGTGGCAGGAGACGTGGCAAGTGACAATTCACAACGTGTGGCAGGTGACGTGGCAAGTGACAATCCACAACGTGTGGCAGGTGACGTGGCAAGTGACAATCCACAACGTGTGGCAGGAGACGTGGCAAGTGACAATTCACAACTTGTGGCAGGTGATGCGGCAAGTGACAATCCGCATCTGGTGACAGGTGACGTTGGAAGTGACAATCCGCATCTGGTGACAGGTGACGTTGGAAGTGACAATCCGCATTTGGTGGCAGGTGACGTGGAAAGTGACACACTCAGGGCTCTCACTGATTCTGCATTATGGTGAGTTGAACTATTTAATTTTATATTACAATGTAAGAATAGAAATAATGCGCTTCAATCATCCTGACACTATAATAACCATGGTGCCGGGATGATTGAAGTGCCAACACCAGCTGTTTCCCCGATAAATTGCCCGCAAAAAAAAAAAGGTATTTTCTGGCAGTGCCCCTCCCGAGATTAGACTCTGGATCCGCCCCTGCCTCAGGGTTGTGCTTTGTGACAGATCTGTTCAAATCTCAGAACTGAATGGGCAGAAATACACGTATGAAATATGTCTGTTTGCTTGTAGTTCAGCTTTAGGCACACTAACTTGATACATTAAAGTGTATCTAAACCTAAAATCAAACATGTAATATATTGGAGCTGACCAGTCCTTCGAATTGGTGGCTTTATTTGTTTTTATTTTTCTGTCTAAGTACATTTTCAGCAAGTGCAGAAAGTCCCTGTAAACACGAGTAATACAGTTTCAGGTCAGTCCATGTCTGTTCCCCATCATCATTAGATGGATGTCCAGCTCGCTATTGAAAAGTATATCCACATAAACTACAGATGACAGTACTCTAGCATACGATGCAAACTATTTAAATTCCATTACAACACGATGCAACAGATGGCAAGATTTCTAACACAATTCAAAAACACTTACTCATATGCCGCGTACACACGATCGCACATTCCGACAACAAAATCCATGTTTTTTTTCCGACGGATCTTGGCTCAAACTTGTCTTGCATACACACGGTCACACAAATCTTGTCGGAAATTCCAAACGTCAAGAACCTGGTGATGTACAACACTTACGACGAGCGAGAAAAATGAGGTTCAACAGCCAGTGCAGCTCTTCTGCTTGATTCCGAGCATGCGTGGAATTTTGTGTGTCGGAATTGTGTACACACGATTGGAATTTCCGACAATGGATTTTGTTGTTGGAAAATTTGAGATCCGGATGTCAAATTTTGTTTGTCGGAAATTTCGACGAAAAATGTCCGATGGAGCCTACACACGGTCGGAATTTCCAACAACAAGCTCACATCGAACATTCAAACTTCAAGAAATCCCTGTATGAGTAAGTGTTTTTGAAACTTTCCTCCTTTTTTCTGGAGATCAAACTGGTATCAACTTTCATCAATCAAGAAATCACAATCTCATATTATATTTAACCATATAATAACACAGTGGTGGCTGGTGCTCCATTTTTTTTTGGGGGGGGGCAAACAAACCCCCCCCCCTGCCGTCGGGTCTGCACTTACCCTGTCCACGGTCGTGGCTTCCCCTCCCTCACGACCACAGTGAAGTCCATGCACAGCAGATGGACAAAGCAGTAGAAGAGCAGCCAGGTGGACAGAGCCAGGCTGCGACACGCTCCAACGATAGACATCGTCATCTTTCTTCTCCTAGCTCAGGCTGTACGGCAACCCTGCCTCTGCACTAGGGATGAGCCGAACACCAGAACCTACCGGACAGGCAAAAAATTCGGCAGAACACACGAACACCGTTAAAGTCTATGGGACACAAACATGAATAATCAAAAGTGCTCATTTTAAAGGCTTACAGTATATGCAACTTATTGTCATAAAAAGTGTTTGGGGACCTGGGTCCTGCCCCAGGGGACATGTATCAATGCAAATTTTTTTTTTAAAAACGTTTTTTCAGGAGCAGTGATTTTTTTAATGCTTAAAGTAAAACAATAAAAATGAAATATTCCTTTAAATATCGTGCCTGGGGGGTGTCTATAGTATGTCTGTAAAGAGGCGCATTTTTCCCGTGTTTAGAACAGTACCACAGCAAAATTACATTTCTAAAGGAAAAATTGTCATTTAAAACTGATCGCGACTGTAATGAATTGTCGGGTCTCTGCAATATAGATAAAACTCATTGAAAAAAAGAGCATGGGATCCCCCCCAGTCCATTACCAGGCCCTTTGGGTCTGGTATGAATATTAAGGGGAACCCTGGAAAAAAATTTAAAAACAAAATTGCGTGGTGGTCATCCGAAAATCCATACCAGGCCCCTCGGGTCTGATATGGAAATTAAGGGGAACCCTGCGCCAAATTTAAAAAAAAATGATGTAGGGGTCCCTCCCAAAATCTATACCAGACCCTTCAGGTCTGGTGTGGATTTTAAGGGGAACCCTGCGCCAAAAGTAAAAAAATGGCGTAGGGGCCCCCTATACGAGCACGCAACCTGGCAGGCTGCAGGAAAAGAGGAGGGACAAGGTCACATGCCTTCAATATGAGGAGGGTGCTTTGGGGTAGCCCCCCAAAGCACCTTGTCCCCATGTTGATGGGGACAAAGGCCTCATCCACACAACCCTTGCCCGGTGGTTGTGGGGGTCTGCGGGCGGTGGGGCTTATCAGAATCTGGAAGCCCTCTTTAACAAGGGGACCCCCAGATCCTGCCCCCCGTCTGAAATGGTAACGTGGTACAAATCTACCCCTACCATTTCACAAAAAAGTGTCAAAATGTTAAAAACGACAAGACACAGCTTGGGGACTTTATTAAAAAATTAAAAAATAAAAATTTCCCATGATGTCCATTCATCTTCTTCTTCACGCCGCGATGGACCGAATAAGAAAAAAAAATCCGCCACCGATCCTCCTCTATGAGAGGCTCCCGCCGTGTGACACTTCTTTACTGATGACAGTTCTTATATAACTATGGGCAGGGCCACCTCTGATGCTATGGGGACTTTCCCACGGCGTCCCAGTGGCATCAGAGGGGGACGGGGTCACCCATTTACGTAACCGGGTGGCCTCGCCCCACTTTAACGCTACGGGGAAGCCATGGGAAAGTCCCCGTGGCGTCAGAGGGGGCGAGGTCATGCCGGAAGGTCACAGGGTGGCCCCGCCCTCAGTTATATAAGAACTGTAAAAGGCGATGAAGCGTCACACAGCGGGAGCCTCCCATGGAGGTGGATCGGTGGCGGATTTTTTTTTCTTTTTCGGTCCGTCAGCGGAGTGATATAAGAAGATGAATGGACATCGTGGGACATTTTTATTTTTTAATGAAAAACCCCAAGCTGTGTCTTGTCGTTTTTAACATTTTGACACTTTTTTTGTGAAATGGTAGGGGTACATTTGTACCCCGATACCATTTCACACAGGGGGGATCTGGGGGTCTCCTTGTTAAAGGGGGCTTCCAGATTCCGAAAAGCCCCCCGCCCGCAGACCCCCACAACCACCGGGCAAGGGTTGTGGGGATGAGGCCCTCCCCATGTTGAGGGCATGTGGCCTGGCATGGTTCAGGAGGGGGGTGCTCTCTCGTCCCCCCCTCTTTTCCTGCGGCTTGCCAGGTTGCATGCTCGGATAAGGGTCTGGTATGGATTTTGAGTGGGACCCCTATGCCATTTTTTTTTTAATTTTAGCACAGGGTTTCCCTTAATTTCCATATCAGACCCAAAGGGCCTGGTAATGGACTGGGGGGGATCCCATGCTCTTTTTTTCAATGAGTTTTATCCATATTGCCGAGACCCGACAATTCATTACAGCCGCTATCAGTTTTCAATGCCAATTTTTCCTTTAGAAATGTAATTTTGCTGTGGTATTGTTATAAACACGGGAAAAATGCGCCACTTTACAGGCATACTATAGACACCCCCCAGGCACGATATTTAAAGGAATATTTAATTTTTATTGTTTTAATTTAAGCTTTAAAAAAAAAATCACTGCTCCCGAAAAAAACGTCCGCTTTTAAAAAATTTGTTTGCAAACCCTTTTTATGACAATAACTTGCATATAAGCCTTTAAAATGAGCACTTTTGAGTTTTCATGTTAGTTTCCCATAGACTTTACGGTGTTTCGGCGGCTTTCGAATTTGCCCCGAACACTGCATGTTGCTCGGTGTTCACAGAACATTGGAACGACCAAAGTTCGGTGCTCCTAAAAAACCCATTGAAATCCATGCGTCCGGTGCCTGCAAGGGCAGTAGAAGGGTGCAGGTGCCAGGAAGCTGGAATTGAAGACCGCAACATGGGAGGGCTGGTATCAAACAAGCAAAATCACAGCAGAGGAGTGGAGTCACAAGCTCAATTTGGTAACAGTCGAGCAGGAAGGCACCGAATCATAGGCAGAATCAGGGTGAGGAACATTCAGAGGCTGGCATTGTGTATGCAGCGAGGTACAACGTTGATAGGCAAAATCTTGGTCAGAAGTCCAGACCAGGGTTGGTAACAGAGAAGAGCAGTAAACATGGACAGGCAAAGATAATCCAGAAGCAAGTCTGATGGAAACTGGGTTGATAACAAGGACAATCATTAGGTTGGATCAGAAATAGCAGGAACTCAGACTGAAAGACCAATGATCCCATGCAAAACTCAGGTTTAAATATCCGCTGGGTGGCAGTATCTGTGGAGGATGTGCCCATATAATTGCGCACACAATGATATGCAGATTTATGAGCATGAACCTTATAACTGGCATGAACTTTCTGATGGCTGGCATGATGTTCCTGAAACCCAAATTCCTCATATCTCACAACACCTCCAATTCAAAATGTAATTGTAAAACTTCTGTTAAATAAAGCTTATTTCTGAACAGGGATCCAGACACATATCTGACTTATGCATAAAATATTATTGTACCTCCAATTTCACAATCCACCTCAACAGCCCAGATCTAAACACCTGGCAGCCAACCTCAGAACAAACCCTCTCTAACAGTGAATCCCACAACAAAGGGGCTCATGCACCCACCTCCATGTCAGCAACTTATACTGTAAAACCCCCTATCCTCCTTTAATGTGCATCATGCAAACCAACTTCGTTTTCAGCAACATCAAGTCCATATTAGCTACAGCGCCTATAGTCAACCACTGCCCCATACTCCCATCTACCTGTAGCTACAACAGTATGAAAGGGTTGATTGAGTTGTACCGCTCAACAGTAGCTCCCGCTATTAGCCCTCATCCTTCATTTTGAATTACATTTCTTAATTTCTCATAACATCTCATAATTGTTCATACTTTCTTAATCCACCAATGACCTAAAGGCGCAGCTCTTCCCTCACAACAGGCCTCACAAAGCTCTCCACATTGAATGATTTTCCTTAATTGACAGAACCTCCCCCCCTGGAATCCGGCATTGACATTCTCTTGATTCTACACACTACACCACGTTTTATTTTTACATTTTAATTTCCAGGTGGTGTTTATCTGTTGCTTCCAATCAGACTCAATTAAGCCCCCCCAAATATTCAGCGTAATTTAATCACGCCAACTTTTCACAGCAAAGTGCTGCATGCGCTGCAGTACTTCATCTCCCTAAAGTGTCCCTAATTCTCATATTCTAAAGTTGAGAGGTATGGCAGTAAGTACTATTGTCAGTTCCCTCTTGCCACAAATATAGTTCAGACATCCTGATTCCAACTGTCATTGCTGATGGGATATTTGAATTTGAGAAGTAACTATAAGGAAATGTGATATTTCTTATTTATTCATCATATATAAGGATGGGCTTTAAAGCCTCTCTGAATTGTTACAATTGATGTCAGTGAACTTCTTGTATTAGCAATGGGAACTATTGTTATTTTCCCTGTGCTACTAAAACAGTTCAAGCTTCCTGATTCCAGCTGTTATTGTCCATGGCGGATCAGAATCTGATAGGTAGCTCTAAGGAAATGTAATATTTTTCCTGTGCCGCAAATGCAATTTTAGTTTCCTTATTCCAGCTTGGAATGTCTGATTTGAATCTTATAGGTAACTATAAGGAAATAGTGATATTTCTTATTTCTGAGTAAAAAGTGTGTCCCATGAGGGGAGCGCATTCTACTGCAATATTCTACTCTAAAGGACATTTGTCAAGAATCCTACAGAAAGGTATTTGAGCTTCTCTGCAGTTTCCCTTCTGCCTTTTTCCTGCTATTTCCTTCGTTAATTGTTCAATAAAGCATCGAAAACGTACTCAAGTGTTGGTGCTTATATCGTCCGGAGGTAAACTCAACGGAACCCTAGACCCGGTGCCGGTGAAACAGAGGGAAGGAGAGTGAAGGTAACAAGCCCGCTTAAACCAGCAGCTCCACAGAGAGTTATTGCTACACATACATAGTTCCTTACTGGGTACAAAATGTATACAACACCATACTATTTCATTTTAGCTGGCTTGAGTGGATTAATTCATCCACTATATCAAACAATTTCAGATACATTTCAATGCAGAAAAATATTAGCCTTATACCACGTACACCTGAGCGGATTTTCCGACGGGAAATATTGGATGTGAGCTTGTTGGTGGAAAGTCGTGTATGCTCCATCGGACATTTGTTGTCGGACTATCCGCCAACAAATGTTGGCTAGCAGGTTCTCAAATTTTCCGCCAACAAATGTTTGTTGTCGGACTTTCCGATCGTGTGTACACAAGTCAATCGCACAAAAGTCCACACATGCTCGGAATCAAGTATGAGCCGGAAGCGCTATGTCTTGTAAAACTAGCATTCGTAGTGGAGACATCACGTACAAGACTTGTATGTCACTACGTTCGTAATTGTTGGTCAACATTTGTGTGACCGTGTGTATGCAAGACAAGTTGGAGCCAACATCCTTCGAATAAAAATCCATGGTTTTGTTGTCGGAAAGTCCGATCGTGTGTAGGGGGCATTACAGTTTTTTGTTTTTTTAAATTGCCTATTAAAAAAAAAAAAATAGGCAACAAGTTATATTTTTACCAATCAGGTCTTTAAAATATGATTGAGGTAGTTTTATGTCTCTGGTAATTTCAAAGGAAAAACAGATGAAATATACAATGATATATGAAAAAAATGCGCCGCGCCTAGGGGTGTAACTGAATAACTGTAAATCTAAGTACCTAAGTCCTATGTTTGGTCATAGGATTCACACAGCAGGTGATCTTAGTAAGTGATCAGAGCTTTAGGATTCACACAGCAGGTGATCTTATTAAGTGATCAGAGCTTTAGGCTCTATTTGATTTGCAAGCTTTATTATCTATGATTTGTACTTAGATTTACAGTTATTCAGTTACACCCCTAGGCACGGCGCATTTTTTTCATATATCATTTATCGCACGGTCATGAATACGTGATCTGCGCCTGAAGCCGGGTAGCTGTTTGGTTGAATTTCCATTAAGGCACTGGATAATTGTGGCTCGCAAGATTTTTTTCCAAGATGAAATATACAGTTGGCTAATCTGTGAAAAGCAGTAAGCCAAATTTGCAAACAGTGCAAGTAACTGAATTTGACTTGGTATCATCCCGTTGCAGTCCCTGTACAGCAGAGCTCAGACTGGCCCCCATGGGATGTGCCTTTCTTTGCCACACTGTTTGCACTGTTTCATTGTGTCTTTACTTGTGCTTGCTGTTTATTTCTCTTTATTGTTAAAACTTAGTGTGAAGCATGCTGACAAGGAGTAGAAAATGAGGAATGAACTCATCATTCTACTGCTTCTTCTTTCACTGTCCAGGCACAGGGTGGGGGAGGGATAAGACCTGTATGTGTTAAAACGTGTACACAGTAGAAGTTTTTTTTTTTTCATTCAACCCAGCAAGCCGAATGAAAAAAAAATGAGAGATCATTAGAGCTTGAGCTATTTTGCAAAGAAGAATGGGCAAAAATGTCACTTTTTAGATGTGTGAAGCTGGTAGAGACATCCTCAAAAAGACTTGCAGCTGTAATTGCAGAGAAAGGGGGTTCTACAAAGTATTGACTCAGGGGGGCTGAATACAAATGCACGCCACACTTTTCACATATTTGTAAAAAAATTTGAAAACCATTTATCATTTTCCTTCCACTTCAAAATTATGTGCCACTTTGAAGGGTAATGGATACTTGTGCGCACACCATAAATAAATCAATTGAAAAAAAAGGAATACATAAATGAAAAATAAAAATATCCACTAGAGATCATATAAAATCAGACTCAACAAAGTATAAAAGAGTAGCTGCCACAAATAATAGTGTTCACACACCAATAGACAAATTATTAAGTGATAAATTGCGGCGCTTTAATATATAACAAGCAACTGAGACGCAAAAATTGTACAACACTACCCTACCAGGAAGATCCAAATATAGGAACTCCAGGTAAAGATAGAGTTACAACCATTAATCTTCTACTATATTGTGCAACCAGAGGACACAAAGAAACCAATATTGCATCAATAATTGAGTATAAATGCAGATGACGTGAAGCCCATTTAGATTAATGAGTATGAGAGGAGTGTTTACACCCAATGAAATTCCTCACACAGATGAAAAACAGGGGAAAAAGGATACAGGTCAATGGTAGATATGTAGCAAAAATCAAAATAATAAATAATCAATTGTAACAAAAATCCAAAAAAACAAAAAACACACATCCCAGGTTTTACATGTCATCCAGAGAGTATATCCAGCACAACAAAGCACTGATGCAAAATATTGCTAATAAGGATACTTTGAGAATGCTACACAAATGTAGCAATTTAAGTTCAAATGAAAACAATTAATTAAAGTAAAAACGTGCATGAATGTATACAGTGCAGCATAAAAAATCTGAAACCCAAATACATTTCTCCAGATGTGATCGATATTAGAAAAATGTGCAATAGTGGTGATGGTTCCCCCAGCCTCTCACCTCACAGCTGAACGATAACAGCCAAGCAAGCCTGCAACAATAACCCAGGCAGCCCCCGACCTCCCTGATGACAGATCCCCTTGAGTTCCCCGGGCTTCTATTTCAGATGGCTCAGGTAGACTCAGCTCCAAGAACATAAAGAGGGAAGGACTCCATAGTATAATAAAGTAAGACAATCTTTATTTAAGCCTCTATTCACTTACATGTAAAACATCCACAATGAACGATAGGACTGCAGCAGCTCACTGCTCACCGATCCCGGTCGTGATCGGAGAGCCGAATGCAGCTGAATGACCCGCCTCTCTCCTCCCTGACGCGATGCGTGACTGTCACATCACTTTCTCAAAGGGTATAGCCTTTGCTTCTCAAAGGGTGACTGTCACGTCACTTTCTCAAAGGGTATACCCTTTGAGAAAGTGACGTGACAGTCACGCAACGCGTCAGGGAGGAGAGAGGCGGGTCATTCAGCTGCATTCGGCTCTCCGATCACAGCCGGGATCGGTGAGCAGCAATGGCGACCCTTGGGGGGGGCCAGAGGGGGCCCTGACCCCCCCAACATTATGCTGGGCCCCACCATGTGCCCCCCCAAAAAAAATTTTTTTTTTTTTTTCATTTTTTTTTAAATTTTTTTTTTACAAAAAGGCAATTTCTTTTTGTTTTTATTCATATCGGATGTGCAGCATCTTACTCGGGCCACCCCTGGGGTAACACAGTCTCTATTGAGAGGGAGAACATCCCCAGTCAGCTCCTGCGGGTGATTCCTCCCCCCTCCCTCTGCTCGCTGACACTGCTTTCGATCCTTATATTTTCTTGGTATGCTGGTGACATATATCTCTTGTTCTCTGTCACCCTGGGGGGGCCCCAATACAGTAGGAAGGGAGCTCACTGCAGAACATGTGAAAGGGCCGTTGTGGGATCGTAGTAAAGGGGTAAAGGGCCCCAGGATAGATAGATATATCTATCTATTTATATATATTTTATCTCTCTCTCTATATATATATATATATATATATATATATATATTTGCATTTTATATTGCCCCCCTATTTTTGTCCTTGTCCCCCCCCATGTGCCCCCCCTCAATATGAAAGCTGGAGACGCCACTGGTGAGCAGTGAGCTGCTGTAGTCCTTCTATCGTTCATTGTGGATGTTTTACATGTAAGTGAATAGAAGCTTAAATAAAGATTGTCTTACTTTATTATACTATGGAGTCCTTCCCTCTTTATGTTCTTGGAGCTGAGTCTACCTGAGCCATCTGAAATAGAAGCCCGGAGAACTCGAGGGGATCTGTCATCAGGGAGGTCGGGGGCTGCCTGGGTTATTGTTGCAGGCTTGCTTGGCTGTTATCGTTCAGCCGTGAGGTGAGAGGCTGGGGGAACCATCACCACTATTGCACATTTTTCTAATATCGATCACATCTGGAGAAATTTATTTGGACACTCTTCTTTGTTTGATTGCCACGATGGGGATCAGACTTTATATGGGACCTTCTATGGGATTTTGATGTGACTTATTCACTGTCAAACCTTTATTTTCTTATTATTTTCATATTTTTTCACAATTTTGGTCACACCTGGAGGAATCCATTCTGACACACTCCATATAAATTAACTACTTTTATTTATTATCACAGTGGGATTTGAATGTGTATGGGATTTTTTATAGGACCTTTTATGTGCTATATTTATCAAGAATTTTTACACTATTTATTTGATATGTTTCACCTGTTTGAAAACTAGGTGTCAGTTTAGTTTTTGAAGTTGTAATTTTATGCCACATGTATTGTTGTATTTTCACTTGGTGCACTTATCATTGAGTTTCTGCACTGCTGCACTGTATACATTCATGCATGTTTTTACTTTAATTAATTGTTTTCATTTGAACTTAAATTGCTACATTTGTGTAGCATTCTCAAATTTTTCTTATTAGCAATATTTTGCATCAGTGCTTTGTTGTGCTGGATATACTCTCTGGATGACATGTGACACCTGGGATGTGTGTTTTTTGGATTTTTGTTACAATTGGTTATTACAATTGGTTATTTATTATTTTGATTTTTGCTACATATCTACCATTGACCTGTATCCTTTTCCCCCTGTTTTTCATCAGTGTGAGGAATTTCATTGGGTGTAAACACTCCTCTCATACTCATTAATCTAAATGGGCTTCACGTCATCTGCATTTATACTCAATTATTGATGCAATATTGGTTTCTTTGTGTCCTCTGGTTGCACAATATAGTGGAAGATTAATTGTTGTAACTCTATCTTTACCTGGAGTTCCTATATTTGGATCTTCCTGGTAGGGTAGTGTTGTACAATTTTTGCATCTCAGTTGCTTGTTATATAGTAAAGCGCCGCAATTTATCACTTAATAATATGTGCCACTTTGTGTTGGTCTATCACATAAAATCCCAATAAAATACATTTACATTTTTGGTTATAACATGACAAAATGTGGAAAATTTCAAGGAGTATGAATACTTTTTCAAGGCACTGTATGTAATTGCAAAGTGTTGAATTTACCTCTTATGGAATAGAGACGGAAGTATTAGACTAATAAAACTGCTAATTACACAAGCAAGGTATAATTTTAGTTTAATTTTCCTGGCTTTTACAAATTACAGTGTTAGGAAGCTCTTTTCCTACAGAATTCCAACAAATCATTTTATATTACACAAAATTCCTCTGGATATTCCCTCATATTCAGTAGACTCAGAATCCATCTTCAGTGCTGTCCACTGGTTAATCTGGTATGAAGGGTGTTCTGAGGGCGGTGCCCTGTGTACCCAACCAGTTTCCTGCAGCCCTGACAAGGACCGGTGTCCTGAGGCTCCTTTGAAATCCCATCAGAAGGACAACACTGTACTCCCAGCCGCCCTATTTAACTAATTCATCTGTGACCTGCCATGTTAGCTTTGGTTGCTTGCCAATTCAGAACACCTTCTCATTCTTTCCGCGTTGGGCAACTTGACTCTGCCAACCACTTTCCAGGGCTGGAGAGGCTATCCAACATGTAAGTTGTAACATGTAAGATGTAAGTCCTGTATAATAATAATGATAATGTAAGTATTCCTTTAAGTGGAACTCCTCTCAAGAAGTGAAGTTCCGCTGGTTTGCTCACTTCCCCCAGCCTGTAACTAAGCTACGGGTTTTTTTGGGGGGGAGAGGGGTACAGCTACAGATTTTTATTACTACCGGCTCCCACAGTCTTCACCTAGGCGGGGAGGATATCCTTGGCCCCTCCCACAGCCCCTTGGGACGCGTCACATGTCCTAGGAGGCTGCAGTACCATTCACAGAGTGCTGCACAGGCTTACACAGGTGCAGTGGGAAGCTGGCTGTAGTTCCTCAGGAAGCCACAGTTAGCTCCCTTATTCAAGATGGCAGCGCTGGTGACCCGCAGCAGTAAGAAGAACCAAGTGCGGGAAGACAGAGCTGGACCCCAGGCACTGGTAAGTGCCTGAGTTTTAAAAGTCAACAACTACGATATTTGTAGCTGCTGACTTAAAAAAGAAATGAAGCTGAAGATCCTCTTTAAATACTGTTAAGTGTTTACACCAGTGGTTGTCAAATTATAAGGTAAGCAGGACCTCAAATGCGGCCCTTAATGTTCTCAAAGGGCCCCATATAGTATTTCTTACACGTAATGCTACAAAAAACTGTTACATACTGAAGACTTGATAGAGGAAATGGTTAACGGTGGTTCTTCAAGAGTGGTTGGAGACAGAAGTCATCTATATGAGACATTCAGAGACTAGGGACACGTTGCACTAAACTTTTAGACTTTACTACTACTGTTAAGGGCCCCTTTACAAATCAATGCCCCCTTTACAGACTGCTAAGGACAAGGGCTGCACTTCAAACATCAAACGGCCGTATGTGGCCCTCGGGCCTCAGGGTTGTAAACCATCCTCAGAATCGGGCAAGAACCTGCACCTAACTGGGTCTAATACCGCGTACACACGGGCGGACTTTTCGATGGACTAGGTCCGGTGGACTTTTCGTCAGACTTTACGACGGACTTTCCGAATGAACGGACTTGGACACACACAATCAACCAAAGTCCGACGGATTCGTACGTGATGTTGTACGACCGGACTAAAACAAGAAAGTTGATAGCCAGTAGCCAATAGCTGTGCCCTAGCGTCGGTTTTTGTCCGTTGGACTAGCATACAGATGAGCGGACGTTTCGACCGGACTCGAGTCCGTCGGAAACATTTAAAACATGCTTCATTTCTAGGTCCGTCGAACTTTTGGGAAACAAAAGTCCGCTGGAGCCCACACACGATCGAATTATCCGACGGACGCCGGTCCTCCGGACCAAGTCTGCCGTAAAGTCTGCGCGTGTTTGCGGCATTAGGGAGACATTCAGTTATCAAATTATGACTTTAGCTCTGAAGTAGAAATTCTGTTATGCAACCCATTGTATTAACCAAGAGTTAGATGTCGGGGAAGAAGAAATGGTTTGACTCTGACTTTGGAGATAAAGTCCCTATTTGCATAATGATTTGCCCTGATTTCATGGCTTCTGAGGCTTTTTGTGCTTACTTGCTATTGATTTCTGCCATAAATACAAAGTATAAAATCGTCTAATAACTTTTTTTATCCCATTTTAAAAATGTGACTTCTCAAAGTATATGGCTAAATTGGATATTTTTAACAAATATTTATAAAAACAACTAGTCAGCTAACTTTTTGTTTTTCAATACTGGAAGATAAAATACTGTATAATATCTTTTTTGTTCCTATGTGATAACTAATTGAACATATTTCCAGCATTAAAGTGTTTGTAAAGGCTCATGCTTTTTTGTACAAAAAAATAATAAACATGTTATACTTACCTGCTCTGTGCAATGGTTTTGCACAGAGCAGCCCAAATCTTCCTCTTCTCGGGTTCCCTACCGGTGCTCTGGGCCCCTCCCCCTGCTGAGTGCCGCTCATGCGAGCTCCCACCTCACTGGCTGTGATTGACAGCAGTGGGAGCCAATGGCTACTGCTGCTGCATCTCAGCCAATGAGGAGCGAGAGACCCAGGAGAGCTGCTGCTCTCGTGCACATCACTGGTTTGAGATCGGGCTTGGGTAAGTGTTGGGGGGCTGAGAGGGAAACTGCATACTAAACATTTTTTACCTCATGCATAGAACGCATGACTGTAAAAAATCCTCAGCTTTTAGAACCACTTTAAGGTAAAAAATGCTCCACTACCTGTTTCCCTCATCCCTAAACACTTACCTTTCTCCTCTTACAGATCAAGCACTGTCCCAGCTGCAGCACTAACTTTCTGGTCTCACAGGAGACACAGGCAACAGCCATACCTTGTGAGGAGGAAGCAGAGGGCGTGAGCAAGCTGCACTTTGTGTGTCTATGGATGCACACAGCCCAGCTTCGGAGCACGTGTGCACAGATGCCCCCTTAGCACTTGCTGAGGGGGCACTTGGAAAAAGGAGTGGAGGGTGCTGGCGGGGGACTCCAGAAGATGAGGTAAGGAACCGTTCTGTGCAAATGCACAGAACAGGTAAGCATTTAATCTTTTTTATTTTCATAAAAAAAAAAAAAAAAGCCTTTACAATCACTTTAATGTTTTTATATATTTGACTAGGGTGAATGGAAGTTTTTCCCCTATCCCCTGCCTATGTTATTCTTCTTCTTCTAGTATGGTTCAATACCCTTTATCTCCTGTATATCTTATACAGAGATAAAGTTAAGACAAGTCCAACCTGGATGGCTACCATGGCTCTGTCCATAGACACAGTGAAGTAACCATAGCTCTGTCCATAGACAAAGTAGAGTAAGTAACCATGGCTCTGTACATACACCGTGGAGTAAGTGAGTATAGCCACCCAAGGACAGGAAGTGTGTTTTTTTCAGGATTACCAAGTGAAAATAACAGAGAAAGAAGCCTGAAAAAATAAAGGAAGATAATTCAGCCACCACAGTTAACCACCTGCTGACCGCTCACAGTAAATATAGAGAGCGGGCAGCAGGTATAGGCATAGTAACCAACATGTACGTGACCGGCCTTCTTTTGACTTTGGGGCACATATGCATGTAACCCTTGCCAACCTGAGCTGTGATTGGACACAGAACAAGTTTAGCAGCAGATTTCAGCCAAAGATTTCAGCTAAAACCTGCTGATTGGCTGTGTCCAATCACACACACAGAGTTCTATGTTTACAAACACACAGAACTCTGTGTACATAGGAACAGCAATCTGGCTGTTTCTTCTCCCTGAAAAGCAGGGATAAAAAACAGCCAGATTAGTAAGTAAAGGCAGCATATATTACACTTGGTAAGCACACAGTTAATCCATTGATTGCCTCTAGATGTTAACCCCTTCCCAGCCAGTGTCATTAGTACAGTGTCAGTGTACAGTATTATCACTGTATTAGCGTCATTGGTGACGTCGGGGTCAGTTAGTGACCCTCCCAGCCAGTGTCTGTTAGCGCCACATTTTCCGCCTCCCTTTCGCACTCACAAGTTGCTAATCACCGCCATTACAGTATAGCGTCTATACCTGCATAAATTCCAGTATACAGTATATACTATAGTTTGTAAATGCTATAACTTTCACACAAACCAATTAATATACACTTATTGGGATTTTTTTTTACCAAATACATGCAACAGAAGGTAGTAGAGAGCAGAGTCACGCTGATTAACACAGAACAGAAACAATGTGAGAATGCCACTCATACATCCATAGATGAAAAATACAGTCCCCTTGATATAGGAAGGTATGGTTGTGCAAAGAGAAGGAAGAACGGGAAAAGTCCTGCACAGTATTCCACGCGTGGATCTCAGTTCCGGTGACACACAATCAGGCTGACTCCAAATAGTGACTGGACACCACAAAGACCACCACCAAAGATAAAAATACCTGCTTACCAGCAGTACTGGGCCAGTAACGCCCGTGGCTGATTACCCCACCAGTGCCTGGAATGGTATTCCACCTTACGATCGACAGACCTGTAGGCAAATCTTCCCTTTGCGATGTTCGGACAATCCCACTCAGAGATAAGAAAGATGCTCCACATGACATACAACAGAATACATTCTGGCCTAAATGTATGAAGAAATTTAATTGGATATGTTTTATAATAGAAAGTAGAAAATATTGAGTGTTTTTTCACATTATTTTCAAACTTTTTCATTTATATAATGAAAAATGAAAAACCCAGTGGGGATCAAATGCCACCAAAAGAAAGCTCTATTTGTGTGAAAAAATATATATAAATGTCATTTCGTACAGTGTTGCATGACTGCGTAACTGATAGTTAAAGTAGCTCAGTGCTCAATAGTAAAAAATGCCCTGGTCATGAAGAGGGGAAAACCTTCCAGAGGTCAAGTGTTTAAAGTGTAACGTGTTTGTTTTTGGGTTTAAATATGCCTTAACCCTCGTTAAATTTAATGTATATTAAAACAGATACACTTTAAACATGTCACATTTTTTGTGTGTGTATTTATTACAATAGTGTCGCAACTGATGTAATAAAATAGCTCATATATGATTCATATACTGTAAGTGTCTGAAATTTAAATATATTTATATGCAAATCATACTATGTGTTTATTTTATATAATCAATTTTATTTTAAACAGTTTCCTCATTTGATCTGCAATACATATTGATTATCTTCACTGTGGGAGATGTCATTATGTTATTTTATTGTGGGGATTTCCATACCAGGATATAGATAATATGTCAAGAATCTGGTAAAACAGTATAAATTCATGGACAGTGAGGCATCATCAAGTAGACTCAAATGAGCAGAGTACAGAGATGGCAGGACGGGAAGTGTTGATTCTCTGTGTATCGATCATCAATGCTGTACTGGGGTCCCATATGCAGGGTGGGACTTCATCATTCAGAGTTCGTGAAAAATATGCAGATGGATGGGTGGTAAGATTTCTTGATTTTAATGAATGTATATACAGTATACAATTTTCACAGTTTTGATTGAGATTTACAAAAAAGAAAACTGTCATCAGAGAAATTAGCTGTGTAGAGGGGTCTGGGGAAGTATTCCAATACTGGATTACCCCTTCAAAACCTTTTAGAGTCCATTTTATTATGAATCTTGTTCCAACACGGTAATTCAAAGTATAAACATAAATGAGCATGACAACCAGTCAACTACCACGATGGCAGGGGGTGGGGGGCGTAATAGGAACATGTTTTTCTTGCTTTGAGTAGTTTATTTTAGTTTATATAATGTTAATCAATAAGTAATTTTTCTCATTTTTGTTCTATGTAAGCAATTATAGCAGAGGTGCTCAACCCGTGGCCTGTGGGCCACATGCCTCAAACCAGAGAAGCATATGCCCATGCTGTGGGATGATGGGTTGGCAAGGCCAGAAAGCGATCAATGGGTTGCTCACCCGCCATCCCAGAGCATCAGAATACATGGAGCCGGCACCAGTAGAGGAGGAAGCAGGCGGCTGCGGAGGGAGCAAGAGCCGCATAAGCCAATGCATTCTCTTTAGCGCCATCTCCTGTCTCAGGTGGGGTGATACCAAATACACTTCACAGGACAGCGATGCCAGCAGAAGCTGGAAAAGGAAAAGGTCAGTGTGTAAAATATTACATACACTGCACTTTGCAATGGGCATATTTGCACTGATAAAAAAGGGTTATTAGGCTGCTTTCACGCTGATATGCAGGTACAGCTCAATGCACTTGTGGCTTCCCTGCAGGTTAGCTGTACTGAGCTACAGACTTCTATTATATCCTGTGGGTTTGGTGTGCTTTTAGAAAGTGCACCATACCCACAAGATGTAATAGAAGTCTAGCCCACAGGAAAGCGGTGGGTCCACTGCACTGCACCGGTGGTTCGGGTAAACTTCAGTGCATCAGTGTGGAAGCAGCCTTAGAGGGGGCTCAGGACAGTAAGGGCTCTTTTACATTTAGTTTGGGGGGGTGGTAAAACTCCATAGTTTATTGTGGTCCACGACCCATTACCAAATCATTTAACGTGGTTGTAAACCCGAAAAAAAAACCCCTGTAAGATAAAGACATAATGAGCTAGTATGCATCGCATGCATCGTATGCATTATGAAATACTTTCCTTAGATGCTGTGACCGGCGACATGTCTCCCAGAGTTGTTTCTGGGTTCGCGGGCGTCGGCGCTGTGATTGGCTGGAGCTGCGATGATGTCACACCTGCGCATGCGCGCAGGAGCTGCCAGTCACAGGACGGCCGCTAAAGAAACGGCACGATCGAGACGTTTCTTCAGTGCGCATGCGCCGAAGTGGTCGGAGCAAGCGTATATGGTAAATGCTGTATCTCCTAAACCGTGCAGGTTTAGGAGATATTTACAGTACCTACAGGTAATCCTTATTATAGGCTTATCTGTAGGTACAAGTGGTGTAACAGGATTTACAAACACTTTAAGTGGCCCTCGCTCTTCAAAAGGTTGGGCATCTCTGAATTACAGAAAAGGCCACATAGATTATCTGCTGCTACAAGCAGACTAATCAGACCCGCATACTGTACTTGCACTGAAAAATGGAAAACAGTCAAGTATAATAACTATGTAACATTACTAAACACTAATTATGGTGTGTACATTTCCCCATGTACACAAATAATCACAATTATAATATAATCATAATTTTATAATTAAGTATTATAATTAAAGTATACAAAAGCCTTATAACACTAAACTGTATCAGGCAATTTACCTATATTTGCTATTTAATATAACAAGCATTTTCTTATCCAAACATTTAATTTACATATCCTAAAATGCTACATAGTTATGCAATCTTTGTTTCTTCATATGGAATAGTGTTTTATTTTATGCCAAAAATAAATTAAAACATAAAAGCCTTTCAGTACAATGCAAGTTCCCCTGTCTCCAAATGGTAAAAAAATAAAGTTAGATTTTATACTTACAGTATCCCAGTCTTCTGCCTGTGGTGCCTAGGTGAGTTAGACTTGTGGTTCTCAACCTCAGTCCTCAAGTATCCCCAACGAACTTCCCTTAGATAAAATAGCTCTTATCAATACCATGTCATTAATAATGATTTAAAGCAGCTGTGCAAAGTAAAGGAAAACCTGAAACATGGCTTGTTTGGGAGTACTTGAGGACTGAGGTTGAGAACCACTGAGTTGGAGCTTCAGGCTCTAATCACATGCTTAGATGCTTAATCACTGAGTTAGACATCATACCCCTTCCAATAAGATCCTGGGGAATGCAGACCAGCCCAAATTGAGCACTGCACTGGAGGGTTCTCCCTGTGAGTTTTGGGGTACTCATCCTTCCCCAGGAATGTGACATCATGCCTAGAGATGCCTAAGATGGGGAAAAGCTAAGTATAAGTGCCGGTTCACATAGGTGCGATGCGGGAACACTGCGAATCCACTGCGGGGTCCCGCATCGCACCTAACTCGCAAAGCAGTTCACACTGCCATATGCGAACTGCTGGGAGTGTCAATACAATGTTAATGACACCCCCAGTTCAGTTTGCATATCGCACTGCGAACTGACAGTTCGGACATGAATCGGATCGCATGGGTGTGAACACTCATGTGACCCGATTCCGATGAGGACCAAAAAAAGGGTCCTATCCCACCTTTAGCTATAGAAAGGTTTTATAAAGTAAATTTACGTTTGGAGGAGGTCGGTCATTATTGGTAGGACATTCTTTTTTAATACTAAACCACACCAGGTAAATATATGGTGATGCCATTTAGCGAGATGGTTTTAAAGGTGTGTAGGAGGGGTTTGAAATTGAATTTGAAGAGTCTGTTTATATCTGCATAGATTTTAGTACCTAGGGGGAAGGTTGTATCAGGATGGGACAGAAAAAGGAGAAGGTCATCCACCACTTTGTAATGACCTGATGGCTTAGTAAAGCCTCATATATTAGGTGAATCACGGATTGTATACAGGAGAGGTTCCATGGTGAAAATTAATATAAGAGGAGATACAAGGTACCCCTGCTTTATCTCATTTGTAGTTGAAAAGGAGTCAGACAAGACACTGTTCAGAAACTGTTCCTAAAAATAAACTTTTTTGCTAATAAAAAAACTCACTGGTAAATTATCAGTGAACACAAATGCTGCTCCAATCAGTCTTCCGAGACCCAGTTATTCCCCTACTGGATGCTGAAATCACATCTCTCACATAGTATAGGGGGGTGAATCCAGGCTCTTAACCAGGGGCAGACACCTGCACAAAGGCCCACTGAGATTTAGGAGACTATTAATACTAGATGTGCATCAAACAGGTACTGGGTCTTGTAGACATTGTGCAGCTCACTTCTATCTAGCTGTCAACTAATACACTGAAAATAAGTGATTTTTTTTTTGGCCAGTAGTTAAATTAAAAGCCCAAACACTGGTCTTGCACAGAGTTGATGTCCACATCTGCTGATAGAGAACACCTTGACAGAAGGAGAGAGCAGAGCGAAGATGAATGCTAATTTTATACTGTTTTTTAGGTTGATATTAAGTACAGAACAGGCTTTGAAAGCTCGTCATCATATAGATTTTCTTGGCGCTGCGCTTCTGGGAATTGTGGCACTGAACTTCAGAACACCATAACACTTATGGAAAACAAGACCACCAGCCCCAGCCGTTGGTACCAGAATGAGGGGCATATGAAAAGACGTGTACCTATCGACAAACCTTTCCAACTTGGGTAAGATCTGTGGTGTTGTAGTCTTAACACCTTTTTGACCTCCTTTTTGTGACAACCCCTCAATGAACCCCTCACAAATCTTTTTGTGAGGTCTTTGGCAAAACTTAGACATGAGGCCCCACTCACACCCATAATGGGAAAAAATTCAAGCAAAAAAAATGGCTGCAGAAAGATGCAAGGATCTAGCACACAGGGGATCACCGCCTCTTCTAGGGCACCCTCCTCACCCATCAGACATATGCAGCCAACACAACATCTGGGACCCAGCAAGGTGACAACCCCTCAAGAAATTACCCCCATTGCCTTGGTGAGAGGGGGGGGAGAGGGGTGACAGAGAAGGGGGGTCAGAGAGAGAGAGATTCCTGTCTGCAGTCCCTCTTTGTCCCAGTCTGCATAATTTATGTGCAGAGACTGAACTAAATGGAAGCTCCAGTCGTTGTGGTGAAGTGGTGGGGTTACTCACTGTGTCCTGTAGCAGTGTGTTCGGTCCCTGCTCATCCATGTGTAAAGGGCTGAGACTGGGGGGGGGACATGCCCCGGGCTCAGTTCATTCAAATCTTCCAACCCATCCGATCGATAAATCCATCAATTTACAACTTGCATATCATTTGAAAACAATTGAAGCCTGTCAAAAAACTATATACTTGAGTAATTTGACTGATTAGGTTTGATTGCAGTCTGCTACTCATGCATCAGTGTCAGGTTTTTGCGTGCTATAAGGGTTAAAATAATCCCATTCAATAAATGAATATAAAATATACTGGTACCTAAAATTATTTTTTAAGGTTTGTTTTAGTGGTTAAAGCTGTGTTTGTTTGTTTTTTTTTGCTGTCTATGTTTCCCAAGGTAGGTGGAAAGTTAAGCCCTGTACACACGTCAGACATTGATCGGACATTCCGACATCAAAATCCATGTTTTTTTTCCGACGGATGTTGGCTCAAAACTTGTCTTGCATACACACGGTCACACAAAGTTGTCGGAAAATCCGATCGTTCTGAACGCAGTGATGTAAAACACGTACGTCGGGACTATAAACGGGGCAGTAGCCAATAGCTTTCATCTCTTAATTTATTCTGAGCATGCGTGGCACTTTGTGCGTCGGAATTGGCCACACACGGTCGGAATTTGCGCGAATGGATTTTGTTGTCGGAAAATTTTATAGCCTGCTCTCAAACTTTGTGTGTCAGAAATTACGATGGAAAAGGTCAGATGGAGCACACACACGTTCGGAATTTCCAACAACAAGCTCCAATCGCACATTTTGCGTCGGAAAGTCCGACCGTCTGTACAGGGCATCAGAGAAAATTGGAAGAAAAATTCCATTTGTTTGATTTTTGTATAGTGTGTACACAGTTTTTGACTTTGCAAACGAAAATTTCTGAAGGGACAAACTCCAATTTTTTTCTCGTAAGTGAACAAAGTGAACGATTTTTGTTTAATGTGTACGAGAAATATCAGATACGGAAGACTACGCATTATCAGAAACAAGAAGTAACAAAAAAAAAACCTTTGTCATACGAGAATTTTCGTATATTATTTCTATCATTGTTTCCGACTTGCTGTGAGGCATCAAGGAAAACCAGACGATCGTTCGCCTGATTTTCTTCTAGTGTGTACCCCACTTATACTACACTTTACTATACATACTCTCTAAGAAAATTGTCACTGGACACGGGTGTCCCTATTAGAAGATTCCTTCTCCCCTACTGCTGCAGTGAGAACTGTAAAATGTTGGATTTACTATCACTTTCTGTCCTTCTGATTCTTGTAATTGAAAGGGTGAATCAGAATACTTTAAATTCCCCATTGGAGACAGCAATTAAACCAGTTCGGAGTTCTAACCTTTCCATACTACATGCTAAGCTACAAACAAGGTCCATAAAGACATTGTTGAGCGAGTTAAGGGTTGGAGGAACTTGAATGGCCTGCACAGAGTCCCGACCTTAACCCGATAGAACACCTTTGGAATGAATTTTTGCGGAGACTGTGAGCCAGGCCTTCTCTTCCACATCAGTGCCTAACCTCACAAATGCTCTTCTGGAAGAATGGTCAAACATTCCCATAGACACACTCTTAAACCTTGTGGACAGCCTTCCCAGAAGAGTTGAAGCTGTTATAGCTGCAAAGGGTGGGCCAACTTAATATTGAACCCTACGGACTAAGACTGGGATACCATTAAAGTTCATGTGCGTGTAAAAGCAGATGTCCCAATACTTTTGGTAATATAGTGTATATCATATTTTTAAATTGTAATATTTTTAATGGGTCATTGTTTAGTTCTTTTAAATCTTGTTCCTTAGCCCTGATGGAGGGGGACTTCTGAACCCCCAAAACATGTTGGCCTTGTCTTCTGATTTTTTTTTTTTGTCACGATTAGTAAACTTTTTACTGGATGGTCATTAACTTGTGGCCTCATCCTTAACATGTTGTTCAGTGAAACTTTTTAAAAGTGAAGAGATTACAGCAAACAAATGCTATTCCACAAAACAACCAAATTGTTAAGGCTTTGCAGCCCCTAGTTACCTGGAACAAGTGTGCTTGATGAACATTGATTAACAAGTTTATTAAGATAATTAATTCAAATCACCTCTTCGCCTTAATCAATAGTGCCAAGTACTGCTTAATACATATACTGCTACATACATATACTGTAATTATTTCTTCTATTCACTAGTGCTCCTTTTTATATCTTTACAGGGAGAGTAGTTGCTGTTGGGTATATAATGTTTATACTGATGGATCATGGTCACTAATAACAGCAGTGGATTTAGGGACAAGATCAGATACCAAGAAGCCCAACACCTCTCCTGTGACTACTACCATTCAAGTTTTAAGGTACAGTACCACAAATTACAAAAAACTATATACAAAACATCTCAATGCTGGGTTACAGTATATGCCAATACACCATCTATGTTTTTATCAAAAAATTATTTTCTATATTAGAATGTTACATTGATGAAACAATTCACATGGGTGGCTCTTCCACTGCTAGCTGACATACCTCTCAACTTTCTGAAATTATAAAGAGGGACAACTTTTATATATCAAAACTTGGCTAGGATCCAATATAAGTTCCTACATGGTAATACTGGTAGGTGCCATCCCATGCACTAGTCAAAGACAAAACAAAAACTCCTCTAAGGGGTAAGTGGGACTTTAAAGGATAAGTTCACCTTTTGTAACATGTTACATGTTACATACATATTCAGGGTGTAACATGTAACATGTTACAGATGTACCGGCCCCCACACCCCCCTATCCCCTGTTCTGCCAGCTAGCGGGGGATCTCCCCCCCTCTCCCCCCATTACCTATCACAATCTGCAAAAAACGTGGGCACGTCATCCAATCAGAATATTCAAAAATGGATGAAGGATAAATGTGACTTTAATGGCACCACACCTTCAAGTAGATTTAAAAATAATATTTTTACAAAATTGGTTTAAAATAGATCAAAATACAATTCATATAGATATTACACTATATTTTAGAATGACCCCAACTGCACTACGCTGGTATCACCAAAACTCCTCCACCTATAAATAGGGAGCCCCCAATAATTACAGTGTATATAAGATAATAAACACAACCATGGTTCCCTAATATCCAGGTATCCAATGGTGGCTATTGGAGGGGTGGTGATGTCCAACTCAACATCTTGCTCAACATGTTTTGCGTAATGGCTGTCGGACCTTGTTGCAAAGGCTGTCAAACCTTGTAGTTTTTCCAATTAGAATTTTCTGTGAATGGAAAAACTAGAGGGTCCGACAGCCTTTCTCAATGAACTACCACGGTGCCGTTGAGCGCTGTGGTAGTTCATTAAGTCTTCCTTTCACAGCGTAACTGCCCGGCCGTATCAAAGGTACAGCCAGAAAGATACACAGACAGTCTGCAGGACCGTAGCATTACACCCACCATCTGCTGAATGTGGGTGCAATGCTTTACAGGTCTATTACAAAAAAATAAAATAAATGCCTATTTTTAGACATACACAAAAAATGTGCATTTATTATTTTTTTTGTAAAGTTGAACTTATCCTTCAAATATACCTCACCAGTGTTATATATAGGAGTTTTCACAACATACCATTTGTCATAAAAACATATTTTATTTCGCACAAAATGAAAAACAACCACAAAACAAAAATGCATGCATAAATATTAAAATCACAGTTTAGACACTTCAGCAAATGTCCGCGTTTCGTGCAAATTCTGCTTCTTTAGAACATATAAAGAAAGCTGTTTCATGTCAACGGAATAAGAACAGGCTATATTTCATCTGAAACTAAACCAGGCTGGTACATAAAATACCAAGCCAGAGTAATAGTTGTGCTCTCACCGGGTCTCCCTACCCGGCCTGTAGGAGGGCACATTAAATCACCCAGGAGGCAGTCACTAAGGAAATGTAGGAACCACAACCGATTGCAACAGATCCAGGTGAAGAAAAAAATTAGATTTTTCCAAAACCATCAGGCTATTACACACTTGCCCGCATCCCTTAGCATACCCGCCCCAAATCCAAATTTCCTAATAGGTCTGCCCCAAAGAACCTTCCCAGGAACTACAGCACAGCCAAATCTGTGTCCCACTAGTAGCATATCACCAGGTGTTAGGGACACCGTTTAGCACTAGTATGTAGGCAAAGAGCACGTCTCAGCTATGGCCCCGGTTACATAAGTTTTTTATGTTTTGCACATTACCTTTTTAACTTTATCCAATTAAAATTTCAAAACCTTTTACTCTATGTGGGTGCCTATAAAGTTCATCTTTGCATAAGATAGTACATTTTGTATAGAGATGTACACATCAGAAAAAAAAGAGAGACAACTGAGATTGCACAAGGGGCAGAGGCTATTTGGCCCCAAATAAAGGACAATTGGGAACTATGAGCTAATATTTCTAGAGGATTGCAGCAGTGAGATCTTCATGCCAGAGCTTCCTACTGTGCAATACCTTTCATAGTCATTACGAAGAGAAGGTCATTTCACTCCTCCTATTGCATTTTCAACATGTAACAATAACTAATAGAAGTGTAGGTCACACACCCAAGTGGACTTGTTCAATAATGTTAAAATGTTGCAGCTGCAGGGATAAGCCAGTCATTGTATTCCAATGATAGTGGAATGTGTCAAGGCAGATGTTGATTATCCAAGAAAAGAATGTTAGGTGTGAATTTTTGAAACCACAGGTACTAATCATTTTTTCTATTAGATTATAACTACATAATCCAATCCCACAAGAAGATGAGATGTCTTTACTATTACAGAATACACACTGGACAATTGTGACTAACTACTGCTACTATACAATGACCTTTAAAAAACAAGAACATTTACAAACATCATGTACAATAAATTAAAGATCCTAAGTATAGCCCTCACCCCAAGACGATTTAGGAACCCAGGGTACCTGATGATTTGTATTGACTCTTGAGGTGCTTCAACATACCTGCAGTAACTTTCAGCCCCCTCAGTTCGCAAAACTCCAAAATCTGTCATAGTGTTGAAACATACCCATCCTATTCCACTTTACACACACTGCTATTGGCCAATAAGGCAGCCCACCATAGCGATGTACCAATAGGAATGTATTGGGTTGGTAGGGCGCAGCCAGGCTTTGACACTACCATAAAGTGTTGGAGGTTTACTTGCTCAGAGGAGCCTATCAGTTTGGTATAGTCTTGCTTGGGTGCATGCCCTGAGGCTGGAGACACATGGAGTAAGGCCCTATGTAGGTGACAGGCCAGGTACAACCAGTACTGAAGAGGATTTCTTTCAGAGAGGTAGCAATCATTGTAGCAGACCATGAATGTACCACTGAGGTAAGCAAGCATCTGAGGTTTTAGTGTATATTGCAGGGATATGCAATTAGCGGACCTCAAGCTGTTGCAGAACTACAAGTCCCATGAGGCATAGCAAGACTCTGACAGCCACAAGCATTATACCAAGAGGCAGAGGCATGATGGGACTTGTAGTTTTGCAACAGCTGGAGGTCCGCTAATTGCATATCCCTGGTATATTGGATTGTGGCATGCTGCAGTGTGTTGTGCTCTAATGTAGATCGTGTTCACAATGAATAGCACTGTAACGCATTTCACACAGAGCAGGTGTATTGCCTTGAATCATTGCAACATGCATTTTATCATGCACTGCTGCAATGAACAAGTGGAATGGACCCAGAAGTAGAATCTGCTTCTAGTAAATTTGCTACACAGTTATATGGTTTTTGGCATACACAATTAAAATTCCCAAATCAAAATCTGTGTCTAGCCAGTTTTATACAAGAATATAATGCACTTGTCTTTTCCCAACATTGTTGAAGAATAACATCATTTATGCTGATTTTACTTTAAGAATTCCACAGAACTGTGCAACCTCTATTAATTTATTGTCCCATGACCCCGATGGAGACCATGTGACTTGCCGAAATGCATATAAATCTGGAGAATGTGGATTATGTAAACCTTATTTTTCTGTGGATCAAGTAAGTTTCTAATTAATACAAAAGAATAGTTAATAATCATTCCATTTATGGACTTGTAGAGAAATCATAAAGATTTTCAGTCAAAGTTATTTTATGTTGTTATTTGAACATTTAAAGGGTAACTCCACTTCCTCCACTTTAATGTTATTAAAAATTATCTTTTCAATCTGCAGCCGCTGTAATTTTCTATAAACGCAATGCAATATGGCTACATGGAGTTGTTCTGTACACAGAGTGTGTACTGACCACTCCCCAGAAACATCATTTCCTGCTTGTGTGATTGGTTCACAAATTTTCCTAGGAGTCTGCCTAAGATAGACGTCAGATTTCAGGCATCCCCTGCAACAAACATGTCATTTTTGGTGATATATTTCCAATAGGAACACACCTAAAGGGATGCAGGCCCAGCAGCTTTCCTCATTAGTGCCCTGCAGCTACCACAGCTGACTGATAATTATGAAACCACTCCCATTAGACCCACTCTGCTCAGAGGCACAGAAAAACACACATGGATTTATTCAGAATAACAAAAGGAAGGAATCTGCAACAAAGGTTGTTAGAATCCTTGCAATGTACATAGATCACCCGGGGGGGGGGGGTGTTTTTTTCTCAAAAAAAGTGGAGTCACGCTTTAAAATTGCTCTCTTATACATTTTTTCATTACCTTTTAAACACTTTATTTTACAAATGTTACAAATGCAGATTTGATGCCGCTTGCTTCCATGATATTTAGGCCTCATGCACACAGAATTTTTTTTTAACTCTCCTAGAAGCCAGCAGCGTTTTTGCAGAAAAAGCACCTGATGCTTATAAAAGTAAAAGTGTTTAGACGTGTTTGCAGACGTCAAACACTTGGACATCAATAAATTTCATTGGGCAGAATACAATACAATATTCTGGCCATTGAAATGAATTCACACTCAAGTACTAATGTGCCTAGCATTAACACGCGTTTAACCACGCTTACAAGCGTCAATCGTTTTTCTCTGCCCAAACTTTGCTGTTTCTGGACGCACTGGCAGAAGGTTTTTTCCCTGCCTCTAAACTCCCCTACCACTAAATGCTGCTAAAAGTCTATGGGGTTTACCAAAGGCAAATAGACTGTGCACCTTGCAAAGTGCAGTTGCACTCTGAAAGTGCAATTACTCCAGAGCTTAGTAAATGAGTTCCATCATCCAATCATGTACAGGCAAAAATGCTGTTTTTTTTATATTCCTGGCATGTGATTGGTTATTCTTTGCAAAGTGAAGCTTTACTTAATTTATTAAGCTTTGGAGCAACTGCACTTTCAAAGTGCACAGTCTATTTGATGTTAGTAAATCAACCCCATTGACTAACATGCAAGGGAGTTTAAAGGCAGGAAAAAAAATAGCTAGACGCCCCTAGAAGCAGCTCCAAAACCATCCTGTGTGCATGGACACATAGGGGTGGATTTACTAAAGGCACATACACTGTGCACTCTGCAAGTGCAGTTTCTCCAGAGCTTAGCAAATGTACAGAAGCTCCGCTGACTTCCATCATCCAATCATGTGCAAGAAAAAATGCATATTTTTTTTTAATCTTCCTTGCATGTGATTGGGTATTCTTTGCAAAGTGAAGCTTTACCTCATTTACTAAGCTTTGGAGCAACTGCACTTTCAAAGTGCACAGTCTATTTGATGTTAGGAAATCAACCCCATTGGCTAACATGCAGGGGAGTTTAAAAGCAGGAAAAAAAACGCTTACGCCCCTAGAAGCAGCTGCAAAACCATCCTGTGTGTGAGTCCGTATGCTGCAGAGCATACTGGTCTATAAAATAAGAAAACCTAACACCGTCTATTCACTTTTGTCTGTCTAACGTGAAATCCATATGAATGTATATATGCTAGTGATAAGGGGGGGGGGGGGGCTGTATCTCCTCTGGTTCAGTTACTTTATGTCTGTGTGGTTTGAATAGACTTGAATAGCAGGAGAACTAAATATACAGACTACTCAGGCTATTCACAGCATAGCAGTTCATCACTGCAGAATATGTGGAGTAAGCAGCTTCTAGCACACCATCTGTTGGCTACAAGTGATAAACAAACCCAATATTACATATCTACATGGCAAAAAAAAAAGTAATAAAAAAAAATAATTTTTCTCAATAAAATAAAGAATGGAACTGCATAAGATTAGACACACTACAAGTTAAATCCCCCTCACAGGAAATCAAATAACTAAATGATAGACATTGGTATGAAACTCCAAAAGATTGTTGTTTTATGCAGTCAAAAAATAGAACAAACCGATTTAGAAGAAGAAAACTGAAGTAGCAAATAAGAATGACTTTCCTAACTAATAACAATCTTTTTTCACTCTTGTTCTAGAGCCGCTGTGTTATATCTTTTCCATCAGGGATTCGTACAGGCGCCTATGTGTTGGAATTGGTTGTGGAAGATTTCCCCAACAAAAACATTAATCTTACCTACTATGACCGAACAACGGTCTTTAAAAATAGTCCTTACCATCGCAAGATCCGAGAGGCACCAAACGACTCAGAAAAGAAGCGCTACTGGGGTCCTACAACTGATGAACCAGAGATAATTACTGATGAACTTTATGTAACAGAGGAAAATACAAGTCATCCCAATGCAGAAACCACTCATGTTCAGGAGACAACTGAGCAAATGTCACTAGAGACTGTCACCACCGCAGATAAAGCTACTACATTGAATTTAGCCAAGGCTTCACCAGACTATACAAACCCCTTGAGTATAATCCCTCTGCAGTTTATTGTGGAAGGTAAGTTAGGAGACAATTATTAACCAAAGATATTTTGTAACATAGACTGAAATTCACCAGTATTATATTGAGCAGGGGTCTCCAAACTTTCAAAAACAAAGGGCCAATTCATTGTCTTTTAGACTTTAGGGGGCCTGGACTAGGGCCAGTGGGAGTAGAAAATGTCCTGGCGTCCAATAAGAGTAAACAATTCCAATCATTGGTGTCAGTGGCAAGAATAGTGCCCCATTTCCGGCGACAGTTGGAGGAATAAAGCCCATCCTTGGTGTCAGTGGAAGGTATTCTGCCCCATTGTTGGTGTCAGTGGGAAGAATGTGTCCTTTCATTGGTGTCAGAAATAGTGCCCCATTGTTGGAGTCAGTGGAAGGAATAGTGGGGCATCATTGGTATCAATTATTTGGAATTGGAATTATGCCCCATCGCTGGAGTTAATGGAAGGAATGGTGCCCCATTGCTGGTGTCAGTGGGAGGAAATGTGCACTTTTGAAGGTGTCAATGCAAGGAATTATGCCCCATTGTTGGTGTCAGCGACAAGAGATATGCCCCATTGTTGGTGTCAGTGGATGGAGTAGTACCCCCAGAACAAGATAAAAGCAAGCGAAGGGGCCACAGTTTGCAGATCGCTGATATAGAGCAACCATGAAAGCAGTAAAGCTTTAGCCCAAGAGTGTATCTGGACCAGAGGGACACTTTGCTTTTTTCCAAACTGCAGCGTACCTTCCCTTTTTCATCATTCCTCTGTGTTTTGCAGGTAGAGTGTATGGCTCTGCTCAGGCTTTTGTATTTTATTGTGTATGTTGTACTGCAGTGGCGGCCACTCCATAAGGGGCACAGGGGTGCCGCCCCCCTAATTCATGTGCCCGGCCCTAATCTACATGGATTTAAATTTTTTTTTAAGCATGTAATTAGAGCCTGAGGCTCTAATTGGCTTCAAAAAATGGTTTGCTCATGGGGGGCAGTGCACTGCGCCTTGAGCCCACCAAGTTGTGTGACAATAGCGAATTAATATTCACTATTGTCTTCCTGATTCTTCTTCTGGTCAATCAGGAAGCAGGTCTTAAGACCCGATTGGCCGAGAGGAGAATCGACCGTATTGGACAGGAGCAGGGGGAGGTGCCGAGGAGGAGACGCAGAGGGAAGCTGCCCTTCGACCTGGATGGGTAAGTGCGGGGCTGATTGGCGGACGGACGGGCGAGCGACAGGGAGGGGGTTTAGGTTTGATCGAACAAATGGGGGGGAGGGTCGGGTGGTTTGTTTGCCGCCCCCCCAAAATAGAGCACCAGCCGCCACTGTTGTAACGCATAACAACGCATGTGTTATAACCAATAATGTCATGCAATGAGGCTTTTCTGATTTCTGCAGTGCAATATGCTGCAGATTAAAACACGAAGAATGGCTGTTTTTCTGTGCTTTTTATTGTGCTGTGGTGGCCAACAGAACAATGAAAATGCATGCAAACATGCTATAACGCATGTAAAAAAAGTGCACTAAAAAATGGAGAAACACAGCTACAGATAGATGTGAACCTGGCCTATGTATATCCAAAACTCTTTTTTTGTTTGTTTTATAAAGAGTATGAAAGGGTGGAAACCCTGTGCCTGAATTTAACAGGGATTGAGAGGAAAACCCTAAAAATGTGAAGGTACTATGATTCTGAGGCCTTGTTCACATGATCGACTAAGAGATGTAAATCCATTCAGTGGAGCTGTAGTTTTACCACCCCCTGACCGCCCACCTGATGACTGACATGGCTGTACACATGCTGTGGTGGCAATGCTCAATTTTGTAGCAAAAATGAAACAGAATGTTTAATTTGCCATGCAAGTCTATGGGACCGCAGAACAACTGTGTGCAAGACATGCGTTCCATGAATGGTGGACGGGCGGATGGTTTAAAGGTCCACTTCCTTTGCCACAATGTCCGCTGGCACATGCGGATCTTTAGGCAAAGAGGCAGAATGGCGGTTATGTAAACAAGGCAGATTGCCGTTCTGACATTAGGGAAGGGATGGAATTTGTGTAAATAAATTCCATCTCTTCCCCTAGTAAACGCACCTCACATAGTATAGTAAAGCACTGGTTAGGCACACAGTTAACACTTTGATTGCCCCTGAAGTTAACCCCTTCCCAGCCAGTGTTGTTAGTACAGTGACAGTGCATATTTTTAGCATTGGTCACCGTATTAGTGTCACTGGTCATCAAAAGTGTCAGAATGTCCGCCGCAATGTCGCAGTCCCACTATAAGTCAGTGATCGCTGCCATTACTAGTAAAAAAATGTATACAAATAAATAAGAATATCCCATAGACGCTATAACTTTTGCGCAAACCAATCAATATACTCTTATTGGGATTTTTTTTACCAAAAACATGTAGCAGAACACATATTGGCCTAAATTTATGAAGAAATAATATTTTTTGTTGGATATGTTTTATAGCAGAAAGTAAAAAATATTGTTTTTTTTTTTCAACATTGTCTGTCTTTTTTTGTTTGTAGTGCAAAAACAAAAAACAAAACGCAGAGGTCATCAAATACCACCAAAAGAAAGCTCTATTTGTCATTAAAAAAAAAAGACATAAATTTTATTTGGGTACAGCAGCGCACGCCCGCGCAATTTTCAGTTAAAGTAGCGCAGTGGCATGTTGCAAAAAATGGCCTGGTCATGAAGGGGTGTAAATCTTCCGAAGGTCAAGTGGTTAATATGAACTATTATACAAAACTATATAAGCTACCATGAATCATTTCCAGCATTTTAAGTTGGTAGGCCTTTTTTTCTCTTTATTAAAAAGACTTTAGGTGGAACAACAGGCTACTTACTGAAAAATTCCAAGCCGTGTGATAGACTTTTATCTCAACAGAGGTTCTCATCATCTTTCCTAGTCAAATATCCCCCAAGACACGGCCTGTTCTTCATCTGTTGTCAGATATGGAATGTTGAATATTATTATTATGTTGATCCTTAGTTTTGTGAAATTATTTTTTAATCCAAATCTTTTTTTCCATTATTAACAATAACATGTTTTTAATCATGCAGCCACTAGTCCAGCTCCATCCTGCACATTAGGCCAATACAGACCACTATTTCTTTCTCCAACTCCCAGTCATGGAACAATACTGCAGATCAATGCTGGGAAAAAGTTCCAACTCCACCTTACTGCACAAGCAGCATATGAAAGGTAAATCACACAACGTATGTATCCAGGACTTGTCATAAATGGGTAATCCAACATTAAGTTTAGGTTCACATCAATGCGGCTGCACTTGATACGTTTTTCAGGCACGTTTTGCAGTGCTTTTTTAAACCCATGTTTTTTATGCATTTTTGCATGCAGTTATCATGCATATTGCGGTTTACGTTTTTTCTCTTTAAATGCACTGTAAACACACTGTATATAGCTGGTTGCTAAGGAGGGAACTGGGAAGCCGGCCACTGCGTCCTTAACAACCGATGAGTCATCAGCTGTCAGCGGCTTCCCCGCTGTAGGCTAAATGTAAAAAAAAAAAAAAAATTTACAGGCAAAAAAATCCCTCAAAAAACGGCCATATCTTCGGGTCTAGTATGGATTCGGAGGGAACCCCCTACGCCAATATTTTTTTAAAAAATGGCATGGGGGCCCCCCCAAAATTAATACTAGACCCTTATCTGAGCATGCAGCCTGGTAGGACAGGAAAGGGAGGGGACGAGCAAGCACCCCTCCCTCCAGAACCACACCAGGCCGCATGCAATCAACATGAGGAGGTGGGCGCTGTGCCCGCCCCACTCTAAAGCACCTTGCCCCCATGTTGATGAGGACAAGGGTCTGGTATGGATTTTGGGGGGGACCCCACGCCATTTTTTAAAAAGATTTTGGTGTGGGGGGATTCCCTCTGAATCCATACTAGACCTGAAGGGTCTGGTATGGACCTGGGGGGAACCCCACGCCGTTTTTTCGCAAATTTTTTTGCCAGCAAACCCCCACAAAGCTTTATTTTTACATGGTGATCCTGTCTGTAACACACTTCCTGTACTAGGGGGACGACACTTACTGTACTTGCTGAAAGGAAGACAGTCATAAACTGGGAGTTTTGTCCAATCACAGGCTGGGGGTAGGGTGGTGACCTAGCTGTATTGCTTAACCACAGTAGAGAAAAGTCAGGTCACCAGCCTGGCTCAGCTGTCTTGTGGCTCTGACTCAGCAGTGCTGTGTAAATATGAGGACAGTATGTTGTGTCTGTGTACTTAGCAGTTTGCCTTGAGTTAGTGTTTAGAGGTGAAAATATCCTTTATGTTTTACAAGTCATAGAGAAGTAAATACGATAAACATGTATCAAAAGTCAAGGCCATCACCAAGCATAGGTCACATGGAAAATGTACAACCTTAATGGGTATATGGTGCCATTGGGGGAAACCATCTGGATTGAGTAATGCTGTGTACACACGATCAGAAAATTGGATGAAAAATACCACTTTCGATCGTATGACAATCTGATGGTTAGTACACAGCTTTCCAGAGCCGATCACCACAGTTCCTCTGATATTATCAGAAGGGACAAGCATGAAAAATGTTCTCATACAATACCAGCTCATACGATTTTCGTTTAATCCGCACAATTTTCGCCCAAAAATACAATACAAATGCACTACAATACATGACATCACTTTAGAATTTTTATTCTGTAGTAAGAGAATTTTCGTAACTTTAGTTACCTCCAGTGGCGGCCCATCCATTAGGCCCCTCTCTCCAGGCCACCCCCTATATGCAGTGGATAGATTCATGCATAGCATGAACCTATCCGCGGCCGCCCCCTTCAGCGGCCAAGGTTTTTTTTTTAAGCACCTAATTAGAGCCATAGACTCTAATAGGCTTCAAAATAGAGTGGGCTCGGGTCACAGAGGATGCGTCCGGAGCCCACCCAGGTGTGTTGCAACAGCGAATTAAACCTTTCCCTGAGCCCACCACACTGCTCTCACCGCCATGAAGCTCTGATGGAAGCTCTCACCGCCTGCATCCAGGGTAAGGACAGCAGGTGGTGGGGATGTTAGTGCTGTGCCACGCTGTGGGGGGGTAGTTGGCAGTTGTGCTAATGCCGCTCCACTAGCGGCTCCGGGGGGAGGGTTGTTTGCCGCCCCCCCCCCAAAAAAAACCCCACCAGCTATCACTGGTTACCTCTTCATTTTCGATATGAGACTAGCATGCAACAAAAAACGGATGGTCGTTCATCCGATAATCTCATCGTGTGAACGAGGCATGAGTCTTTAAAGTATATAGAAATGCCATTGATGAAAGGAGAGAAAAAAAGGGAAAGAAGACATAGTAACATATCTGTTTTATTTGCATGGATGATCTAGTGAACTTCCAAAAGGGAAACTTTGATACACTTTATAATACCTCTGTTTGTTTGTTTGGTGAGTGGTAAATGTTGCATTTTTCTTCTTTAAAGAATTACAGACTTCAAAGTCAGTGGGCTCCCTGGCATGACCAAGTCATTTACATCCACATCACTATCCGATATAAGGACTATGGTGGTGGAATGGACACCAACGGAGGATAATATAGACGAACACGTGCCTGTTTGCTTTGTGTCAGAAACTTCAAATTGGTCAGTATGGTGCTACCAAAATTCCAGTTATTTTATGTTGTTTTATCTATCTTCTGTGTTCTCAATCAGCTATGATTAGTACGGTCTGAACATAATTTGAGTGGATTGATTAGGTTGGCCCTCACACTAATTATTAGTAAATTGTGTCAGTCTGATGAATGAAAATCTCTCTGTATGGCCTGCTAAGGTCCTTATTTGCACATATTTTTATTGGAAATTGAAAGGACAAGTGGTTGCCTATGGTGTAAAATGTACTTTATATTTCTAATCTGCAACAAAAGTGGTTATCTCCTATGATGGTGTTCATTATTCCCCAGAATATAGATTATCCGGTAACATTTTATCTGACTACTTTTTGTACAATTGGTTTAATACAGGTTGCGTGCACAATTTTTAAATTTATTTTTAATATGATTATATTGAAGAATCTTTCAATATTTGAGAAGCAGTTCTAAGGACATATGATGATTGCGCTTGAAAACTACAAGTGGCTTGAATTAAAGCAGATCTAAAGCCAAAGTTTTTTTTTTTTCCTCAGTTTTGGATAGTTTTGGATTTGAAGTAGGGAAGATCAATTATAGCACCCAACAAATATCCAAAAGTCCAAAGTTTAGGGATAAAATTGGTTCACAGCAGAACAATTCCAATGCATTTGGGGTGTTAAACAAATCCCCCCTTCATCAGGGTTCAGGAAAGCCTGTTGTTACATGTCTTAACATTGGCATAACCATCCTTCTAAAACTGATCCAAAAAAGAAACCATAGTACAGATTTGTCTGGTAGTTACATATCTTAGTCCATTTAGGCACAGACAAAATTCCTGAGCCCTGATGAATGGGAAGTTTGTTTGGCCCTCCAAACACGTTGGATTTTTTTTTTACTGTGAATCAATTTATTCGATAAAACTTTGGACACTTGAATGTCTGTTTGGCACTCTAATTGGACTGTATATATGTGTTTTTTCAACTATATAGTTTAGTCTGTTTAAACCCGAACACGTATCAATTACACAGGTGCTGTGGCTGATTAAGGTGGTAATTAAACTCATTTGGTGCCTTATCTGCATTTAATTAGCCTCAGAACCCGTGTAATTCAAAGGTGTTCGCGTTTAAAGGGGTGAGGTGGCAACTCTATTTCTAAGTGGTGTCCCCCTTTTTGTGGAGTGTTGCCAAATCAGAGCTAGTGAGACCAAGGGTAATTTGATTGACCCGTTGAATATCTGTATCCAACACCTCGCTTTTACTTCATTTTTTAGTGCTGTATGTGTCCTGTCTGGGGAGGTTCATCCCTTTATTTGTCCTAGTGCCCATTTTTACTTGGAAAGAAAGTGATGAGAAATTCAAAACAATTAATGAAATTCAAAACCTGTATCAGTCAGATCAGCATGTGAAAAGATTGGTGTTAGACAGACAGAATTGGCTTATTAGGCTCTAGGAGGCTTCAACAAAATGGTGGCCGTCTGCACACAGACACCAACTCCCTATTGTATAAATGTAAATGAGATGGGAAAAAGATGACTTCAGCTCCTGTTCTCCACCTGTAGACAACTCCTCAGATGTGTTTCGCCCTTTACAGGCATTAATCGTAGAGCAGAATGAATCTGAGGAGCTCTGTACAGGTGGAGAACAGGAGTTGAAGTCATCTTTTACCCATCTCATTTATATTTATGCAACAGGGAGTCGATGTCTGTGTGCAGATGGCCATTATTTTGTTGGGAGAAATTCAAAATGTTACAGTTGTTACCAGAACAGGACATGGGAGAAAATCTTCCAATGGGGAGACCTGTTGCAGGTACAACTGGCCAAGAGGGGATATCTCCTCACTTTTTAAAGATTTGTTCTCACTTCCTGTTTTGTCTCTGGGACAGGAAGCTTGGGATAACATATACATTTATAAGAAATATGCACACACTATAGCTTGCAGTACTCAAAGATGTAAAAGCTAGATAAAGAGATTATCCTATAAGTCCAAAAAAGGATCCATAGACAAATAATAAGAGAGCTAGCACATCAATATAGATTTTTCTCAATGATTTGTATAATGTGAAGCCACTATACAAAAGGCTACTAGTGTAAACAGTACATTTAATGCATATTGTGAATAGGGAGGTTGGAAAGTACAATGATCAGAGTACAATTATTAAGCCGGCCACACATGGATCGAAATTTGGCCAGTTTAGCAGGGACTGGCCAAATTTTGAGGTCAATATATGGGCATTCTGGTTGTACACAAGTTGTTCTATAAATCGATCTGTCTACAACTAGCCTGTCGGGTTTTTCCAAAACAATCAGTACCACTGGCTATATCTTGCAACACTGATCAGTGTATACCACCGGGAAGTGTCCTCACCAGCAGAACACAATAACGCTGCGGGAGTGATTCCACCTTTCACATCAAATGTGTGGTTGGGGGAATCGGCACACTTGTTTTCTTTCAACCGGCTAGTTGAACAAAAAATATTTAATGTATGGCCGGCCTTAAAATTGATTAACCACTTTTAATAAAGCCCTTTCATCAAGTCTAGCCATGAAATTTTTCATTCCACATCAGATCGGCTCCTCTTTATTATCTGTATGTGCATTGCATTTTTTTTTTGGATGGTCTTAACTGCAGATAGTCTGATTATTATACCTTCCTGCCACTCTATTCACTATGCATTATGTACTGCTTACACTAATTGGCTTTTGTTTAGTGGCCTTAAAGTTGGCCATACATTGATAGAAATTCGGCCGGTTCAGCAGGGACCAGGCAAATTTCAATCCATGTATTGTGGTGGTTGTACAGAAGTCGGTCTACTGACTTCCAATCTCCAACAGCCTCCCCATTGTCAGAATACAAAGGCAGGAGGATTCCTCCACCAATGCTTATAATGACGGATGATTGGAGTAGGTGTATCTATGTGTATTATGCTTATTAGAAGTACACAATACAAATCTTGCGGAAACACTATATTGACATGCTATCATTTGTCATATGAAGGTAAAGAACATCTCTCCAGTGAGTTACTGACAGCAGAAAAATCCCCCTAACTTGGGATCCAACCATACCCTACTTTACCGAAACTTAAATTAAGTTGTCTTAGGATATAATATAATTTAAAATGAGTTGCAGTGTAGAGGAGTGTATGTCATTCAGTGGGATGGGAATGAGAAATTCCTAAATATGTTGTGCATCCTATGACTCTTAGGTCACGCATGGTGCAGCTGACCACCTAATCAACTTTTATTTTGTATCTTTGTCTTTTTTTCTTACAGGTACCATTCAGAAATGCGGTGTATTGTTTTAGTGGTTGGACCCTCAGAATTAGGTATTGTCTTCTACTGTTTAATATATAGTTGCAACAGAAAATGTAATCTGCCCATTTGGTTATGTTTAATGACAAACTTTCCAGCATTCTAGGCAGCAAACAAATGCTTCTATGGGCTGGAAATAAATCTTGATCTTATTGCTCATAATATAAATATACAATTTTAAAAATAGGAATATAGCAATTCAAATTTTAACACCTAAATTGTATGTGATACGATAGTATTTACCTGGGCAGAAAGAACAAACAAACCAACAAGATCCACTAAGAGACTTGCATAGTACCTAGAATTTAATGCAAACGTTTGTATTTCATGCAAACATTAAAAAAACATTGAAAAATAAAAATGAATTAAATCGGTAAGACCACAGTTTTTTGACAATTCAAAAGATTCAGAATAATATAAATGACTTTTACTTGTTATTTTTAAAGCTCTCCCAGAGTGCTCCAAATTGACTTTGTTTTATTTTATTTGTGACACAATTTATTTTTATTTTGTTCTTCCTGAAAACCCTTTGGATCAATAATGCAGAAACATTTACCTGAATGAGCTTTTAGCATTTTTTAACACTTTACTCTTTCCTACCCAGTTGACACCACCTTAATATGCCATGAGAACACCATGACTTTGATCGTTGCTAAGTCAGCAGATGCTCAATTTAATAACACCCAGTTCCGCCTGAATGATCCCAAGTGTCTGGTTAGCTCCAACAGCACCCACCTTATAGCAAGTGTTGGATACAACTCCTGTGGAACAGAGATTGAGGTAATGTGAAGGAGTCATTCTGGTTAGTAGAACAGTACTTTCTATGTTTCACCTTTGCTTGGAGCTGAAGGCAAAATTCAAATTTTAGTTTTTGGCACACGTTACTCGTAGAAGTGGTTTTCAGATTTATTTTATCAGAATGGTACCTATACTAAATAAAAACATATTCAAATAAGATAAAGTGGTCATAGTATACAGCTTAAAGCATATGTTAACCCAGTTACTAAAATTTCCTACAGTGTATACTTTCACATGTTAAATGTTATTTTAGAAATTAATTCAAATTTTTTTAAATCTGCAAATTTATATTCAAATAACATTCAGTAACCTTGTATGAAGGTCCTTATTCAGACACTTCCTGTTATACTCTAACAGTCTATTCCTGTCCTCCAATTGCGCTCTTGCATTGTCAAATGGGTTTTTGATGGCGATTATTAATGGCCATTTCAACACATAAACTGAGAAATGTCATGCAGTCAATACTGGAGCCCATGTGGGCAGAAAGTAGCTGCAAAGTGAGGGCAGGAGATGGCATCACTGAGAGAAAAAAAAAACGGATTAAAAAAAAAAAGTAGAAACAAGAATTTTATTTTAGAAAAATAAAAGTTTTTTTTTGTTTTATCATATATAGTGGTTTAGCAAACTAAATGGTAATATGGTCAGGGTTACTTCTACTTTCAGGAGCTAGATCATACTTTACTTGTCCAAATTAGCCAGCTGACAGTTCTGCAAGAGCTCCCCAAGGTCATATGTAAATGACCAAAGGTCCCAAAGCCTCCACATGACTGTGTTGGCAGTGGAACTACTCTCACCATACTCACGACATTTTGTAACACTCTGATGATTCTGTACCGTAGGCATCTATAGTGTCTACCATCTACTAGCTAGATTAATAACTTTTTGCCCACTACAGATTTCTTTTAAAGGCCATCATTTACCCAAAACTCAATATTTCTCAGTTTCATTTGAAATTCACTGGGTTCCAGCAGGGAACCCTAAACTGTAGATTTTTCAACTGAAATCTTAACTCCATCACATCATGATGTAACTTATATTCGACAGTAGTGTCATTTAGTCCATGTTTTTTTTCCCCATATGCTGTATATGGAGAATCAGCAAGTGACAGTTGGTATCATTGCTGCTAGATAATATTATGACCCGATAATATGTTGATAGATACAGGGAATTGTCTCCTTTAGTATGGCTGAAAGTATTTTTTTCTTTTGAGATACCCCAAACTAACTAAGCCATTTAAAAAATCCATACAAAAACCTTTGGAAAATGATTACATTACATAATATTTTAAAAATTGAAAGAAAGTGCCAGTCATGTGCATGGCTGTATGTATATCTGTTTGTGTCAGTATTTGTGGCATTGCCTATTTTGCTTTTATATTTTCCAGGAAACAGAAGAAAATATAGTGTTCAAAAACACAGCCACTTCCTATGACGCGTCCATTATTATCACAAGACAAAATGGGATTTCTATCCCCTTTAACTGCTCCTTCCCTAAAAAGAACCGAGTATCGGCTTCATTCCGTGCCCATAAGTCGGATTACGTGTTCTCTGAGGCCGGCTTTGGTAATTTCACCTACAAGTTCCAGTTCTTCACAGACAGTCGATTTGTGGATGTGGACACCCAGTCTCCTCTGGAGGTCGTACTGAAACAACTGTTGTATATGGAGATTCAGGTTAATTCATCATTGTCCAATGTCCAATTATTTGTGGAATCTTGTAGGGCCACACCACATGACAATCCATCTGATCCCGTCTTCTACGACATCATCCAAAATGGGTACGTTTTATTATGTTTTAAATATCAGTTTTTATTATCTTTGTTTTAAAAATTTCCTGGCTAATTTGATCATGGGAAAATAATCAGCATCGAAAATTGTGTCTGATACTTATTTTGTTGTATGTATATACAGGCTTTGGAAGTATTTATTGTGTCAAAAAAGAAATATCCAGATGTTGCTTTCTCATAGGGAAACTATATACACACACATCTGTATACAGTCATCTGTATGGACACAGCATTTCTTGTCTACATATCCACCTTGGCAACAAATAGAATTTGAACATTTGCAACTGGTTACAGTGCTTGCTGTTGTTTTTTTTTTGTTTTTTTAGTTGAGGCAAAGATCCCAGCATTATTATTTGGGCAATTATTCAAGCTGCCCCTGGCTACCTTAATTTTTCATGTTGAGGAGACTGGTCACCCTAGTTGGCCTTCCAGTTTCAAAAATAGTTCTGCAGGTTATATGAGAGGTATATGAGCTCTGCAGACTCATCCCCCCACATTATAGTAGGATGTACTCTAGAATTAATTCCTGAGTTTATCTAGCAGATTCCTATCCATGCAGAGGCCTTACAAGTGGTCCTTTTAGACACCTTCAAAGATAAAAACTGATGGAAGCTCCAACCCAATAGTAAGTATTCAGAATGTTTTTTATTAAATGTAGAGGTCAACAAGGAGGAATCCAATGTGTTTTGGGGCTACAAAAATCCACCTTCATCAGGACAGGGAAGTGGTATCTCTGAAGTCAGGATTGCTGTGAGTGATATTAGAGACAGGAAATCTCTATTCTGTTCCTGCCAAACTGCTGGCCTACATGAGGAATAGAATATTCTTGTTGCAACAGTCAAGACTTCAGAATTACCAGTTCTCAGCACTGATGAAGGGGGACATTTGTAGTCTTCTAACCGCATTGGCTTGCTTTTGTTGACTGTCACTTTTAAAAAAACATTCTAGACATTTATAAGCTGGGTTGCGCTTCCATCACTTCTTATATTTGATGATCAACCCCCTGCGCTGCTAAAGAATGAAGATCCTGACCCTGCATGATGGCTTCACACGGGCTTCAAAAAAAAAAATTTTAACCACCAGGACTAAGCTAAGTAAAAAAAAAAGTTTCTCTGGGGAGTTGGGTAGAGGGTTAAGCCCATATCATCCTATAGAGGGCAGAAAAATGCCTATTTGTACAATGTTGCTCCCTTGCTAGTTTAATGGGCCAAGTGTCACTCAGTTATTGCTATGAGGAGTTCTAGATCTATAAAAGCCACAGGAAACATAAGGGAACCAAACATAACACACTGGCATTGTGTAGAAATCTTCTTTAATGTTGAAATAATAGAACAAAATATTGCACTCACATTTTAAGAACCTATGCAGTAACTTATAAGCAATTTGTTGCTGATTTAAAGTTCTCCTATTATTGCTGTTGCAGGTGTATAAAGGATAACACGGTGGTGGTTTATCCCGGATCAGGAACACAGTACAGGTTTGCAATGGAGGCTTTTGCATTCATTGGAAATTATCCAGAGGTAAGCACACTGGAGCTGAGTACTGATATACTGTATATACAAATCAACAATTTTTAAAATGTAACCTATTTCTCTTAATAACCCCCCTCCTCCCCATGAGTACTCCATCCCCCTCCCACTCTTTTATTTACATGCCCTCAAAGAAAATACGCTATCCTTTTCCTCTAAGTCACATGCAATACATACTGATTGCGCAATCTCCTTTTAAAAAAAGGCCAGCTATGGCTACAAGGGGCAGCCAAAACAATCAAATCAAATTATATCCAGCCAGGTAAGCTCTCGACTACATATTGTACATATTGGTAAACCCAAAGTAGATTGTACAATCAGACTATAACATGCCATCTAACTACTGAGCAAAAGCTCAAAGACATTTATGCCCATGTTGCTTTTAGTGTTCACAAAAATAATTGTTGGAACCATTCAGGAAAACAATTGTCCATTGGCTGAAAGAAATTCCAACTTGGCTAAAGACTTATTTTAGCCATTCTGATGTCACGCTTATTTGCAACCTGGAAATCACCTGATCAGACAAAAAATAGCAAGACTGGAAGAAGGCCATCTTATGTCCTTAAAGTGTACCTACAGCAAACTTCTTTTTTTTTCAATGGAGTAGAAAAAGATTAAAACCCAGTCAGGTTCGCATTGCTGCCTGCACACCCATTAGCTGGATTTACCTTCACTTTTTGTCCTGGTGAAAAACAGGGATAAAAGGGACATCTTGCAAAAGTTACACTTGTTCTGGGGACAACTAGGAGTGCACTAGGTTCATTTTGAAGAAATTTCCTATTGTGTCTCCAGAGCCAGAAGTGAAGAGAAATCTCCCCTAATGGCACAAATATGACAATAACCCAGACGGTGGTTTTAACCATTTCCTACTCAATCCCAAATAAAAAAAGTGTTAGCTTTAGATATACATTGAATGTATTTTTTTTAAGTGCAAGCAATGCAAATAACTGAATTCAGCCTAGTTTGCAGTCCTTGTACAGCAAAGCTGGAGTATGAGAGGAAGGCGCCAATAAGTACTGCATAGAGAAATCTCTGAATTATTGTTCAATCTTGTAAAAACTGTTTTTATGTTATCTCTCAGTTGGCTGTTCATTTTTATCTTGGTATTTTTGCCTGAGGTTCTGTTTTAAATTATGCCGTATGTTTCAGGTTTATATAAGCTGCACAGTTATCTTATGTAAGATTGGAGCTACAAATACTCGTTGCACCCAGGGCTGTATCACAAAATCAGTGGAAGCTTTCAGCAATCACAGAGACAGAAGATCTTTAGTATCTGAATCGCAGCAGCACTTTATCTCTCAGGGCCCTGTAATAATGAAGAGAGAGATTCCGACTGACAAAGGTGAGAAGAAACTCAAATATTGAAGTATATAAAGATACATTTATAATAACACTGAATCATAATTCAGTCTACCCAATAGTGATGTCTAACTTACTAATGGAGTCTGGTCGCTCAAGGGCTTCTTATATTTCTTGCGGACACCATTGGCAAGTTTTCAGAACTGATGGTACATAATTTAGCCCACTGAGAAGCTTTTGCTGTTGCCAACAATCTTGGGTTGGTACCAGGTTTCCTACTGCATTTTCCACAATATTGAGTAGATAAAGATTCCAACAAGATGGGTGGGCCCTCCTTGTGATGGCTGCAGGGAAGGGGGGGAGGAGTGCAGGCCAAAGAGATCAAGCACAGGAATCTCACCAGTGCAGCCCTACTAGATAATGGAGACCATCAGGTGGTTTGATATTTCAACATCTCCAAAAATATCCACAAAAAAAACAGTTTTCCTTAAAAAACAGAAAAATATATATATTTAGTTACATAGATACCTTGTCTTAAGTTCAGTGCTTGCAAATTGGCTGCAGTGGGATTCATTTAAGGCCCATGAAGTCAACTTAAAAATAGGGCAAAAGATTGTAAGAGTAAAATACTAATAAGGGTAAAGGCAATAAATGTTTACACATTTTGATTACAAAATAAAGTCAAGCTTTTCTATTAGATCAGAGATCATATAACTTGTGATAGATGTATTTGTTATTGGTGATGGTCCGTTGAGTATTTATGACACTATACAACACTAATTCCACTTGTGTCCTGTCCTGATTTTGTATCAATTAAAAGAGTCCATTGGTCACATCATATGCTTTCATTTTATAACATCAGCATTGTAATACCAGTATAAACAATAGTTATTTTTCACAATCCAGTAAAAGCTTACATGAAAAATCTCCTTTTATGTTGTATGTTGAGTGCTGCCTGTTTGCTGGCCATCCCTTTCCATAATTTCCTAGATTACCTGCATGGTTTGCAGTGTCTCCTCGGCTGTTTACTTTAATATTCTAAGGACTACATATCCCATGGTACCTTGTTGGCTGCGTGAAGTGCTTCCTGTATTGACTCCGCCTCCTGAAACTCCTCCCCTCAGCACCTCAGTAGTTCAGAATGCAGGCTCTGTGATATGTGTGACACAGCAGTGCCTACCCACGTGTCACAGAATTCAAGGAAGTAAATGTGTGGGGATCTTCACAAAGTAAATTTACAATCTTCAAAATCATTCAGGTTCTTAGGAACAGACTAGACAAAATTGAAATACAAAGTGGAAATGAATATATGATTTAAAATGTTGACCATAGATATGCTTTACAGTGACCCTGTCATTAGGAAAAATGATTGCAAAGAGGCGTACCTGGAAAATAAGCAACCAGAATCCTGGTACATTCAGTAAAAATTTTCCCCTGAGGTCCGCAGAAAAACCGACATTCTGAGAGTGTTGATAACCTGGGTCCCTCGTAGCTCTCACTGATTTTACCTGCTGACCTCCACATCACTGCTTTATCCTGTAATGACAAGGAAGTTGACAGTTGTGGGGGACAAAAGAGATCAATTCCCCCTGAGGAATCAGTTTCCCAGTGGATTTGGGAGGAAGATTTTTGCTGAACGGAGGCGTGTTCTATCATTTAAATAGTCAGTTTTGCAAAATGCTGTAAACTGTAGAATCCAGTTGGATTTGTTTACGTAGACAGAACAACGATGGGTGGTTTTTCAACATTTTCTGAGGGATACTGTGGTTTGCATATTGCTAGTTTCCTGGCTAAATATGACTCTTATTATTTTCTATAGTTTCTCATTCCTGTTCTGTCGGCAGGTGTAGAGAAAACCTCCTCGGTAAATGGGACCACACTGGTGATTGCATTATCAGGAATGGTCACTGTGGCGCTGATCTCCATAACAATCAATATCTACATGAAGAGAGCCAGAGCAGCCGGATACCAGAGACTTAATACACAAGATTTCTGATCTCTTGGAGCAAAAAGGAACTTTACTGCAATACGTGTAAATTATAGATAAATTATTAAGTGTTAAAGTGTACATTTCATATTTCTAATATGTGTTTCTTGTACTATGTGCTTGTGTTAAAATCTATTCTGTTTTAATGTCTACCATCCAAGTCCCTTATGGAGACCTCTGCAACATACCTATCAAATGAAGCTGGTCACTTCTCCTTTCTATTTTCCATATTTTGGGGTTCACTTAACAACTATACCTTCTCCCTTTTTTTACATTTTTTAAAAAATTTTTTACATTACTATACCTTCTCCCTTTTTTTACATTTTTTTTCATTTCGGTTTACCCACAATTCTTAGCGGTTTCTCTCTGTATAATAGTTTTCATAGCCCCAGGCCGCCATAGAATGAATCTGACATTTGATGTTTGTATTTATATTTTCATTGGAAACGCCTTGATGAGGCCTTTTATTTTTCAATGTCTATACTTGTATGTGTGAAAACGAATAAAACTTTATTTTTAAAAAAGTATCCTGTTCTCTTTTGAATTGCTATCTTTGAATTGTGATCCTGCCAGCCCCCCTGCTTTCCTATTTCAAACTGAACATGTTAGGCATGGGAAGCACATCTATCCTAGTGTGGTCAGTTTTCTAGCTGTGCTGGGAGCACAGCCTCTCTGTCCTCCAATGGACAAGACTTATTCTAACACGCCCCCCTGCACAGCTAATCTCTGGGAAGATCAGTGTACTGCTGTATCCCTGCCTCCTGCTGACACGGCCCCCTGCAGTTTCCACCCCCACCTCTCCAAGCCCCTTATGCAGCTGAGAACAGAGGTCATGGGATCACTTTTAGGAAAAAAATTTTATATATATATACACACACACACACACACACACACACACAATCATTTTGCCTTGCATATCTATTTTAAACTAAATTGGTGGTTTTACAAGGTAAGGGTTCACATAGACTTTAGGGATCAATAAGAAACTATCATTTGTTTAAACATCAGTGAAGCTTAGATTTCTTTCCCAATATTTTGATCATTCTAAATGCCCTATGGGCTCATTCACATTTGCAGCAGCCCTTGCCATCCCTCAGAAAAGCAATCGACAATAGATCACTTATTAGACGTGCTTGAAAGACAGTGAGGAAGCTCTTCACTGCCTGGTGTAAGGCGGATCTTGCTTGCTCATGCCGATGCTGCTTACTAGTATCTCTCATGTTTCAGCAATCACATTCCCTACAAGTTTCACATTTTAGCTGAAGCTCTGATGAATGGAAATTGTTTCCCTCCAAAACGTGTTGGACTTTTTTTAGTGCAAATAATTACTCTGGACTCTTTTTTTTTTTTTTGCCCTGGTGCTCCTCCCATTGGTGCATGTTTTTCTGGCAATCTGCTGGGTACCCAATGAAAAGGTACCGGTGAGGTCTTGGAATTTATTTTTCTTCTCACTACATTGTATGCACTCACATCAAAGTCCCAGCATCTTTTGGATGCTTTATCATTCATCGGATCCTTCGTTTGAATAGGCTGCCTTAACACAACACAAAAAGTTAGCCCAGCACACGAGGACAATAAACAGTGAAAGGGTCATTTGGGTTACAAGCAGTACAGATGGCACCTGAGTGTGATGTAATAAATGCTGGCCCAGCTCTCTGTATATATGTAATTTACTCATTAGATTAACATTTTGCCTAAGAAATCTCCATGTTTACAGGAAAACTCTGTTTAGTTTTTGTGTTCTTTCAATAAAAAGTGCAATATTACAAGTATGTTGTCATATTTTTTTAGGTAGTTTTTTAATGATTTTCACCAAAGAGTGAGATATTTTTCCTATTGAATCTTAGGTGAAAATATGTGAATCTTGGATATAAGTTGTGTGGATCTTGGGTGAAAACACTGATATATAGACTCCAAATGCATTGCAAATGTATTAATGAGTAAAGAGCAAAAATCCAGGCTAGGAACCAACCAAAGATCTTAAGTTCAACTCCACTTTTGTGACAAATTTGACACTGCAATATAAAATAAAAAAAAAAACATCATCAATAGTATTTATCTGTAGACCTCAGCAGACATTTCATTTGATAACATAAGGGTCAGTCTATAATTATCAATGAAAAGATCAACAACCATTTTTTTTTTAAGGAAAATATTCTTAGCATGAAAAAGTAAAGCAATGCATCTACCATATCTAAAAAATGGCCAGCTGCAGTATATTATTTTTGTTCTTGGCCAGTCCCGTGCTGCCAACTTCTTCTGATGTCAGGCTATCTCTTTGGGGTTGCTGCTGTTGGTTATGTGATAAGATTAGGCACTGAGATCCTGAAGAATGTAAAATTCAGCTTTACTTGCATAGGAGAACAGCATTACAGCAGAGCGCAGAGAGAAAAAAAAACTTTCTTCCTGTGCAGAATATACAAGCATATATAAACATACAACCACTAGTATATCACTACAGCACCATCTATAGTTCAGAGTGCATAGTACATGCTGTTGCTCATCCACAGTCATCTCTTCTGACAAATGTCAAAAAACACCTTGCCATTGAGTATCCCTAAGCAGATGATACTTTACGTCAATGTTCTTTTTTCTAGGATTGACCCTTTCTGATTGTGTCAGCTTTATACATCCCTGGTTGTCTTCAAAAATGGGAATTGGTTTTGACATGTCTACACACGTCTATTAAAAGTGAATCCACTTTGCTTCTTGACATGCCTGTGCTACTGCAATGTACTCAGCTTCAGTTGAAGATAGTGAGACAGTCTCTTGCTTTCGGCTAGACCATATTATGGTCCCTTCCCTATATTGGAAGACGTAACCACTTGTAGATTTGCAGTCTCCATTCTCCAGCCCAATAAGCATCCACATACCCAAGTTGCCAAAGCTTCATCTGAATTGTTCCTTTTAGGTACTGTATCACCCTTTTTACTGCGTTGCAGTCGCAGTGACAGAGTGCATTTTTCTAGACAGTAGGCCCACTGCTGCAGCTATGTCTGGTCTTAGCACGCTAGCAATGAATAGCAGCCTTCCAATAGCTCTGCAGTACATGCCATTATTGGGTAGCAAGTTTTCTGCTTCATTGCTCTTTTGGTAGCCTGGTTCCATGGGTGCTTTTACTTCTCTTGTATCTTGCATGTGGAACTGTTCCAAGACTTGGGCAATTTTATGACTTTGGTTGAGAAGATAACTCGCTGTATATCTTCTTCCCTCTCTATTTGGATTCAAAGATAGCGGCTGCTAGCGGTTATAAGATAGCGGTTTGCGCAAAAGTTATAGCGTCTACAAACTGGTTTATATGCTGGATTTTTTATTTTTATTTTATACTAGTAATGCCGCGTACACACGAGCGGACTTTCCGGCAGACTTGGTCCGACGTTCTTCCCGCCGGACTTTTCGGCAGACTACCGCCGGACTTTCTGAACGGACAGACTTGCCTACACATGACCGGACTTTCCGGCAGGCTGGGTCCGCCCGTCTTTCTGACGGACTTTCGCCGGAGTTACGGCGGACTTTCAGAATATACGGACTTGCCCACACATGGACATGGATTTTGAACATGACTCAAGTACGACGGGACTAGAAAAGGAAGTGAATCTCGCCGCTTTTATCGGCGAGATTGACACCTTGCGAGCCCCGTCGTGGGGCATCCCAGGCCCTTAGGTGTGGCATGGATTTTAAGGGGAACCCCCTACGCCAAAAAAACGGTCCCCCCCAAAATCCATACCAGACCCCGATCTGAGCACGCAGCCCGGCCGGACAGGAAAGGGGATGGGGGTGAGCGAGGGCCCCCCCTACCAGGCCGCATGCCCTCAACATGGGGGGTGGGTGCTTTGGGGGAGGGGGGGCGCCTTGCGGGGCCCCCCCACCACAAAGCACCTTGTCCCCATGTTGATGAGGACAAGGGCCTCTTCCCAACAACCCTGGCCGTTGGTTGTCGGGGTCTGCGGGCGGGGGGCTTATCGGAATCCGGGAGCCCCCTATAATAAGAGGGCCCCCAGATCCCAGCCCCCCACCCTAGGTGAATGAGTATGGGGTACATGGTACCCCTACCCATTCACCTAGGGAAAAAGTGTCAATAATAAAAACACACCACACAGGTTTTTGAAGTACTTTATTAGACAGCTTGGGGGGGTCTTCTTCCGGCTTCAGGGGTCTTCTTCCGACTTCGGGGGTCCCTCCGGTTCCTCTTCTCCCGGTGTCCGGTTGGTTCTTCTCCGCTCCCTCTGGCCTCTTCTCCCGGTGTTCCAGTTCTTCTGCCGGCTCCTCCGCTGTCTTCATGCCGCTCTTTTGCCAGCGGAGGCCCGGACTTCTGGCCTGTGGCTTCTGGGCTTCTTCTCTTCTTCCCATGTTGACACGACGCTCTCTCCGGCTGGAATGCTCTCTGAGAGCTCCGATGTGATTTATATAGGCGGAGACCCCGCCCCCTTTTGCCGTCACAGTCCCTGGGCATGCTGGGACTGTGACGTTTTAGGGGGCGTGGTCAACCCGGTGCGAGCGCGAGATGCAGTACCCTGCCCTTGCGTCATATCTGGTTCGTCGGACCAGCATCCAGACGCATACAGATGAACGGGCTTTCCGTCAGGAACTGAGTCTGGCGGACTAAGATTTGAAGCATGCTTCAAATCTAGGTACGGCGGACTTTTGGGAAAAAAAAGTCCGCCGGAGCCTACACACGGTCGGATTGTGCGGCGGACTCTGGTCCGCCGGACCAAGTATGCCGGAAAGTCCGCTCGGGTGTACGCGGCATAATGGTTTTTGGGTTTAATGACTCTTTAAGAACTGCCACCTGTGTTTTTAATCCTTCAAATGCTAACAAAAATGTTGATATAACAGAAGTAGTCCCAAGGATTCACAAGATAGGTGCTTATCCATTTGAAGCATACATGACAGTCATTGTCTCTTCACTCTCCCCCCTGCCGGAGGAGTACCGCGATTTTAGCAATGAATTTGACAAAGGTCAAGCCGATACTTTGCCTCCACACCGGTTGTATGATTGCGCAATTGACCTTCAACCTGGTGCCGAACCCCCTTGTGGCCGGGTTTACCCTTTGTCGGTCTTGGAAGCTAAGGCCATGGATGAGTATGTTGCAGATACACTTTCTCGAGGTTTCATCCGCAAATCCTCGTCTCCTGCTGGTGCTGGTTTCTTTTTTGTGAATAAGAAGAGTGGTGAACTGAGACCTTGTATCGATTATAGGGGTCTCAGTCATTTCACGATTAAGAATGCCTATCCCATTCCTTTGATTATGGAGTTATTTGACCTCCTCAAGGGAGCAACGGTTTTCACGAACCTTGAGAGGGGCATACAATCTTGTCAGAATTAAGGAGGGCGACGAGTGGAAAACTACGTTTAATACCAGATCAGGTCATTATGAGTATCTCGTAATTCCTTTTGGCCTTTGTAATGCTCTGGCAATTTTCCAGGAGTTCATTAACGATGTCCTCCGAGATTTGTTGCAGTTATGTGTGGTGGTTTATCTTGACGATATCCTCATATTTGCCAAGTCCCTGGAGAGCCACCACACAGATGTCCGTCGTGTGCTCCAGAGACTAAGAGAGAATAATCTCTATTGTAAATTGGAAAAGTGCGAATTCCATTGTGAACAGATTAAATTCCTGGGCTATGTCATTTCCACTGCTGGTTTTTTGATGGACACAGAGAAACTTTCAGCGGTCCTACAGTGGCCTCGACCCGTGGGTTTACGTCCTCTGCAGCGTTTTCTTGACTTTGCCAACTGTTATCGGAAGTTTATTCGTAACTTCTCGTCTCTGGTCAAGCCCCTGACTGATATGACCAGGAAAGAAGGCAATCCACAGAGTTGGTCTCCGGAGTCCATTGAGGCCTTTGAGAGTCTCAAGGCTGCCTTTGTTTCTGCTCCTGTGTTGGCACACCCTGATCCTACGTTGCCTTTTATCCTAGAAGTTGATGCTTCTGAGACTGGAGTTGGCGCCCTTCTGTCTCAACGTCCTAACTCTGAGTGCGCTATGCATCCGTGTGGCTACTTTTCCAAGGAATTGTCACCAGCAGAGTGCAATTACGAGATTGGTGACAGAGGGCTGTTGGCGATCATTTTAGCCCTGAAAGAATGGAGACATCTCCTTGAAGGTACCACTGTGCCGGTTCTCATTCTTACTGACCATAAGAATCTCACATTCTTGTCTGAGGCTAAGTGCCTCTCTCCCAGAAGGGCGCGATGGGATCTTTTCTTGTCGAGTTTTAATTACATTGTCTCATTCTTACCCGGTACTAAGAATGTAAGGGCTGACGCCTTGTCACGACAATTTTCCTCCACTTCCAAGATGGAGTCGGTTCCGGTTCCTGTGATTCCTCCTGATCGTATTCTGGCTATGGTTCGCACCAGTCTTACTTCTCCTTTGGGTGACAAAATTCTTGCTGCTCAGGTCAATGCCCCTCCTGAGAAACCTTGTGACTGCTGCTTTGTTCCCGAGAGTCTCTGTACTGCTGTGCTCCAGACTTACCATTCTCCCAAGGCTGCTGGCCACCCTGGGAAGAATCAACTCTTTTGGGCTATTTCACAACAATTCTGGTAGCCTAGTGTACGTGCTGATGTAACCGCCTTCGTAGCTGTCTGTTCCATGTGTGCTCAGAGTTATGCCCCATACACACGGTCGAACATTGATCGGACATTCCGACAACAAAATCCTAGGATTTTTCCGACGGATGTTGGCTCAAACTTGTCTTGCATACACACGGTCACACAAAGTTGTCGGAAAATCCGATCATTCTGAACGCAGTGACGTAAAACACGTACGTTGGGACTATAAACGGGGCAGTAGCCAATAGCTTTCATCTCTTTATTTATTCTGAGCATGCGTGGCACTTTGTGCGTCGGATTTGTGTACACACGATCGGAAATTCCGACAACGGATTTTGTTGTCGGAAATTTTTATAGCCTGCTCTCAAACTTTGTGTGTCGGAAAATCCGATGGAAAATGTGTGATGGAGCCTACACACGGTCGGAAATTTCCGACAACAGGGTCCTATCACACATTTTACGTCGGAAAATCCGACCGTGTGTACGGGGCATAAGACTTCACAACACTTTCCAGTGGGCCTCCTACAACCCATACCCAATAGAGAGAGGCCCTGGACCCACCTGTCTATGGATTTCATTGTGGAGTTACCCAACTCCCAGGGCAACACAGTTATCCTTATGGTAGTTGACCGGTTCTCGAAAATGTCGCATTGTATTCCACTCAAGAAGTTGCCTACTTCTAAGAAACTGGCTTCTATTTTTGCTCAGGAGATCTTCCGCTTACATGGGCTATCCAAGGTGATTGTCTCAGACAGGGGTAGTCAGTTTGTGTCCCGGTTCTGGCGAGCCTTTTGTGCACAGTTGGGTATTCAGCTTGCTTTCTCCTCTGCGTATCACCCGCAGTCTAATGGGGCAGCAGAACGAGCCAATCAGTCCTTGGAGCAATTCCTACGTTGCTATATTTCTGACCATCATAACAACTGGTCAGACCACTTACCGCGGGCGGACTTTGCTCACAATAGTGCCTTGAATTCAGCTTCCTGTTTGTCCCCGGTTATGGCGAATTATGATTTCCAACCTTCCGTGTTGCCTGCCTCGTTTGTTCTGCAGAGTATTCCTGTGTTAGAGGAGCATCTCCGTGGCCTTCGTTCCACTTGGGCACAAGTTCAGGAGGCTTTGTGACATGCTATTGATAGGTACAGACTCCATGCTGACCGCAGACGCCTGCCTGCGCCTTCCTATCAGGTTGGGAACAGAGTCTGGCTGTTGTCACGCAACCTCTGACTTCATGTTCCTTCTTTGAAGTTTGCACCTCGGTTTATTGGGCCTTTCCATATCCTTCGCAGGATTAACCCAGTGGCTTACGCGTTGGACCTTCCTCCTAGCATGCGCATTTCTAATGTGTTTCATGTCTCCTTATTGAAAACTTTGGTCTGCAACCGCTTTACCACCTCGGTGCCACGTCCTCACCCTATACAGGTTGAGAACCATGAGAAGTATGAAGTACAATCCATTGTTGACTCCCTTAGGTTCCGTGGGCGCATACAGTACCTGGTGCATTGGAAGGGGTACGGTCCATGATTTCCATAGATTTCATTTCCCCTCAAGCCCGGTGGACCTCCAAGGGGGAGGGGTCGTTGAGGAGGGGGTACTGTCAGGGCTTGGCTCAGCCCTTCCTTCTCTGAGCTGGCCGCTCAGCTATCGGCTAATTGCCAGCTCCTTTCTCTCCACAGTGACTCAGCTGTTGATGATCTGCTCGTCAGTCTTGGCTACTTAAAGCCGTCCAGCTCACTTCATCTCTGCCTTCGCCTTTGGTCACATCTCAGAGACTTTCTCCTGCGTTCCTGTTGAAGACTTGCTCGGCTGACATCCCTTCTGGCTCCTGATTCTACTTGCTGTACGACTACGTTGATCTTTGGCTCTCTGACATTGGCATTGGCTGACTACCCGATCTGGTTACTGAACTCTGGCTATGTATTGACTATGCTTACTCTGTTTACCTTTTTATTATTATTAAATAAGTGTGAATAACTGTACTTCTGTCTCGGTCTGATTCATGGTTTCTGACAGGCAGTGCTGGAAAATAATGGTGGCCACACAAAATATTGACACTTTGGGCCCAATTTGGACATTTTCACTTAGGGGTGGACTCACTTTTGTTGCCAGCGGTTTAGACATTAATGGCTGTGTGTTGAGTTATTTTGAGGGGACAGCAAATTTACACTGTTATACAAGCTGTACACTCACTACTTTACATTGTAGCAAAGTGTAATTTCTTCAGTGTTGTCACATGAAAAGATATAATAAAATATTTTCAAAAATGTGAGGGGTGTACTCACTTTTGTGAGATACTGTATATACTGTACAGCATATATACTGTATATATATTGTGGAGATGAAACCCCATGTCACATGTGCATATGAGCAGTGTATGCCTGATTTTGGTAGGCTTGCTAATTGCACACCTGTGCACTGGCTTCATAATCATCCCAGGAATAGAGGTCAGTGCTCATCTTTAGAGACAGCTCCGCCCGGCAGACAGGAGTTCTGGCCTAGGAGTCAGGAGTGAGCCAGTGCAGCACTAAGCTACAAGCACAGAGGTGCTGAACATCAGGTCTGGGGAAGACAGACCAAGGCCTAAGGTGTAAGGCCTGAGCAGGAGTGCTGTGTTTTTATCCAGGAAGGCTGAATGCTGGTTGTTCTGAAGCAGGACTGTAATGCTGAATACCCCTGCGAGGGAATCTGATGTTTATTTTTGAAATTAGTTTCTTTTGAATAAAAATTGGGCTGCCATACCCTTGAAAATGCAGTCGGACCAGGGGCGGACTGACCATTGAGCCACTCGGGCACTGCCCGAGGGCCCTGGGCCACTAGGGGGCCCCATCAGTGTTGCCAGCCTCAGTAAAACCAGGGACAGTATCTATAAATCTGTGTTTTTTTTACATCTGTCTGTGTATACTGTGTGTACATGTATGTGTATACTGTGTGATTGTATACTGTGTGTGTGTATACTGTGTGGCCCCATAATCTCTGATTGCCTGGGGGCCCCATAATCTCCTATTGCCCGGGGGCCCCATGAGTTATCAGTCCGCCTCTGAGTCGGACTGACACAATTTCCTCAACTCGGATGCACCACTAGAGCTTAATCACCCTGGATCGTCACAGTTGGTGAAGAATGCGGGCATGGATGGCGCTGGTCCAGAACCTTGCATACCAAAAACCGTCAGTGTCAGAGACTGTGTGTATTGCTGCTGCTGTGTGAAGCAAAGTAATGGGTGCTGTGTCTCGGCTGTAAGGAGACAGTATTCCAAAAAAATTTTGAAGGAACTCTGAATCTGTTGCTGCAAAGATGCATGTTGTTGCCCGTAGCAACAAAGGCAAGGTCGGTTGTGAGACCTATGGTGGAATGATCCTGATGAGAGTCCTGGCTGGTGGGCTCAAGCGGAACTGTTACGGCCAGTTGGAGAGGGCTGGAGAAGCTCTGCAGGGAGAATCCGGTCTCCCATGGTAATCAGAGACGAAGTGTCGTCTGGATGGTGGGGCTGCGATGAGGAGGTTGCTTACTGTTCCCACAAGAGGGCTAGGATTCCTGAGAAAAGTCATCTGGATGGTGGGGCTCTTATGAAGAGGTGGCTCACAATTCCCACAAAGAGGGCTGGGAAGCCCGAGAGTCTTTCATTTCACCTTAAAAGAAGGGGGGAACTAATGCGCAAAACCAGTGGACTGAATACAATAAATAAAAGAATGTGAGAAGCCGCCAACATATGAAAGCGTTCCCACACAGAAATATTGATAAGGACATAAAAGAAGTATGTGACTCTAACTAGAGTGTAGAAAAATAAGAATAGAACAAATAAACGAACTCATAACTAATGCGACCATAAACGTGTATACCATAAATGTGTGCCTCATGACAGTTCTTCAATATAACATTAAAACATTCAAAATAATTAGAAACAATTATTTAATAGTGCAAAAGGTAAATCCAATATCTCATAAAGTGCATAAAGTGAAAAAATAAAGTGCGCAGTCCAACAAGTGCAATAAGACTCCAATATAAAAAGGCGCTAATCTTCATATACCAGTTCATGCAAAAAAAAATAAAAGTACATGTGCAAAAATGATGTTTGATCGTTTTTGAATTTTCCAATCATCAACACAATCCGTGGTGCGCTACATGATTCCCCCAGCCTCTCACCTCTGGTAAAGACCCCTACGGGTCAAATCAAGCCTGCAGTCTGGAAACGGATGCAATACAGCAATCTATCGACCTCCAACAATCGTCGCAGCACTGGCGGATCACTGAAAGATGGCTTCAGGCTTGGCAAATGTTGTGAGGACATGCAATACAAAGGGGATGGCTCCATCGTGCAGTATTTCCAACACAATTTTATTAAAACACACGGTAGCGACTTACAGTTAAAAATCTTGATTTCAGTTAGCAACAGAGTACTTCCGGTCGCGGCCGCGACCGGAAGTGATGACACCTGGCTCCTCCCTGACGAGTTGCGTCACTGCTCACGTGACTTTATCAAAGGGTAATGGAGTCAGTTGTCTGGTGTCTATTTATATGGTCCGCTCCATTATCAAAGCAGCTGGCTAAGCAATTACTCTATCATAGTTAAATCTTTAATACAACATTGCATCCAGGTGTGAATAATATATTAAATAAACCTTCTACTAAGGAATCCTAAATTAAAATATGAAAATGAAGAATAATAAAAAGTTAAAATAACCTATATAAAATCACCATAGGACAGCGCCATCTGGTGGTGATTGGTCATAAGGCCTATAAGGCCTCATTCACACGAGGCGGACTCCGTTTCCACGGAGCCCGCCTCAGTCCGCCGGCTCAGCGGGAGATCTCTCCGTTGATCTCTGCTGAGCCGGCGGATGACAGGTCCCTCTCTGCTCACTGAGCGGGGAGGGGCTTGTCAGGCGCCGCTGCTGCCTATGGAGGGATCGGATGAAAATGGACAGCATGTCCGTTTTCATCAGATCTCACCCGATCCGCCATCGACGGATCTGGACGTAGGGCCATCCGTCTGCTTTTTGTGGATCGGACCGGGTCGGATGTCAGCGGACATGTCTCCGCTGACATCCGTCGCTCCATAGGCTAACATGGAGCACCCGTTTAGGTCCGCCGTCAAAACTGACAGGCGGACTTAAATGATCGTGTGAAAGGGGCCTAAAACGTAAAAAAGCACAGGTGACATCTAGTGGTGGAAATATATTACATCATTCCTAAAACACAATTCCTAGAACAACCTTCATAATACTTCAATGCGGTAGGCACAATATATAACTCACATATACTGACATCTTGTGGCTAACTGGTAATAGGCAATTATAAAATTCGATAATATATAGTAATTACCTGTGTATAAAGAATAGAGAGTGAATATAATCGTAAGTAAGTGAATCATTTTAACCCTATAACGTCCGCATACAATCAATAATAAAAAGAGGGACATAGCAGCAAAAGGGAAGGGAAAAAAGGAACAAAGAAGGAAAAGTTATTCCTGGTGGGGGGATAAACGGTCTCTGAGGGCCGTAGCTCTCCGATACGTGAATCGGGGCTTCTCAGGGAGAATAGCACGGAGATGGCGGTCTGCTTTAATGATGTTCCAATATTTTCTGACAATTCTTTCGATTTGTTTATGTTGGATATGTAGTCCATAACAAGTGATAGAGTATTATTATTTTCTGTATTTTTCACTGTATCCTGTATCAGCTTCTCTCTATCCAATGCAGCCACGTCTCTTATTCTTTCATCTATAACTTCCGGACAGTAGCCTTTTTTGTACAAATCTTTCTCCGATTATTTCCGCCTGTTTGAGGAACGTCTCTTTTGTTGTACAGTTTTGTCTTATTCTGATTAATTGACCCTTTGGTATGTTGTCCAACCAAGGTGTATATCGGCAGCTATCCAAAGGCAAATAACTAATCCTGTCCACAGGCTTGAAGTAGGTCTGAGTAATTAATCTTCTTTCTTCTTTCCTAATCAGTAGGTCCACAAAATGAATCTCCTCATCATTTATCTCCCAGGTTAGCTTTATATTTTTATCATTATTATTTAGGTCAAACAAAAAGTCAGTAAGACTTTCTTTGTCTCCACTCCAGACAACAATGATATCATCTATATATCGTTTGAATAGTATTAGCTGTTGTGGGAATTTTTTGTATAGTGCCTCTTCCTTCCATTCCGACATGTACAAGTTGGCTACGCTGGGCGCATACTTTGCGCCCATTGTAATACCACATACCTGTTTAAAGAAAGATTTCTCATACCAAAAATAATTGGAATCTAAGCTGTACCTCAAACAATCCAAAATAGACCTCCTTTGTACACATTTTAAGTCACTAAGGCCTCTCAGAGCCCACTTAGTCGCTTGGATGGCCTCTTCATGGTTGATGATCCTGTAGAGTGACGTAAAGTCAGCTGTTGCCATATAGATAGGTTCATCGGTCAGCGTAATGTCATTTAGTAATTGGATAGGATGTTTAGTGTCCCTGAGGTAGGATCTGTTTTTTTTTTCACTGTAAAAAACAGTCAATATATTCTCCAATCCTCGCACCAACTGATTGTATCCAGTTAACGATAGGTCTTCCGGGAGGTTTATTTTTTTCCTTATGGATCTTTGGTAATGTGTAGATTACAGGAATTCTACACATATTAGGTTGGAGATACTTAGCTTCTTTTTTATTTAGTAGACCTTTTTGAGATCCTTTCTGTACTACTCTTGCCAATTATTTCCTGTATCTCATTGTGGGGTTACTAGGCAACTTCTGATAAGTATCTTCATCACTTAATTGCCTATTTATTTCTTCTTTATAGGCTTCCTTAGATTGAATGACTATAGCCCCTCCCTTGTCCGCCTGCCTTATCACAATCTCTTTTCTAGGTTCCAATTTTTTGATCCCACTTTTAATGTCTCCTGGATCATAAGCCTTCTTTACTTTCAAGTCCTCGAGATCCTTCAAGATCATTTTTTTTAAAAATTCAATATTTCATCCTTCCCCATTGGGGGATTAAAGAGAGATTTATGACGGAGACTACTGAATAGTATACCATTAGTATCTGGAGCATTTTTTCCCCTGCCCTCTCCTGGATTATTCAACATATATTTCTTTATATGTAGGCTTCTGGTGAATTTATTAATATGGACAAACATGTTGAATTTATTAAGATTCTTTTTAGAAGCAAACTTCAATCCCTTATCACTTTAATTTCCTCTTTTGTCAATTCTATTCCACTAATATTTATGATCCCCTCTCATACTATTCTCTATTTCTTTTGTTTTTTGACCCCCTGCTCGGCATCCTCTTCTCGTTTTTTGCTTCTTCCTGGTCTTTTCTCCACAGATCTTCTTGGGGTTCTTCTATGACGTTCCTCTCTCTCTCGATCCCTCTGTGGTTCTAAATTCCTCTCCTCCCCGCTTTTCGTGTTTCTTTCCAGTTTGAGATCTGGGGTCTGTCTGGCGTACCTCAGAGAATCCCGTTCCGAGTGATGTCGCCTTGGGGACTCCTGGTGTCTTCTCTCTAAAAAAACGATAAGGAGATCTTTCACGTCTATAGCTTTCTTGTTGGTAACGTGGGGATCTCCCTCTCTCCTCATGTCTTCTTAGTTGTTCAAATCTGTTATGAACAGGAATGTTATAATAGTTGTTTTGTGTTGATCTATCTCTTCTTTCATCCTGGTGATATCTATTGTCTCCTCTCCTCTCACTGCAGTTTCTTTATCTTTCTGTTTCATGTCAGCATTTAGTTGTTTAGAAAGGGCAATCAATTCAGGAAGTTCCTTGGACAATTCCAAGGTAGCTCTCAGTTCTTCTATAGACCTGTCAAGAAGTCTAATTTTCTTTTGTTTTCTCTTTACTAGTAAATCTAATAGTTCAAGTCCTTTATCATTAAAAAAATGGAACCATTCATCTGCAGATCCTTTATCTGCTAGTCAATCGTTAATAAGTACATCCCATCTAAGCCTTCTTGGTACTAGCTTATCCTTTATATATTTTTTCATGGGTTGCTATATCCCACCATGCATTGATATTTTTCTCCATAAGGTGGCCCATTTTCCTGAAACAGTTCTGAATGTCTCCTACATTATTAGTTTCTTGTTTCTCAAAAATATCATCAAGGTCAAAGGTTGTTTTTTCCAAAATCCCAAACACTTCCATGGTTTGCAGCAGAAGTAAATAAAGATATAATAAACTGAAAAGAAGGGGGGAACTAATGCGCAAAACCAAAGTGGACTGAATACAATAAAAAAAAGGATGTGAGAAGCTGCCAACATATATAAGTGTTCCCACACAGAAATATTGATAAGGATATAAGAAGTATGTGGCGCTAACTAAAAGTAAAATAAACGAATGCGCAAACCAACAATGACCAACAGGCTAAAAAAGAGCTGCCAGCATAAAACAGTACCCTCACATGAACCAAACCACAAAATAAACCCTTTGAGAAAGTCACGTGTGTTGTGACGCAACGCGCCAGTGAGGAGCCAGGTGCCGCTGCTGCCGGGTACGGCCGAACCCGGTAGGTTTCGATTTCACTGCTGCTATTACTGATTCTTATATGTAAGTTACTATTTGTTTTTTATTTAATAAATCTTAAATACTACACTATGGAGCCATCTCTTCTCTTTTACTACCCATCTACATACTGAACGGGGCAAGTGCAATTGCTGGCTGGATATCTTATGTCTCCGAGAGCTGTGACTACCACCGGAAACTTCTTTCCCTGTGGAGATTTTTTACTGCTTGTCATCTAATGCTCGACTTGGCCCATTGGGGGCCGCTGCTACAGGTGAGAGGCTGGGGGAAACAGGTGTCGCACCCCGGAGCCCGATTGGAAGCGCACATCCACTTTGGTCACTTCTTGCCACAGCATTTGTCCACTGCACTTGCACTTTCCTATATGGTCAGAAGATCTGTCTTTGCTGCTACTAGGAGTTACATTGCATGACGTTGGGACTACACTTTTTCACTTATTATTAATTATTTAGACATTTAATACACTTATTTGTGATTCACGCTATTTTATGAACTTTTTTTGCACATTTATGTACTTTAGTGAATTGCCCTTCACCCTGTATGAATTTATCCATATTTTAGTGTTGATTAGTATTTAAATATTTTTAATATGTATGATATTTATGCACAATCCAATGTTATTTATTTATCACTTTCATGTGTGAGTCACGGGCTCTTATGAATTTTTGCACACTTCCATGCGTTTTGGTGGAGTCGCACTGCACTTTATATGAGTTTTCGGATAATATTTTGCTATCTTTGTACTTTGATTTTATTCTATTCATTGTTTATTTTGATCTTTACACTGTAGGCGTAAGGAGCGCCGCATATGTTTTATTTTTATTATGTGGCGCTAACTAGAGTGTAGAAAATAAAAAATAAAACAAATAAATGAACTCATATAACTAATGCGACCATAAACGTGTACCTCGTGACAGTTCTTCAATATAGCATTAAAACATTCAAAATAATTGGAAACAATTATATAATAGTGCAAAAGGTAAATCCAATCTTTCATAAAGTGCACAAAGTGAACAAATAAAGTGCGTAGTCCAACAAGTGCAATAAGGCTCCACCGGAAGCCTTATTGCACTTGTTGGACTACGGCCGCGACCGAAAGTGACGACACCAGGCTCCTCCCTGAAGCGTTGAGTCACTGCTCACGTGACTTCATCAAAGGGTGATGGAGTCAGGTGTCTGGTGTCTATTTATATGGTCCGTTCCATTTTTTAAAGCAGCTGGCTAAGCAATTACTTTATCGTAGGTAAATCTTTAATACAACATTGCATCCAGGTGTGAATAATATATTAAATAAACCTTCTACTAAGGAATCCTAAATTAAAATATGAAAATGATGAATAATAATAATTTGTACAAAAAGGCTACTGTCCGGAAGTTATAGATGAAAGAATAAGAGACGTGGCTGCATTGGATATAGAGAAGCTGATACAGGATACAGTGGAAAATAGAGAAAATAATAATACTCTATCACTTGTTATGGACTATAATATCCAACATAAACAAATCGAAAGAATTGTCAGAAAATATTGGAACATCATTAAAGCAGACCGCCATCTCGGAGCTATTATCTCTGAGAAGCCCCGATTTATGTATTGGAGAGCTATGACCCGCAGAGACCACCTAGCGCAAAATGTGCTTGATCCCCCCACCAGGAAAAACTTTTCCTTCTTTGAGGGGAAAGGATATTACCCCTGCAGAAGTTGTTACACTTGTTGTCACATTAAAGAAAGTAAGAAAAAGAAATCCAGTTTTACTTCTACTGTAACCACGAAAGAGTACTTGATAGACAACTTCATATTATGTCGAACTGAGGGGGTGGTTTATTTGTTAGATTGCCCGTGCCGGATCCAATATATTGGTAGAATGAAAAGGGAGCTCTGGAAAAGACTGAGGGAGCATGTCCAAAATATAAAAAAGGGCTTTGTAAAACATAGTCTGTCAAGACATTACGCAGAATTCCACAATAACGATCCCTCATCTTTATTGGTATGTGGCATTGAAAAATATAAACCCCACTGGAGAGGAGACAATAAGGTGATCAAAATTAGCCAATTAGAGTCCGGATGGATACATGAAATATGTACTTTGACTCCATTAGGACATAACGTTGAATTCGATCTCAACTGTTTTATTTCAAATTATTAGTCTGTTGTTCCTTTTTTCCCTATCCCTTTTGCTGCTATGTCCCTCTTTTTATTATGGAATGCAGGTGGACATTATAGGGTTAAAATGATTTGCTTACTTACGTTTATATTCCCTCTCTATTCTTTATACACTGAGGTAATTACTATATATTATCGAATTTTATAATTGCCTATTACCAGACATCCACAAGATGTCAGTATATGTGAGTTATATATTGAGCCTACCTACCGCATTGAAGTATTATGAAGGTTGTTATATGAATTGTGTTTTAGGAATGATGTAATATATTTCTACCACTAGATGTCACCTGTGCCTTTTTACCTTTTATAGGTCTTATGACCAATCACCACCAGATGGCGCTGTCCTATGGTGATTTTATATAGGTTATTTTAACTTTTCATTATTTTCAGATTTTAATTTAGGATTCCTTAGTAGAAGGTTTATTTAATATATTATTCACACCTGGATGCAATGTTGTATTAAAGATTTAACTAGGATAGAGTAATTGCTTAGCCAGCTGCTTTGATAATGGAACGGACCATATAAATAGACACCAGACACCTGACTCCATCATCCTTTGATGAAGTCACGTGAGCAGTGACGCAACGCGTCAGGGAGGCGGCTGAGACCATAAGTACTCTGTTGCTAGCTGAAAACAAAATTTTTAACTGTAAGTCACTACCGTGTGTTTTAATAAAATTGTGTTGGAAATACTGCACGATGGAGCCATCCCTTTGTATTGCATGTCCCTACCTCATTTGCCAAGCCTGAAGTCATCTCGTCAGCAAGTGTAAACACACAGCAGAAAGTATATCCACAATGCATAAAGGGAAAAATGTGTATTTTGTGACAGTCATGCTTAAAGCGGAAGTCCCGCAAATTTTTTTTTTTAAGTCAGCAGCTACAAATATTGCAGCTGCTGACTTTTAAATAAGGACACTTACCTGTCCAGGGCGCCCGCGATGTCGGCACCCGAGGCCGAACCGTCCCTCGGTCCTTGGATTCTGCCGCCGCCATCTTCGGTAAGGGAATCAGGAAATGAAGCCTTGCGGCTTCACTTCCCGGTTCCCTACTGTGCATGCGCGAGTTGCACTGCACGATCCGAATGGTCCCTGCTGTCTCTGGGACCCGTGTGTGTCCCAGCAGACAGTGCAGGGAGATGGGAAGTGGTGTAGACTCCCGTGGGAGTCTTTGCCCGGAAGTGGGTGCAAATACCTGTCTTAGACAGGTATCTGCACCCCCCTCCCCCTGAAAGGTGCCAAATGTGACACCAGAGGGGGGGAGGGTTCCCAAAAAGCGGAGGTTCAATTTTTGTGTGAACCTCCACTTTAAAGAAATGTTAAAATCATGGAGTGTACAGCCAGTGTATATCCTGCCATCGTCTCCTGTGTTTGGAGAACTGGTACCACGGGGTACGGCTGATTGGAGCTGGATATTGCAGGCTGTACTGTGTAGAAATCGCAAATGGTGGAACCGTTTAATGCAATGTTTTGTATTAATGTGGAAAGTTGTCTCACAGTGTGCTGGATTGCTTCATACAAAGATTGTGTATGAGAGGAACTCTGAAGCCCTGTTAGACAAGGCAGAGGTATCGGAAATACCAGCAGTAGCAGAGATGGTAAAAACTGGTGTGGAAAAAAAGTGTTGTGCAAGAACAGTCTCTGATGGAGTGTTGGATAACAGGGGGCGATGTGAAACTGTGGGAAGGTCCAATAGAGAGTAACTGCTTCCCTGTGTGTGGTCCCTCCTCAGACACTGTCCTAGCAAGTGATGGGACCAGAATTCCTGGTGGTTTTGAACTGGTTAATTTTAAGAAAGAGGTTGCCAGGGGTAACCACACAGGTATCAGCGAACCTGAAACCCAAAAAGTGCTTGGTAAAGTTGAGACAATTGTCAAAGTAGGACCCCTACAGTCTTGGGAGAGTAGATCTGGGGGAGATGAGAAGAAATGTAAGCTCCCAAAAATTAGGAAGAAGTGTGCATGGAAGCACACCCGGAAAAAGAGGTGGGTGGAGTGCCCCTTAAGGGAGAAGGTGTTATATTTTTCCTTCCAGTGCGAAACAGGGGGGGAGCATATGTGGAGTTGCGTCCCCGTGTCATAGATGCATATGAGCTGTGTATGCCTGGTTTCATAACCATCCCAAGAAAATAGGTCAATGCTCATCCTTAGAGACAGCTCCGCCCGGCAGACAGGAGTTCTGGCCTAGGAGTCAGGAGGGAGCCAGTGCAGCACGAAGCTGCAAGTACAGAGGTGCTGAATGTCAGGTCTGGGGAAGACAGGCCACAGCCTAAGGTGTAAGGCCTGAGCAGGAGGCTGTGTTTTTGCCAGGAAGGCTGAATGCTGGTTGTTCTGAAGAAGGACTGTAATGCTGAATACCCCTGCGAGGGAATCTGATGTTTATTTTTGAAATTTGTTTCTTTTGAATAAAAATGGGCTGCCATGCCCTTGAAAATGCAGTCAGACTGACACGATTTCTTCAACTTGGATGCACCACTAGAGCTTAATCACCCCGGATCGTCACAATACACACATGACAATTATCAGTTTTTTATTTCTGAAAAATAGTTTTATGTATATATTTTTCTAATTTCACTTCATCAACACCATTGTGTTCTGATCCATCACATATAATTCAGATTAAAAAAACAAAATAGGTAAAAAGCCAAGGGGGGTGAATACTTTTTGCAAGTCACTGGATATACTGTATTTTGCTATCAATGTTATTCCCTGTGGCAGAGAAAGTGTGATACTACAACAGTAATCAATTATATACAAATTGTGCCTAAAAAAGTATAACAAGTTTAAAAGTAGAATACCAGCCAAAACTTTTTTGTAGCTTATCAATGTCAATCGCAGGGATTGGGGCGGCCAAAGCTCCCACTTTGCTTAGGGACCCATTCTGCCTTAATCTTTTCCTGCTTTGATAATGTTGCCAATGCCCACCTGTCCTGATGACAATCACTCCCACCATTTGTCCTGGTGTCACAGGGACGGGAAGAGAAAATAACCTTTCCCAATGAGGTCACAGACAAAAATAAAAACTTAACAGAAACTTTGACTCTTCCCCACTCTATCCGGAAAAAGAAATATGGAGTTAGGCTTTAACATTTTATAAACTTTATAAAAGCAGTTTTAACCAGTAGAAGAAATGTTCCAAGATTAAATTGTCATCACTGCAGGCTGAAATTGTAGTTTTAGTGTTCATTAGGTTTGTTCATCTTTCTTGCTTGTAGAGGAAAGAAAGGGCAAGGGCCATCATGTTGAATTAGGGACTGCACAGTCCGCGCCCTGGAAAATATGTACAAGAATTATAAATGGCTTTATGACAAAACAATATAAATTTAAAAGAAAAAAATATTATTTTAGCGACTTCATGTCCTTTCGTTGTGATGTGAATACATTTAGTATAAAATAACGTGTTTGGAGTTTTGGGAGGGGAACATTTCTTAGACAAGTCTGCTAAAGCATAATGTAAACAGCACTTAGGTAGATGATGATGATCGTAGACCAATCTATCCGGTTGCAGTTGGATTTTAAACATTTTTTTGGGGGTGTTTTCCTACTCTTACCCCCACTTCTCCTTTTAATAAACAGGCATGCTAGAAAAGGTCTACGTGCACGTGTTTATGAGTCTTAAACCATAAATTGCTTTTGGTGGTCAAGATAAAGCCAACCAGAGTCAATGACAGTTGGTTACAGATGAGTGAATATTGGAAAATACCATCATTTCTTCCGTCAGGCATATCAGTTGAAAAGCAGTCCAAAGGCCCAGTGGAGTAGAGTGGCAGTAGGCCAAGACAGCTTGGACTCTCTTTTTTTTTCTTATGGGAAATATTTTAACATAAGCGGCAGTGACCGTAAAGAAATTCACCTTTCCTTCACTCTTGCCCCACCCCTTCCATTCCAAAATGCTCATTCCCTCTGGGTATGGGGGAGCATGATGTAGTTGTTCACACCAGCAGCCAATCACTAGGCCTGAACATTGTCACATGATGATGGAGATGACATCATCACTCCCTGTGAGCTAAGTAAAGCTACTGTAGGCATACACTGTTCGTTTTGCAAGCTGAACAAAACAAATTGAACAGGTTCCCCCCCATCCACACTTTGCAGCACTGATGGATAAATCTCTTACTGCAGGTGTTGGATATTGACCAAATTGGATGCAGCTGCTCTTTGGTCAACAATTTTCCCTCCAGGCTCTTATGATTTTTTACATACAAGGCTGTTTGCCGGGAGTGTTGGATGTTGAGGTTACTGAATGCTGTTTGACAGTATATGGCAAAGTCTGATTAGGTCCCCTATCCTTAATTTCCCCTAGGCCATCTTTAAAATCTGTGCTTTCCATGATCACAAGTGTCCTTTTTATTTAGAGTATATCCTACCATTTCTACTAACCTGTTTTCTGCGCAGAGCACACATTCACTGCTGTAGGTGTAGCCGTCTGTCCCACAGATTGGCTTATTCTCATACACACATGGATCGGCGTACCTAGAACACAAAGGCTGAACCCGTGTTAACTACTTCTTTAGCAGGTTAGCTGCAAACAGTTGAAAATTAAAATCAATGTATAGTCATCTAGGTCAGCTTGATAAATAATCAATATTGCATCTTTTAAAAGTTCTTGTTTTTAGTTTGTAATTATATTGGGTATGGGCCAGTCATGTTTTCTCATTGCATATTCAGGTTTTGCTTCCAAGTTTGCAGTGCTACCTAAAGTCATTTATATATATATATATATATATATATATATATATATATATATATATATATATATATATATATATATATATATATATGTATATATATATATAATATTATTTATTTAATTTATGTGATCACTATTAAGTATAGCCATGGCCTCAGGTAATCTTTAATTGCTCACTGAGGGCTATATCAGGTATTGAATTGGGAATGAACCTGGTCTGTCACTGAACACATTCATGTCTTTCTAATAGCAACATTTTTCTGTCCTTTATCTTACCACTTGTGGTTTCTTCAAACTCGGTGCTGTAAATGCAAGACCTGCAGGAAGAAAATATGCAATCTGGTATATTAATGTATTCTTTCAGGTACATAAAAACTAATTTTTTTACCTTGTTGTATTCATTAAAAACTATACTACTAGTACAGTAGTGGAGGGCTGAAATCTGTCTTTATAATAGTCTGCATCTGGGGAGATTTCTTGCTATGTCACCAACATAGAACCCGGGAAACAATTGGAACAGTGGGTTTGCAGATTGATGTGGCTGAAAGCTGGTCGAGAGCTTCAGAATTACTTCAAAATTTCTGGTAAAATTACCAAGATTCTGGCCAGCATAAAGCGAACACTCAAAAATTAGATGGAGATCAGAATGATCTATCCATAAACATGCGTAATCATTCCAAGCAAATGTACAGAACTATGCTCTAAGATAGGAGCCAACAACCTAAGTCACATGTGTTGTGCATGCCCAAAGCCATTTTCAGTTGCACCTATCTACAAAAGTATTTGATATTTCTCATTAAATTTATTTTGTAATATTTTCTTGAAAAAAATAAATAAAAATGTATCATAAAAAAGTAACTCTAGTAATTTCTTTAAAAATATTATCTAATTTATAGTGTAGGAAGCTTACACGGCAAATTCTTATGTTTGAAAAAGGTAGCCTAGCCTTTGCATTAATCTCATTCATTTTAAGATACAGTGGGGACAGAAAGTATTCAGACCCCCTTAAATTTTTCACTCTTTGTTATATTGCAGCCATTTGCTAAAATCATTTAAGTTCATTTTTTTCCTCATTAATGTACACACAGCACCCCATATTGACAGAAAAACAGAATTGTTGACATTTTTGCAGATTTATTAAAAAAGAAAAACTGAAATATCACATGGTCCTAAGTATTCAGACCCTTTGCTGTGACTCATATTTAACTCAGGTGCTGTCCTTTTCTTCTGATCATCCTTGAGATGGTTCTAAACCTTCATTTGAGTCCAGCTGTGTTTGATTATACTGATTGGACTTGATTAGGAAAGCCACACAACTGTCTATACAAGACCTTACAGCTCACAGTGCATTTCAGAGCAAATGAGAATCGTGAGGTCAAAGGAACTGCCTGAAGAGCTCAGAGACAGAATTGTGGCAAGGCACAGATCGGGCCAGGTTACAAAAACATTTCTGCTGCACGTAAGGTTTCTAAGAGCACAATGGCCTCCATAATCCATAAATGGAAGACGTTTGGGACGACCAGAATCCTTCCTAGAGCTGGCCGTCCGGCCAAACTGAGCTATCGGGGGAGAAGAGCCTTGGTGAGAGAAGTAAAGAAGAACCCAAAGATCACTGTGGCTGAGCTCCAGAGATGCAGTCGGGAGATGGGAGAAAGTTGTAGAAAGTCAACCATCACTGCAGCCGTCCACCAGTCGGGGCTTTATGGCAGAGTGGCCCGACGGAAGCCTCTCCTCAGTGCAAGACACATGAAAGCCCGCATGGAGCTTGCTAAAAAATACCTGAAGGACTCCAAGATGGTAAGAAATAAGATTCTCTGGTCTGATGAGACCAAGATAGAACTTTTTGGCCTTAATTCTAAGTGGTATGTGTGGAGAAAACCAGGCACTACTCATCACCTGTCAAATACAGTCCCAACAGTGAAGCATGGTGGTGGCAGAATCATGCTGCAGGGACAAGACGACTGGTTGCAATCGAGGGAAAGATGAATGCGGCCAAGTATAGAGATGTCCTGGACGAAAACCTTCTCCAGAGTGCTCAGGACCTCAGACTGGGCCGAAGGTTTACCTTCCAAAAAGACAATGACCCTAAGCACACAACTAAAATAACGAAGGAGTAGCTTCACAACAACTCCGTGACTGTTCTCGAATAGCCCAGCCAGAGCCCTGACTTAAACCCAACTGAGCATCTCTGGAGAGACCTAAAAATAGCTGTCCACCAACGTTTACCATCCAACCTGACAGAACTGGAGAGGATCTGCAAGGAGGAATGGCAGAGGATCCCCAAATCCAGGTGTGATTCTTTCCCAAAAAGACTCATGGCTGTATTAGATCAAAAGGTGCTTCTACTAAATACTGAGCAAAGGGTCTGAATACTTAGGACCATGTGATATTTCAGTTTTTCTTTTTTAACCCCCCTGGCGGTATTCCCGAGTCTGGCTCGGGGTGGATTTTACATACCAAAAGCGGTATCCCCGAGCCAGACTCGGGCTTGCATCGCAGGATCCAGGAAGAGTTTACTTACCTTGTCCCCTGGTTCCTGCGATGTCTCCCCGCTGTGATCGGCGAGCCGCTGTGTCTCGCTCGATTCACAGTGCCGAGCTCCGTTCCCTGCGAGCGTTGCGACGCACGGGGACGGAGTTCGGCGGTAAATTCAAAAGTGAAACACACAGTATAGATACAGCATACAGTAATCTTACAGATCACAGTACTGTATCAAATAACTACACATCCCCTTTGTCCCTAGTGGTCTGCCCAGTGTCCTGCATGCAGTTTTATATATATAAAACTGTTCTTTCTGCCAGGAAACTGGAGATTGTCCATAGCAACCAAAACTGTCTCTTTACATCAAAAGTGGTTTTAGACCAGCTAGAAAAAAGCGATAATAAATTATAATCACTTGCAGAATTGAGCGATAGTGATTTGTAGGGAGATCCGTCATCAAACACTAAAAGTAATAAAAGCTAAAATTCTGCAACTGAGCAAATTTCAGTGTTTTTGATTTGATTACATTATTATATAATTTTTATTATTATTATATTATTATGTGTTTTAATTATTTATAGTTATTTATTATATTATAATTTTTTATTTCGTTTTTCATACTTTATCATACCCGGGATGTCTACTAGACTCTTGTTTGGACAGATTTAAGTGAACTATTCCTAAGAATTACAGGCCTACAATATAAAACGCCAAACTTCTGTGCAAAATAATGGTACCGCTTTCAGCACCTAAAATCTGAAATAATCATACCGCCAGGGAGGTTAATAAATCTGAAAAAATGTCAACAATTCTGTGTTTTTCTGTCAATATGGGGTGCTGTGTGTACATTATTGAGGAAAAAAATGAACTTAAATGATTTTAGCAAATGGCTGCAATATAACAGAGTGAAAAATTTAGGGGGGTCTGAATACTTTCCGTCCCCACTGTATATACAGTACACATTGTGTATGTGTATATATATAAATATATATATATATATATATATATATATATATATATATATATATATATATATATCGGTATATATATATAAATATATATATATGTATATATATTTTTTTTTTTTTAACCAAACATTTTATTGTGGAGAATCTTCTAGATCGTCTAGATATGTTGTATATGAAAGTGATTGATTCTCCACAAACCAATATTTGGTGAAAGTCACATTTAGCCCTGGTTTACATTGGTACGATTTGACATGCGATTTGACATGTCAAAACGCATGTCAAATCGGCGGCAAAAGCCGGCAATGGCACAGTCCTAATCAGTGTGACGCTGCATTTGTGCCGCCGCACCGATTTAAAAAGTCGTTTCTGTACTACTTTTTGTGATTTCGGGCTGCGATTTACATTGACATCTGTGTCTCTGAAATCGGGACTGACATGCCAGAGTGAAATCATGCGAGTTCATCTAAACTCGCACGGATTCATTCCCGCAGCTCAGTGTGAACCCTGGGCTCACTGCTTTACTAAAGGCAACTTAGTAAGTATTGAGAAACTACAACTAAATAAAAAATGGCAAGAAGGTGACAGTATTATCAAAATGCATGCTGAAAACCTTGCCCAGTTTGGTTTTAGAAAGAGCCTTTTAAAGTAGACCTTTTTTATCCTTTTTGGTTACAGTTGGAGAGGATTACCACTGTAATCTGTGTCCCATTGGTGAGATTTCTCTTCACTTCCTGTCCGATAGCCACAACAGAAAGTCAGAGGAAATCTCCAAAGTGAAGGAAATCTCTGGTTGTCACAAGGTCACCAGAAACCAAATTCCCCAATGGATTTTTTTTCCTTCCCCCTAGAGAAGGTGAATCTTCCTGTTAATAAAAACCTGATAGGATGGAGAGGGATTAGAAAACAACAACAACAAAAAATGCCTTCAGTTATATCTAAATGTGTAAAAGGTTGCTGGCTGTTACTGCAGGCAGACACCCCTGGTCTCTAGGGAGATCCACTACATGCAGGTGCAATGGTGTGCGCACGTTGCTTTTTGGACAGCCTATTCATTTCAATGGGCTGCCCAATGTACGAAAACTACACCAAAGAATTGCAAGCACCTTTTTCTTTTCTTTTTTCCTGCCGCACCAAAACACATGACACTCACAAGTATGTGCCCAGTTTTATGTTGGGTGCATCAGCAGAGGTCCATTGGCATAAAGCTCAATTCACTGTTCTGTTAATGATTTATATTTAACATAACTGTTATTTAGTGCAATGACAGTCAATGAAAGATGAAAATAGCCAAGCTGATAAAAATAAAAAAGGTTCTGGCGTATAACAGAAGTGCTTTTGTTTCATGAAATGAACCTGATCAGATAATTATGAGTCAGAATAACTCATATTCCCAAATTTCTTGCAAAAAAGTAGAAGGGAAAACAGCCAAGCACAACTCTTCTCCCCTGTCACAATCATGTAACTATGGAACATATCTTGCCTGTTCTGAAACCGGCACAATTTTGCTAATATATATATATATATATATATATATATATATATATATTATATATATATATATATATATATATATATATATATATATATATATATATATATATATATGGCTCAAAATTTGAAGTCCTGAGCTACTTGCCAGATCTTAAGGGTTACTCGCCACCAGTTGCCCCACCCATCCCCTACCCTGCCCCTAATTCTGCCCCTAAACATGCCCTCATAAATTATCTCATGAAAAGACACTTAAATATTTTATGCAGAATTAAGTTACAAAAATAAATATTAACAGCAACTTTATCAGTGCCTATCAGTGCAGCCTCACCTGTGTCCATCAATGCAGCATGACCAGTGACCATCAATGCAGCCCCACCTGTGCCCTGTTCTCCCAGCGATCACCCCTGGAGGAGGAGAGAGTGGAGGAAGAGGAGAGCCGGCCGGATCATAGAGCGGGGATTGCCCGCTGTAACAGCTTACATTTGAAATGCCGTCTGCTCGCGGTTACAAAGTCCCGCCTCCTGACCCGGCCCCTGTGACAGACAGAACACGTCCTTGCATTGGACCAGCGTTCTGTTTGTCACAGGCGCTGTGTCAGGAGGCGGGACTGTGTGTGACCGCGAGCGGACGGCAATTCAAATGTAAGCTGTTACAGTGGGCAATCCCCGCTCCATGATCTGCCCGGCTCTCCTCTTCCTCCACTCTCTCATCCTCTGGGGGCGATCACTGGGAGAACAGCTCCCATTCAAACCCCCCCCCCCGCTCTGAGGCCACCTATACTCGCTAGCAATAATTTTGCACTCGTAAAATGCGAGTGGAAAATTGGAGGGCTGTATGTATATATATAAAATATATAAAAGTGACCTTGCTAGTGTGCATGTGTATACGTCTGTTGAACAGATATGTGATATGTGATAGAAAGCTCCTGTACGGGCAATCGATGGCATAAATGACACTTTGGGGTTGATTTACTAAAACTGGACAGTGCAAAATCTGGTGCAGCTATGCATAGAAACCAATCAGCTTCCAGTTTTTTTTTTTTGGTCAAAGCTTAAGAGCCCTTGCACACTGGGGCGGTTTGCAGGCGCTATTGCATTGGACCGCCCCGAAAGTGCCGCTGCTTTCATTCCAGTGTGAAAGCCCCGAGGGCTTGCACACTGGAGCAATGCGCTGGCAGGACGGTAAAAAAAGTCCTGCCAGCAGCATCTTCGGAGCGGTGAAGGAGCGGTGTGTATACCGCTCCTTTACCGCTCCTGCCCATTGAAATCAATGGGACGGCGCGGCTATACCGCCGGCAAAGCGCCTCTGCAGAGGCGCTTTGCGGTGGTATTTAACCCTTTCTCGGCCGCTAGCGGGGGGTAAAACCGCCCCGCTAGCGGCCGCATACCGACGGTAAAACGCCGCTAATAATAGTGGCGTTTTATCGCCGACGCCGCCCCCCGCCCCAGTGTGCAAGGGCTCTATTTGAATAAACTGAAGTTAGAAGCAGATTCTGTGTGCACCAGTTTTAGTAAATCTGTTTCTTTCTGTCTCAATGACAATCAACACAAAGACAAATGGAGGGTTAAACTCCCTAACAGGTACACAGACAGCAATCAAAACTCGCCTCCCTTTGTGTAAAGCTAAAAAAAATGCCTTTACATACACTTTAAATGGAGATTTTATCTTCCTGTGTAAATCTATTGATTTCCTATTCCTTTTACAAAATATTAATTATTAATGACTCTCAGGTGGTTTGCTAGTATACAGAAGCTCTTACCTGAGACCAGGCAGACCACCAACACTTGGAGTATGAAGGAATTCATGTCGATCAGTAGAGATGAGTGCAGCTAAGATGAAGCACCTTCCTGTATTTGTCCCATATTTGTACAGTTCTCCCTCTTTATCTAAACAGGAAAGATTTACTGCAACAATTATCTTGCATTTACTTGATGATATCATGCTCAACACATCCATCATTACAGAGCCAATTTAAAGGTTATCTGTAAGTTAATGTGCAAACACTATGAAGAATTGCAGTATATAAATTGTCTTTAGTTAGTTTTATATTTAAATACATTATCACTCTTTTTCTATGTTTGATTTACTGATGAGTTGTAAAATTCTTTCTGTAGCATGGGCAATCTCTGGGATTTTACCTAAATGAACCAGTGATCTCAAAAACCTAATTATATGGAAAGTGAACATAAAAGTAATGGTCTTTCGACCGAAGTTCAGTAGGAGCTGCAGAGAATTCTCTATCACAAATTCAAGAAGTGGAGTTTTAGTAAACCCTCCACTTAGATAATTATATCCTCCCTGCTCGGTAACAAAGGGGGCCATTGTGCAGACATCATTTTGCTTGTTTCTTGTTGTAAATTAATAAAATATCATTTTAATTTACAATAGTTAATTATAAAATAAGATAGATGGGTAAGTAGATAGAATGTTAAATAAATAGTGATTGTTTCTCATTGGTTTAATTATGATGAATATCTTGTTTTCTGTTGCCTATCTCAAGCTAAAACTATATTTTGTAGTATTGAATAGAGTACAGAATAGTTAAAATATGACGGCCGTTTCTTTTTGCTGTCAGCATTACATTTAAGCGTTTTCTCTTCATTTTCTGTCTCAGAGACACAATGGCAAAAAAGAGAAATCTTTCCAAAGCGAGGAGATACAACTGTCTTTAACAGAAGAAGGGTGCTTGGGTATGTCCAAAAAGGACAGAGGAACTGCACACCGTATAAAAGCCTCAGAACAGTTTATTAAATTCTTCAACACACAGACTGATCTATCCGATATACAGACCCCCCTCTCCCCAGTAATGCTTGTACTCGGTTAGGAACTTACCCATAGAGTTCTACCCCATGAGCTAACCGTGTAAAACATCTTGAGGGTCTATATATTGGATGGATCAGTCTGTGTGATGGAGGATTTATGGTGGCTGTAAACCTCAGACATGAAATATCAACAAAGCACATCTCTCTATAGTGTGTACTTGTCTCAAGAGCATGTGGGGGACACAGCAAACATGTGGAAGAAGGTGCTCTGGTCAGATAATACCAAAATTTAACTTTTTGGCCTAAAAGCAAAACGCTATGTGTGACAGAAAACTAACACTGCACATCACCATGAACTGACCATCCCCACTGTGAAACATGGTGGTGACAGCATCATGTTGTGGGGCTGCTTTTCTTCAGCAGGAACAGGGAAGCTGGTCAGAGTTGATGGGAAGATGGATGGAGCCAAATACAGGGCAATCTTAGAAGAAAACCTTTTAGAGTCTGCAAAAGACTTGAGACTGGGGTGGAGGTTCACCTTCCAGCCAAAGCTACAATAGAATGGTTTAGATCAAAGCATATTCATGTGTTAGAATGGCCCAGTCAAAGTCCAGACCTAAATCCAATTGAGAATCTGTGGCAAGACTTGAAAATTGCTGTTCACAGACGCTCTCCATCCAATCTGACAGAGCTTGAGCTATTTTTCAAAGAAGAATGGGAAAAAATGTCACTCTCTAGATGTGCAAAGCTGGTAGACACATACACAAAAAAACTTGCAGCTGTAATTGCAGCGAAAGCAGGTTCTACAGAGTATTGACTCAGGGGGGCTGAATACAAATGCACCCTACACACTTTTCACATATTTATTCGTAAAATATTTTGAAAACCATTTATCATTTTCCTTCCACTTCACAATTATGTGCCACTTTGTGTTGGTTTATCATATAAAATCCCAATAAAATACATTTAAGTTTTTGGTTGTAACATGACAAAATGTGCAATATTTCAAGGGGTATGAATACTTTTTCAAGGCACTGTATCAGTTGTCACAGCTTTGTTCGCTGAGATATGCAGTGTGTCATTTCAGTTTTCCCCCTTTTTTTTTGACAGCTCAAACAAGCTTTATAAATTCTGGATTTAAACGGATGTAGAAAAGAGAAGACTGCAGATAAACAGGTACAACTTATGTAGGAGGATTTGTTTCATCTCTGACCTGCGGCCAGTCACGTCACTAGGTATATGAAAGGGTTTATAACCACATTAATAAAGTGTTCTGGGGCTTTTTATGGTGAGCAGTCCCCCTATCCTTTTTTGGAACTACATGAAAGTAACCAGCGACTATTGGAACCTCCTCCCGATGCTGGAGGTAGTCTTAAGATTTGGAGCTTGTGTGAAAAATCTAAAAAATCTACCTCACTACGTTGACAGGAATTCATGGACAGTTTTTAGCAATATAGAAGGTCGAGAGAGAAATTCCATACATAATACTACTTTTTTTGATATCAGTGGAAGTAGGAAAGTAGCAAAGATTTACTGTTTTCCTAGTGAGGTTCCATACTGACTTTTTTAAATGTTAAGGTGGCCTTCAACCGCTTTTGACAGATAGACTAGGCAAGAATTTCAGCATGCAGATGAAAAAAAAGGTGAAAACAGTATTTTATGACAAAGCATGATAATCATTTATGATAGAAAACACAAAATATCTGCGCCCGTTGAAGTGGGTATATATATGAATGAAATAGTTAATAATATAGGCAGCCAGCACAAAAAGTTTCTGGGAAACCAAACACGAATAGCAATAAAAATGCAGCACTTTTATTAAATGAAGACACCAAGTGAATAGTGTGTTAACTGAATAAAAATGTAAAGTCCATATATATCAAAGACTCCAAACGATTCCGGTGATCCAAAACAATAGGTGTTGCAATGAAGACCATCACTGATAGGGAGGACACACACTGACCCTTACCCTAAGCATTGGACTACCCAGATAAAGTAGTCAAAACAGCTTTATTTACAATATGGGCATGAAGCTCCTCCAAATCCACCGTGACTGAGATCAACAAGTAGAGTCTCCTTCCCAGATGTTAATCAAATATGATTCCAATATGGTTCCAAGGTCTTAGAGAGCCAGTTCTTCAGGCTCCGCCGGAGCCATTTAGCACGTACGTTGTACAGCAAGCCGTCTATCCGAAGTAGGAGGCGAGCAGGACAGCGGCTTGTGTGTGTGTTGTAGTCCTCCCCTCCGCTCTCTGACCCCAGGAGAGGTTCGAACATGATCTTAGAGGACTTCGATGATCTTCGATTTGTAGGAGCTTCATGCCCTTATTGTAAATAAAGCTGTTTTGACTAGTTTATCTGGGTAGTCCAACACTTAGGGTAAGGGTCAGTGTGTGTCCTTCCTATCAGTGATGGTCTTCATTGCAGCACCTATTGTTTTGGATCACTGGAGTTGTTTGGAATCTTTGATATACGGACTTACAATTTATATTCAATAACACACTATTCACTTGGAGTCTTCATTTACTACAAGCGCTGCATTTTTATATCTAATCATTTATGATACAGGATGCTTTAGAAAACCAAATGTCACCCTACTGGGATTTAATGTAATCTACTGTAATCTCTGAAAAAATATTACATAGGTACTGTAAATTTCCCGAATGTATTTATTTGGTGTCTTATGCAAATGCTTTCACAGGAATTTTACAGAAAAAAACACAAATAATGGTCTATGGTTTTATTACCTTTTATGCTGTAAATTGTCATAAAACCGCTGATAATATGTTATAATGTCTCTTCTATGTGCGTGTGAAACTATAATTTACTTCCCTGTTTATGAGTTTAGTTTGGCTGCACCGGCTAAATCATAAATCCTATACACAGAAGTCATTATTCAGCCACTATAATAACACACATTAGGAATTGTTCTCTATATATTTCAGGGCATTGATTGTTTCTAGTTCAAATGACATTAGCTTTTACTGTAGAATATAATGGAGGCTAATGTAGAATGACATTTTATACTGTAATCTTTCTGGGCGTAACCCTTCTACTGTTTGTTTCATTATTTCTTACATAATGCTAATCCTTGTTTTTTTAAATCCTCAGATTGTACACTGTTGTAGCATATGTTGGAGCTATAAAAAGCAATAAGTCATAACAAAATGCCACACAATTACGTGAGAGTCAAAAATGCAGGCCTCTTGAACCCCTTGGGAAAGAGAGCCCTGACTGATGGGGGCATAACCAGGGCGGAGTAAGGTGACTATGGGGTCACTGTGGATTGGTGGTGGGACGGGACGGGGTTGGGCCTGAGCTCACTAGTGTGGCGCCCCAGTGGATTCTGGGCCTTTTCGGAAGAAGATTGGTAAGAGCTGCCCACCCTCCCGCCCTAATTATGGTTGGTATGTCACAGCTTGCTGCGGTTTTTGGTGACCTTGCCAGCAAACATGGCTGTAATAGGTACGCCCTTCATGTTAATTGGGAGATAGACGGCCGGTCCGGCACTTAAGGTAAGGACAGGCCCCACAGTTATCTCCCTTTCACCATTTGTGCTCAGTCTTCACTCACACAGGTGGCAAAAACAGGAGGTTTAGACTTGGTTTTACCACACCCTCAACTGCCCACCATCAAAGAAGCAGGAAAGTTGGTCGCGTTGGTGAATACATGTACATGTGAGTACATGCTGCCGTGGCCTTGATGCTTTGGCATTGCAGTGCCGCATGTTTAACTTTGCAGAGTCTGGCAAATGGTGGCACTTGCCAAACTCACCTATTTAAGTTAATGAGACCACGCCTCAATCGTAAGTCAAATTTTTGGCTCGCAGTTGTGGTGTAGTAGTTCAATGTAAAATAAAATTTAAAAAAACAAGCATTTGAAGGCAGCAGTATTGCCATCTAATCACCTGCAAGGGGCAGTGGGGACCGCTGCCTAAAACTGGCCACACATTATACAATTTTCTTATGTAAAGGAGAAAAATTATTGCTTATCATCTGATATTTAGCACCACATCCCCTAGTAAGAGCATATACGGATCCAAATGGGAGTTTTTGAGATTTTAAAGGTGCACATTTACAACAAGATTTTATAGGGAAAAAAAATGAATTTATTGAAAGACTTTAAAAACAAACATCCAAAAATGAATATCTGACCATACAGTACATTAATGCCGCGTACACACGATCGGACATTCCGACAACAAAATCCATGGATTTTTTCCAACGGATGTTGGTTTAAACTTGTCTTGCATACATACGGTCACACAAATCTTTTCGGAAATTCCGATCTCCAAGAACACGGTGACGTACAAATAGTACGACAAGCCGAGAAAAATGAAGTTCAATAGCCAGTGCGGCTCTTCTGCTTGATTCTGAGCATGCGTGGAATTTTGTGCGTCGGAATTGTATACACACGATCGGAATTTCCGACAATGGATTTTGTTATCCAGATCTCAAATTTTGTGTGACGGAAATTCCGATGGAAAATGTCCGATGGAGCCTACACACGGTCAGAATTTCCGACAACAAGCTCCCGTCGAACATTTTCCGCCAGAAAATCCGACCGTGTGTATGACAGGTGCAGGCTGATTAGATCTCTACATGTTTCCCCATAAATAGTGGCTTCCTCAGGAGAATTTATTATCAGGCACTGTACACACTGGAAATAGAAAATGATTTTTTGAGAAATATGACAAAATATACAATAATAATACAAAACAGTTATTAAACATACACAAAATTTTATTAATATAATAAAATATTGTGCATGTTTAATACCGGTTTTGTATTTTTATTGTATATTTTGTAGAACATGTAGAGATTTAATCAGCCTGCACCTGTTAATGTACTATATGATCTAATATTCATTTTTGGATGTTTTTTTTTTTTTTACAATTATTTTATTTATTTAAGGAACACAATAGAAGACAAACATCTGGGCAATCACAGTGTGTTATCTTACATCACATTACATGTATATGTTATATACTAGAGCATTTCATTCCTGCTAAGGACAGTATGACATTTTGCTATCTGAGACGTCTCTGTCATTTTGTGTGATAGGTGCTTAAAGCGACGTCTTGTTACTGGGTGCGCACAAAACAGCAATATTAATGGTGCAGGTGTGTTGCCCTTTAGTGAGTCCCAGACCGGTCACAGTCCCTTTTTAAGTTTTATATATTAAAAGAGTTTGGGTCCCATTAATCTGGACCATGTAACCGAGAAAAAGCATAGAGAGAAATATAGTTAGAAATTCTATAGGGGAAAAAAAAGGAGAAAAGAGAGAAAAGACAAAGAAAAGGGGGTTGGGGGAGGGGCGGAGGGGGAGGGGAGGGGTAAGGGGGTAGGTTGGGGGTGGGAATCTGGAGGGTAACTGTGTGCAAGCCCGCCGGGCGCAGGGATAATCAGATAAAGCACCCAGATGCTCTGTAGCCGGTGGGGTCAATAGTTAGTTAGTCAGTTATTTAGTAGGGTGACCTTTAGTCATTCGGGTCGCTGTCAAGGAGGGTTCTTCCTTCGTATGAGAAGATAAAGACGTGCCATGGTGACCAAGTCTTGGAGTATCACTCCTGCTGGTGTCGTGCAGTTAGTTCCAGGTCTTCCAATCTACTTATTTCCTTAACTTTTCAAATCCACATCCCTACTGTCGGGGGTTGCGGAGATTTCCACTTAAGAGGGACGCACGCTTTAGCAGCATCAAGAAGGTGTCGGATAATAGATCTTTTGTATATTTTCCCTGGTATATTGGTGGCGTGTAGGAGGAAGAACACTGGGTCATTGGGTATTTTGCGTTCTGTGAGTTTTTGGAGGGCACGTTGTACCCCTGTCCAGAAGTGTTGTAATTTGGGGCAGGTCCAAAAATTATGTAGGATGGTGCCCTTGTCCTCCCTGCATCTCCAGCATCGATCAGAGGTGTCTGGAAAGATTTTTTTCAGTCTCACTGGGGTTCTGTACCACCTTGTTAGGATCTTGAAGCTGGTCTCCTGTGTTTTCGTGCAAATAGAAGATTTGTACGTAAACCTTAGAATGTGTTGTTGCTGTGTTGTGCTGAAAGTTTTACCTAGGTCCCGCTCCCAATCTTGTATGCAGTTCAAAACATGAGGTTCCGCCAGGGCAATTAGCAACTCATAGTTAGCAGAAAGTGTGTGGGGCATTGCCCCCGTCTCTGAGCAGAATTCCTCGAAGGTGGTAAGGGGCCTGGCAAACAACCCCGGAGCCAGAAGAGTTCTGAGGAAGTGGGAGAGCTGGAGGGCACTCCAAAAGTCCAGCTGGAAAGGTCCTGACTTGTCCACCAGCTTTGGGATCATCGGCCACGCCCCCCTCCTGTACAAATCGGGAAGCCTATATAAGGTCCAAGTCCTTCAGGTTTCGGAATTTGGGACAGCCACTTCCCGGAGGGAAAAGGGGGTTCCCCGTAATTGGGTACAGGTGTGATGTCCTCAAGGAAATGTTGGGGATGAAAGTAGGACTGAACATTCCACTTGTCTAAAAGTTGTTTAATGCTACGAAGTAGTGGTGGGAAGTTTAGCTCAAAGATTTTGGCTGTATTGGAGGGGACCAATGTACCTAGGTATGTCTGCGCCTTGTCAGTCCATTTAAATTTACAGTTGTTTTGTAGTTGTACAAATGATTTTTGTGGAAAATTAACTCCCATTGCTTCCGACTTGGAGAAGTTAATCTGGAGGTTTGAGGGATCTCCGTATCTCTCAAACACCTTCATCAGGTTAGGGAGTGAAACCAGAAGGTTCATAAGGGAGAATAACATGTCATTGGCATAAGCCGAAACTTTATGTTGGGAGCCTCTTATCTTAACCCCTTCAATGTCTGGGTTATGTCGGACCATGCAGAGCAATGGTTCCAGTGACAGGTAGAAAAGGAGAGGTGATAATGGGCACCCCTGGCGTGTCCCATTGGTGATTCCAAGAGTGTCTGATAAAACACCGTTGGCCCAGACTCTTGCTGCTGGTCGGGAATAAATCGCGGAAATCCACTATAGAATTTCGGAGCCAAAGCCAACATGTCGTAAGACAGCAAGCATGAAATTCAAGTTCACCCTGTCAAAGGCCTTCTCTGCGTCAGTGCTAAGAAATACACATTGTGTCTGTGCATGGTTTAGTGCCTGAAGCAGATTCAGGACTTTTGTAGTATTGTCCCTAGCTTCTCGTGTAGGGACAAAGCCCACTTGGTCTAGGTGTATCAGGCTCAGAATAAGGTGTTGAATCCTATTTGCCAGAATCTTAGTAAAGAGTTTGAGATCCAGATTGAGCAGCGAGATTGGCCGATAGCTTCCACAGGCTGTTGGATCTTTCCCCTCTTTAGGGATCACCGAGATGTGTGCGAGTACAGTGTCGGCTATGAGTGTTGCAGTCGAGCCTAGTGCATTGAACAACTTGACCATGTATGGGGCGAGAGAGGGGAGAAGGTTTTTGTAGTATTGGGCTATAAGGCCATCCGGACCAGGCGCCTTCCCCTGTTTAGTGGCCCCGACCACCCCCTGGAGTTCCTCTATGGTGATGTGGTCCTAAAGGATGTCTATGTCTGCGTCCAGTAATCGGGGCATAAGTGACGATGCTAGATAGGAGACTATCTGGTCTTGAGAAGGGGGTTTGGTCGTCAAATTATATAATGAATTATAGAATTCCCGGGATTTTCTTGCAATATCATGTGGTTTTGTTACCTTTGGTTTATTGGGGGGTAATAGATATATATGTTACTAGTCTCTGGTCTCGCAAACAACCTTCCGTATTTATTCCCTGACTCATATGAGAATTTCCTGCATACCCGCAGTGCTGCCTTGGCTTTGAATTGTAGGATATCTGTAATTTGTGTCTGTTTGACAAGGAGGTCTCTCTCTAAAGATGGGGTTCGTGTTCATTTATGGCGGAGTTCCAGGGCGGCCTGATCTGTAAATAGGGATTTAATTTGTTCGGTACTTTTCCGTTTGATCCTGGCTCCGTGTTTAATCAACACACCGCGGATAACCACCTTGTGTGCCTCCCATATAATGCCTGGGTCACAATCTGGGGTATCATTAGTATTAAAGTAGTAGGTCAGTTCTCTAGTAACGTCCTCCAGAACGTCCTTGTCTTGTAAGAGACTTTTATTTAGTCTCCACTGATTATTTTTAGTGGTCAAGGAGTCCTGAAGAGCATAGGACAAGAAAATAGGAGCGTGATTAGACCAGGTAATGGAGCCTATAGATGAGGTGTGAACTGCATGTAGCTGGGCATGTGGGGTGAGGAAATAATCAATGCGAGAGTATGTCTTGTGGGGGAAGGAATAGAAGGTGAAATCTCTTTCTGTAGGGTGGAGAAGACGCCATACGTCAATTAGTTGGCTATCGTGTAGGGAGTGAGCAATACGTTTACGAGAGCCAAGGGGGATAGATGACAGACCTGAGGACGTGTCTTCTGCTTGAATGAACGGGATGTTCAGGTCACCTCCTACAATCAGGTTGTCTTCCGTAAAAACTGGTCAGCTTCACTAGTGTCCTACCTAGGAAAGCTTCTTGTTGTTCATTCGGGGGCGTATAAGTTCGTAAATGTGACTTTAACATCTCCGATCATGCCCTTCACAAACAGGTAGTGACCTCCAGGGTCAGTAATGGAATCTATGAGCGACCATGGTACTCTTCCAGAAAGAGAATAGAAACCCCCCTTGACTTAGCTGACCGGTTGGTAAAGGGGTATACCAGCGGGAATTACTTGTTTTTAAGGATGGGTAATTTGTCATCCCTAAAGTGTGTCTCCTGTATGAAAGCCACATTGGATTTAAGACGGTGCAAATCATGTAAAAGCATCCGTCTTTTCTCGGGTGTGTTAAGGCCCTTGGCGTTAAGCGAGGTCACATTCAGAGCCTCCATGGGAGAGGGTAGGGTGTGGAGGGGGAGGAGGAGGTAGGTAGGGGGAATGGGGAGAGGGAGGAAATAGATAAGAGAGAAGAGAAAGGAAAAGAAAAGAAAAAGTAGAACTAGGAAGAAAAAGAAAAGGCTCCTCTATGGAGAGAGTGCTGAAGGGAGGTAATTGCCTTAAAAACTGGGCACCACCACCCCTGGAGAAAGAGAAAGGGGAAAGGTAGTAAACTAGATGCAGCAAAAATACTGCTTAAACGCTTCCCAGTTACAGGCTGGGGGTAAGCGTTAGCCTATTTGGGAGTGTGGTCAGCAGAGGCTGAAAAGCAGCTGGCCGCCCCGACCCCAGCCCCCCCCCCCGACCCCCACGACCAAAATAGGTATAGGCATAATCTTACGGGCATGATCAATGTGAATGTAGCAAACAATGCTAAGTTTCACGTATTTATCTAGAGCATGTGAACATGAGCAAACATTGCTAACCTTCATCCATTTATCTAAATTATGTGTTTATGAGCAACCAGTGCCAATCTACCTGTATTTATCTATATCATGTAAACCTGAGCAAACATCGCTAACCTTCATTTAGTTATCTAGAAAATGTAAATCTGAACCAACATCGCTAACCTTCATGTATTTATCTAGAGCATGTAAATATGAACAAACATCGCTAACCTTTATGTATTTATCTAGAGCATGTGAACATAAGCTAACAATGTTAAACTTCACATCTTCTGCTAGTACACGCGAAAATGAACTAACAATGTTAACCTCTATACATTTATCAAGAGCATGTGTTCATAGAGTGCAAGTAATTCCCTTAGTACCTGTACCCGACATATTAATCTGCAAGGGAAAATTAAAGCAAAATCATAATCACCTTCCCGCCAGGAACTTCCCCCTCTGATTGGATTCCTTTTACCAGTCCCTGTTATCTCATTGTGGTAATCATTGTTATCTCCTCTTTCGTGTCTCCCCCGCCGCGGGAGAGATTTGTCTCTTAGGGAGGGGGGAGAAACATTCCTGTTAGCCCATCGCCACCTCTCGGTTCTGTCTACAGTGGACCTATAAAAGCATTAGAGCCCCACAGTTGTCTGTTGGGAAAGATGTGTGTACATGGGGATTTCCCAAGTCTAAGTCCACCCCAGCAGGGCCGGGACCATCAGCCCCTCTGCCGCCGCCGATGGGGTGCTTCCCCGTAATTAAAGGGCAGTATATCCCCGTTCTACCCCCTCCCCCGGGAGATGCCAGTACAGGGAGAGAAAAAAAATTAGGGAACTAAGACACCTAGATATGTTGTGAATAAGGGAACTGCACCCATAATAACTCAAACCTGAAAGGAAATGCAGCATTAGTTAGAATACAGTGAGTATAGTGTGCAGTACTCATGCATCCAGTGTTTTATATGCGAGGACGTCCACTCTGCCTGTCTCAGAGGTATGGGCTCTGTTCTCCCCGTGTCTGGTATTTCTCCATGGGGAATGTCTTTCTAGTCCTGATCCTAGGGAGGGAGGGTCACAGAGGTTCATGGGAGTACCTGACCTCTCGGTGTAGCTCCGTGAGTGCTGAAAAGTTCCTTCCACTTCAAACTGTGAGGGAGGGGGGCACGGGCACCAGCCCCAGAAGGAGAGACAGAGGCGCCTCTCCAATCAAGGGGATAGGGACACTGCTTGGGCACGGCAGAAGAATGTCTGGGCAGTCACAGGTTCCTCGGCAAGTGGCAGAGAGGGGGCACTGGGCGCAGGCATATGAGCGGTGTTGTGAGGGGGAAAAGAAGCGGGGAAACAAAGTGCCAATTAACTGAGGGTTGGAAGTCTGTGCTCGGGGAGAGAAGGTGTGTTATGACTCACGTGCTCGTTCTACCAGTGGATCCCGCGAATGCCTCCTGGATCTCTGAGAGCGGGCAGGCTGGGAGTGTCGGTTTGCTGAAGGAGGGCCCGTTCGGTCGGCTGACCGATGCAAGGTCTGCAGCCAATTCTGTACCCGCACAGGTTCAGCGTTCATGAATATGAAGAGTGCCGGCAGATCGGCTTGGGAGCAAAGTGTGAATGATGCCTGTGCCTTTCGGAAGGTCACCGCCAAGGGATACCCCCATCTGTAGATGTAGCCATTTCTTCTCGCTGTTTCCAGTACAGGCTTCAAAAGGACTCTTCTCTGCAGTGTCGCTCTTGACAGGTCAGGGAGGATTTGTATAGTTGCCCCATCAAATTCGATCGAGTCATGATCCCAGGACTTGTGGAGAATGAGGTCTTTCTGTGAGTATCTGTGTAATCTGCACAGTACGTCCCGGGGTCTGTCTGGATCTGTAGACCTGGGTCTCAGTGCTCTATGCACCTGATCTATCTCTAGCGTCATCCGGGAGCTTCTAGAACGTTGTGGAATATAGCTGTAACCGTGGCAGGCAAGTCTTCCGTCCCTGTAGCCTCCAGGAGTCCCCGCAACCGCAGGTTGTTCCGACGGCTGCGGTCCTCCATTTCCTCCAAATGTAGCTGCATCTCCCCGGCCATGGTAGCTTGTGAGGTCTGTGACTGTTCCAGGGCTGACACTCTGAGTTCTAGAGAGGAGATCGCAGACTCCCCCATGTCCACATGTGCTGTGAGAGAATGCAGGTCTGATCTCATCTCAGCCATATCTCTACTATGTGCCTACTCGATGCGGAGAATTAGGGCTTCAGTGTCGAACTTCGTGGGGAGAGCCTGCAGCATGCTGCGGAGATCTTCTTCCAGGCGCTCCAGGGTTTGCGAGGGGCCAGCCATATCAGATCGAAAGGCTGCTGGAGTCCCTAAGAGGTATTCTGGCTCTGTGAGTGAAACGGGAGAGGTAGGCTGGATAGGCGCCCGGACCTCCATATGAGGTGCACGTGGGGTTCCTGTAATGGCCCCTGGTGGGGCCTGTTGCGGGCTTCGGGGAAATCTCTGGATATCAGTCTGTGAGGTCCTGGAAGGGTTCCCACGGGCCGCCGATCTGGTTCTATATTGATTGGGGTTGCTCATGCCGCATTTACATAAAGGAGTAGCTGTCTTTCGGTTGTGGTGAGCAGGCGGAAGCCAGGAGCTCCTTAAAAGTGCGTCCTCCTTCAGCCATAAATAGGCCACGCCCCCTGGATGTTTGTTTTTTAACCGGCTCCTGTACTTTTACGTCGGCAGAATGGCACGGCTGCGCAAAGTAACGTACCTGTACGTTACTTTGAACTTGCCGCTGTGTGCGTGCGCACGCGCCGCGCGCCTGCCGCGACCTCTGTGAGTCGGGTCGCGGGTCCCGCGGACTCGATCGCCGCGGGCATACCCGCGATTGCCTCACGGAGAGGGTGAACAGGGAGATGCCGTTGTAAACAGCATCTCCCCGTTCTGCCTAATGACAAGTGTCACTCGATCTCTGCTCCCTGTCATCGGAGCAGAGATCAGTGACGTCACACACCAGCCCATCTAGGCTGCTGATACCTGTAAATGTACAATATCTAATGTATACCCCGGGACTCATCGAGGTAGGCGGGACGATTTGAAACTCCGACCAGCGGTGAGCTGACGCTATTGACATGACAGGCTGTTTATCTATTTTAACATTGTAAGCATAACTTGTATCAAGGGGGGGATTTTATTATAATAGTTTAACACTATGAAGAGCCTCCTTCTGTATCCTTACATGGTTGTCCCCTATGGTACTTATACATCATGAGCCAGAAGGATTAAGAGCGGTGACAGCTAAGGAGCTGGGCAATGCAGTGAAGGCGATTAAAGGCCTGATCATTCTTACCTCTGGTAAGCATACATACATAAGTGGCCAGTCACGCGGTGCTTTTGGTGAAGGTTTACCATCTCACGGAAAAGCATCAAGCTCTATGAGAATTAGAAGCTGAGATTATACCACTGCACTTACCTGCATGCATGGACTGATTTTAAGTTGCAATTACACTACTGTTTTCATCTGCATGCAGGGGTCTTGCTTTTAAAGGATAACTCTTTAACACAGTGTTGTACTATATTGAACAGTTTGAACTTTGGAATTATCTTATATGGTTTTATGAATTGCCTTGGATTTTATAACCAATGAACCTTGGTAAGGTTCATTGTGGTTTTGCTTTTAGAAAAAGTTTTTCTAAGGCATTGTTTATTCTTTTTCAATGAACCATATGGTTAATTATGACTAATAATTAATGGTTAGTCGTAGGTACACATAATATAATTTAAATGCGCTGTTAAATACTTTATTCTCCTAAGAGGGTATATTCATCTTAATAGTGTTTTATAATTTTTTATAACAGCAGCTGCTAGTATACTGAAAAATTCTTTCCATTTTGAGCGCTAGGGTCAGAGTCTTTTTTGGCTCAGACATCTCTGTAAAGTAAAATCTATCATTTAAGTAATCCTATGGTGAAGAAAACTGTAAACGAAGGACCGCTAGGTGCCAGGTAAGGATATTCAAAATTGAGCATTTTTAAAGTCTTTTACTGTAACTCTTTAAAGTGACTTTAGATTTTAACATTTGCTGATCTACAGGTTTTCTTCAGCCCTATAAAAAATGTAATATTACTTTGTGCCTTGCATATGTGCTATTTTGAATTCAAAATTAAATTACAAACTAGTGCATTCCTTTAATCAAGCTTATTGTGCCTGCTGCAGTTACCATGTGCACTATTATAAAAAAATAAAGAAATACACTCATTTTTTGTGTGCCGTTTGAACCTGGTGTATACAGCATTTGTTTGTGTATGGCGTCCTCAGGACAACCAATCAGGTGCAAACTCATGAAGCTAGGCCCGGGTCATTGTGATGAAACTTCCGCTGACGCCATCTCTGAGCGGGGACTTGTGTCTCACTTCTGGTCATGGAATGAGTGACGGCCGGTACCCCATATACACAAACAATTGTTGCATACACCAGGTGACAGATTCAAATGGCACACAAAAAAGTAAGTGTATTTCAGTATTTTTTTAGTAATAAACTTACTGAGTGGTTTTACACTGAGATTCTCTTCCTGTCATCCTTCCCTCTGAGTGGCAATACCAAGTATATCGAGCAGAACTGGGTGAATACAAGACATGTTGAGCAAAAAGGGGAAATGCTCCACAAATGCTATTGACCATACTAGTGATAGGTGGTCATTTCCATTTGGTGAGTGCAAGTCCATGTGGGGCACTACAAGCACAATGGAATAGAGCACCATGTTATCATTTTAAAGGGCACTAGCACTTTATCACTTGTAACAATTATTGTGGGGCTTTGTATATATGGCACATATGTTTGTATATGTATTAATTGTTGATTTTGCATCACATGTTAAGTGTATCAATTGCAAAGGATATATATTTGTTTTTACATGTTTGTTGATTTATGCATCACGGCTGGTATGGAGTGACATGCGTGGTTTATTGGGGATTTTTTTTGTTTCTTTAGCCCTACACTTTCACTGTTTTATAGAAAAATAATGGACATGTCTTTGTTCTTACTTTTTTATCCTATGGCTGTTCCAGGTGCAATGACATAGCAAACCTTCACTGATTCTTGAGTTGTGTGTTTAGGCTGCAGCAGACATTCACCCAAGAAGTAATACCTGAGACTTTACAATTGGGTTTACTGCCATCATTAGCCACCATTATCAGCTGTAGATGTGATTGTACCTGATAAGCATAGTCATTTTTTCCTGTCTGGAGAGTTGCATTGCCTAGAGTTTATTAGTTACCATAGCAAGGTAGTTTGTTTAAGCAACGCTCATCAAGGTAGTCATTATTTTACTCTGGTGAAGAAAGCACACATACATACATAACTAGACATGACAAAGAACAAGTTTTTATCAAATGAAGACTATTGCTAAAAGGTCTGCTTCTCATTGAAGATAAACTCTACTTTTGGTGAACATGGTATAAGAAAAAAAATGTTACCCCCAGTAAAAATTTAAATCATTTACTAAACTAGTAACATTATCACAATAGAGTTGGCACTTGGTAAAGTTAAAAAACCCACTTCAAGCACAACTGCAGGTAAACATGTAATGTTAGTACTGAAATACCAAAGTAGGAACTCTCATACCTGCCCAAAAACTTTTTCATTATTGTCAGCCACTCATGATCCAGGCACCCCTACCAAGCAGCATTGCCCATCCAGAAGTTACTTTAATTCTCATATTCTTGAAATAGGGAGTAATGGTGGAGGCTGCCTCAGCAACACATTGTGTGCATTTTATATTTATTCAAAGGTTCACACATTAGTTACTAACAATGTTCAAACTACAGTAATGAATCTGAATTTCCAAGAAAGTGGTGTATCATAGGAGTGTTTTCTAAAATCGTAAAGTAAAGTCTATGGCTGAGCAATAGTTTGAAAGGAGTAACCGATCTGGTAGAATGTGCCTTAACAGGCAAGAATCCTCTTCTTCAAGCTATAGGCTTAGACAAGAACTTGTCTAATTCATCAAGAAAAGGTGAAGTGAATGCATGAATATTCCTTTGTCCTTCAGGAAGCACTGAGAGGGATTTTACTTCTGAAGGAAGCAGTATCAGAGACAAGAATTCTCATGGCAAACGCAACATAAAGACAAAGCAGGGAAATATCCTTAGGATAGCTCAGAGCAGGACATAAGGGACAAAGAATAATATCCTAATTAAGGTAGGAGACCATTTTAGGTAGAAAGGAGGTCTTAGACCTCAAGACAACTTTGTTCCAGTGCAACACTAAGAAGGGCTCCTAACTGGAGTCTGAAAATTCATAGACTGTCCATGCAATCTATGTAATAGCAAGATTGTGATAGCAACAAGAAGGCCACCATATGAGAAAGGTCGGACAAGGGAGCATCCCTAATAGGTTCAAAGGGCGGCTTGAACAGAGATGCCAAAGATCTGAAACAGTGATCTGGTATTTGTCCCCTTATTGTACTCAAGGCAAGCTGCTGGTCCATTAGTTGGTATTAGTCATGAGGACCTTCCACAACTATGTAGAAAAAAAGCTTCCCCAACTGCCGCACTACGTTGGAAATCTACCACTCCAAGGAGGGTCAAGCCCTGGGGGTCAAATGCATTGGGTGAAAGGGGGGGGGGGCTCCAAGACCAACTTTGTTTGTTCCATGCTGCTGCTGGAATATTGAGTTACAAGTTTATGGCATAAAACTCGGTGTAAGGCACGGCTTTAATGGAAGTAACCATTAGACCCAATACCCTTATGCACACAAGAACCTAAGGGCTTCCGGCTGGGGCTTGAGGGTGCAAGGATTTTGCCTAGGCAGGAAGATCCTCTGCAAGGTTGGCACTAGCTTCAGGCCTAGGTATCCTGCTCTGTGATGGGTCCTGCAATGACTTCCTCAGATAGATGATCTAACTGAAGTTCTGTAAGGTTTGTTCCATTTGATTAATGTTGGCTTTAACAGGTTCTATAATAAGGGAAAGATCTGCTATCCCACAACATGAATCTCTTTAGCATGGAGCAGAATCAAAATTAGGGCAAGCACCATAGAGAAAACTCACATTGCCATACACAGGCCCAAGTGAAGGAAAATACATTGACAGTTGCCTACAGCAACAGCAGATAGTGATGATGTCGTGGAAAAAATAGGAACGTGCAGGTAAACATTATTGGCCACTGAGACACAAAAATTGCAAGTAGAAACCTTGAAATAGTTTCTGCTATTGTACAGAGGTAATGATCTCTTTAAAAAAGATTTGTGGAACATGATCAAACAGGTCCTTCAGTGAGGATGGGAAATGAAACAGTGCAAAGCTCTAATTTGTAGCTCTTAGAAATGACACTGGAAACTGGACCCAGGCAGCTGAGAGTTTCAGGGTCACATCGCCTAAATAAAAAAGCCTGCATCAACTTGTGGAGCTGAGATCAACAGAAGCCTGAATAGATAATGGTTAAAACGTCATAAAAGTGTTAAAAGAAGACCAGGTGATGGCCTTGCACATCTGAAAATCATAAGCTTGATGCTGAAAAACACAAGAGGCACTGAAAGTTCAGATGAATTGCACACAGCCTTCTCCCACAAGGCAAAGCCTGATTACTGATTTGCCTAATCCACCATGCAGGGATGGAGGAAGAAGCAGGAAATTCCCTCAAGAATCCTAAGCAACATACAGCCATAGCTAAGAAGTAAATCCACATATCACAACACATACCCAAACAGTGGAGGAAGACGACCTTAGGACATTTTGGTGGCGGACAAAGTCAAATTATTTCTAACAATCTGACCAGGGCGTTGTAATAGGGATTTCTACGTGTATATCCAGCTTAAAGTGATTGTAAAGTCACTTTTAAAAAAATTTAAAAAAAAAATGTTATACTTACCTACTCTGTGCAGTTGATTTTGCACAGAGCAGCCTGGATCCCCTTTTTTTCGGGTCTCTCTTTGCTGCTCCTGGCACCTCCCTCCGATTGAGTTCCCCACAGTCAGCTGCTTCCTATGGGGGCACTGGAGCCAAATCACAGTTCCATGTGTTCATTAGACTTGTGCGGTTCATTTAGTTCCGAATGAATATTCAGACACATTTTTTGTTATTCAGAGATTCGGATATATCCGAATTCCTGAATTACAATATAAACAAATTTTACCGAATGCTCCGAATAACGTAACGAAATTTGTCTGAATTTTGGAAATTCGGACTGAAATTCGAATCAAATTTTACATTGAACTCCAGTGGAATTCTCACTACACATATTGCTGGAATCAAAGACTGTGTGTGTTATTAGAGTACCATTTTTTGAAATAATGCTGTATTTGTTAAGCCAAAGGTGATTTAAAGAGTCATTGTAATCATTTGATGAAGTGGAAACAAAAAGGGGTACTCAGAGATTAACCATGGATCGGACTTTAAAGGCATAGAAACAATGGAGAAGTAGAAAAAATATTATACTGTTTATTGAAAAAAATACATAATATATACACAGTATTCACAAGCATTAAAAATCATGTAAAATGATACAATTTGTACAGTGAGCCCTTGTGCGTCTACGCATTTCACCGTTAGGCTTCTTCAGAACACGATCAAGGTTCAAAAAGATGACAAAAAGAGAGAACAAGTCTCACTGTCTTGTTAATCGATTGAGCGTCATGTACAAATATCCGGAACATTCTCATCAATAATATCCAGTATATGGACTATTTTCAAAAAATTGCGGAAAAGTACCCGGAATGCCGCTAATCCTATTAGCAGCAAAAGTAAATGCTGCTCAAACAGGGGCATAAACGTCATGCAAAGATGTAGACCATGTTCAGAGATCCAGAATCTAATAGAGGAAAACGCAGATGGAACTCATAAATGCCGCGTACACACGGTCGGACTTTTCGACCGGACTTGTCTGATGGACGCCGACGGACCAAATCCTGCAGACAATCCAATCGTGTGTGGGCTTCACCGGACCTTCAGCGGACTTTTCCAGTCGCAAATCTGACGGACTTTAGATTTGGAACATGCTTCAAATCTTTACGTCGTAACTCCGCCGGACCCAGAAATCCGCTCGTCTGTATGCTAGTCCGACGGACAAAAACCCACGCTAGGGCAGCTATTGGCTACTGGCTATCAACTTCCTTATTTTAGTCCGGTGTACGTCATCACGCACGAATCTGTCGGACTTTGGTGTGATCGTATGTAGGCAAGTCCGTTCGTTAGAAAGTCTGTTAAAAGTCCGCCAAAAGTCCGTCGAAAGTCTGTCGGACGGGCTGTCGGACTTTTGTAGCTGAAAAGTCCAACTGTGTGTACGCGGCATAAGAGTTTTTGAAGCTTTCCTCCTTTATTCTGGAGATCAAACTGGTATCAATTTTCATTAATCAAGAAATCACAATCTCATATTATATTTAACCATATAATAACACAGTGGCGGCTGATACTCCATTTTTTTTTGGGGGGGGGCAGCAAAAAAAAACCCCCTCCGTCGGGTCCCCACTTACCCTGTCTACGGTCCTGGCTTCCCCTCCTTCTTGGCCACAGTGAAGTCCATGCACAGCAGATGAACAAACAGTAGGAGAGCAGCCAGGTGGATAGAGCCAGGCTGCGGCATGCTCCAACGATAGACATCACCATCTTTCTTCTCCTAGCTCAGGCTGTACGCAACTCTGCCTCTGCACATGTCACCACTGAAGACTGCGCAAGCTCATTGGCTGGCGCCAGCTCCCCTGCCTCCTCCTACGTTCCCCTACTTTTTCTCTCCGCTGCTTATCTGCTCTAACCACTGCCGCACACATCACACAAGTGGGTGGGCTCACTGCGCCCCGAGCCCACCCTTTTTGAAGCCAATAGGAGTTTTCAGCTCTAATCATGTGCTCCTAAAAAAATAAAAAAACCCCATTGAAATCCATGCGTCCGGCGCCCTGCATGGAGATTAGGGCCGGATGCATGGCTTAGGGTAGCGGTGTCCCTGCGTCCCTAATGAGAGGGCCGCCACTGTAATAACATTATACAATAAATATAAGAAACATAAGCACAATAGATCCTATAATATTGACTGAAAAGTTCAAAAACTAAAAAGAGAAGAGGAGAGGGGAAAAGGAACAAGATTTAGAACAAAACACAATGAAGATTTTGGTCACACTTCACTAAGCAATATGTTTCCACATCTGAGTATGCGGTAAAATAACGTACAGCATTCAGAAAAACAAAAAACTGTCATTTATGAACAAACTCTCCTTAAAATCTTGCATAACTTATCTTAAATGTCTTGTATGTCTTAAATACGGCATAAAACCATGCGGTAAGTTATCGCAAGCATCTGTTATGATGATTTTCCAAAGAAGTGTAAGGCAGCCAGCAATTTAGTCATGGCTGGCATGGCATGGCTTCTCTGGGTTGAGGGCTCAAGGTACCCTAGAGTTGGGTATAAAGCTCCATGATAAGTGGCTTGGATAACCTGAACTTCTGCAGGGTATTTGCATCCGTGAATTGATCCAGCAGTGTGCGCTCCTTAAGGCCTCATGCACACTGGGCATTAAAATAACGTTATAAAAACGCCAGTAGCTTTGCAGTGAGTTTTTCAACGTTTTTGCAATAGCGATTTTTAGAGTTTATTAGCGTTTTTCTGCGTTAGCATTTTTTTCTTTTTTCTTTTTTTCAATGGATAAAAAACTTCAGAACGCTGGTTAGCAGCATTTTTGTATCGTTTATTAGCGTTTTTTGAAAAATGTCTGAAGCCAAAAACAACTGCTGTAAAAACTTCCAAAAACCTCCAATGTGCATGAGGCCTTAAAAGGACCACTTGGAGATCTCCTCCTCCTCCTCTTCTGCATTGCTTTAAATTTGAAAATACTGAATTCAAAAGGCTCTGTCATCTTTGCTATGCCGTCTACCAGCCTCCAGAAACAACTTCTGACTAAAATCTAGCTGACACCTGCTCCAGGTATTTAATGAGTGTTTTTTTTTTTTTTTTCAAATAACAATTTTTATTATAGTATTTATGATACAAAGTACATATTATATGAGAGGTAATAAGAGGTAAGAACATATGGCTCTCATTTCGTCTTCACATTCTAAATTACTTATAACTGAATAAATCACTGAAGTACTCAATGTAGAGTAGGAAGACAGTAAAAGAGGGGGGAAAAGAGAAGAGGAAAAAGAAAGGGAAGGGAGAATGTTGTTGTAGTTCGTTTACGTATTCATGGTGGGTCCTCTCGAAGATGCCACAACTCCCATACTCTGTCGTGTGCGTCTAGCCTGTCCTGCATTCGGGCTGTCATCTTTTCCATTAATTCCACATCTTTGATTCTAGCGTATAGGGCTTCAGGCGTGGGGGGAAGGGTCTTTTTCCAGTTTAAGGCGATAAGACAACGAGCTGCTGTGAGAATGTGGCGTGTGAGTTTTTTTTGGGTTTTGGGGATCTTTAGTTGTGGGATTCCTAAAAGGAAGAATTTGGGGTCCATGGGGATCTGTGTTTCTAATAGATGGGCCAGTAGTTGTTGGACTTTGTCCCAGAATGGGGTAATCAGTGGGCAGTCCCAGTATATATGGAGGAGGGTTCCTCTGTCTGTTTGACATCGCCAGCAGCGATCTGAGCTAGATGGGTATATAGTATGAAGGATATCTGGAGTCATATACCAAAAAAGGAGAATTTTGTAGGTATTTTCCTTGTATAGGGTGCAGAGGGAACTTTTTGCTGCCTGTGTCCATATCGTCCGCCATTGCTCAATGGGAAGTTCCTCGTTAAGAGCTTTTTCCCATTTAATCATGTAGATATGTTTACCTTTGGTTTCTAGTGGGTAAGCATTCAATATTTTGTAGATGTCAGAGATTAATCCTTTTTGGGCCGTGCCCGTCAGGATTAAATTTTCAAAGGGTGATGGGGGGGAGAACTGTAGGTCAGGCGATATGGACAAGGCATAGTGACGTATTTGCATGTAACTGTAGAAGGTTTGACGTGGTAGATCAAATTTAGTCTGTAGATCAGAGTAAGACAGTAGTTTGCGGGATCTGGGGTCTACCAGGGCTCCATAATGGAAAAGGTTTCGTGATGCCCATGGGTAGGACATCTGGTGGGTAAGACTATCTGGGATTTTGGGATTGCAGATAAATGATGTTAGGACTGATTTTTCCGAGGCCAGTGTGTGGGAGCGGGATAGTTTGTTCCATAAGCGACGGAGTTGGATCATAGGTCCTAGCAGCCGCTCAGGAGGGACCTCTACCCTCGCATTCCATAGTAAACTGTTTGGGTGGGTCGGGGCTAACCATATTTTTTCGATCTCTGTCCATCTATTGTATGATCTTTGGGTAAACCATGATGCTATTGCACGAAGTTGGGCTGCTTGATAGTATTTGGTAAGATTGGGAAAGGCCAGACCTCCATCTGAGCGCGCCGCCATCATTACTGATTGAGGGATTCTGTGTCTCTTATAGTTCCAGGTAAATTTAAGGAGGTCAGATTGGAGTTTAATTAAATGTTTGTGAGGGACAGGGACAGGCAGAGTCTGAAAGAGGTATAGTAATTTCGGGAGTATCGTCATCTTAATAGATGCAATCCGGCCTAATAGGGAGATATGGTGTTTTTTCCAATTAGTGAGCAGGGTTCTGATGGAATGGAAGAGGGGGGGGAAATTTTCTTGGTATAAAGTGTTAAACTTTGTGGTAATATGTACTCCTAGGTATTTCAAGGAGGTATCTTTCCAATTGTAATTGAAGTTGGTCTTTAGGTGCGTCGTTTCCTCATCTGAGATGTTGATTGGAAGGGCTTCTGATTTAGATGTATTAATTTTATAGCCTGAAAGGACTCCGTATCGGTTAAGTTCAGCGTGTAGATTCGGGAGGGAGATTCTGGGCTGGGTCAGAGTGAGGATCACGTCGTCAGCGAAGAGGGAGATCTTAAACTCTCGACCTCTGACTGAGATTCCTCTTATATTTGGGTTGCTTCGGATGGAAGCCGCCAATGGTTCGACACATAGTGCAAACAATAATGGTGATAGTGGGCATCCCTGTCGAGTGCCGTTGGTTATTTGGAATATGGATGAGGTGGCAAAGGGCGTTCTGACCTGGGCGGAGGGGTTGGAATATAGGTGCTGTATAGCTCTTATGAAGGGTCCCTGGAACCCCGCATGTTGTAGTGTTGCGAGCATAAAGGGCCACCCAAGGCGGTCAAAGGCCTTTTCGGCGTCTAGGCTTAGTAACAGGGATTCAGTTTTCTCCCTATTCGCCACATCTATCAGATCAATCACCTTTCTGGTGTTATCCCCCGCTTGTCTGAGGGGAACAAAGCCCACTTGGTCCTTATGGATAAGGGATGGAAGGATCATGTTCAAGCGGATTGATAACAATTTTGTAAAGATTTTAAGGTCTGAGTTCAGCAAGGCGATGGGTCTGTAGTTGGCGCACAGGGTGGGGTCCTTGTCTGGTTTTGGGATTACAGTGATAAATGATCGCTGCATATCAGGTGGGATGGGTGAGTCTCGATAGAAAGCGTTAAAAAGTTTGCACATATGTGGTAGTAAGATGGGGAGAAAGGCCTTATAATATTCATAAGGTAATCCATCTGGGCCTGGGGCTTTGTGTGATGGAAGAGATTTAATGGTTTGTTCTATTTCTTCTTCGGTGATCGGCATGTTTAGGGTTGCTAGATCAGGGGTTTGAATTTGTGGGACTCCGCTCTGTGCGAGATATTGTTGCATACGTTGGTGCAGTTCGGGAGGGAGGGGTTTACTAGGTATGTTTGGATTGTTATAAAGTTCCTGATAATATTCTGCAAAAGTGTTGACAATGTCTTTGGGGTGGGAAATCAGAGAGCCTAGTTTGTTTTTAATCTGGTGTGGTGTGGTCAGGTGTGAGTTATCCCTCAGTTTTCTTGCTAGTAGGGAATGAGCTTTATTGCCCTTATCATAGTATCTTTGTCTGAGTCTAATGATGGCCTTTTCTACTTGCCCCATTGCCAGGTCGCTCAGAATGGTTCGCAGATGTATGATTTTCTTAAGAAGGGGTAGGGAGGGAGCTTTTTGCAGTTGGTGTTCTAGTGTTCTAAGTTCTTTTTCAGTTTGAATTTTTGTGAGCAGGGCATCTTTTTTCATGGCAGACGATAGTGCTATACACCTGCCTCGGAGTACTGCCTTATGAGCTTCCCAGAGCGTGGGGGTGGATATATCAGGAGTGTCGTTTTCTGCAAAATAGTGTTTTAGGGTGGATACTAGTTCCATTTGCGATGGGGGATGTTGAAGAAGAAATGTATTTAATTTCCAATTGTAAGGTCTACGATTGGGGGATCCTATTTCCAGCCTGAGTAAAATAGGCGCGTGATCAGACCAAGAAATTGGGAGTATCTGTGCCTCTCGTATATTTCTAAGCGTATGATTATTTACAAAGAAATAATCGATGCGTGAGTGTGTCTGGTGGGGGGCTGAGTAAAACGTGTATTGCCTATCGCCAGGGTGGAGAGTTCTCCAGGCGCCGAAGAGAGCATAACGTCTGGTAAGTTTACGAAAAAGCTTCGAGTCACGGAGGGCTCGGGCTGGTGTCGCCCTGGGGCTCACCACCTGGCGATCCATTATTGTGGAGCGGGTTAGGTTAAAGTCGCCCCCCACCACTAGCATCCCATGGTCGGATTTAAAGAGGCGGTTGAGTACTTTAGATAAAAAGTTGTGTTGTTTAATGTTGGGGGTGTAGAGGGCACAGAGGGTAATTGCTTGTTGTTGCCAATGCCCCTGAAGGATAATAAAGTGACCTTAATGAGTGTTTTTGGTGTTTGCGCTAAATCCTGCATACGAGCAATAGTAAATTTACATTTTCATTATGTTAAGTGGTCACGTAACTGTCATAACGCATGCGATAACCTTTAGGGAATTGTGCCCAGTATATCCAAATGGTAATAAAGGATATGCCATCTATCCAAACCATAGTATGAGAAACAAAGGGAAACCTTTCAAATTATTACTCAAAAATAATTTATATTATTAACAAACGAAAATAGCATTATTCTTCATTTATATTTCTATATTATTATTATTGAGATTATCAATAGCAAGAACTGTTTGCATTTGTAACAATCTCCCAGATTTAATATTGTGTGGTGTAGCTGAGGAGGTTTCATCTAAAAGACAATCGGGGAAATTCAAGAAATCTACTGACACTTTCAAGCGCTATGGCCCTTTAACCCTTTCACGCCTAAGCCTAAGCCTAAAATCTCCATAGGCGATGCTTTAAAACAATTTAACAGTTACCAGGTTAGAGTTACAGAGGAGGTTTGGTGCTAGAATTATTGCTCTCACTCTGACGATTTGAACACCATTTACATTTGCAGGCGCAAATGAGTTTTCATTGCGGGGACAGGGGCGCTTTAAAAAAAAAATGTTTTCTTATTTTTTATTTGATTTTTTTACATTGTCCCTTTAAAAAAAAAAATCTGATTACTTTTATTGCTGTCACAAGGAATGTAAACGTCCCTTGTGACAGTAATAGGCAGTGACAGGTACTCTTTATGGAGGAATCGGTGTCTAAAAGACCCCAAATCCCTCCTTTGCACTAAAAAAATCACCAAAAATGGCAATTCTGAATACTGTCATTTTTTTTAAAATCTGCGCCATTGGCAGCCGAGTAAAGCAGAAGTGACATTGTGATGTTGCTTCAGGGATTTTACATCGGAGACCCGATCAGAGCCGAATCTGGCTTTGTACGGGTCTCCACCTAGCCGGCTGGTGGCTCAGGTCTCCTGGTGGGACGGGAGACCCAGGAAGAGCGGTGGGAGGTGGGGACTTCCCCTCCTGTTCCTTTACGATATCAGCCACATTAGTTGTTATCACTAAAGAGCCCACCGCCCACTCTAAAAAACAGTACCAGGGTGATGCCTGCAGCTGCAGGCATCACCCCGGTTTAACCCCTTCAAGCCATGAACGCAAATTTGCGTACAGTCGGCGTGAAGGGGTTAAAATTACCTGTGGCAGATTCAAAAATCCCTGCCACCCATTCCTTACAGGTGCAGCAGTTTCAGGTAGTTTTTAATAGCTCCACTTTTACAAAGTGACTCTATTAATGCACCAAATTTAAAAACAATTACCTCCAATTCATAGATAACAAATCCCAATTTTTCACCATTTTAACTGGTGTGATTTCTACATTGTCAGCACCTGTTAATTGATACAGGTGAATTTAATTACAAATTACAGGAGCATCACAAACTTGGAATGCAATTATTTCTTTTTGAGAAGGTGCCAACAATTTTGTCCATTTTTGGAGTTTTGCGTGGAATGTGTGAGATTCGGCTTTTTGTTTCTCAACTTTTTTATGTCATACCAATACAAACAAAAGAAATAAACATGAGAATGCCTAAACATTTGTAATTGCAACAATTTTCTGGGTGAAGTGGTGCATTATCTGAGATGCAGGGCTGCCAATATTTTAGGCCATGGCTGTACCTGCTGAAACTTAAGTGATAAAAGAGGAGCAGGTGACACCCTTACAAATCTGAAAAACATAGGCTTGATGCTGAAAAACACAAGAGGCACTCAAAGTTCAGGTGAATTGCACAGAACCTTCTCACAAGTCAGAGCCTGATTTCTGACTTGCTTAATCCACCAGGCAGGGATGGAGCATGAAGTAGGAAATCCCCCTGCAAGAACCCTCAGCAAGAGCAAACAGCCATAGCTAAGAAGTAAATCCACATATCACAACACACATCCAAACAGTAGAGGAAGACAACCTAAAGCCTGGTACACACCGCTAGTTTTTTTTTTAGTTGTTTTTGTTAGTACAGTGATCTCCCCCGCTGAGCTATTGTGTTCTTGCACGGGGATGCACGGGGATGATCAGGAGACGGTCAGCTACTGGTTTTCCAACATGCTCGTCCGACAGACAAAAAGGCCAGCTTCTGTCGGATGGGCTGCCATAAACATGGGCCAAATGTTGGCCAGTTTTTATTGAACCAGCCAATGTCGCTCGACATTCGGCCCGTGTGCACTAGGCTTTAAGACATTTTGGTGCCGGACAAAATCAAGTTATTTTGAACATCCTGACTAGGGGGTTGTCAAATCGCATGGCAAATCGCACCAATGTGAACCTAGGCTCAGGGTTGGATATCTCCTCTCTTATCCTTGTATATGGTTTACCTCTCTCAAAAGCTTTTCACATGGACCACATGAAATAGAAAGGAAACTGCATAGTGTTCTTTGTATAAATCATTTATTAAAATACCCCCATAAAATTGCACTTACAAGAAGTTAAATAAAAAACAGCTTTTTTTTTTAACTTTAACTTTAATCTCGTTTGTGAGCTCACCACACCACTCATGCTCTCAGTGATCATGTAACGATTCAGGTCTGGGCTCCTCCGTCCTATACACGTGTCACCAATAGGATAGCTTTTTCATTAGGATGGAGCAGCCCATTCACCCCGGCCCCTTTATCAGTTATCATCATCATGGCAACCTAACAGGCGTCTCCTCTGAAGTCGTGAACTTATGTGTACCCACCCACCTCATCTGAGTAACGGAACCTATATATACTGCTCTCATCAATCCCTCCATACTCCCCCCTCTGTGCCTCGTCTGCTACAATATACGGCACACATTGCTCACTTCTGACTTCATCGGTATATGCCTGGATACATTCTAAGAAGTTATTTATTCAACATACCATAAATAAACACATACATAATAATTATGGTGACAAATACATTAGGAACCATTAATAAACCCACATGAAAACCACCTATTTATATTTAATTACCCTCTTTTTCACAAAGCACAAATATAAATAAAAATATATAAAAAATTAAAAGAAAACAAAAAACTTTTTTAACAGTAAAATGGCTATCCCCCCCAAAACACCAACTCTAACCACCCTATCCACCTTAACTATTGTTAATAAAACAATTTAAATCAAAGTCTACATTGAGACCTTTAGGTGTTAATACCTGAGTCTCATAAATCCAAAGGGATTCTCGCTGGCTTAAATATCTGATAAAACTACCTCCTCTCCAGTGTTGGTGAACCTTCTCAATTCCCCAGATCTTCATACATTGGGATTCTTATTATGTACCTCCCTAAAGTGCTTTAGAAAAAACAAGTGAGAGGAGCGCCTCCAAGTTAAAGTGCTTTATTCCATATATAAAGGAAATAGTAGCCATTTATATGTCAAGAAAAAACAAAGCTCTACACAGGTAGTTGTCTAATGAAGTGATGTAGCTGCAAGTTAGTAGCAAAGTCCCCAGGAGTATCTCTGATCTAACTGCAGTGATGGCGGGGAACCGAAATGGAAACAGCCGATCCTGCAGGAAGGGGAACGATTCTTATTATGTACCTCCCTAAAGTGCTTTAGAGACACTGTGTTCCCTTTTACCTTTTCTAATATTATTTATATGTTCCCAGACCCTGACCAGCAGGGGTCTGGATGTGTGACCCACGTACTGTAATTTGCATGGGCACTCGAGAACATATACCACCCCTTCTGAGGAACAGGTTATAAAATCTTTAATTTTATGAACGTTCCCTGTAGCTGTTACTGTGAATTCTTTTCTTTTTTATAATTACAACCTTTCATAGTTCTACATGCCAGACACCTCCCACATGAATAAAAGCCCATAAGGAACGGTGTTAAAGTTCCTACCTTATTAGTGGGTGGATCTAAAATCCCTGGTGCCAATTTCCCAATACCTCCTAAAATATTTTCCACCTTTTTTCTTTGTATATTATAACCCAATAAGATCCTAAAGTAGTTTTGTTCTCCCATCAATACCTCCTGACCTCTCCTTTGTGGTAACTCGATCTGTCCTCTGTAAATTTCTAACAGATTCCATTACCTTTTTTATAAAAGTACTTTCGTAACCCTTTTCTATACATTTCTTTTCAAGCAAAGATGCTTGTGCTACATAATCATTCTCAGTGGTACACCCAAAAGGTATTCCATGAATGACTCCACACTCCCCCCCCCCACCTAGGATCTGTATAACTCCCACCCTCATCAACTCCACAAGAAGATTGTATTAGCCGCACACAGAGCACACACCTTGCCCCCTGTCGCCTGTACCTGTATGAGGATCCCAAGATGACAAAGTGTCTCGCACAATTCCTGTCTGAACACCCCTGAAAGTTGGTCACAATGACTGCAAGGGCAATGGAAGGGTGCAGGTGCCAAGAAGCTGGAATTGAAGCCCGGAACATGGGAGGGCTGGTATCAAACAAGCAAAATCACAGCAGATAGGGCACCCAGAATATACCATGTCCAGTTATGAGTGGAGTCACAAGCTCAATTTGGTAACAGTCGAGCAGGAAGGCACCGAATCATAGGCAGAATCAAGGTGAGGAACATTCAGAGGCTGGCATTGTGCATGCAGTGAAGTACAGAGTTGATAGGCAATATCTTGGTCAGAAGTCCAGACCAGGGTTGGTAACAGAGAAGAGCAGTAAACATGGACAGGCAATGATAATCAAGAAGCAAGTCTGATGGAAACTGGATTGATAACAGGGACAAGCATTAGGTTGGATCAGTAATAGCCGGAACTGAGACTGAAAGACCAGAAAGATCCCATGCAAAACTCAGGTTTAAATAGCCGCTGGGTGCCAGTATCTGTGAAGGATGTGCCCATATAATTGCGTGCACACCATGATATGCAGATTTATAAGCATGAACGTTACAACTGGCATGGACTTTCTAAAGGCTGGCATGATGATCCTGACACCCAAATTCCTCATGTCTCACAACACCTCCAATTTAAAATGTAATTGTAAAACTTCTGTTAAATAAAGCTTATTTCTGAACAGGGATCCAGACACATATCTGACTTATGCATAAAGTATTACTGTACCTTCAATTTCACAATCCACCTCAACAGCTCAGATCTAAACACCTGGCAGCCAACCTCAGAACAAACCCTCTCTCACAGTCAATCCCACAACAAAGTTGCTCATGCACCCACCTCCATGTCAGCAACGTATACTGTAAAACTCCCTATCCTCCCCTAATGTGCATCATGCAAACCGACTTAGTTTTCAGCAACATCAAGTCCATATTAGCCACAGCGCCTATAGTCAACCACTGCCTCATACTCCCATCCACCTGTAGCTTCCTGATTCCAGCTGTTATTGTCCATGGCGGATCAAAATCTGATAGGTAGCTGTAAGGAAATATAATATTTTCCCTGTGCCACAAAAGCAATTCTAGTTTCCTTATTCAAGCTTGGAATGGCTGATTTGAATCTTATAGGTAACTGTAAGGAAATAGTGATATTTCTTATTTCTGAGTAATGAATACTTGAAGATCTTTGACCAGCTTTGTACAAGGTCATCAAATAATCAGTGGCGTTGCTAGGGGGGTGCGGGGGGTGCGGTCCGCACCCGGGTGCCACCCGTTACAGGGGTGACACCATCCCGAGGGTGAGGAAAGCCCTGGCTGACTTTGGAAGTTTTTTTGCTTTCAGCTGGAAACCCACCTCCAGCATGGCGACCGCGGGTGTTCTCCTTCTCCACTGTCTCTCACTACAGCGCTGCCGTCCATTCTTCTAAAATCCCTGGTGCCAATTTCTGTCTCAAACTGGGTGCCTTTTTGTATACAAACTTTGGACGTTCTGATATTTCCCCTAGTATCCTGTCCTTCAAGAGTATGTCCCAATACCTCCTAAAATATTTTCCACCTTTTTTCTTTGTAGATTATAACCCAATAAGATCCTAAAGTAGTTTTGTTCTCCCATCAATACCTCCTGCCCTCTCCTTTGTGGTAACTGGATCTGTCCTCTGTAAATTTCTAACAGATTCCATTTCCTTTTTTATAAAAGTACTTTCGTAACCCTTTTCTATACATTTCTTTTCAAGCAAAGATGCTTGTGCTACATAATCATTCTCAGTGGTACACCCAAAAAGTATTCCATGAATGACTCAACACTCCCCCCCCCACCTAGGATCTGTATAACTCCCACCCTCATCAACTCCACAAGAATATTGTATTAGCCACACACAGAGCACACACCTTGCCCCCTGTCACCTGTACCTGTATGAGGATCCCAAGATGACAAGGTGTCTCGCACAATTCCTGTCTGAACACCCCTGAAAGTTGGTCAAGGGCAATGGAAGGGTGCAGGTGCCAGGAAGCTGGAATTGAAGACCGGAACATGGGAGGGCTGGTATCAAACAGGCAAAATCACAGCAGATAGGGCACCCAGAATATACCATGTTCAGTTATGAGTGGAGTCACAAGCTCAATTTGGTAACAGTTGAGCAGGAAGGCACCGAATCATAGGCAGAATCAAGGTGAGGTACATTCAGAGGCTGGCATTGTGCATGCAGTGAAGTACAGAGTTGATAGGCAATATCTTGGTCAGAAGTCCAGACCAGGGTTGGTAACAGAGAAGAGCAGTAAACATGGACAGGCAATGATAATCCAGAAGCAAGTCTGATGGAAACTGGATTGATAACAGGGACAAGCATTAGGTTGGATCAGTAATAGCAGGAACTGAGACTGAAAGACCAGAAAGATCCCATGCAAAACTCAGGTTTAAATAGCCGCTGGGTGCCAGTATCTGTGAAGGATGTGCCCATATAATTGCGTGCACACCATGATATGCAGATTTATGAGCATGAACCTTACAGCTAGCATGGACTTTCTAAAGGCTGGCATGATGATCCTGACACCCAAATTCCTCATGTCTCACAACACCTCCAATTCAAAATGTATTTGTAAAACTTCTGTTAAATAAAGCTTATTTCTGAACAGAGATCCAGACACATATCTGACTTATACATAAAGTATTACTGTACCTTCAATTTCACAATCCACCTCAACAGCTCAGATCTAAACACCTGGCAGCCAACCTCAGAACAAACCCTCTCTCACAGTCAATCCCACAACAAAGTTGCTCATGCACCCACCTCCATGTCAGCAACGTATACTGTAAAACTCCCTATCCTCCCCTAATGTGCATCATGCAAACTGACTTAGTTTTCAGCAACATCAAGTCCTTATTAGCCACAGCGCCTATAGTCAACCACTGCCTCATACTCCCATCCACCTGTAGCTACAACAGTATGAAAGGGTTGATTGAGTTCTACTGCTCAACAGCAGCTCCCGCTATTAGCCCTCATCCTTCATTTTGAATTACATTTCTTAATTTCTCATAACATCTCATAATTGTTCATACTTTCTTAACCCACCAATGACCTAAAGTCGCAGCTCTTCCCTCACAACAGACCTCACAAAGCTCTCCACATTGAACGATTTTTCTTGATTCACAGAACCTCCCCCCCTGGAATCCGGCATTGACATTCTCTTGATTCTACACACTACACCACATTTTATTTTTACATTTTAATTTCCAGGTGGTGTTTATCTGTTGCTTCCAATCAGACTCAATTAAGCCCCCCAATATTCTGCGTAATTTAATCACGCCAACTTTTCACAGCAAAGTTCTGCATGCGCTGCAGTACTTCATCTCCCTAAAGTGTCCCTCATTCTCATATTCTAAAGTTGAGAGGTATGGCAGTAAGAACTATTGTCAGTTCCCTCTTGCCACAAATATAGTTCAGACATCCTGATTCCAACTGTCATCGCTGATGGGATATTTGAATTTGACAAGTAACTATAAGGAAATGTGATATTTCTTATTTATTAATCATATATAAAGATGGGCTTTAAAGCTTCTCTGAATTGTTACAGTTGATGTCAGTGAACTTCTTGTATTAGCAATGGGAACTATTGTTATTTTCCCTGTGCTACTAAAACAGTTCAAGCTTCCTGATTCCAGCTGTTATTGTCCATGGTGGATCAAAATCTGATAGGTAGCTGCAAGGAAATGTAATATTTTCTCTGTGCCACAAATGCAATTCTAGTTTCCTTATTCCAGCTTGGAATGGCTGATTTTAATCTTTTAGGTAACTGTAAGGAAATAGTGATATTTCTTATTTCTGAGTCATGAATACTTGAAGATCTTTGACCAGCTTTGTACAAGGTCATCAAATAATCATTGGCGTTGCTAGGGGGGTGCGGGGGGGTGCGGTCCGCACTCGGGTGCCACCCGTTACAGGGGTGACACCATCCCGAGGGTGAGGAAAGCCCTGTCTGACTTTGGAAGTTTTTTTGCTTTCAGTTAGAAACCCACCTCCAGCGGGTGTTCTCCTTCTCCACTGTCTCTCACTACAGTGCTGCCGTCCATTCTTTACCCGGGCAGCACGGCTGCATGCTGTCCTCTCCTCTCCAGCTGCCGCCCGGGTATTCCATGTATCTGAGCCGCCCAAGCTAGTGCGGTAATGGGCAGGGGAAGGGGGGTGTCAGCTTGCAATGAGGGGGGATGTCCTCCACGATGTTGTGACAGGTGGGGGGCTATACTACTGATAAAGGGGGTAGTTTTTCCTGGGGGGGCTGTACTGATGGAGGGGGTAGTTTGTCCTGGGGGGCTGTACTGATGAAGGGGGGGTAGTTTGTCATGGGGGAGGGGTCTGTACTAATGGAGGGGGGGCTTTGTCCTGGGGGAGGGGTCTGTACTAATGGAGGAGGGGGTGGTTTGTACTGAGGGGGGTCTGTACTGATGGAGGGGGTTTATACTTAGTGGGGGATCTATACTGAGGGAGGGGGGTCTGTACTAAGTGGGGGGGGTCTATACTGAGGGGGGACTATACTTTGTGAAGGGAGGGTCTGTACTGAGGGGGGGGACTATACTTGGAAGGAGGTCTGTACTGAAGGAGGGGGGTTTGTATTGAGGGGCAACTATAGTTGGTGGAGGGGAAGGGGGGGTGACACCATGTTTTACAGCACAGGGGTAACACCAACCCTAATGACGCCACTGCAAATAATAAGTCCAGAGAATCGAGCATTCTGATGTTGTTTTCCAAGAGGTTGCAGAGTTCTGTAATATACAGAGGAGTCCCAAATCATCTGTCCGTTGTTCCCAAATCAAATCAGTATATATGTAGGTTTACTTTACCAGGGTACTATTCAAATAATCACTACTTACTAAGCCACATAATCACAAGCCCTTACTGTTGCTCAACAGCAAGGGAAGTAGCCAAAGTTAAGTCCAAGCCAATGATATTACAGTGTGAAATATTTGGGGTTTGGAGGCTGCATGTCTCCCGGGGTCTTAACAAGAAATTACAATTTAAATGTAATTTTAGATTTTTTTCTTTTATGCTGATTGTGAATGCAATATTTGGTTTCATCAATCATAAAGCTTATAATTTGCACTTGCTATGGTTACTTAATTAGTGTGAAGTTATTGTGAATACAGATTGGCAATCATTTTAATATTATTAAGCCAATAAAGTAGCATACATACCCTGTTTCCCCAAAAATAAGCCGATCAACAGAGTCTGTGGAAAGGCGCACTATGTGATCGGTTACAAAGCCTCCAGCAGCACTGAATGTGCATTCAGAAAGAACGCTGGATGCAGGACAGGCCAGTAGCTCAATTGCATATTGAGCAAGTTCTGTCCAGTGGTCCATCCTCAAGACCCAGTAACCAAGTGGATGTTCTGGTGAAAAGGTCTCCAAGTCTGATCTTGCCCCTAGATATTCCTGCACCATGTAATTCAGACGCTGGCGATGGTTGCTGGAACCGATCAGACCTGGGCGCTGAGGACTGAGCAATTGCCTGAAGGCATCGATCAGCCGGCCACCTTCTCCACTGCTCTTTCTGTGACTGAACGAAGCCTCAGCAACACGTTGTCCAGCACCAGGAAATTGTAACCTCCCAGGCTCTGGAAACGCATTGCACAAACCTTTCTGCAAGACCTCCCGAAGATGTTTCATCTTCTGCTCCCTCTGCGAAAGCTGGATAAGTTCTGCAACCTTACCCTTGTAACGTGGATCAAGAAGGGTTGCAGCCAGTAATGATCCCTCTCCTTGATACCACGAATCCTAGGGTCCTTTCGCAGGCTTTGCAGGATCAGGGAGGCCATGCAGCGTAGGTTTGCTGAGGCATTCGATCCTGAGTCCTCTGGGACACTAAGGATCACATAATCCTTAACCACCTCCTCCCAGCCACGTACAACTCCATGGGTTTCTGGGGACTGCAAACGATCCCTTGAAGACTGCTGCTGATGCTGAGTGTTATCCTCCACCTCCATGCTGACACAATCCTCCTCCTCCTCCTCCTCTTCTTCTTTCTGTGTGATCGGCGGGCCTGCAGGAATACTAGTATCTGGATAAAGGGGGCCTTGAGAGGTAAGGAAGTCCTCCTCTTCCTCCCGCTGTTCTGCCTCAAGTGCCCTGTCCATTATTCCATGAAGTGTGTGCTCCAACAGGAAGACAAGAGGGACAGTATCACTGATGCATGCACTGTCACTGCTCACCATCCTCGTGGCCTCCTCAAATGGTGACAGGACAATGCATGCATCGTTAAGTTCCACCTGGTGGGCATGTCACAAATGAGGCGGTTCTTGGGCAGGTTGCATTCTCTTTGAATGTCAGTCAGCCGAGCACTGGCATTATATGACCGGCGGAAATAACCACAGACTTTGCTGGCCTGCCTCAAGAGATCCTGTAAGCCCGGGTACCTGCTCAAGAACACCACTGCACCACCAAATTCAGGACGTGAGCCAAACAGGGAACATGGATCAAGTGTCCCTGTCGGAGGGTGGAGAGGAGGTTGGTGCCATTGTCACATACAACCATTCCTGGCTAAAGCTGGCGTGGCGTCAACCACCTCTGAGCCTGCCCCTGCAGAGCTGACAGAATCTTTGCCCCAGTGTGGCTCCTGTCCCCTAAGCAGACTAACTCAAGCACCACATGGCATCTTTTTGCCTGAGTGCTTGCGTAGCCCGTTGAATGCCTATGGAGCACCGCTGGTTCAGAGGAGAAATCTGCAGAGGAAGAGGCTATAGAGAAAGAAGAAGAGGAGGGGGTGGAGGAGAGAGCTGTGGCAGAATCACCACTAGCATTTTGGAGGCGTGGTGGCGGAACAAGCTCCAACAATACTGAACCCTGTCCTGCATCCTTCCCAGCTGCCAGCAGAGTTACCCAGTGCGCTGTGAAAGAAAGGTAACGTCCCTGTCCATGCTTGCTGGACCATGAGTCAGCAGTAATATGCACCTTACTGCTGACTGCCCTGTCCAACGAGGCCAAAACATTGCCTTCCACATGCTGGTAGAGAGCCAGAATGTCCTTCCGTGAAAAGAAATGCCGTTTGGGAACCTGCCACTGAGGTACCGCACATTCCACAAATTCACGAAAGTCTACCAGCTGAAAAGACAGAAGTTGCAGTGCTAGCAATTTGGCCAAGCTAGCATTCAGACGCTGAGCATGTGGATGGCTGGGACCGAATTTCTTTCGACGGTTTAGCAACTGGGGTAGGGAAATTTGCCTGCTAAAATCTGATGTTGGTGTACCGCTAGCAGATTGGCCGCAAGTACTTGGGACACCTACTTCTATACCTTCATTCCTCTCAGTGCAGGTCTCTGAGAGGACTGGAGGTATAGTTGGGTTGGAGATCCCAGCTGATGAGAAGCATTTGTTATTGTTATTGTTATTAAGGATGGGGGCGCAAACTTTCCCTTGCGTCCCATTTAAAGTTTGCTTTTCCCCCCATTGCTTGCATTGATTAGGGATGGAGGTGCTCATGATTGTAGCCCATCGCTCTCTTATGGCGGATTCCTACCGGGTCCGGCCATAATTCAGCATACTTGATATAGAATGTTCTTTGCATTGACAGTTTACATATTTTTATTTTTTACTACCTTATATATTTTTTACTCCCTGTGGCCAGACTGGGTCTGTGTGACTCATTGTCGGTGGGTGGGCAGATGTCCTGTCTCCCGGGAGCTGCGATGCATGCTGGTGTCCGCCCTCCTACCTCCCCTCCACAGGGTTGGGGGTGAGTGGCTGGGCGGATCTTTCCACCTTGCATCGGCGCCACGCCCCCGGCACTGTGCATGTGACCTCCTTGGTTTGGCGTCGCACACACAGACGTCCGGTATATCAGCTGGGCTGGCATGTGGTGAGCTTCTCTGGCGTTCGCCGAGGTTTTGCTCCACTGTGTCGTGCCTGCGTGACGCTGAGGGGGAGCTGACGTTCAATGCTGGGGCTGCATCTCACTCCCTGCTTCATGGTATTCAGAGATGGTACTGATACAACCTATGCAACCTTGATCCTCTCCCATCTATGTGGCTTCAAACACTACATGTATCTTTCAAGGTAATCTTCCAGGTGCGTTTTTCAATCACCTTGGTGAAATGTGCAGCTTATATCATCTCGTTTTTTTGTTACTTGTATCATCATAGATACATTTTATATATTTCCTACATTATAGAAGTCCCCTCCATTGCGGGGTGTTGGTGTGTGCGGTCCGGAGTTCCTCGTTGAGGTCCCCTCTCAGCTCCCGGGCCAGGCTCCATGGCTCACCCCTGGCTTTGTTTTGTCGCACGGTCCCAGTTTTGGCTATCATGTGAGTAACCTTTTTGGCATGGCCCATTATGCCCACATTTCCCCCTTTTCTGCTGATCTTGTTAGACCCTGAAACTATATTGCTTTTCATACATTTTTTATAGAATTTAGATGCATCTGGCTCCTGAAGAGTGGATTGAAGTCCATGAAACGCAGCGTCGGGCCTACCTTTGATGCATCAAACACACATTGACCAATTTTCAGATGTTTTTTACTTCACATGACTTTTATCTTGCCTGGGGGATTAAGATGCATAATTGTACCTACCCATGTCCTATGATTGTATATACATAGACTTATTGTCTATATGTGATTTTATGTTTAATGTATGCAATGCGTTTTTATGCCATGTTGATCATTGGTCCTTAATAAACATACATGTGTTTGCACCTCTGTGAGTGTGATTGGGCTGCATCATGCGCACCTCATTCAAAGTTCCAACCTTCCCCCCTCTTTTTCATGTTATTAAGGATGGGGGCGCAAACTTTCCCTTGCGTCCCATTTAAAGTCCTAAGTTCGCTTTCCCCCCCCATTGCTTGCAGCTGATGAGAAACAAGGAGAGGTCCGCCTTGTTCTTTGATGTGGGTGTTTTAAGTGCTGTTGCCAACAGACTGCATGGGAGGTCGTCATATGTCTGGTCAAGCATGTGGTGCCCAAGCGGCTGCTGTTTTGGTCACGCTTGATACGCTTCAGACATATGTTGCAAACAGCAACGGTGCGATCTGCTGCACACGTGTCAAAAAAGGCCCGCACCAAAGAACTTTTCAAAATATGCGGGGAGTCAGCAGCACCCTGCACCTGGTTAGCTCTGCGGTGTGATGCAATAGGGTGGCTGCCCTTAAGCTGCCTTCTGGAGGGCATCCGACCTTGTTAGAGATATGCCTTCCCCTCCTCCTCCTCTCTTCTATCAGGCACCCAAGTTGAGTCAGTGACCTCATCATCCCCTCCCTCCTCATCACTGGAGTAAACTTGGCAGTATGCTGCAGCTGGGGGAACAGGACTGCCAGTTTCTTGACCTTCTTGGGCGCCCCCTCTCTCTAGGCTGACGTTACTCTCTTCCTCAACCTGGGTACCATCATCGGAGCCTTCAAATCGCTGCGCATCCTCCTGCAGCATGTATCCGACACTGTGGTCGAATAGTTCGGGGGACTCCTCCATGCATGATGGTGGGGCAAGGGAAGGAGTGACTGTTGACATGGAGCCGATGGAATAGGCCGCTTTGGCAGCTGCATTGGCAGGCGAAACTACTCTGAGCCTGGGTGACAGAGGATGAGGACGGCTTTGTTATCCATTCCACCAACTCTTCTGCGTGTTGTGGCTCAATAACACGGCCAGCTGCAGGAAAAAAGGACAAGCGTGCCCCACGGCCACGTGCTGAGGATGCACCGTGTCCCCGACCAGCACTGTCGACTGTAGACACAAAGCTTGCTTGCCCTCTTTTAGTGGCCTGTGAGTGTCTGCCTCTCCTTGGTGGCCTTCCGGACATGCTGTAAATTTTGTTTAGCAAAAATACACTGCACTGTATTGTGTACTGTGTACACCACCAGGAAAGTAGTAGCAACTGCACTAGGGGTGCATGGTACTGTGTACACCAACAGATGTGTAATTACAACTATGCGTGCACTGCATGTATTGTGTACACCACCAGGAAAGTAGTAGAAACTGCACTAGGGGTGCACGGTACTGTGTACACCAACAGAAGTATAAGCACAACTATGGGTACACTGTATGTATTGTGAACCAGACCGAGACAGAAGTACGGTAAAATCACACTTTATTAATAAAAATAAAAAGGTAAATAGAGTAAGCGTAGTCAAAGCATAGCCAGAGTCTAGTAACCGTATCGGGAAGTCAGCCAAGCCTTCTTGACCTTCTTGAGCGCCCCCTCTCTCTAGGCTGACGTTACTCCCTTCCTCAACCTGGGTACCATCATCGGAGCCTTCAAATCGCTGCGCATCCTCCTGCAGCATGTATCCAACACTGTGGTCGAATAGTTCGAGAACTCCTCCAACTGTTGACATGAAGCCGATGGAATAGGCCGCTTTGGCAGCGGCATTGGCAGGCAAACTACTCTGAGACTGGGTGACAGAGGATGAGGATGGCTTTGTTATCCATTCCACCAACTCTTCTGCATGTTGTGGCCCAATAACACGGCCAGCTGCAGGAAAAAAGGACAAGCGCGCCCCACGGCCACGTGCTGAGGATGCACCGTGTCCACGACCAGCACTGTCGACTGTAGACACAAAGCCTGCTTGCCCTCTTTTAGTTGCCTGTGAGCGTCTGCCTCTCCTTGGTGGCCTTCTGGGCATGCTGTAAATTTTGTTTAGCAAAAAACACTACACTGTATTGTGTACTGTGTACACCACCAGGAAAGTAGTAGCAACTGCACTAGGGGTGCACGGTACTGTGTACACCAACAGATGTGTAATTACAACTATGGGTGCACTGTATGTATTGTGTACACCACCAGGAAAGTAGTAGCAACTGCACTAGTGGTGCATGGTACTGTGTAAACCAACAGAAGTATAATAACAATGGGTACACTGTATGTATTGTGTACACCACCAGGAAAGTAGTAGCAACTGCACTAGGGGTGCACGGTACTGTGTACACCAACAGAAGTTTAATAACAATTATGGGTGCACTGTATGTATTGTGTAAACCACCAGGAAAGTAGTAGCAACTGCACTATGGGTGCACGGTACTGTGTACACCAACAGAAGTATAATAACAACTATGGGTAGACTGTATGTATTGTGTACACCCCAGGAAAGCAGTAGCAACTGCACTAGTGGTGCACGGTACTGTGTACACCAACAGAAGTTTAATAACAACTATAGGTGTACTGTATGTATTGTGTACACCACCAGGAAAGCATAGCCAGAGTCTAGTAACCGGATCGGGTAGTCAGCCAGGCCAGAGTTCAGTAACCAGATCGGGTAATCAGCCAGGCCAGAAGTCAGGGATCCAAGTAGAGGAACAGCAAGAAGGATAAGGAGCCAGAAGGGATGTCGGAAAAGCCAGTCTTTAAACAGGAACGCAGGAGATGGTTTTTTGTGATGTGACCAAGGCAAAGGCAGGAATGAAGTGAGCTGGAGATCTTTAAGTAGGCGGGACTGACGAGCAGATCCACAACAGTTGGTTAACTGTGGAGAGAGATGAGAGCTGGCAATTAGCCGACAGCTGAGCGGCCAGCTCAGAGAAGGAAGGGCTGAGCCAGTACTGACAGTGGTACTGTGTACACCAACAGAAGTATAACAACTATGGGTACACTGTATGTATTGTGTACACCACCAGGAAAGTAGTAACAACTGCACTAGGGGTGCACAGTACTGTGTACACCAACAAAAGTTTAAAAACAACCATGGGTGTACTGTATTGACCACCAGAAAAGTATGAGCAACTGCACTATGGGTGCACAGCACTGTATACTGTGTACATCACCTGAAGTATATTAGAAACAGTACACCAGGAATGGCCTGCAGTCAGATATAGCTAAACTGGATACAGTGGATATATAAAGTGGGGACAGAAAGTATTCAGACCCCCTTACATTTTTCACTCTTTGTTATATTGCAGCCATTTGCTAAAATCATTTAAGTTCATTTTTTTCCTCATTAATGTACACACAGCACCCCATATTGACAGAAAAACACAGAATTGTTGCCATTTTTGCAGATTTATTAAAAAAGAAAAACTGAAATATCACATGGTCCTAAGTATTCAGACCCTTTTCTGTGACACTCATATATTTAACTCAGGTGCTGTCATTTGTTCTGATCGTCCTTGAGATGGTTCTACACCTTCATTTGAGTCCAGCTGTGTTTGATTATACTGGTTGGACTTGATTAGGAAAGCCACACACCTGTCTATATAAGAACTTACAGCTCACAGTGCATGTCAGAGCAAATGAGAATCATGAGGTCAAAGGAACTACCTGAAAAGCTCAGAGACAGAATTGTGGCAAGGCACAGATCTGGCCAAGGTTAGAAAAAAAAATTCTGCTGCACTTAAGTTCCTAAGAGCACAGTGGCCTCCATAATCCTTAAATGGAAGATGTTTGGGACGACCAGAACCCTTCCTAGAGCTGGCCGTCTGGCCAAACTGATCTATCAGGAGAGAAGAGCCTTGGTGAGAGAGGTAAAGAAGAACCCAAAGATCACTGTGGCAGAGTTCCAGAGATGCAGTTGGGAGATGGGAGAAAGTTGTAGGAAGTCAACCATCACTGCAGCCCTCCACCAGTCGGGGCTTTAGGGCAGAGTGGCCCGATGGAAGCCTCTCCTCAGTGCAAGACACATGAAAGCCCACATGGAGTTTGCTAAAAAATACCTGAAGGACTCCACGATGGTGAGAAATAAGATTCTTTGGTCTGATGAGACCAAGATAGAACTTTTTGGCCTTAATTCTAAGCGGCATGTGTGGAGAAAAGCAGGCACTGCTTCACCTGTCCAATACAGTCCCAACAGTGAAGCATGGTGGTGGCAGCATCATGCTGTGGGGGTGGTTTTCAGCTGCAGGGACACGACGACTGGTTGCAATCGAGGGAAAGATGAATGCGGCCAAGTGCAGGGATATCCTGGACGAAAACCTTCTCCAGAGTGCTCAGGGCATTATGGGCATTATGGGCCGTTACGTGACGCTCAAATTTGGCACAAACTGCTCATAATGTTCGGTTTTCGACAAACGGGCGAACAGCCGATGTTTGAGTCGAACTCATGTTCGACCCAAACAGAAAGCTCATCCCTACAAAGGGACAGCAATCTGGCTGTTTCTTCTCCCTGAAAAGCAGGGAGAAAAAACAGCCAGATTAGTAAGTAAAGGCAGCATACATTACACTTGGTAAGCACACAGTTAACCCATTGATTGCCTCTAGATGTTAACCCCTTCCCAGCCAGTGTCATTAGTACAGTGTCAACGTACAGTATTATCACCGATCACTGTATTAGCGTCATTGGTGACGTCAGGGTCAGTTAGTGACCCTCCCAGCCAGTGTCTGTTAGCGCCAGATTTTCCGCCTCCCTATCACACTCACAAGTTGCTAATAACCGCCATTACAGTATAGCGTCTAAAACTGCATAAATTCCAGTATACAGTATATACTATAGTTTGGAAACGCTATAACTTTCACACAAACCAATATACACTTATTGGGATTTTTTTTTACCAAACACCGCAACAGAATGTAGTAGAGAGCAGATTGACACAGAACAAAAACAATGTGAGAATGCCACTTATACATCCATAGATGAAAAATACAGTCCCCTTGATATAGGAAGGTACGGTTGTGCAAAGAGAAGGAAGAACAGGAAAAGTCCTGCACAGTATTCCACACATGGATCTCAGTTCCGGTGACACACAATTGGGCTGACTGCAAATAATGACTGTACACCACAAAGACCACCACCAAAGATAAAAATACCTGCTTACCAGCAGCACTGGGCCATGCAAGGGACCAGTAATGCCTGGGGGCGAAAACCCCACCAGGGCCTTGAATGGTATTCGACTTTAAAATCGACAGACCTGTAGGCAAATCTTCCCTTTGAAATGTTCCGACAATCCCACTCAAAGATAAGAAAGATGCTCCACATGACATGCAACAGAATACATTCTGGCCTAAATGTATGAAGAAATTTAATTGGATATGTTTTATAATAGATAGTAGAAAATATTGGGTGTTTTTTCACATTATTTTCATTTATATAATAAAAAATGAAAAACCCAGTGGTGTTTAAATGCCACCAAAAGACAGCTCTATTTGTGTGAAAAAATATATATAAATGCCATTTGCGTACAGTGTTGCATGACTGCGTAACTGATAGTTAAAGTAGCTCAGTGCTCAATAGTAAAAAATGCCCTGGTCATGAAGGGGGAAAAACCTTCCGGAGGTCAAGTGTTTAAAGTGTAACGTGTTTGTTTTTGGGTTTAAATACGCCTTAACCCTTCTTAAATTTAATGTATATTAAAAGAGATACACTTTAAACATGTCACATTTTGTGTGGGTGTATTTATTACAATAGTGTCGCAACTGATGTAATAAAATAGCTCATATATGGCTCATATACTGTAAGTGTCTGAAATTTAAATATATTTACATGCAAATCATACTATGTGTTTATGTTATATAATTAATTTTATTTTAAACAATTTCCTCATTTGATCTGCAATACATTCTGATTATCTTTACTGGGGGAGATGTCATTACATATTATCATGTTATTTTATTGTGGGAATTTCTATACCAGGATATAGATAATAAGTTAAGAATCTGGTAATGCAGTAAAAAATCAGGGAAAGTGCGGCATCATCAAGTACACTCAGATAATAGATAATAAGTCAAGAATCTGGTAACGCAGAAGGTATAAATTCTGAGAACGCAGCATCATCAAGTAGACTCAGATGAGCAGAGTACAGAGATGGCAGGACGGGAAGTGTTGATTCTCTGTGTATCGATCATCAATGCTGTACTGGGGTCCCACATGCAGGGTGGGAGTTCGTCATTCAGAGTTCGTGAAAAATATGCAGATGGATGGGTGGTAAGATTTCTTGATTTTAATGAATGTTTATACAGTATACAATTTTTACAGTTTTGATTGAGATTTACAAAGAAGAATCAGAGAAATTAGCTGGGTAGAGGGGTCTGGGGAAGTATTCCAATACTGGATTACCCCTTCAATATCTTTTAGAGTCCATTTTATTATGAATCTTGTTCCAACACGGTGATTCAAAGTATAAACGTGAGCATGACAGCCAGTCAACTACCACGACAGCGGGGGGCCGTAATGGGAACATGTTTTTCTTGCTTTAAGTAGTTTATTTTAGAGTTTATATAATGTTAATCAATAAACAATTTTTTGTTTCATTTTCTCATTTTTGTTCCATGTAAGCAATTACAGCAGGGGTGCTCAAGGGTGGTTTGAGGCATGTGGGCCACATGCCTCAAACCAGAGAAGCATATGCCCATGCTCTGAGATGATGGGTTGGCAAGCCCAGAAAGCGATCAGTGGGTTGCTGACCCGCTATCCCAGAGCATCAGAATACATGGAGCCAGCGCCAGTAGAGGAGGAAGCAGGCAGTTGCAGAGGGAGCAAGAGCTGCATAAGCCCAAGCATCCTCTTTAGCGCCATCTCCTGTCCCAGGTGGGGTGATACCAAATACACTTCGCAGGGGACCTTTCTAGCAGCCTGGACAGCGATGCCAGCAGAATCTGGAAAAGGAAAAGGTCAGTGTATTAAATATTACATACATGCACTTTAGCAATGGGCATATTAGCACTGATAAAAAGGGTTATTAGGCTGCTTTCACGCTGATCTGCAGGTACAGCTCAGTGCACTTGTGGCTTCCCTGCGGGTTAGCTGTACTGAGCTACAGACTTCTATTATATCCTGTGAGTTTGGTGTGCTTTTAGAAAGTGCACCATACCCACAAGATGTAATAGAAGTCTAGCCCACAGGAAAGCGGTGGGTCCACTGCACTGCACCCGTGGTTCGGGTAAACTTCAGTGCATCAGTGTGGAAGCAGCCTTAGAGGGGACTCAGGACAGTAAGGGCTCCTTTACATTTAGTTTGGGGGGTGGAAAAACCCCATAGTTTATTGTGGTCCACGACCCATTACCAAATTACTTAAAGTGGTTGTAAACCCGAAAAAAAAAAAACCCTGTAAGACAAAGACATAATGAGCTAGTATGAATCGCATACTAGCTCATTATGAAATACTTACCTTAGATCAAAGCTGTTGCAGTGGCCCCGCACACTGCTTTGTCCAGCGACATGTCTTCCGGAGTTGTTTCCTGGATCGCGGGCGTCGGCGCTGTGATTAGCTGCAGCTGCGATGACGTCACTCCCGCGCATGCACGCAGGAGCTGCCAGTCACGCCGATGCTGAAGAAATGTTACGAGCGAGCCGTTTCTTCAGTGCGCATGCGCCGATGAGGTCGGCACAAGCACATATGGTAAATATCTCCTAAAAAGTTACGTGACGGGTGACGCAATGCGTAGGAGGAGTCATCTCTGAATTACAGAAAAGGCCACATAGAGTAGACTACAAGCAGACTAAACAGACCCATATATAGTACTTGCACTGAAAAATAGAAAACAGTCAAGTATAATAACTGTGTAACACTACTAAACACTAATTATGGTGTGTACATTTCCCCATGTACACAAATAATCACAATTATAATATAATCATAATTTTATAATTAAGTATTATAATGAAAGTATACAAAAGCCTTATAACACTAAACTGTATCAGGTAATTTACCTATATTTGCTATTTAATATAACAAGCATTTTCTTATCCAAACATTTCATTTTTTATCCTAAAATGCTACATAGTTATGCAATCTTTGTTTCTTCATATGGAATAGTGTTTTTTTTATGCCAAAAACAAATAAAAACTTTGAGCTTTACCCTACATAAAAGCCTTTCAGCACAATGTAAGTTTCCCTGTCTCCAAATGGTAAAAAAATAAAGTTAGATTTTATACTTTCAGTATCCAATTCTTCTGCCTGTGGTGCCTAGGTGAATTAGACTAGTGGTTCTCAACCTCAGTCCTCAAGTATCCCCAACGGGCCATGTTTTGGGAACTTCCCTTAGATAAAATAGCTCTTATCAATACCATGTCATTGATAATAATTTAAAGCAGCTGTGCAAAGTAAAGGAATACCTGAAACATGGCTTGTTTGGGGGTACTTGAGGAGTGAGGTTGAGAACCACTGAGTTATAGCTTCAGGCTCTAATCACATTTTTACAAGGGGAGGAGCCTTGACATTATAAACAGACCTTGCATTGTACTTTAAAGGCTGCTTTTTTTTGCAATAAGAAGTTGTTTACAGAGTTGTACAGATATTAGAAAGTATGAACATAAATACCTGTGCATGCGTGTACAATCAGTGCAACACAGCATGAATTATTCCCATAACAAACACTTTATTCAGATACAGAATTGCTCAGGGAAGGTATTTTACTGTTGGACTGTGAAAGACTCAGAGGGTATTTAAGCAAAGTCCTCTGAAAAAAAAACTCCTGGCAATAAACCAGTACCAGCTCTGGCCCTTACAGACCCCCATTTTAAAGCCATAGCGGAAAAGAGGAGTGGCGAGGTAGGGTAGGGTGGTGGGAATAGGTTAATGAAGATATGGTAGATCAAGGGTGGGAAGAAAAGGTTATGGACAGAATAGGGCAGTGGGGGGACTGAGGTTAGTAAGTAAAAAGGGTGAGGGAAGAAAAAAGTGTCCCGTGAGTGGAATGAAGTCCGGCTTGTGGGACAGTGAAAGAAGAAAATGAGGACAGAAATAATGCATAGTTGTGATTTTCAGATAGGTAAATAGGAGGGAACTATATTCTGGGGTATATCAGAACGCTATCCAATAAAACCATGTTTTCTTGAATCTTTAATCTTGGCGGTGAAGGGAAGCCATAGGACTAATGTTCTATGGTGGTTGGTGAAGGTTGCGTCCACAAAACAGTGATACATATCTTAGAAGCATTCAACAAGTGAATCAGTATTTAGTTTACAGTAATACCTTGGATTACGAGCATAATTCGTTCCAGAAGCATGCTTGTAATCCAAAGCACTCGTATATCAAAGTGAGTTTCCCCATAAGGAATAATGGTAAGATGATTCGTTCCACAAGCACTGCTGTTGTATGCAGTACTGTATGTGACCAGAGGTGCGGGGGACGCTGGTGACGCTCAGAGACACTCAGGAACTGCTCCCAGCTGGGAGTGTTTCCGAGCATCTCAGAGTGTCTCCGAGCGTCACCAGCACCCCCGCACCTCTGGCCACATACAGTAATACATACACCAGTGGCTTGAATCCTGCTCGTCTTGCGAGACAATGCTCGCAAATCGAGTCAGGATTTTTTTTTAAAAATAGCTCGTTTCGCAAAATGCTCGTATACCGCATTCCTCGCAATCCAAGATTTTACTGTATTTTATAATGGGGAAAGAGTTGACTTGTAATAAGACTGTTAAGGGGTCAGCTTTCAGATGTACTGTACATCAGTGAGCTTGTAGTAGATTCATTTTACAGAGTCTCAAAAGTGGGTATTCCCAGAATATATTTGGACATTTGCTTTTGAGATTTGCATTTCCAGAAAATAGGGGAGCATTGTAAGTACACCTTATGTAGAAGATCTGGGATCATATACCATATAGTGAGAAATTTATAGCCAGACATGGATTTTGCTGGTGATAGGCAATTTGTGTCCTGCAATATTGTGCATCCTTGGTCTTTTTCCCAAGAATGAATGTAGGGAAGTGGGTTTTCTGCATCCAGCAGGATGGAGTACTTAGGAGAAAGCATTTATGAGGAGTAGATTCCAAACACAACTTCTTGAAGGAGGTGGTTGGACAGAACAAAAATTGTAGTTTTTCAGTATGGAGTTGAGGTAATGAGTACGAGCCATTCATCTAGCGTAGCATGAAACATAAGATCTGGAGGTGGTTGAAAGCCTCCTTTCTGATAAAGTAAAATGGTCTGAAAGTACCTAACAAAATCAAAAGGAAAGGGATGTCTGGGTAACTTGGCTCCAAGGCTGCTGTTCCCAGTATGTGGGTGTCACAGAAAGGGGCCAGTAGCTATAGCAGTAGAGAGGCTCCTACTGGTCAGCAGGATAAGTAAACAAGCAGATCACCCTGATGGATGACTTGGGTCACCCAAGATTTGGGGTTTAAGCACTAACTGGTATTCACCAGAGCTCCTGATGGTGGAGATGTCTGCATGTTAATTCCAGGTCAAGGTCCTCAGGATCGCCCCACCAGGAAGTGAGAAAGCTGGAATGTAGTCAGTAAGCAAGCCAAAGATCAGGAAAAAGTTATTGCAAGTTAAGATCAAGCAGAATTGTTGTCAAGGAATAAGCCAGTGGCGGCTGGTGTTTTTTTTTAGGGGGGGCAAACAACCACCCCCCCAGCGGCACTTCAAGCCCCCCAGCCCCCCCGCCTGGCATCGGCAGCAGGCATCGGGCATCTCCTATATTCCTCCATCTTGGCGGCCGTGCATCTCCTCCTCTCCTCCTAGCCATCCAATAGGATCGCCTGTCCTTTCAGCCAGTCGGGCGGCGGGTCTCAAAACCTGCTTTCTGATTGTCTGGGAGGAGAATCAGTGTTTCAAGAGTGAATATTCATTTGCTGTTGTAACACATCTGGGTGGGCTCCGTTTGCATGCTATTCGCCCCGAGCCCACCCTATTTTGAAGCCTATTAGAGCCTCTAGCTCTAATGAGGTGCTTCGAAGAAGCACCCACCCCACATTGGAATCCATGAAAGAGGCCGGATGTATGGATAGGGGGGACGGCCATGTATGGGGGGCGGCGCCCGTAACCCTTAATAGACGGGCTGCCCCTGGAATAAGCCAAAGGTCAGTAACGATTGGTAGTGGAGATAAGGACAGCTGCAGGTACGCAATAGAGCAAGATATTGGCTGGAAAGCACACAATAATCTGGCAAACAGGGAGTGCAAAGACATGGCTTAAATCAGAAAGTTCATGAGAGGAGCAAAGAGTTTAAAAGAGAAGAGTTTTTTTTTTCCCAGGTTCATACTTACCTGCATCTGTCCCCCGCCACCTCTGCACTGAGCGATTGATCACCGCCGATGGCTCGGTTCTCTCAGCTATCCAAGCAGAGAGCTACTGACTGTCATTCAGCGGCTCTCCGCTCTGCCCCCCTGCACTCACTGGAGTGCTGAGCTGTGGAGGGGCGGGAAGCGGTCATCTCAGGTTCTCAGCGGCTCACTGAGAGGCTGAGATGGGTATCAATCCAGGCACCTGGCGGATCCAGACTTTATTGCCGTGATGACCCGGTGCCTGGACTGATTCCTGTGACGTCATCAGCGAGCGAACTTCAGAGATAAAACAAATTTCACTCCTGTGACCCATAGGAGAAGCCCAGCCAAACGAGCTCCTTTAAGGTTCACCCGATACAAGTGACAAGACAAGAAAGTCCAAAGGATCAGACAGGGAGCTGTCTGGCTTTTTAGGTAGCTCAGCAAGAAGAGCCACTACCAGACACAGCAAAGGTTGTGGGTTCAGAACCCAGTCCTGACTTGATTAAGTGGGAAGGGAGTTGAAGAGATCTTGGAGATCATTAAAAGTTTTCAAGTCACTGCACATGTAGGGCCACTCAAGAGTGACTTCTAATCTCCAGCAGGAGTAAGTCAAGAATCCATGGTAGGCCTCGCAGGGGGATAGGAGTATAGTTTCATTCCACATGTATCCATTGTTTAAAAGGGTCAGGATGCACCACTCCAAGAGCTAGGCTAGGTGATTTGCTTCATAATATTGAATGGGGTCTGGAAATCCAATCCCACCTTTAGCTATAGAAAGGTTTTATAAAGTAAATTTACGTTTGGAGGTGGTTGGTCGTTATTGGTAGGACATTCTTTTTTAATACTAAACCACACCAGGAAAATATACGGTGATGCAATTTAGCGAGATGATTTTAAAGGTCCGTAGGAGGGGTTTGAAATTAAATTTGAAGAATCCGTTTATCTCTGCATAGATTTTAGTATCTAAGGGGAAGGTTATATCAGGGTGGGACAGAAAAAGGAGAAGGCCATCCACCACTTTGTGATGACCTGATGGCTTAGTAAAGCCTCATATGTTAGGTGAATCACAGATTGTATGTAGGAGAGGTTCCATGGTGAAAATTAATATAAGAGGAGATACGAGGTGCCCCTGCTTCATCCCATTTGTAGTTGAAAAGGAGTCAGACAAGACACTGTTCAGAAACTGTTCCTAAATATAAACCTTTTTGCTAATAAAAAAACTCACTGGTAAATTATCAGTGAACACAAATGCTGCTCCAATCAGTCTTCCGAGACCCAGTTATTCCCCTACTGGATGCTGAAATCACATCTCTCACATAGTATAGGGGGGTGAATCCAGGCTCTTAACCAGGGGCAGACATGCCATTTGCACACCTGCACAAAGACCCACTGAGATTTAGGAGACTATTAATACTAGATGTGAATCAAACAGGTACTGGGTCTTGTAGACCTTGTGCAGCTCACTTCTATCTAGCTGTTAACTAATACACTGAAAATAAGTGATTTTTCTTGGCCAGTAGTTAAATGAAAAGCCAAAACACTGGTCTTGAACAGAGTTGACATCCACATCTGCTGACAGGGAACACCTTGACAGAAGGAGAGAGCAGAGTGAAGATGAATGCTAATTTTATGCTGTTTTTTTAGGTTGATATTAAGTACAGAACAGGCTTTGAAAGCTCGTCATCATATGGATTTTCCTGGCGCTGCGCTTCTGGGAATTGTGGCACTGAGCTTCAGAATACCATAACATTTATGGAAAACAAGACCACCAGCCCCAGCCGTTGGTACCAGAATGAGGGGCATATGAAAAGACGTGTACCTATCGACAAACCTTTCCAACTTGGGTAAGATCTGTGGTGTTAAAGTCTTAACTCCTTTTTGACATAGTTGGTTTTGAAAGACTAGCAGTGTGATACATTTTGTTAATCGTTACCTCTTTAGTTCTATTTTGCTGGCAAAGGGTAAATAGCTACTCAGAGGCGGCTCTAGACTTTGCGAGGTCTTTGGCAAAAGTTAGACATGAGGCCCCACTCACACCCATAATGGGAAATAAATTCAAGCAAGAAAAATGGCTGCAGAAAGATGCAAGGATCTAGCACACAGGTGATCAGCGCCACTTCCAGGTCACCCTCCTCACCCATCAGACATATGCAGCCAACACAACATCTGGGACTCAGCAAGGTGACAACCCCTCTAGAAATTACCCCCATTGCCTTGGAGAGAGAGGGGGGGTAGGGGTGACAGAGAAGGGGGGTTAGAGAGAGAGAGAGATTACTGTCCCTGTCTGCAGCCCCTCCATGTCCCAGTCTGCATGATTTATGTGCAGAGTCTGAACTAAATGGAAGCTCAAGTCGTTGTGGTGAAGTGGTGGGGTTACTCACTGTGCCCTGTAGCAGTGTGTTTGGTGTCCCTGCTCATCCATGTGTAAAGGGCTGAGGCTGGGGGGAACATGCCCCGTGCTGAGTATGTCCTCCATGTCAGCGGACACTGCCAGAGATCTCGGAAGGCAGGGGCAAAGTTCGCTGACAGGAGAGTAGCACGGCATGGTGTAGTCATCCCAAGGAGCGGTCGTTTCTCCCTCTGCGATGACAGCCGCATGGCGGTCTGGCACCATCTCGGAAAACATCGCTTGTTGTTGCGGCTTGAGGAAGCGATCCATGCTGCAACCGATTTGGGCAGATCAGCTTCGGTTTCCTGGGCATCCAAGATACCAGCAATGTGTGGCAAGCTGCAGGGGATACCCTGGTCATTAGCTCTGAGACTAAGGGTAAAGGGTCCTCATGCAGCCATGCCGAGACCACCCCTCCACTGTTTACAGGCAAATTAGGCGGCCGTGAGACCCCTGTGAGTGCGAGGCCTAAGGCGGCTGCCTAATTTGCCTAATTAAAGAGCCGCCTCTGTAGCTACTGATCCCATAGGAAATACGAAAGGATAAGCATGATTATTTTGTAGTTATTTTTTGTTTTTAAGTTTACAGTTTTATTAAAGGGTTTGTTAACCCATTTATATAAGACTATGCCAGCCCCTCTATTGTAGGCTGGCATAGCACACTATGTAATTCTTTTTCAAAAACGAGTGTTCTAAATACCGAATTTGAGCTGTCTTCAGGCCGGTCACGTGACTCACGGCCGCTTTACAGCTCCGATGGATGTCCTCTGCGGGAGGGGCCGTGATCTCTCTCTGATGTCAGCCAGGGAGCTCACGTGGTCACTCGTCTCCTTCTCAGAAGCTCTGTGTCGTCGCTGTAAAGCAGCCGCGAGTCACGTGAACGGCCTGAAGACAGCTCAAATTCGGTATTTAGAACACTCGTTTTTGAAAACTACTTACATAGTGTGCTATGCCAGCCTCTAATAGAGGGCCGAAGACAGACACAGAGAGGGAGATGCCAGGCATGAACAAGGGGGTGAGGGGGGAGAGAGGAGACCAGAAGGGACAGCAGCGTATGATGCAGGGACATACTCTGACCATGGTGGTCAGGGTTGAGCAGCCTTGATTTTCATGGTCAGCATAGAGAGGTGATACAGGAAGTACCAGGTTCAGGGAGGTTTTTTTACAATTTAGAGGGGGGCAGATTACACAGCACAAGCACTGTGCTGTGTAATCTGCTTTAAAGGACCAGGCTTTTTTTTTTTTTTTTAAATTTTAAACGATATAGCTTTTGTGAAAAATTTTTTTTTAAAAAGTCTTTATTTCACAAATAAATGGTAATAATGGGTACCTATCCATGATAATCAGTTTGCAATGCATATAATAGAAAAAGTGTAGCAGCGCTAAACTAAATAAACATAATTATATAAATGATTAATAGATCAGTGATGAAATGACAAATTGATTAATTTAAATAAAACACAATCCTAGTATTAGAACATCAAAAATTGAAAATGTCCTTAGCAGGAAACAAGACGTGCTCAAAGTCCATAAACCAAGTGTAGATATAGGTATATATATGTATTTTGAGTGAAGAAATTATATAAATCTTTCACCGAAACCAAAAGTGAAGCACCACACAAAATGCGCGCTTACCACTAGGCAAGCTATATGAGCCTGCAGCCTATTACCCGGCTAGGGCCTTTATCCAAAGGTGGAAGGAACCATTGCCAGCAGGATCATAGAGATGAATTCAACACTCAGCCCGGATCTCCCGATTTCCGGGTCCAGGTATGAAGTTAACTCCAAATGCCGTCCAGTTGTTCCCCAGCATAGAAAAACTCACCATAGCATAATACTGACGGATCACCATTTATTAAAAAGTCGAATAACACTTACAGTTTTCGAGAAGTAAAAACAGACATAGCAGCCGGCCGGCTAATACGAACGCCCGTCCACTCGGACCTTACACGCGATGACGTCAGCACATCAGCTCTTCCCGACGCGCGTTTTCGTCATATAATAACGTCGTCTGGGGCACCTATTTTATAGTTTGCAATGCATGCCTGGCTGCAACCTGCAGATCCCTCCCCTATGACTTTCAGAGCAAATAATTAAAAAAAAAACTGAAAATCAAGATTACAAGAAACAGAAAAAGGGATCTGCACATATCATTTTAACAGGGACTATGCATGATAAGAAACAAGAAATAACAAAAAAAAGCTTTTGTCATACGAGAATTTTCATACATTATTTCTATCCTCGGTTCCGACTTGCTGTGAAACATCGAAGATAACCGGACGATCGTTCGGCTGATTTTCTTATAGTGTGTACCCCACTTATACTATACTTTACTATACATCCTCTCTAAGAAAATTGCCACTGGACACAGGTTTCCCTATTAGAAGATTCCTTCCCCCCTACTGCTGCAGTGAGAATTGTAAAATGTTGGATTTACCAAGCTATGAGTAAGCACTTAGATTAAAGTGCGAAACGTGTTAGCTGATTGCCTGTACTTTTTTTGCCACGGTATCCTGTATACTGTATGATCCTGATTTTACAGTAAAGATTTTTGGATAACATTTTCCCGGTGTGCGGCTGTCCGGACTTTCTTATATACTTTCAGCATGATTCAGCATTAGCCAGCACCTGGGGCTCTTTACTCTCGGAGACAATTACTTGGTTTACACTTGGTTTGGACCTTTACCTGTGCGGTGAAGACTCTCTCACTGCATTTGGATTTACCATCACTTACTGTCCTTCTGACTCTTGTAATTGAAAGAGTGAATCAGAATACTTTATTAATCCCAAAGGGAAATTCCCCATTGGAGACAGCAATTAAACCTGTTAGGAGTTATAACCCTTCCATACTACATGCTAAGGTACAAACAAGGTCCATAAAGACATTGGTGAGCGAGTTAAGGGTGGAGGAACTTGAATGGCCTGACTTCAACCTGACAGAACACCTTAGGGATGAATTATTGTGGAGACTGCGAGCCAGGCCTTCTCGTACACATCAGTGCCTAACCACACAAATGTGCTTCTGGAAGAATGGTCAAACATTCCCATAGACACACTCCTAAGCCTTGTGGACAGCCTTCCCAGAAGAGTTGAAGCTGTTATAGCTGCAAAGGGTGGGCCAACTCAATATTGAGCCCTACGGACTAAGACTGGGATACCATTAACCACTTGACCTCCGCGCTATAGCCGAAAGATGGCTACAGCGTTGACCTGAATTTCTGGGAGGCTGTCATAGGACGTACTCCCCTTTGCATGCTCCCCGCGCGCCCCTTGCAGGGCGTGCGTGGCACGAGCTGTGATCTCCGAGTCACCGAGACTCGGATGATCGACGATCCGAGTAAGGGGCCGATCCCGGCCCCTTACCACGTGATCAGTTGTCAGCCAATGACAGCTAATCACGTGTGTAAACAAAAGCTTGGTAATCGTTTGTTTTTTTTTCTCCTCACACTTTCTCCGGCTTATGTTCAAGGGACATCAGTCCCGAAGAGGAAGGAGGCACATCTGCCTCCTCCTCTGCCTCCTCTGTGCCAATCAGTACCCCCTGCCTTTGCCACCTGCCATTGCCACCTGTCAGTGCAAACAGTGCCCACCAGTGCCACCTATCAATGCCCATGAGTGCCACATATCAATGCCCACAAGTGCCACCTATCAATGCCCACCAGTGGTGCCAATCAGTGCCTCATCAGTGCCACCTAGCAGTGCTGCCTTTCAGTGTAACCTACCAGTGCCGATCAGTGCCCATCACTGCCACCCATCAGTGCCCATCACTGCCACCTATCAGTGCCCATCACTGCCAGTTATCAGTGGCACCTATTAGTGCCACTTCTCAGTGGCCACCAATGCCACCTATAAATGCCCTTCAGTGCCACCCATCAGTGCCACCTCTCAGTGCACACCAGTGCCGCCTATCAGTGCCCACCAGTGCCGCCTATCAGTGCCCACCAGTGCCGCCCTATCGGTCCCCATCAATGCAGCCCATCGGTGCCCATCAGTGCAGCCTCATCAGCGTACATCAATGAAGGAGAAAAATTACCTGTTTGCAAAATTGTATAACAAAATATTTAAAAAAATATAATTTTTTTTTTTTAAATTCAATCTTTTAAAATTTTTTTAACAAAAAGCAAAAACCGCAGAAGTGATCAAATACCACCAAAAAAAAGCTCTATTTGTGGGGAAAAAATGATAACAATTTCATTTGGGTACAGTGTTGAATGACCACGCAATTGTCATTCAAAGTGCGACAGTGCTGAAAGCTGAAAATTGGTCTGGATAGGAGGGGGGGTTTAAGTGCCCACTAAGCAAGTGGTTAAAGTTCATGTGCGTGTAAAGGCAGGCTTCACAATACTTTTGGTAATATAGTGTATATAATATTTTTAAATTGTAATATTTTTAATGGGTCATTGTTTACATTCTTTTAAATCTTATTCCTTAGCCCTGATGGAGGGAGATTTCTGAACCCCCAAAACATATTGGCCTTGTCTTCTGATTTTTTTTTTGTCACGATTAGTAAACTTTTTACTGGATGGTCATTACCTTGTGGCCTCATCCTTAACATGTTGTTCAGTGAACCTTTTTAAAAGTGAAGAGATTACAGCAAACAAATGCTATTCCACAAAACAACCAAATTGTTAAAGCTTTGCAGCCCCTAGTTACCTGGAACAAGTGTGCTTGATGAACATTGATTAACAAGTTTATTAAGATAATTAATTCAAATCACCTCTTCGCCTTAATCAATAGTGCCAAGTACTGCTTAATACATATACTGCTACCTACATATACTGTAATTATTTCTTCTATTCACTAGTGCTCCTTTTTATATCTTTACAGGGAGAGTGGTTGCTGCTGGGTAACTAATGTTTATAATGAGGGATCATGGTCACTAATAACAGCAGTGGATTTAGGGACAAGATCAGATACCAAGAAGCCCAACACCTCTCCTGTGACTGCTACCATTCAAGTTTTAAGGTATAGTACCACAAATTACAAAAAACTATATACAAAACATCTCAATGCTGGGTTACAGTATATGCCAATACAGCATCTATGTTTTTATCAAAAAATTATTTTCTATATTAGAATGTTACATTGATGAAACAATTCACATGGGTGGCTCTTCCACTGCTAGCTGACATACCTCTCAACTTTCTGTAATTATAAAGAGGGACAACTTTTATATATCAAAACTTGGCTAGGATCCAATATAAGTTCCTACATGGTAATACTGGTAGGTGCCATCCCATACACTAGTCAAACACAAAACAAAAACCCCTCTAAGGGGTAAGTGGGACTTTAAAGGATAAGTTCACCTTTTGTAACATGTTACATGTTACATACATATTCAGGGTGTAACATGTAACATGTTACAGATGCACCGGCCGCCACACCCCCCTATCCCCTGTTCTGCCAGCTAGTGGGGGAGATTCCCCCCTCCCCCCAATACCTGTCACAATCTGCAAAAAACATGGGCATGTCATCCAATCAGAATATTCAAAAATGGATGAAGGATAAATGTGACTTTAATGGCACCACACCTTGAAGTACATTTAAAAATAATATTTTTTTGAATTTACAAAATTGGTTTAAAATACATCAAAATACAATTCATATAGATATTACACTATATATTAGAATGACCCCAACTGCACTACGCTGGTATCACCAAAACTCCTCCACCTATAAATAGGGAGCCCCCAATAATTACAGTGTATATAAGATAATAAACACAACCATGGTTCCCTAATATGCAGGTATCCAATGGTGACTATTGGAGGGGTGGTGATGTCCAACTCAACATCTTGCTCAACATGTTTTGCGTATTGGCTGTCAGATCTTGTCGCAAAGGCTGTCAAACCTTGTTGTTTTTTCCAATCAGAATTTTCTGTGAAAATTACAAGGTCCAACAGCCTTTCTCGGTGCCGTTGAGCGCTGTGGTAGTTCATTAAGTCTTCCTTTCATAAGAACAGGCTATATTTCATCTGAAACAAAACCAGGCTGGTACATAAAATACCAAGCCAGGGTAATAGTTGCGCTCTCACCAGGTCTCCCTACCTGGCCTGTAGGAGGGCACATTAAATCACCCAGGAGGCAGTCACTAAGGAAATGTAGGACCCGATTGCAACAGATCCAGGTGAAGGAAAACATTTTTTTTTAAAAACCATCAGGCTATTATTACACACTTGCCCGCATCCCTTAACATACCCGCCCCAAATCCAAATTTCCTAATAGATCTGCCCCAAGGAGGCTTCCCAGGAATTACAGCACAGCCAAATCTGTGTCCCACTAGTAGCATATCACAAGGTGTTAGGGACACCGTTTAGCACTAGTATGTAGGCAAAGAGCACGTCTCAGCTATTACTTGGGCCACAAAGACCTAATATGCAGAAAAAGATTGACTAATCCACACAATGTCAAAAAATGGAATTTAACTTGTATCCTCACAGGGTGACACTGTGGATGCACAGGTAACAATGTGCCAACATCCCAATATAGATTGGAAAAAACTAAGAAATTGCAAAGATGGACTTTATAGGCACACACATAGGGTAAAGGGTTTTGAAATTTGAATTGGATAAAGTTAAAAAGGTAATGTACAAAACATAAAAAAATGTTTATGTTTTGTACATTACCTTTTTAACTTTATCCAATTCAAATTTCAAAACCTTTTACCCTATGTGGGTGCCTATAAAGTCCATCTTTGCAATTTCTTAGTTTTTTCTAATCCACACAATGGCTTTTTTTTACCTCTATATTTCTTTTATTCAACATTCAAAATAACAAATGCAGTAATATAGATGTTGTGCAAAAAAATTAGAGCAGCCTAAGTACATTTTGTATAGAGATGTACACATCAGAAAAAAAAGAGAGACAACTGAAACTGCACAGGGGGCAGAGGCTATTTGGCCCCAAATGAAGGACAATTGGGAACTATGAGCTAATATTTCTAGAGGATTGCAGCAGTGAGATCTTCATGCCAGAGCTTCCTACTGTGCAATACCTTTCATAGTCATTACGAAGAGAAGGTAATTTCACTCCTCCTATTGCATTTCCAACATGTAACAATAACTAATAAAAGTGTAGGTCACACACCCAAGTGGACCTGTTCAATAATGTTAAAATGTTGCAGCTGCAGGGATAAGCCAGTCATTTTATTCCAATGATAGGTGGAATGTGTCAAGGCAGATGTTGATTATCCAAGAACAGAATGTTAGGTGTGAATTTTTGAAACCACGGGTACTTATCATTTTTTCTATTAGTTCTAACTACATAATCCAATCCCACAAGAAGATCAGATGTCTTTACTATTACAGAATACACACTGGACAATTGTGACTAACTACTACTAACTATACAATGACCTGGAAAAAACAAGGACATTTACAAACATCATGTACAATATACATTAAATATCCTAAGCATAGCCCTCACCCCAAGATAATTTAGGAACCCAGGGTACCTGATGATTTGAATTGACTCTTGAGGTGCTTTCAGATACCTGCAGTAACCCTCAGCCCCCTCAATTCCCAAAACTCCAAAATCTGTCGTAGTATTGGAACATACCCATCCTATTCCACTTTACACACACTGCTATTGGCCAGTGAGGCAGCCCACCATAGTGATGTACCAATAGGAATGTATTGGGGTGGTAGTGCGCAGCCAGGCTTTGACACTACCATAAAGTGTTGGAGGTTTACTTGCTCAGAGGAGCCTATCAGTTTGGTGTAGACTTGCTTAGGTGCATGCCCTAAGGCTGGAGACACACGGAGTAAGGCCCTATGTAGGTGACAGGCCAGGCACAACCAGTACTGAAGAGGATTTCTTTCAGAGAGATAGAAATCATTGTAGCAGACCATGCCTGTACCACTGAGGCAAGCAAGCATCTGAGGTTTTAGTGTATATTGGATTGTGGCATGCTGAAGTGTGTTGTGCTCTACTGTAGATTGTGTTCACAATGAATAGCACCGTAACATATTGCACACAGAGCAGGTGCATTGCCTTGCATCATTGTAACACGCATTTTATCATGCACTGCTGCAATGAACAAGTGGAATGGACCCAGAAGTAGAATCTGCTTCTAGTAAATTTGATACACAGTTACATGGTTTTTGGCATACACAATTAAAATTCCCAAATCAAAATCTGTGTCTAGCCAGTTTTATACAAGAATATATTGCACTTGTCTTTTCCCAACATTGTTGAAGAATAACATCATTTATGCTACTTTTATTTTAAGAATTCCACAGAACTGTGCAACCTCTATTAATTTATTGTCCCATGACCCCGATGGAGACCATGTGACTTGCCGAAATGCATATAAATCTGGAGAATGTGGATTATGTAAACCTTATTTTTCTGTGGATCAAGTAAGTTTCTAATTAATACAAAAGAATAGTTGATAATCATTCCATTTATGGACTTGTAAAGAAATCATAACGAATTTCAGTTAAAGTTATTTTATGTTGTTATTTGAAAATTTAACTTCCCTGGCGGTATGATTATGTCAGATTTTTGCGTCTCAAAGCGGTACAATTGTTTTGAATAGAAATTTGGCGTTTCATATTGTAGGCCTGTAATTCTTAGCAATAACACACTTAAATCTGTCCAAACAAGAATCTAGTAGATATCCCAGGTATGATGAAGTTTGAAACACAAAATCATAAATTATAATATAATAAATAAATATAAATAATTATAAAAAATAATAATAATAAAAATAAAATAAATTTCCACACAATTTACTATCGCTCAATTCTGCAAGTGTTCTAATTTACTATCGCTATTTTCTAGCTGGTCTAAAACCACTTTTGACGTAAAGGGACACTTTTTGGTTGCTATGGACAATCTCCAGTTTCCAGGCAGAAAGAACAGTATATATCATATAAAACTGCATGCAGGGCATTGGACAAACCACTGGAGACAAAAGGGATGTGAAATTATTTCATACAGTAATGTAATCTGTAAGATTACAGTGTACTGTATGTATTATGAGTTTTCACTTTTTTGAATTTGCCGCCGGACTCTGCCCCTGTGCGTCACGATGCTTGCAGGGAACGGAGCCTGGCACAGAGAGGCTTCGGGCGGAGGACGGAGCCCACGGACACAGCGGGGGGACATTGCAGGATCCCGGGGACAAGGTAAGTATACCACACCAGGATCTGCAATGTAATCCCGAGTGTGGCTCGGGGTTACTGCTAATGGTACTGAAATTTAACCCCGAGCCACACTCGGGAAAACCGCCAGGGAGGTTAACTCCACTTTCGTGGGGAAAAGAAATAGCATATAAAGAAAAAATAATATAGCGTGTACAATAGCAATCAATACAAGTCATATTGTAATTTAATGTTATTGAAAATGACCTTTTCAATCTGCAGCCGCTGTAATTTTCTATAAATGCAATGCAATATGGCTACATGGAGTTGTTCTGTACACAGAGTGTGTACTGACCACACCCCAGAAACGAAATTTCCTGCTTGTATGATTGGCTCACAAATTTTCCTAGAAGTCTGTTTAAGATACAAGTCAGATTTCAGGCATCCCCTGCAACAAAAATGTCATTTTTGTTAAGATCTTTCCAATAGGAACATGTCTAAAGGGATGCAGGCCCAGCAGCTTTCCTTATTAGTGCCCCGCAGCTGCCACAGCTGACTGATAATTATGAAACCACTCCCATTAGACCCACTTAGCTCAGAGGCCCAGAAAAACACACATGGATTTATTCAGAATAACAAAAGGAAGGAATCTGCAACAAAGGTTGTTAGAATCCTTGCAATGTACATAGATCACCCAGAGGGGAATTTTTTTTTCTAAAAAAAAGTGGTGTTACGCTTTAAAATTGCTCTCTTATACATTTTTTCATTACCTTTTAAACACTTTATTTTACAAATGTTACAAATACACATTTGATGCCGGGTGCTTCCATGATATTTAGTCCTCATGCACACAGAATTTTTTTTTTTAACTCTCCTAGAAGCCAGCAGCGTTTTTGCAGAAAAAGCACCTGACGCTTCTGAAAGTAAAAGTGTTTAGACGCGTTTACAGGCATCAAACACTTGGGCGTAATAAATTTCATTGGCCAGAGTACATTATTCTGGCCATTGAAATGAATTCACACTCACGTGCTAAATGTGCCTAGCATTAACATACATTTAGCCGCGTTTACAAGTGTCAACCGTTTTTTTCTGCCCAAGCTCTGTTGTTCCTGGATGCACTGGCAGAGGGTCTTTTTTTCTGCCTCTAAACTCTCCTACCACTAAATGCTGCTAAAAATCTATGGGGTTGATTTACTAAAGGCAAATAGACTGTGCACCTTGCAAAGTGCAGTTGCACTCTGAAAGTGCAATTGCTCCAGAGCTTAGTAAATGAGTTCCATCACCCAATCATGTGCAGGCAAAAATGCTGTTTTTTTTAATATTCCTGGCATGTGATTGGTTATTCTTTGCAAAGTGAAGCTTTACCTCATTTATTAAGCTTTGGGGCACCTGCACTTTGCAAAGTGCAGTGTCTATTTGCCTTTAGTAAATTCACCCCTAAGTATGCATGGACACATAGGGGTGGATTTACTAAAGGCACATAGACTGTGCACTCTGCAAGTGCAGTTGCTCCAGAGCTTAGCAAATGTACAGAAGCTCTGCTGACTTCCATCACCCAATCATGTGCAAGAAAAAATGCATTTTTTTTTTATTTTCCTTGCATGTGATTGGGTATTCTTTGCAAAGTGAAGCTTTACCTCATTTACTAAGCTAACAGTCTATTTGCTGTTAGTAAATCAACTTCATTGGCTAACATGCAGGGGAGTTTAGAGGCAGGAAAAAAAAACGATAGACGCTCCTAGAAGCAGCTGCAAAACCATCCTGTGTGCATGAGGCCGTAGGTTGCAGAGCATACTGGGCTATAAAATAAGAAAACCTAACACCGTCTATTCACTTGTGAGTTTTGTCTGTCTAACTTGAAATCCATATGGGTGTATATCTGCTAGTAAAAAGCGGGGAGTGTCCAGTAACCTCTGGTTCAGTAAGTTTATGTCTGTGTGGTTTGAATAGACTTGAATAGCAGGAGAACTAAATATACAGACTACTCAGGCTATTCACAGCATAGCAGTTCATCACTGCAGAATATGTGGAGTAAGCAGCTTCTAGCACACCATCTGTTGGCTACAAGTGATAAACATTCAAACGCAATATTACATATATTTACCAGGCAAAAAAAAAAAAATTTTCACTAAAATAAAGAATGGGACTGCATAAGATTAGACACACTAGAAATTAAATCCCCCTCACAGGAAATCAAATAACTAAATGATAGACATTGGTACGAAACTCCAAAAGATTGTTGTTTTATGCAGTCAAAAAAAAGAACAAACAGATTTAGAAGAAGAAAACTGAAGTAGCAAATAAGAATGACTTTCCTAACTAATAACAATCTTTTTTCACTCTTGTTCTAGAGCCGCTGTGTTATATCTTTTCCATCAGGGATTCGTACAGGCGCCTATGTGTTGGAATTGGTTGTGGAAGATTTCCCCAACAAAAACATTAATCTTACCTACTATGACCGAACAACGGTCTTCAAAAATAGTCCTTACCATCGCAAGATCCGAGAGGCACCAAACGACTCAGAAAAGAAGCGCTACTGGGGTCCTACAACTGATGAACCAGAGATAGCTACTGCTGATTTTTATGATGATGTAACAGATGTAGCAGAGGAAATTACAAGTCATCTCGATGCAGAAACAGATGTAGCAGAGGAAATTACAAGTCATCTCGATGCAGAAACAGATGTAGTCACTACATATGTAGAACATTCTGTGGAAACCACTCATGTTCAGGCGACAACTCAGCAAATGTTACCAGAGGCTGTCACCACCGCAGATAAAGCTACTACATTGCATTTAGCCACGGCTTCACCAGACTATACAAGCCCCTTGAGTAGAATGCCTCTGCAGTTTATGGTGGAAGGTAAGTTAGGAGAAAATTATTAACTAAACATATTTTGTAACATTGACTGAAATTCACCAGTATTATATTGAGCAGGGGTCTCCAAACTTTCAAAACAAAAGACCAATTCATTGTCTTTCAGACTTTAGGGGGGCCGGACTAGGGCCAGTGGGAGTAGAAAATGTCCTGGCGTCCAATGAGAGTAAACAGTTCCCATCATTGGTGTCAGTGGCAAGAATAGTGCCCCATTTCTGGCGACAGTTGGAGGAATAAAGCCCATCCTTGGTGTCAGTGGAAGGTATTCTGCCCCATTGTTGGTGTCAGTGGGAAGAATGTGTCCTTTCGTTGGTGTCAGAAATAGTGCCCCATTGTTGGAGTCAGTGGGAGGAATAGTGGGGCATCATTGGTATCAATGAAAAGGAATCATGCCCCATCGCTGGAGTTAATGGAAGGAATGGTGCCCCATTGCTGGTGTCAGTGGGAGGAATTGTGCACTTTTGAAGGTGCCAGTGCAAGGAATAATGCCCTATTGTTGGTGTCAGCGACAGGAAATATGCCCCATTGTTTTTTTCCAGCGACAGGAAATATGCCCCATTGTTGGTGTCAGTGGATGGAGTAGTACCCCCAGGACAAGATAAAAGCAAGCAAAGGGCCACAGTTTGCAGATCGCTGATATAGAGCAACCATGAAAGCAGTAAAGCCTTAGCCCAAGAGTGTATCTGGACACTTTGCTTTTTTCCCAAACTTTCCCAAACTGCAGCGTGCCTTCCGTTTTTCATCATTCCTCCGTGTGATGCAGTTAGAGTGTATGGCTCCACTCACGCGTTTGTATTTTACGGTACTACGGACTCGATGTCTGCTGAACTATGCAGATCTTTAGGCAGAGGGGGGGAGAATGGCGATTATGTAAGGGTAGATTGCCGTTCTTACAAGAGGGAAGGGATGGAATTTGTGTCCCTGCAGAGCAGGGAATAAATTCCATCTCCTCCCCTAGTAAAAGCACCTCACATAGTATAGTAAAACACTGGTTAGGCAACCCTTTGATCGCCCCTGATGTTAACCCCTTCCCATCCAGTGTTGTTAGTACAGTGACAGTGCATATTTTTAGCACTGAGCAACGTATTAGTGTCATTGGTCCCCAAAAAGTGTCACTTAGTGTCAGAATGTCTGCCGCAATGTCGCAGTCCCACTATAAGTCAGTGATCGCTGCCATTACTAGTAAAAAAATATATACAAATAAATAAGAATATCCCATAAACACTATAACTTTTGCGCAAACCAATCAATATACGCTTGTTGGGATTTTTTTTAACAAAAACATGTAGCAGAATACATATAGGCCTAAATTTATGAAGAAATTCATGTTTTATAGCAGAAAGTAAAAAATATTGTTATTTTTTTCAACATTGTCAGTCTTTTTTTGTTTATTGTGCAAAAAATAAAAAACGCAGAGGTGATCAAATACCACCAAAAGAAAGCTCTATTTGTGGGAAAAAAAAGACATATATTTTATTTGAGTACAGCGTCGCACAACCGCGCAATTTTCAGTTAAACTAGCGCAGTGGCATATTGCAAAAAATGGCCTGGTCATAAAGGGGTGTAAATCTTCCGAAGGTCAAGTGGTTAATATGAACTATTATACAAAACTATATAAGCTACCATGAACCATTTCCAGCATTTTAAGTTGGTAGGCCTTTTTTTTCTCTTTATTAAAATGACTTTAGGTGGAACAACAGGCTACTTACTGAAAAATTCTAAGCCATGTGATAGACTTTTATCTCAACAGAGGTTCTCATCATCTTTCCTAGTCAAATATCCCCCAAGACTCGGCCTGTTCTTCATCTGTTGTCAGATATGGAATGTTGAATATTATGATTATGTTGATCCTTAGTTTTGTGAAGTTACTTTAAATCCAAATCTTTTTTCCATTATTAACAATAACATGTTTTTAATCATGCAGCCACTAGTCCAGCTCCATCCTGCACATTTGGCCAATACAGACCATTATTTCTTTCTCCAACTCCCAGTCATGGAACAATACTGCAGATCAATGCTGGGAAAAAGTTCCAACTCCACCTTACTGCACAAGCAGCATATGAAAGGTAAATCACACAACGTATGTATCCAGGACTTGTTATAAATGGGTAATCCAACATTAAGTTTAGGTTCACATCAATGCGGCTGCGCTTGATACATTTTTCAGGCATGTTTTAAAGTGCATTTTGCGTTTTTAAATCCACGTTTTTTATGTGTTTTTGCATGCAGTTTTCATGCATATTGCGGTTTACGTTTTTAGCTGGTTGCTAAGAAGGGGACTGGGAAGCCGGCCACTATGTCCTTAACAACCGATGAGTCATCAGCTGCCAGCGGGCTTCCCCGTTGAAAGCTAAATGTAAAGAAAAAACATTACAGGTAAAAAAAATCCCCCAAAAAACGGCCATATCTTCGGGGCCTAGTAGGGATTCGGACTGAATCCCCAACACTAATATTTTTTTTTTAAATGGCGTGGCCCCCCCAAAAAAATTAATACCAGACCCTTATCTGAGCATGCGGCCTGGTAGGACAGGAAAGGGAGGGAACAAGCGAGCACCCCTCCCTCCTGAACCACACCAGGCCGCATGCGATCAACATGAGGAGGTGGGCGCTGTGCCCGCCCCACCCCAAAACACCTTGCCCGCATGTTGATGAGGACAAGGATCTGGTATGGATTTTGGGGGGGACCCCATGCCATTTTTTAAAAACATTTTGGTGTGGGGAGATTCCTCCCGAATCCATACCAGACCTGAAGGGTCTGATATGGACCAGCGGGGGAACCCCACGCTGTTTTTTTTCGCAAATTTTTTTACCAGCAATTTTTTTTTACATTTAGCTTTCAGCAGGGATACCCGCTGACAGCTGATGACTAGATTGCTTGTTAAGAATGCGGCGGCCGGCGGGCCCCCTCTTTAGCAACCAGCTATATACAGTGTTTTAAACTGAAAAATAAAAACTGGGAAACACAAAACTTATCAAAAGTTGCATCACAAACACAACACTTACACGCAAAAAAAATGTCCCCGACCCTTTCCAAAAATGCACCAGCCGCAAAACGCATAGCTGTGAACCTGTACCATAGAAAACTATGTTAAATGGACTGTAGTGCATTTCTGCAAACTGCAAAACGCACTAAAAAATGCATAGGTGTGAACCTAGGGTTAGGTGTGAAAATATTTTTAATTGTAAAATAAAAAAGAACACAAAACATTACTGGACAAATGGAAGGCTTGCATAGCCATAAGTAGTATAGCACATAGATGAATTACCAGGGTGGTAACAAAATTGACAACAAGGCAGTTATATAGCAATTAAAACAACTGAAGTAATGAGACCAAAAAAAAAAGAGCAATCCTAACAACTATCACATAGGAACAGATACTACCAAAGCACAGGCTATGAAATGTAAACGCTGATAATCAAGTTAGGGAGGGAGTCTATTCCACATTTTCACAGCTCTAAACCTTTCCGTATTTGGAGATGAAATCTCTTTTCCTCCAGATGTAAAGAGTGGCCCCTTGTCCTCTGTGATGACCTTAAGGTGATTAACTCAACATGTTAGAGCCTCATGGTGTCCTTAACCACTTCAATACCCGGCCATAGAGATATGACGTCCACAGATGGGATCTCCCATCCTGGGTGGACGTCATATGACGGCCTGGGCTTCCCGGCCGCCTAGGTGGCGCGCGCGCGCCCGCCGCGTTGCTTGGGTCCCGGTGCGTGTGCCTGGCGGCCGCGATGTCTACCGGGCACCCACGATTGCCGTTAACTGGGCCGGACCGTGGATCTGTGTGTGTAAACACACAGATCCACGTCCTGTCAGTTCAGAGGACAGATCTGTGTTCCCAGTACAGCGGAACACTGATCGGTCTCCTCCCCTTGTACGTCCCCTCCCCCTACAGTTAGAAACACTCCCTTAGGAAACATAGTTAACCCCTTGTGTCCCCCTAGTGGTTAACCCCTTCACTGCCTGTCACATTTACACAGTAATCAATGTAATTTTATAGCATTGATCGCTGTATAAATGTGAATGGTCCCAAAAATGTGTCAAAAGTGTCCGATGTGTCCGCCATAATGTCACAGTCACGAAAAAAAATCGCGATCGCCGCTATTGCTAGTAAAAAAAATAAATAATTTTTTTTTTTTTTTAAGTGCCATAAATCTATCCCGTATTTTGTAGACGCTATAACTTTTGAGCAAACCAATCAATATACGCTTATTGCGAATTTTTTTTTACCAAAAATATGTAGAAGAATACGTATCGGCCGAAACTGAGAAAAAATTTTTTTTTTTTTTTAAAAATTGGGATATTTATTATAGCAAAAAGTAAAAAATATTGTGTTTTTTTCAAAATTGTCGCTCTTCTTTTGTTTATAGCGCAAAAAATAGAAAACGCAGAGGTGATCAAACACCACCAAAAGAAAGCTCTATTTGTGGGGAAAAAAGGACGTCAATTTTTTTTGGGTGCAACGTCGCATGACCGCGCATTTGTCGTTTAAAGTGCAACAGCACTGAAAACTAAAAATTGGCCTGGGAAGGAAGGGGGTGAAAATGCCCTGTATTGAACCGGTTAAACATAGAGAACATAGTAAAGGAAAGCTACTAGGAATTATAAGAAAAAGAGAAGGATAACAAGAAAAAGTAAGAGAAATAGAAGAAAGAAGGAAAAGAGAAAGGAGGGTCCACACCTGAGCAGGATTTCACAACAGGAACAGTTGTAAAAAAAAAACGAAAGAAAATGCGTATAGAGAGGGCGGAAATCTCCGAACATGCAGAAGGGAGCTGAATGGGAAAAGCTACAACCTATGTTTTAAGGCATAATCCAACAATTAAAGGGGACCTTTCAAATCCCCTACCTTAAAACTATTAGTGAAAACTCAAAAATATATTTAAAGAGAAGTTTAGCATTTTTTAAATTTTTCATGTTGGCATAACAGGAGTAAAGCTATGCATCTTGGTCACCTCTCAGACCCCAGCCAGTGATTGCATATTGAAAGAGCAGCAAACCACTGATGAGGTGGTCACTCTGCTCGCTTCTGCTGTGATGTTCAGTGTCAGCCCTTGTGCATGCAGCACAGCATACCTGAATAGTTCCTAATGCTTTGCTGTCCCTCCCCCTTGCAGCCTCCAGGCAAAAAAAAAAACAGTTAAAACATATGTAAACCCAAGAAGAAATAAGATAAGCAGTCCTAATTAGAGATGGCTACATTCATTTTTTTTTTTTTTTTTTTTAGTCTGTTTTTTTCTTTCTTTAGTTGTACATGGTGATCCTGTCTGTAACACACTTCCTGTACTAGGGGGACGACACTTACTGTACTTGCTGAAAGGAAGAGAGTCATAAATAAACTGGGAGTTATGTCCAATCACAGGCTGGGGGTAGGGTGGTGACCTAGCTGTATTGCTTAACTACAGTAGAGAAAAGTCAGGTCACCAGCCTGGCTCAGCTGTTTTGTGGCTCTGGCTCAGCAGTGCTGTGTAAATATGAGGACAGTATGTTGTGTCTGTGTACTTACCTGTTTGCCTTGAGTTAGTGTTTAGAGGTGAAAATATCTTTATTGTTTTACAAGTCATAGAGAAGTAAATACAATAAACAATATCAAAAGTCAAGGTCATCAACAAGCATAGGTCACATGGAAAATGTACAACCTTAATTGCTATATGGTGCCATTGGGGGAAACCATCTGGATTGAGTAATGCTGTGTACACGCGATCAGAAAATTGGATGAAAAATACCACTTTCAAAGCGATCGTATGACAATCTGATGGTTAGTACACAGCTTTCCAAAGCCGATCACCACAGTTCCTCTGATATTATCTGAAGGGACAAGCATGAAAAATGTTCTCATACAATACCAGATCGTACAATTTTCGTCTGAAAATACAATGCAAATACACTACAATATATGACATCACTTCAGAATTTTTATTCTGTAGTAAGCAGTGTTAATTTTGGCAGCAAATTTCGATTTAGTTTTAGTCTTAGTCTTAAGAATTTTAGTCTTAGTCCCATTTTAGTCTTCTGCAATTGTTTTAGTTTTAGTCGTATTTAGTCGACTAAATCTCCAGTACATTTTAGTCGACTGAAATGTCCTACGTTTTAGTCGACTAAAACCTCCAGTGCATTTTAGTCGACTAAAACTAATTTTAGTCATCTAAAACCTAATGGGTGTAATTAAATTGTAATGCATTAGTTAACATTTCTCTACAATTTCCAAACTCATTATATACTGCTGGAGTGAAAATATGTTATTTATTATGGTATTGAGGTATGAAGATGCACTACAGACCAGTATTAATTTTGAAGTCAAATTTCAATTTAGTTTTAGTCTTTTGACTAAAATGGCATTTTAGTTGTAGTCCCATTTTAGTCTTTTGACTAAAATGCCATTTTAGTTTTAGTCGTATTTTAGTCATCTCAGTTGTTTTAGTTTTAGTCATACTAAAATAATATTCATTTAGTCGACTAAAATGTTTTAGTCGTTTTAGTCGACGAAATTAACACTGGTAGTAAGAGAATTTTAGTAACTTTAGTTACCTTGCCGCCCCCCCCCCCAAAAAAAAACCCCCACCAGCTACTGGTTACCTCTTCATTTTCGATATGAGACTAGCATGCAACAAAAAAAGGATGGTTGTTGGTCCGATAATCTCATTGTATGAATGAGGCATGAGTTTTTAAAGTACCGGTATATAGAAATGCTATTGATGAAAGGAGAGAGAAAAAGGAAAGAAGACATAGTAGCAAATCTGTTTTATTTGCATGGATGATCTAGTGAACTTCCAAAAGAAAAACTTAAATATACTTTATAATACCTCTGTTTGTTTGTTTGGTGAGTGGTAAATGTTGCATTTCTTTTTTAAAGAATTAGAGACTTCAAAGTCACTGGGCTCCCTGGCATGACCAAGTCATTTACATCCACATCACTATCTGATATAAGGACTATGGTGGTGGAATGGACACCAACGGAGGATAATATAGACGAACACGTGCCTGTATGCTTTGTGGCAGAAACTTCAAATTGGTCAGTATGGTGCTACCGAAATTTCAGTTATTTTATGTTGTTTTATCTATCTTCTGTGTTCTCAATCAGCTATGATTAGTACGGGCTGAACACAATTTGAGTGGATTGATTAGGTTGGCCCTCACACTAATTATTGGTAAATTGTGTCAGTCTGATGAATGAAAATCTCTCTGTGTGGCCTGCTAAGGACCTTATTTGAACATATTTTTATTGGAAATTGAAAGGAAAAGTGGTTGACTATGGTCTAAAATGTACTTTATATTTCTAATCTGCAACAACAGATCTAAAGCCAATGGTTTTTTTTCTCAGTTTTGGATAGTTTGGGATTTGGAGCAGGGAAGATCAATTATAGCACCCAACAAATATCCAAAAGTCCAAAGTTTAGGGATAAAATTGGTTCACAGCAGAACAATTTAAATGCATTTGAGGTGTTAAACAAATTCCCCCTTCATCAGGGTTCAGGAAAGCCTGTTGTTACATGTCTTAACACTGTGATATTCATCATTCTAAAACTGATCCAAACAAGAAAACATAGTACAGATTTGTCTGGTAGTTACATATCTTAGTCCATTTAGGCACAGACAAAATTCCTGAGCCCTGATGAATGGGGAGTTTGTTTGGCCCTCGAAACACGTTGGATTTTTTTTTTTACTGTGAACCAATTTAATTGATAAAACTTTGGACACTTGAATGTTTGTTTGGCACTCTAATTGGTTTGTATATATGTGTTTTTTCAACTATAGGTTTTCCCCTGTTTCTAAGTAGGGTTGCCACCTCATCCCTTTAAACCCGAACACGTATTCTGTGGCTGATTAAGGTAGTAATTAAACTTCACTTGGTGCCTTATCTGCATTTAATTAGCCTCAGAACCCGTGTAATTCAAAGTTTTTTGGGTTTAAAGGGATGAGGTGGCAACCCTATTTCTAAGTGGTGTCCCCCTTTTTGTGGAGTGTTGCCAAATCAGAGCTATTGAGACCAGGGATAATTTGGTTGACCTGTTGAAAATCTGTATCCAACACCTCGCTTTTACTTCGTTTTTTAGTGCTGTATGTGTCCTGTCTGGAGAGGTTCACCCCTTTATTTGTCCTAGTGGCCATTTTTACTTGGAAAGAAAGTGATGAGAAATTCAAAACAATAAATGAAATTCAAAACCCATATCAGTCAGATTAGCATGTGAAAAGACTGGTACTAGACAGACAGAATTGGCTTATTAGGCTCTAGGAGGCTTCAACAAAATGGTGGCCGTCTGCACACAGACACCAACTCCCTATTGTATAAATGTAAATGAGATGGGAAAAAGATGACTTCAGCTCCTGTTCTCCACCTGTAGACAACTCCTCAGATGTGTTTCGCCCTTTACGGGCCTTAATCGTAGAGCAAAAAGCATCTGTGGAGTGCTCTACAGGTGGAGAGCAGGAGTTAAAGCCATCTTTTACCCGTCTCATTTATATTTATGCAACAGGGAGTCGATGTCTGTGTGCAGACGGCCATTATTTTGTTGGGAGAAATTCAAAATGTTACAGTTGTTACCAGAACAAAATCTTCCAGTGGGGAGACCTGTTGCAGGTACAACTGGCCAAGAGGGGATATCTCCTCCTTCCTGTTTTGTCTCTGGGACAGGAAGCTTGGGATAACATATACATTTATAAGAAATATGCACACACTATAGCTTGCAGTACTCAAAGATGTAAAAGCTAGATAAAGAGATTATCCTATAAGTCCAAAAAAGGATCCATAGACAAATAATAAGAAAGCTAGCACATCAATATAGATTTTTCTCAATGATTTGTATTATGTGAAGCCACTATCCAAAAGGTAACTCGTGTAAACAGTACATTTAATGCATATAGTGAATAGGGAGGTTGGAAAGTACAATGATAAAAGTAGAATTATTAAGCCTACCACAAATGGATCGAAATTTGGCAGTTTAGCAGGGACTGGCCAAATTTTGAGGTCAATATATGGGCATTCTGGTTGTACACAAGTTGTTCTATCAATCGATCTGTCTACAACCAGCCTGTTTTTCCGGTTTTTCCCAAACAATCAGTACCGCTGGCTATAGCTGGCATCACAGATCAGTGTATACCGCCGGGAAGTGTCCTTGCCAGCAGAACACAAAACCGATGCGGGAGTGATTCCACCTTTCACATCAAATGTGTGGTTGGGGGAATCAGCACACTTGTTTTCTTTGAACCAGCTGGTTGAACAAAAAATATATAATGTATGGCCGGCCTTAAAATTGATTAACCACTTTTAATAAAGCCCTTTTATCAAGTCTAGCCCTGAAATTTTTCATTCTACATCAGATCTATATATGCATTGCATTTTTTTTTTGGATGGTCTTAACTGAAGATAGTCTGATTATTACCGTATATCTTCCTGCCAATCTATTCACTATGCATTATATAATGCTTACACTAATTGCCTTTTGTTTAGTGGCCTTAAAGTTGGCCATACATGGATAGAAATTTGTCCGGTTCAGCAGGGACCAGGCAAATTGCAATCTATGTATGGGCAGGGTGGTTGAACAGAAGTCGATCTACTGACTTCCAATCTCCAACAGCCTCCCCATTGTCAGACTACAATGGCACAGCAGGAGGATTCCTCCACCAAAGCTTACGATAACTGATGATTGGAGTAGGTGTATCTATGTGTATTATGCTTATTAGAAGTACACAATACAAATCTTGCGGAAACACTATATTGGCGTGCTATCATTTGTCATATGAAGGTAAAGAACATCTCTCCAGTGAGTTACTGACAGCAGAAAAATCCCCCTACTTTACCCAAAACTTAAATAAAGTTGTCTTAGGATATAATTTAAAATGAGTTGCAGTGTAGAGGAGTGTATGTCATTCAGTGGGATGGGAATGAGAAATTGCCAAATATGCTGTGCATCCTATGACTCTTAGGTCATGCATGGTGCAGCTGACCACCTAATCAACTTTTATTTTGTATCTTTGTCCTTTTTCTTACAGGTACCATTCAGAAATGCGGTGTATTGTTTTAGTGGTTGGACCCTCAGAATTAGGTATTGTCTTCTACTGTTTAATTTATAGTTGCAACAGAAAATGTAATCTGCCAATTTTAGTTATTATGATTGTCTTGTGTTGTGAGCTCTGAGCTCAAACAAGATCATACAGCCTGCTACTTTTGCTCTGACGGGGAGAAAATATAATAAAAATCAAGCCATTCTTGATGGTTATGTATATACAGTATATTTCTTCTAATATGTGTTTTAAAGGCGGTTGACAACTGGGTACCATGTTTCATATATGGTGGACTTGCCCGAAGGTCTGCAGATTAAAGTGATTGTAAAGTTTTTTGTTTCTTTTTAAATAAAAAACATGTTATACTTACCTGATATGTGCAAGAGTTTTGCACCAAGCAGCACCAATCCTCTTCTGGGGTGCCTCGGCGGCACTCCTGGCTCCTCCTCTTCATCGGGTGCCCCCAAGGAGAAACACTTTCCCTGGGGGCACCCGTACGGGCGTGCTCCCGATTCCTGCTGCTGCGTCTATTAACATAGACAGCAGGACTCGGCCCCACCCCCCGCTCTCATGTCACTGGATTTTATTGACAGCAGCGAGAGCCCTGCTGCTATCAATCTATCCAATGAGGACCAGAGACAGAACAGACGGGTTCAGGTAAGAAAAAAAAAGGGGGGAGTTCTGGGGGCAGCAGCAGCATAGAAGGTTTTTCACCTTAATGCATATAATGCATTAAGGTGAAAAACCTTGAGACTTTACAATCCCCTTATGGATAGATATGTTTTCCTTAAATAATTCACTGACCCAGATAAACTTTCACAAATCCTCCATGAAGCCATTATACAATAAACATACTAAGTTTATTAATCCCAATACACTTTCAACAAATTATCTCATATATCTTTTTGGCTTTAATTAAAATTTTACCAAAAGCTGGGAAAAGACCGTGATCTCTTTAGAATTTGTAAAAAAAAGTTAAATTTGGTTCTGATTAATGAAAAACTTTCCAGCATTCTAGGCAGCAAACAAATGCTCTGATTGGGAGGGAAACAATACAATTCAATAGACTAAAATGACCAATGTGGAGTTACCCTCCATCCCAAACTTTTTTAACCTGTTTTCTTCTACGGGCTGGACATAAATCTTGATCTTATTGCTCATAATATAAATATACAATTATAAAAATAGTAATATAGCAATTCAAATTTTAACACCCAAATTGTATGTGATACGATAGTATTTACCTGGGCAGAAAGAACAAACAAACCAACAAGATCCACTAAGTGACTCTTATAGTACCTAGAATTTAATGCAAACGTTTGTATTTCATGAAAACATTAGCAAAAACATTGAAAAATAAAAATTAATTAAATCGGTAAGACCACAGTTTTTTGACAATTCAAAAGATTCAGAATAATATAAATGACTTTTACTTGGTATTTTTAAAGCTCTCCCAGAGTGATCCAAATTGACTTTGTTTTATTTTATTTGTGACACAATTTATTCCTATGTTGCTCTTCATGAAAACTCTTTGGATCAATAATGCAGAAACATTTATCTGAATGAGCTTGTAGCAATTTTTAACACTTTACTCTTTCCTACCCAGTTGACACCACCTTAATATGCCATGAGAACACCATGACTTTGATCGTTGCTAAGTCAGCAGATGCTCAATTTAATAACACCCAGTTCCGCCTGAATGATCCCAAGTGTCTGGTTAGCTCCAACAGCACCCACCTTATAGCAAGTGTTGGATACAACTCCTGTGGAACAGAGATTGAGGTAATGTGAAGGAGTCATTCTGGTTAGTAGGACAGTACTTTCTATGTTTCACCTTTGCTAGGAGCTGAAGGCAAACTTCAAATTTTCGTTTTTGTCACCCGTTGCTTGTAGAATTGTTTTTCATATTTATTTTACCTGCTCAAGCTCTTTCAAAATGGTACCTATACCAAAAAAAAAAAAAAATTCAAATAAGATAAAGTGGCCAGTTACTAAAATCTCATAGAGTGTATGCTTTCACATGTTAATGTTATTTTGGAAATCATTTCAAACAGTTTTAAACCTGAAGATTTAATTTAAATAACATTTGGTAATCCTGCCATGAAGGTCCTTGTTCAGGCACTTCCCGTTATAATCTAACAGTCTGTTCCTGTCTTCCAATTGTGCTCTTAAATTGTCACATGGGCTTTTGATGGACATTATTAATGGCCGTTTCAGCACACAAACTGAGAAATGTCATGTAATACTGGAGCCCATGTGGGCAGAAAGTAGCTGCAAAGAGAGTGCAGGAGATTGCATCACTGAGAGAAAAAAAAAGTACAAACAAGAATTTTATTTTAGAAAAAAAATGTTTTATATAATATATATATAATATATTATAATGGGAGTGTCAGTATAGTGGGGTGTGTGGCCACCTGTACTCTGGCTCAGAGATCCTCCTCTGCTTACAGAAGAATTGTTCTGGATAGGGAGGTTGGACCTGAGACCTGAGTGGCAGGCAGCTAATGTGAGGCGCCCTGACCAATCATTAATTTGCATTGGCAGGGGGCAGGCCTCCCATATAAGCTGGGGTCACATGCTTCCAAGGGAGTCTGGAGTTGCAGTACAGGAAAGACAGCATGGAGTGCTGAGGTGCTGCGCTGGGCGTCCCCACGCGGGGATGCGCCGTGTGTGGAGGAGGAATGGAGGAGCCGCTAGGAAGGAGTCCTAGGGAAAGATCTTCATCTATATGAGAAAGTATCAAGTTTCTATGACCGGGGAACACAGGACTTGCATGCTGGAGAAGATCAAATAAAAGAAGTAGCAGTGAAGTGGCAGAAGTAGATTGGCGTCCTGTGACCGGGGAACACAGAACTTGTATCCAAGGGAGAAGGTCAGAGTAACATAAAGGAGCAAAAGTAGGAGCGAGTAGTGTAGTGTGCTGTGTGGCCAGGGAGCACAGTATGAACAGAAGTGGACAGTAACTTTTATAGACTGTGAGGCTGTTTAGTTCTTGGAGCCATGGAAGATAGGCGGTATAGGCCTTTGGCTCTCTGACCTGTAACAGGAAAACCACATCAATCTAGAGGGGAATTATTCAGAGTGATTCTTCTTGTCTCAACTGGAAGCAGTGAGTAGAAAATCTTCAGTCAGATATGCCGAGTGAAAGAAGAAGCAATAGTCTGCAGTGAGGATTCTACAGGAAAAATCCATTTACTATGCCAAGGCCATGGATAATACCCATCAAAGTGAAATCTCTATGGGCATCTCATACTTCCTTATTTTTTTCCAAGTTATATCCTGACAATAAAGAGAAAGAAAACTAAATCATTGACTGTCTACATGGTGATGGGGAGGTCAGCAGCAAGGTGATTGGCGGATTGCTATAACCAATTCAGCAGCCCTTACGAGGATACCGCTACACATATATAGGGGTTTAGCAAACTAAATGGTAATACGGTCAGGTTTACTTCTACTTTCAGGAGCTAGATCATACCTTACCACCCAGGTTATATGTAAATACTATCTTATCATATCTATATGAGCTTACAAAGGTCCCAAAGCCTTCACATGACTGTGTCTGAAGTCAATCTGGCCCCTTCCACTGTTGGTAGTGGATCTACTCTCACCATACTCACAACATTTTGTAACACGCTGATGATTCTGTACCATAGGCATCTATAGTGTCTACTATCTACTAGCTAGATGAATAACTTTTTGCCCACTACATATTTCTTTAAAGGGCATCATTCACCCAAAACTCAATATTTCTCAGTTTCATTTGAAATTCACTGGGTTCCAGCTGGTTTCTCAAAAAGTTTGGGAACCCTAGACGGTAGATTTTTCAACTGAAGTCTAAACTCCATCACATCATGATGTAACTTATATTCAGCAGTAGTGTCATTTAGTCCATTTTTTCCCCCCATATACTGTATATGGAGAATCAGCAAGTGACAGTTGGTATCATTTCTGCTAGATAATTTTATGACCCGATAATATGTTGGTAGATACAGGGAATTGTCTCCTTTAGTATGGCTGAAAGTCTTTTTTTCTTTCGAGATACCCCATACTAACTAAGCCATTTAAAATCCATACAAAAACCTTTGGAAAATGATTACAGTTCATAATATTTTAAAAATTGAAAGAAAGTGCCAGTCATGTGCATGGCTGTATGTATATCTGTTTGTGTCAGTATTTGTGGCATTGCCTATTTTGCTTTTATGTTTTCCAGGAAACAGAAGAAAATATAGTGTTCAAAAACACAGCCACTTCCTATGACGCGTCCGTTATTATCACAAGACAAAACGGGATTTCTATCCCCTTTAACTGCTCCTTCCCTAAAAAGAACCGAGTATCGGCTTCATTCCGTGCCCATAAGTCGGATTACGTGTTCTCTGAGGCCGGCTTTGGTAATTTCACCTACAAGTTCCAGTTCTTCACAGACAGTCGATTTGTGGATGTGGACACCCAGTCTCCTCTGGAGGTCGTATTGAAACAACTGTTGTATATGGAGATTCAGGTTAATTCATCATTGTCCAATGTCCAATTATTTGTGGAATCTTGTAGGGCCACACCACATGATGATCCATCTGATCCCGTCTTCTACGACATCATCCAAAATGGGTATGTTTTATCGTGTCTTAAATATCATTTTTTTAATCTTTGTTTTAAACATTACCTGGCTAATTTGATCATCGGAAAATAATCGGCATCGAAAATAGTGTCTTATACTTATTTTGTTGTATGTATGTACAGGCTTTGGAAGTATTTATTGTGTCAAAAAAGAAATGTCCAGATGTTGCTTTGTCAAAGGGAAACTATAGACACACACATCTGTATACAGTCATCTGTATGGACACAGCATTTCTTGTCTACATATCCACCTTGGCAACAAAAGGAATTTGAACTTTTGTCACTTTCTACAGTGCTTGCTGTTGTCTTGATTTTTATTTTTTTTTTAATTGAGGCAAGGATCCCAGCATTATTATTTGGGCAATTATTCAAGCTGCCCCAGGCTACCTTAATTTTTCATGTTGAGGAGACTGGTCACCCTAGTTGGCCTTCCAGTTTCCAAAACAGTTCTACGGGTTATATGAGAGATATATGAGCCCTGCAGACTCATCCCCCCACAATTTAGTAGGATGTACTCAAGTATTAATTCCTGAGTTTAGCTAGCAGATTCCTATCCATACAGGGGTTTTACAAATGGTCCTTTTAGACACCTTCAAAGATAAAAAAATGATGGAAGCTCCAATCCAATAGTAATGTTTTTTATTAAACGTAAAGGTCAACAAGCAGGCATCCAATGTGTTTTGGGGCTACAAAAATCCCCCTTCATCAGGACAGGGAAGTGGTATCTCTGAACTCAGGATTGCTGTGAGCGATATTAGAGACAGGAAATCTCTATTCTGTTCCTGCCAAATTGCTGGCTTATATGAGGAATGGAATATTCTTGTCACAGCAGTTCTCAGCTCTGATGAAGGGGGACATTTGTAGTCTCCTAAACACACTGGCTTGCTTTTGTTGACTGTCACTTTTAAATAACCGTTCTAGACATTTATAAGCTGGGTGGTGCTTCCGTCATTTCTTATATTTGATGATTAACCCCCTGCGCTGCTAAAGAATGAAGATCCTGACCCCGCATAATGGCTTAACACGGGCTTCAAACTACGGCCCTCCAGTTGTTCAGGAACTACAATTCCCATCATGCCTAGTCATGTCATGACAATGCCTCATGGGATGTGTAGTTCCGTAACAGCTGGAGGGCTGTAGTTTGAGGATCCCTGCTCTGGGGAGATGGGTAGAGGGCTAGGCTCATGTCATCCTACAGAGGGCAGAAAAATGCCTATTTGTACAGTGTTGCTTCCTTGCTAGTTGAATGAGCCAAGTGTCACTCAGTTATTGTTATGAAGAGTTCTAGATCTATAAAAGCCACGCTTTAGCTAGGAAACATAAGGTAAGCAAATAGAACACACTAGCATTGAATAGAAATCTTCTTTAATGTTGAAATAATAGAACAAAATATTGCACTCACATTTTAAGAACCTATGCAGTAACTTATAAGCAATTGGTTGCTGCTTTAAAGTTCTCCTATTATTGCTTTTGCAGGTGTATAAAGGATAACACGGTGGTGGTTTATCCCGGATCGGGAACACAGTACAGGTTTGCAATGGAGGCTTTTGCATTCATTGGAAATTATCCAGAGGTAAGCACACTGGAGCTGAGTACTGATATACTGTATATACAAATCAACAATTTTTAAAATGTAACCTATTTCTTTTAATAATACCCCTCCTCCCCATGAGTACCCCATCCCCCTCCCAGTCTTTTATTTACATGCGCTCAAAGAAAATACGCTATCCTTTTCGTCTAAGTCACATGCAATACATACTGATTGTGCAATCTCCTTAGCTAAATGATGCTGGCCATCAGACTGATGCAGTCATCTCTGGATTAATGTTCATTATTGTAAACACTGTTTTTATGTTATCTCTCAATTGGCTGTTCATTTTTATCTTGGTATTTTTGCCTGAGGTTCTGTTTTAAATTATGCCGTATGTTTCAGGTTTATATAAGCTGCACTGTTATCTTATGTAAGATGGGAGCTACAAATACTCGTTGCACCCAGGGCTGTATCACAAAATCAGTGGAAGCTTTCAGCAATCACAGAGACAGAAGATCTTTAGTATCTGAATCGCAGCAGCACTTCATCTCTCAGGGCCCTGTAATAATGAAGAGAGAGATTCCGACTGACAAAGGTGAGAAGAAGCGCAAATATTGAAGTATATAAAGATAATAACACTGAATCATAATTCAGTCCACCCAATAGTGATTTCTAACTTACTAATGGAGTCTGGTCGCTCAAGGGCTTCTTATATTTCTTGCGGACACCATTGGCAAATTTTCAGAACTGATGGCACATAATTTAGCCAACTTTGAAGCTTTTGTTGTTGCCAACAATCTTGGGTTGGTACCAGGTTTCCTACTGCATTTTCCACACTATAGAGTAGATAAAAATCCCTAAAAGATGGGTGGGTCCTCCTTGTGATGGCTGCAGGGAAGGGGGGGAGGAGTGCAGGCCAAAGAGATCAAGCACAGGAATCTCACCAGTGCAGCCCTAATAGATAATGGAAACTGTCAGGTGATTTGATTTTTCAACATCTCCAAATAATCTCTAAAAAAAAAACTGTTTCCTTAAAAAGCAGAAAAATTGATACGTTTAGTTATTGGAGCTACATAGATACCTTGTCTTTATTTCCGTGCTTGCCAATTGGCTGCAGTGGGATTAATTTAGGGTCCATTTGAAGTCAACTTAAAAATAACGCAGATGATTTTAAGTGTAAAATACTAATAATAAGGGTAAAGGCAATAAATGGTTACACATTTTGATTACAAAATAAAGTCAAGCTTTTCTATTAGATCAGAGATCATTTAATTTGTGACAGATATATTTGTTATTGGTGGTGGTCTATTGAGTATTTATGACACTATACAACACTAATTCCACTTGTGTCCTGATTTTGTATCAATTAAAGGATTGGTCACATCACATGCTTTCATTTTATAACATCAGCATTGTAATACCAGTACAAACAATAGTTATTTTTCACAATCCTGTATAAGCTTACATGAAAAATCTCCTTTTATGTTGTGAGTGCTGCCTATTTGCTGGCCATCCCTTTCCATAATTTCCTAGATTACCTGCATGCTTTGCAGTGTCTCCTCGGCTGTTTACTTTAATATTCTAAGGACTACATATCCCATGGTACCTTGTTGGCTGCGTGCAGTGCTTCCTCTATTAACTCCACCTCCTGAAACTCCTCCTCTCAGCAGCTCTGTAGCAGAGCAGTGCTTACCCACATGTCACAGAATTCAAGGAAGTAAATGTGTGGGGATCTTCACAAAGTAAATTTACAATCTTCAAAATCGTTCAGGTTCTTAGGAACAGACTAGACAAAATTGAAATACAAAGTGGAAATGAATATATGATTTAAAATGTTGACCATAGATATGCTTTAACGTGACCCTGTCATTAGGAAAAATTATTGAAAAGAGGCGTACCTGGAAAATAAGCAACCAGAATCCTGGTACATTCAGTAGACATTTTCCCCTGAGGTCCGTAGGAAAAACCGACATTCTGAGAGTGTTGATAACCTGGGTCCCTCGTAGCTCTCACTGATTTTACCTGCTGACCTCCACATCACTGCTGTACCCTGTAATGACAAGGAAGTTGACAGTTGTGGGGGACAAAAGAGATTTTGCTGAACGGAGGCGTGTTCTAGCATTTAAATAGTCAGTTTTGCAAAATGCCGTAAACTGTAGAATCCAGTTGACTTTGTTTACGTAGACAGAACAACGATTGGTTGTTTTTAAACGTTTCCTGTGGGATACTGTAGTTTGCATTTTGCTAGGTTCTTGGCTAAATATGACTCTTATTATCTATAATTTCTCATTTCTGTTCCGTCGGCAGGTGTAGAGAAAACTTCCTCGGTAAATGGGACCACACTGGTGATTGCATTATCAGGAATGGTCACTGTAGCACTGATCTCCATAACACTCAATATCTACATGAAGAGAGCCAGAGCAGCTGGATACCAGAGGCTTAATACACAAGATTTCTGATCTCTTGGAGCAAAAAGGAACTTTACTGCAATACGTGTAAATTATAGATTTTTAGGTATTAAAGTGTATGTCACCCCTACATTTCATATTTCTGATATGTGTTTCTTGTACCATGTGCTTGTGTTAAAAACTATTCTGTTCTGATGTCTACCATCCTAGACTCTTACAGAGACCTCTGCAACACACTTTTTCAAATGAAGCTGGTCACTTCTCCTTTCTATTTTTCATATTTTGGGGTTCACTTAACAACTATACCTTCTCCCTTTTTTTACTTTTCGGTTTACCCACAATTCTAAGCGGTTTCTCTTCGTATAATCATTTTCATAGTCCCAGGCCACCAAAGACTGAAGCTGACATTTGATCGTTGTATATATGTTTTCATTGGAAACGCCTTGATGAGGCCTTTTCTCTTTCAATGTCTATACTTGTATGCTTGAAAACGAATAAAACTTTATTATTTAAAAAAGTATCCTGTTCTCTGTTGAATTGCTTCCTTTGAATTGTGATCCTGCCAGTCCCCCTGCTTTCCTATTTCAAGCTGAACATGTTAGGCATGGGAAGCACATCTATCCTAGTGTGGTGTAGTTTTCCGGCTGTGCCGGAAGCACAGCCTGTCTGTCCTGCAATGGCCAAGACTTAGTTTCCACCCCCACCTCTCCAAGCCCTTTATGCAGCTGAGAACAGAGGTCATGTGATCACTTTTAGGAAAATAAAAAAGGGGAGTATATACTGTGTGTGTGTGTATGTATGTATATATATATATATATATATATATATATATATATATATATATATATATATGTACCCCAGTATATGTATATATATATATATATATATATATGTGTATATATATATATATATATATATATATATATATATATGTGTGTATATATATATATATATATATATATATATATATATATATATATATGTGTATATATATATATATATATATATATATATATATATTAGATTGTAAGCTCTTCTGAGCAGGGCCCTCTTAATCCTATTGTATTGTATTGTATTATAACTGTATTGTCTCCCTTTTATATTGTAAAGCGCTGCGTAAACTGTTGGCGCTATATAAATCCTGAATAATAATGATAATAATAATATATATTTACACAATCATTTTGCCTTGCATTTCGATTTTAAACTAAATGGGTGGTTTTTCACGGTAAGGGTTAAGCGTCATTGGAGCATAGATGGCTTTCCCTATAATTAGAGTATTCTATAGGCCCTATGGGCTCATTCACAAGTGCAGCAGCCCTTGGCACACCTCAGAAAAGTAATCGACAATAGAACACTTATTAGATGTGTTTGACAGACAGTGAGGAAGCTTTTCACTGGCTGGTGTAAGGCGGATCTTGCTTGCTCATACAGATGCTGCTTTCTAGTATCTCTCTTAGTTCAGCAATCAAGTTACCTACATTGATTCACACAGGAAAGCCTTATTTTTAATCCATTCAAGTTTCACATTTTAGCTGAAGCTCTGATGAAGGGGAAGTGTTTGCCCCAAAACGTGTTGGATGTTTTTTAGTGCAAATAATGACTCTGGACTCACTTATCATTATCATTTGGTCTGGTGCTCCTCCCATTGGTGCATGTTTTTCTGGTAATCTGCTGGGTACCCAATGGTGAGGTCTCTGAATGTATTTTTCTTCTCACTACATTGTATGAACTCACATCATAGTCCCAGCACCTTTTGGAAGCTTTATTCTTCATTGGAGCCTTCATTTGATTAGCCTGCCTTAACACAACACAAAAAGTTAGCCCAGCACATGAGGACAATAAACAGTGAAATGGTAATTTGGGTTACAAGCAGTACAGATGGCACCTGAGTGTGATGTAATGAAAATGCTGGCCCAACGCTCTGTATATATGTATTTACTCATTAGATTAACATTTTGCCTAAGGAATCTCCCCGTTTACAGGAAAACTCTGTTTAGTTTTTGTGTTATTTCAACAAAAAGTGCAATATTACAAGTATGTTGTGATTTTTTTTAAATTAGATTTATAATGATTTTCACCAAAGAGTGACATATGGTGAAAATGTGTGAATCTTGGATATAAGTTGTGTGGAACTTGTGTGAAAACACTGATATATAGACTCCATGTGCATTGCAAATGTATTAGTGAGTAAAGAGCAAAAATCCAGGCTAGGAACCAACCAAAGAATTTAAGTTCAACTCCACCTTTGTGACAAATTTGACACAAATTTTAAAAATACATCATCAATAGTTTATCTGTAGACCTCAGCAGACATGTCATTGGATAACATAGGGGCTCAGGCTATAATTATCACTGAAAAAATCAACTGTCAGTCACCAGCTCTCTGCTCCCCTCCAGCGCTCATTGGAGCTCTAGGCTGTAGAGGGGGCTGAAGTGGCTGGCTCAGGCTCCAAGCAACTCTCTGAGAGGGGAACTCTCTGAAGTTGGGATTGATCCAGAGCCCAGATCAGCTCTGTGACGTCAAAAGATGCTGTCGGCTGAAAACGGGTCCCCGGAGTGCCAAAGGGAACTGCACGCCAGTGATCCATAAAAAAGCCTTGGCCCTACTTCTCCTTTAACGTTCTTCTCTTTTCTTGCTTCAAGGGTCTATGCGACTATAAAATAGGCAAACACAAAATGTATAAAGTTTTCTTTATGTCTTGTTGTGTAAATAAGAACACAATGGTCTAAATGTCTTTTTACATGCACGCTCTTATCGTTGGATCCGATTGTTATCTATGATTTACAGTATCATTGTGATCATCACTCTCGGTATCTTTCTACCGTATCTTAAACCAAATACATTTCTTGTAGAAAAAAATGACAGGTGTTTACGATGCACGGTTCTTTAGCAAACTACAGTATATGTCATTCAGTTAGGGTTTATATCAGGCATGTGCAAAGTCCGGCTCGTGGTCCAGTTTCATACGGCCCCACTGGTAATTTGGATATATATATCTTTTGTGGTCTCCAACGAATTCGGTTTAGTTGGGGGGCCACAAAAGATATATATACTGTATTAATCGTTCCTCGGAGGGGACAGGGAGGGGGCGTGACAAGTGCCGTCAGATTACATACAGGAGAATCTCCTGTTTACTCGGTGGTGTCTGTAATAGGAAATCCCGTCTCCTGGGCTGGCATTGGATGACTGTTCTGTCTATCATAGGAGGCGGGACTTTGTATTAAAGAGGCCACCGAGTAAACAGGAGATTGTCCTGTATGTAGTCTGTTGGCGCCTGTCTCCTCCGAGGCTGCAGATGGGCATCGATCAGGCTGCACTGATGGCAATGGTGAGGCTGCATTCAGAGGCTGCATTCATGGCAATGGTGAGGCTGAATTCATGCCAATGATGAGGCTGCAGATGGGCACTGATTAGGCTGCTTTGATGGGCACTGACCCTTATTTTGCTTCACAGTTCTGTATTTAAATTTTATTTTTTTCCTGAAAATTCCCTCTTAAAGTGAAGGTGCGTGTTATACGCCGGTGCCGACAAATACAGTATATCCAAATAACACGCCCGAGCTCATCCTTAGACTCTTCATCACACACAGCCACAAAGGCAAGAGAATTCTTGTTGGACAGTGTATTAGTTAATTTGCATTTCATTTTAATGGTTCAAAAAATGTCAGGCAAAATATTCAGCCCTCACACATTTTCACTTCATCAAATCTGACCCTCTCTGAACACCCCTGGTTTGTATACTGTATACTTTAATTACTGAATATGATGTTGCCATGTGCAAATGCTTATTCCTTGTTAAACAGGAATGTACAGAATTAGCACAGATACAAGTTTATTGTTTTACTACCTTTTATTCTGTATAGTGACAGGAAAGCACTGATTAGTTATGTTGTCACGCCTGTTATATGTGTAAAACTGCTATTACCTTCCCTTTTTCTGAGTTCAATTCAGCTGTACAGAATGAAAACATAAATTCCATACACAAATGTCATACATCTATGATAATAGTCTGAATTAGGTATTTTTCTTTTATATATTTATTCATGTATGAGTTATTTTAATGCAAATTTTAATGCAAAATACAGTATAAATATATACAGTATCTCACAAAAGTGAGTACACCCCTGACATTTTTGTAAATATTTTATTAAAACTTTGTGATAACAGTGATGGAATTACACTTTGTTACAATGTAAAGTAGTGAGTGTACAACTTGTATAAATTTGCTGTCCCCTCAAAATACCTAGAAACAAAAGTGAGTACACCCCTAAGTGAAAATGTCCAAATTGGGCCCAATTAGCCATTTTCGCTCCCCGGTGTCATGTGACTCGTTAGTGTTACAAGGTCTCAGGTGTGAATGGGGAGCAGGTGTGTTAAATTTGGTGTTATCACTCTCACTCTCTCAAACTGATCACTGGAAGTTCAACATGACACCTCATGGCAAAGAACTCTCTGAGGATCTTAAAAAAAGAATTACTGCTCTAAATAAAGATGGCCTAGACTATAAGAGGATTGCCAAGACCCTGAAACTGAGCTGCAGCACGGTGGCCAGGACCATACAGCCGTTTAATAGGACAGGTTCCACTCAGAACAGGTCTCGCCATGGAAGAAGTTGAGTGCACATGCTCAGCGTCATATGCAGAAGTTGTCTTTGGGAAATAGAGGTATTAGTGGTGCCAGCATTGCTGCAGAGGTTGAAGGGGTAGGGGGTCAGCCTGTCAGTGCTCAGACACTGCATCAAATTGGCCTGCATGGCCTGCATGTCTGTCATCCCAGAAGGAAGCCTCTTCTAAAGATGATGCACAAGAAAGCCCACAAACAGTTTGCTGAAGACAAGCAGACTAAGAACATGGATTACTGGAACCATGTCCTGTGCTCTGATGAGACCAAGATTAACTTGTTTGGTTTAGATGGAGTCAAGTGTGTGTGGTGGCAACCTGGTGAGGAGTACAAAGACAAGTGTGTCTGCCTACAGTCAAGCATGGTAGTGTCATGGCCTGGGGCTGCATGAGGGCTGCCGGTGTCTTGCTGAGAAAGTTCCCCCGGCGGATAAGGACCCCTCTGTACTGCGCATGCGCTGCGCTTGCGCAGTACAAACGACTACAGGGCTGCTGAAAGATTCTGAAGTTGAACAGCTGATTGTCAGCTCTACACGGCGCCTGCGCACTGAGTCCAGGTTCAAGCCCCACCATCCAAGTGGACATAGAGTTTGAACAAAACTATGCCGAGCGAAGCGAGGCCGTGCCCGAAGCGTGGCAAGCAAAGCAAGCCCGCGAGGGGCCCTATTACAGGCGCCGTGTACAGCTGACTCTCAGCTGTTCAGCTTCGGCTATTTTCGGTGGCTCGTACTGGGCAAGCGCTGCGCCTGCGCTGTACAGGGGAGTCATTATCCGCCGGGGGGAACTTTCTCGGCAGAACACTGGCATTGTTCAGTTCATGGAGGGAACCATGAATGCCAACATGTACTGTGACATACTGAAGCAGAGCATGATCCCCTCCATTCAGAGACTGGTCCGCAGGGTAGTATTCCAAACATGATAACAACCCCAACACACCTCCAAGACGACCACTGCCTTGCTAAAGAAGCTGAGGGTAAAGGTGATGAACTGGCCAAGCATATCTCCAGACCTAAACCCTATTGAGCATCTGTGGGGTATCCTCAAATGGAAGGTGGAGGAGCGCAAGGTCTCTAACATCCACCAGCTCTGTGATCTTGTCATGGAGGAGTGGAAGAGGACTCCAGTGGCAACCTGTGAGGCTCTGCTGAACTCCATGCCCAAGAGGGTTAAGGCAGTGCTGGAAAATAATGGTGGCCACACAAATTATTGATACTTTGGGCGCAATTGGGACATTTTCACTTAGGGGTGTACTTAATTTTGTTACAAGCAGTTTAGACATTAATGGCTGTGTGTTGAGTTATTTTAAGGGGTCAGCAATATTACACTGTTATACAAGCTGTACACTCACTACTTTACATTGTAGCAAAGTGTCATTTCTTAGTGTTGTCACATGAAAAGATATAATAAAATCCACCTGGTCAGGATCCCTCCAAGTGCTATAAGATGGGGTGCCTCTGCACCCAAGCCCAGGCCCAAGGTCACCCCCCCCCAGACTCGGGGCTCCCTCAAGGGCCACCGATAGCCTAACACTCCATCTCCATCTTCCACCCAAACTCCACACTCCCCAGCTGGGCTGATCCTGAGTATATGAGGGGGCCTGCCCCCTGCCAACCCATCTGTTGGGGATTGGTCAGGGCCCTCAAAATACTCCAGGCAGCTCCTCCTCCCAGTGGCGTATCCGGGGTATGGCACATATGGCAATTGCCATGGGTGCCATATGAAGGGGACGCTCGTGAGTGGGTGTGCAGCAAGGCACTGACTTACCAGGGTCTCTTCTTCCCAGGGCCGGATTAACGTAGGAGCTATTGGAGCTGCAGCTCCAGGCCCCTACCATAATATCGGCCCAATACAGAGATTCTACACACAATTACCACCCGGCCGCCAGCCGCTACATTGCCTTGCAGTCTCGCCAGACAGCTGAATTATAGGCCCAAGACAGTGAGACGGCCTGCGGCGGCGGCCGCTATATACATTGCCTTGCAGAGAACACTGCGCTGCATAGCCTCTGTACTAGTGCGCTGAGGCTGAGCGCGCTCCTCCCTTTGATGTCCCAGGCGGCATGACGTCATGCAGAGGCCAGCCCGAGAGGCTGGTGGGAAAGGATTGTGGGTGGTGCCTCTGCAAGCAAGGAGGAGGAAGCACCGTACAAGAACAAGTAAGCTCTGCCTCTGCATTGAGCTGGGGAAGTCAGGCAGATAAGTGCAGCTCAGTGTACTGGCTCTGGCTGAAGTGGGTTAACTGTTTGGGAGTAGGAATGAGCTGAACACCCCCCGGTTCGGTTCCCAGCAGAACGTGCGAACTGGCAAAAGATTTCTGCGAACGCTGTTAAAGTCTATGGGACATGAACATGAAAAATCAAAGGTGCGAATTTTAAAGGCTTATATGCAAGTTATTGCCATAAAAAGTGTTTGGGTACCCGGGTACTGCCCCAGGGGATGTGTATCAATGCAAAAAAAAGTGCAAAAAAATGCAAAAAAAAAAAACGTTTATTATTGGTGCACTGTTTGTATTATGAACTATTTCCAGTTTTAAAACTATTTTTCTATTTTTGTATACCAATAAAGTTGTCACCCTTGTGCCTTTTATACTTATCTACTCTCCATTTACTCTCTCCTGCCCTTTAAAGTCCAAGGGGGCGTCCATTTAGTGCATTTTTTTGCATTTTTCTCTCTATGTTGTTATGTAGGATGTTGGCAGGCTAGCACATTGTTCAATTCTTATAATTTTCATTTTTTTTTTCAAACGGCCATTTTTTTCAGGAGCAGTGATTTTAATAATGCTTAAAGTGAAACAATAAAAATAAAATATATTCCTTTATATATCGTCCCCTTAGTCTGCCTATAAAGTAGTGCATTTTCCAGTCCCGCAGCAGAATTACATTTCTAAAGGAAAAAATATCATTTAAAATTGCTCGTGGCTGTAATGTATTGCCGTTTCCCGGCAATATACATAAAAAATCAATGAAAAAAACTGTGTGGGTCCATTACCAGGCCCTTAGAGTCTTGTATGGATATTAAGGGGAACCAGGCAAAAATAAATAATAAATGGCGTGGGGGTCCCCCCCCCCCCAAATCCATACCAGGCCCTTCAGGTCTGGTATAGATTTTAAGGGGAACCCTGTGCCAAAATACAAAAAAATGGTGTGGGCCCCCCCACAATATCCATGCCAGACCCTTATCCGAGCACGCAACCTGGCAGGCCGCAGGAGAGGGGGGTGAGAGAGCGGCCCCCCTCCTGAACTGTTCCAGGCCACTTGACCTCAACATGGGGAGGGTGCTTTGATGTCCCCCCCAAAGCACCTTGTCCCGATGTTGATGGGGACGAGGGCCTCATCCCCACAACCCTTGAAAAAAATGTATTTATTATAGCAAAAAGTAAAAAATATTGCTTTTATTTCAAAATTGTCGCTTTTTTTTGTTTATAGCGCAAAAAATAAAAACCGCAGAGGCGATCAAATATCACCAAAAGAAAGCTCTATTTGTGAGAAAAAAAGGATGTCAATTTTGTTTGGGTACAGCGTCGCACATCCGCGCAATTGTCAGTTAAAGTGATGCAGTGCCGAATCGCAAATAGTGCTGTGGTCAGGACGGGGGTAAATCCTTCCGGGGCTGAAGTGGTTAAAGTGGTTGTGAAGGCTGAAGGTTTTTTACCTTCTTGCATTCTTCGCATAAAGGTAAAAAACCATCAGTGTGCTGCTCCCCCCTCAGCCCCCCTAATACTTACCTAAACCCAAACTTGAGCCAGCGTTGTGCACAAAACCAAGCCTCTCCCGGGTCTCTCCCTCCAGATTGGCAGATATGCAGCAGCAGCAGGAGCCATTGGCTCCCGCTACTGTCAATCACAGCCAGTGAGGTGGAGGGGGGCAGAGCCATGCTCTGTTTGTCTTATGGATGCAGAGAATCAGCTCAGGAGCAAGCAAGCACAAGTGCCCCCACAGCAAGCGGCTTGCTATTGGTGCACTCGGCATGGGGGAGGGGCCCAGAGCACCAGCAGGGAACCTAAAAAGAGGAGGATCGGGGCTGCTCTGTGCAAAACCACTACGCATGTCTGCTCTCCTCCCCATCTTGTGCCTGACCCAGAAGCAATGTGTATGACATTACTTCCGGGTCCCCGTTGACAGTTTCCCGGGTTGGCATGGCTGGGAAAGAATGTAATGCAGTGCGATTTGCCCCCCCAACCCCACACATATGCACGCGTTGGGGCGCATGAAAACTTTGATTGCAAAACACATGTTACATATCGCCGTGCAGGCACACAAACTGGCTCGTAAATTTTTTAACTGTCTCCTAGATTCAAAGCAAATTTGTCAAGCCCTGCTTTAGTAACATTTTGGCACATGTCATAAAAATTACATACATTTTGGTGCTGGTTATTGTCTCCATCTCCTCCTCCACATGGGTAGGAGGGAGTGGAGGGGGGCACAGTTTGCCATCTTCACCTTAAGCACTGGATGACCTTTCAGCACTGAGCACTTGTGAGGTCAAATACTGATGTTGATCAGGAAGGCCAGGCTCACCTATAGCATTCCAGTTCACCCCAAAGGTGTTCAGTAGGGTTTAGGTCAGGGCTATGTGTAGGAAAATTGAGTTCCTCCACACCAAACTCAATAAACCACATCTTCATGGAGCTAACTTTGTACACGTGAACTAATTATCTTGCTTGAAGTCGCAATCAGAAGATGGGTACACTGTAGTCATAAATGGATGGACATGGTCAGCAACAATACTCTGGTAGTCCGTGGTGTTTAAATGATGCTCAATTGGTACTAAGGGGCCCAAAGTGTGCCAAGAAAATATCACCCACACCATTACACCACCAGCCTGAACCGTTGATACAAGGCAGGATGGATCCATGCTTTCATGTTGTTTACGCCAAATTCTGATCCAACTTTTGAATGTCACAGCTGAAATCGAGACTCATCAGACCAGGCAACGTTTTTCTAATCTTCTATTGTTCAATTTTGCCTCAGTTTCCTGTTCTTAGCTGATAGGAGTGGCACCCGATGTGGTCTTCTCCTGCTGTAGCCAAATTGCTTCAAGGTTCAATATGTTGTGTGTTCAGAGATGGTATTCTGTATACCTTGGTTGTAACGAGTGGTCATTTGAGTTACTGTTGCCTTTCTATCATCTCTAACCAGTCTGCCCATTCTCCTCTGACCTCTAACATCAACAAGGCATTTTGGATCCACACAACTGATGCTCACTGGATATTTTCTCTTTTTCGGACAATTCTCTGTAAACCCTAGAGATGGTTGTGCGTAAAAATCCCAGTAGCTCAGCAGATTTAAAAATACTCAGACCAGCCTGTTTGGCACCAACAACCATGCCACCTTCAAAGTCACTTAAATCCCCTTTCCTCCCCATTCTAATGCTCGGTTTGAACTTCATCAAGTTTAGCAAAAATAAATAAACTATCTTACATTGAATACATTGTGCTTGTGTGTATGTAGATAAAAGAACCCAAAAAACTCACATCCTCTAAATGAAGCAAAAAAAGAGTATTCTGACACGCCCTATAGATTACATATCATTTCCTTTCGGGATGGGAAGGAAAATCTCTCCAGTACAAATGCAGACAAAAAAAAAGAAACTAATGCCGCGTACACATGATCGGACTTTCTGTCCTACTTGGTCCGGCACACTTTTTGACGGACTTTGTCCGCCAGGTGCGCCGGACTTTAAAACGGACGGACTTGCCCACACACGACCGAACTATTGCGGCGGGCTAAGTCCGCCCGTCTTTCCGACGGACTTTTGCCGGAGTTACGGCGGACTTTCAAAATGAACGGACTTGCCCACACACGGACAAGTGTTTTGAACGTGACTCAGCTGCGACGGGACTAGAAAAGGATGTCAATCTTGCCGCTTTTATCGGCGAGATTGACACCTTGCGAGCCCCGTCGCGGGTCATACCAGGCCCTTAGGTCTGGTATGGATTATAAGGGGAACCCCCTACACCGAAAAAACGGCGTTGGGTTCCCCCTAGAATCCATACCAGACCCCGATCCGAGCACGCAGCCTGGCCGGTCAGGAAAGGGGGTGGGGATGAGCGAGCGCCCCCCCCTCCTGAACCGTACCAGGCCGCATGCCCTCAACATGGGGGGTGGGTGCTTTGGGGGAGGGGGGCGCCCTGCGGGGCCCCACCACCCCAAAGCACCTTGTCCCCATGTTGATGAGGACAAGGGCCTCTTCCCGACAACCCTGGCCGTTGGTTGTCGGGGTCTGCGGGCGGGGGACTTATCGGAATCCGGGAGCCCCCTATAATAAGAGGGCCCCCCCCTATGTGAATGAGTATGGGGTACATGGTACCCCTACCCATTCACCCAGGGAAAAAGTGAAAATAATAAAACACTACACAGGTTTTTAAAATATTTTATTAAACAGCTCCGGGGGGGATCTTCCTCCGGCTTCGGGGGTCTTCTTCTGGCTTCGGTGGTCCCTCCAGTTCATCTTCTCCCGGCGTCCAGTTGGTTCTTCTCCGCTCTCTTCTCCCAGTGTTCCAGTTCTTCGGCCCGGCTCCTCTGCTGTGTTCAGTTAGCTCTCTTGCCAGCGGAGGTCCGGACTTCTGGGCTTCTTGTCTTCGGGCTTCTGGGCTTCTGGGCTTCTTGTCTTCTCTTCTCTTCTCCAGATGTTGACACGACGCTCTCTGGCTGGACTGCTCTCTGAGGGCTGCATTGTGACTTATATAGGCGGAGACCCCGCCCCGTTTTGAAGTCACAGTCCCTTGGCATGCTGGGACTGTGACGTTTTAGGGGGCGTGGTCAACATCGCCCCCCCCCCCAGGCAGTCACAAAAAAATAAAGAATAAATAAAATTGTATTTTTAATTTTTTTTTTAAAAAGGCCCTAAATAAAAAAAATAGAAAAAATGGTCCTTTAAGTGCACTGTGTTCAGGGGCCATACACAGTGCACTATGGGAAGTGAGATGTCTATGAAATCATGAGATTGCAAACGAGACGCTTCATTTGCAGGGTTTTGACCTGCCTTGTGGCGCAATCCACTGCGCCGGGAAACTTCCGCCCATAGTATCACTACGGGTGCTTTGTTCTAGATTGGCACCGCCCTAGGACATGGGCAGTGTTTTCCCTCCGAGTCATGACATCACTTCTGGTTTCCCTGTGCCAGTGATAAACCGGAAGTGACGCCAGCAGCTCCGTGGAATGCGCGGCCCGAGTGGAGCTATTTTGGTAAGCAATGTATCTGCACTCTGCACTGTCTGTTAAGGGTGTGAGAAGGTTTACATTAAGATGTAAGATAAATGTAGATGTAAAATAGTTGCAATATCTTAAACATATCAGAGGGAGACGGATTGTTGGGATAGCAGGTTCACATCAGTTTAGAGATAGTAGCACAACCTAATTCTACAGGAGTGTGTTAGTATAGCAGTGAGAGATAGTTGCAGTATCATAAAATATAGCAATTCTTCAGGATAAAATTGAGACAGTATTGGTCGAGATAAAGTTGCAATACACAAAATATAGATGGGTGTTGAAAAAGCAGAGTACAAGTTTATATTGTTCGAGACAATTGCAATACCCTAATTAAGACAAAATGCGAAACAGAGCACAATGTCAGCAATGCCGTGAATAGCAAATCATTCATGTTCTGCAACATCTTGGCTCTGCAAATACTGAATGCTCTGCACACTGTGTGCTTTGCTAGGGCTGAATGTGCTGCACACTGTGTGCTCTGTAAATGATGGATGCACTGACACCAAATCTCAGTAAGATTGAACATTTCAGCCTAAAGTGGAATTTTCTGAAGCGACTCTGCACACTCGTTCTCTAATACAAACATTAAGGACCAGTTCACACTAGTGCAATGCCAGACATTGCATGTGATTCACACCGCATTTCTGTTCACATCACATGCGATGTCTGTGCGATGCGATTTTAGGCATACAAACTGTATGGCTGAAATCGCATTGGCACCAAAATGGTGCAGGACCCTTTTTTTGGTCCACACTGGAATCAGATCGCATGGGGTGTTCACACTTATGCGATCAGATTCCTGCACCATTTTACAGTTCGCACTGCGATCTGTGAACCGATCTGGGGGTGTCGTTAACTTTACATTGACACCCACAGCAGTTTGCAGGTCTCAGTGTGAACCAATGTGCGATTCAGGTGCGATGCGGGAACCCGCACTGGATTTGCAGGGTTCTCGTATCTCACAAGTGTGAACTGGCACTAACTGCTTGCATTTTACCAAACTTCAGTTAATTGAAAACAATTTTGTCTGCATAATGTGAGCCACCTTGAGCACAAATGACAAAAGACCTTGAATCATATTAATCATAATAAATTATTATTCATTGTGCTTTATTCATTTTAATAAAGAAATCGGACTCACTTAAATGGCACCCCCATGCCTTTTATATACTTATCATCCCTAGCCCTCTGTGATGTTTATGGAGGAAAAAGAAATACCCAGTACTTCTAGGTATTGGAATCATGTCACTCTCCACTTCTTCCCACAAATCAGAGCTGAGTGCCTAAGTGGCCAAGCACCAGCCGCTATCACTGTCTAGTGGGGGCAAGAGGAAACTTAGTTCTTAGGTGAAAGAAGCAGAAGAGAAATGGAGGATAGTATAAGCAGTGGGTGGTCAGCATTTAAAGTATATCTAAAGCTAAAAAAAATTTTTTTATATTGGACAGGATAGCAAATGGTCAAACCCTGTTTTTTTGTAATCTGCGTTTAGTTTGGGAGATGTGTCCCCCTTGTAAAATGTCCCCTCTCTGCCAGCTCTGGTGATGACCTAGAATGTTAGCTTTTCTTTTACTATCAGTTCCCTGTGATACCGTATGCAAAATTTAAAAAAAGTTTACAAGTGTTGCGGCTGCTGTCACCCAGCAAGGGGGCATGTTTCCTTCTAGGGCGCAGGTAAAGAAAACCTGTCTCTATGCAGGGTCTGTGCTCTCTATGCCTTAGGCATTCCCATCTCGGGTGTTCTGTTGGGTTTTCAGGTGAGTGAACGAATTGGTAAGAAAATTCAGTACAAAAACAGCCAGTTGGTAGATCGATTGGCAGAGGTGCCCAATGTGGTTATACAATAGATAGGCATGATTCATCTGTTTTAGTAGAGCCCTGTGTATAATGTAGAGCCTGGTATATGATGTACAGAGCCCTGTGTATAATGTACAGCCTGGTATATGATATACAGAGCCCGGTGTATAATGTGCAGCCTGGTATATGATGTACAGGGCCCTGTGTATAATGTACAGCCTGGTATATGATGTACAGAGCCCGGTGTATAATGTACAGCCTGGTATATGATGTACCGAGCCCTGTGTATAAAGTACAGCCTGGTATATGATGTACAGAGCCCTGTGTATAATGTACAGCCTGTTATATGATGTACAGAGCCCTGTGTATAATGTACAACCTGGTATATGATGTACAGAGCCCTGTGTTTAATGTACAGTCTGGTATATGATGTACGGAGCCCTGTGTATAATGTACAGCCTGGTATATGATGTACCGAGCCCTGTGTATAATGTACAGCCTGGTATATGATGTACAGAGCCCTGTGTATAATGTAGAGCCCGGTATATGATGTACAGAGCCCTGTGTATAATGTAGAGCCTGGTAAATGATGTACAGAGCCCTGTGTATAATGTACAGCCTGGTATATGATGTACAGAGCCCTGTGTATAATGTACAGCCTGGTATATGATGTGCAGAGCCCTGTGTATAATGTACAGCCTGGTATATGATATACAGATCCCTGTGTATAATGTACAGCCTGGTATATGATGTACAGAGCCCTGTGTATAATGTACAGCCTGGCATATGATGTACAGAGCCCTGTGTATAATGTACAGCCTGGTATATGATGTACAGAGTTCTGTGTATAATGTACAGCCTGGAATATGATGTACAGAGCCCGGTGTATAATGTACAGCCTGGTATATGATGTACAGAGCCCTGTGTATAATGTACAGCCTGGTATATGATGTACAGAGCCCGGTGTACAATGTACAGCCTTGTATATGATGTACTACGGGGGACGGAGTGGGTGGATTATATTAGGGGTGGGGCTTATGAGAAGTGGGTAGGGTCAAATGGGTGGGCGGGGTCTCCCTCATCCTAAAACTTCACCAGCTGCCACTGATTGGACTTTAAGTTTAGCCAACTCTCTGTAGGTCCTATTACGCCATATAGGTGTACATGGGAGAAAGCCAGTAAGACCCAACCTGCGCTTTAGCTCTGTCCATAGTTTTATCAACAATTTTACCGTGGGGCAGTATGAAGGTATTTTCCAGCTGAGACAAGGCCGAGAACTCCACTAAGGATTGTATCAGTAAGGTTTTCGAGAGGTCCGTCACTATAGGGAGGTCCCAGCCGGTCATATGCTGCAACTGAGTGGCCATAAAGTATGTGAGCGAATGAGGTACTGCCATCCCTCCCTGGTCTTTGGGAAGTTATAAGGTAGTCAATTTAATCCTCGCTACATCATATTTCCAAAGCAATTCCCTGTATTGTGAGTCTATGCGGTCAAACCAATATTTCTGAATCCATACAGGGGCATTGTGTAGAACCTACAGCAACTGGGGGGCCCAGACCATTTTAATGAGGTTGGCCCTGCCCATAACAGAAAGGGGCAATCTACACCAACTGGAGCACTTTTGTTTGAATTTTTGCAGGTTGGGTTTAAGGCTCAATGCTATATAGTCTCCAACTTCCCTCGTCATGGTAATCCCCAAATACTTAAATGAAGTAACCACATCCACCTGTGAAGCTATTTGAGGGAGAGGGCCAGGTAAGGGATCCAATGGCAATAGCAAAGACTTATGCTAGTTAATGGCAAAGCCTGAATATCGCCCAAATAGTTCAATAAGTCGCATGACAACTGCAAGGGACCCCACAGTATCTCCAGTGTATATCAGGGTATTATCAGCATAGTGGGAGAGTTTTTCTACCCTCTCTCCTCTATGGAAGCCCACCACCTCAGGGGATGCTCTCACCATGGCCGCCGAGGTTCCAGCGCCAGGGCGAAGAGCAAGGGGAATAGCGGAAACCACTGCCTAGTCCCTCTGTGCAATGGAAAAGCCTCGGATAACACCCTGTTAATGTGAATTTGCTCTCTGGGAGCTGTATATAGCAATTGAATCCAGGCAAGAAAGCATTTCCCAACTTTAAATTTGCGCAGGACCGCCCATAAGTATCTCCACTCAACGCTGTCAAAAGCTTTGGCAGCGTCAATTGAAAACACTGCCCTATTGCTTGGGTTATCTACTGGCAGCTGTATGTTTAGAAATAGCCGTCTAACATTCAATGCTGTTGACGGAGCAGGAATGAAGCCCGACTGATCAAGATATATCAGCCCAAGTACCACCTTTGCCAAGCGCGTGGCGATGACTCTGGCCAAGAGTTTGATGTCATAGTTACATAGTAGGTGAGGTTGAAAAAAGACACAAGTCCATCAAGTCCAACCTATGTGTGTGATTATATGTCAGTATTACATTGTATATCCCTGTATGTTGTGGTTGTTCAGGTGCTTATCTAATAGTTTCTTGAAACTATCAATGCCCCCCGCTGAGACCACCGCCTGGTATTCCACATCCTTGCTGCTCTTACAGTAAAGTACCCTCTACATAGTTTAAGGTTAAACCTCTTTTCTTCTCATTTTAATGAGGGGCCATGAGTCTTGTTAAACTCCCTTCTGCGAAAAAGTTTTATCTTTATTGTGGGGTCACCAGTATGGTATTTGTATATTGAAATCATATCCCCTCTCAAGTGTCTCTTCTCCAGAGAGAATAAGTTCAGTGCTCCCAACCTTTCCTCATAACTAATATCCTCCAGACCCTTTATTAGCTTTGTTGCCCTTCTTTGTACTCGCTCCATTTCCAGTACATCCTTCCTGAGGACTGGTGCCCAGAACTAGACAGCATACTCTAGCTGCGGCAGACTAGAGTCTTGTAGAGTGGGAGAATTATTGTTTTATCTCTGGAGTTGATCCCCTTTTTAATGTATGCCAATATTCTGTTTGCTCTGTTAGCAGCAGCTTGGCATTGTATGCCATTGCTGAGCCTATCATCTACTAGGACCCCCAGGTCCTTTTCCATCCTAGATTCCCCCAGAGGTTCTCCCCCCAGAGTATACAGTGCATTCATATTTTTGCCACCCAAATGCATTATTTTACATTTTTCTACATGTTCGTGTTTATCAATGATATTGGCCTGTAAGAATCAGGAAGCAAGGGGTCTATACCCGGCTTGGGCAGCACCACAATAATGGGATTTTTAGTTTAAATCAAATAAATACATTCCAGGTGCATCAGAACAAAAGAAGTTCAATATCTTACATATTGTTTTTTTCTAAAGCAGCCACAGCCATAGTAGAAAAACTGTCCCCTGCCAGCATGTACTGGGGATGCCAAGGAAGAGCTTGTAAAGAGCAGTATATATATATATATATATATATATATATATATATATATATATATATATATATATATATATATATATTATTTATTTATTTTTATTTAGATGCTTAAATCATAAACATCCAGTACGTTTCAGGGGATCAAATGATTCCTCTTTATCATGGCTTGGGTCTGTTCAAAAAATGGTGTACTGGACTGATAAAAATAGAGAGGTCCCAAGGGGTAGTTAATATGAACTCTCCAGATGCTGGTTAAGCCCACTGGAGCAAAGAGCCTCCACTCCTGGGAGCGATGCCTAAGGAAAATCATGCCTTGGAGTAAAGTGATTCCATCATCTCTCTGCTGCCTGACTCTAGGACACAGCAAGAGACAATTATAGCAGGCAAGTGACAATCCGCAACGTGTGACAGTTGACAACCCGCAATGTGTGGCAGGTGACGCTCCAACACCAGCCATTTCCCTGATAAATTGCCCGCAAAAAAAAATTATTTTCTGGCAGTGCCCCTCCTGAGACTAGACTCTGGATCCACCCCTGCGCCATACACTCCACATTCCTCTCCTTAACCATACTACCCGTTGCCATACACTCTGCACTCCTCTCCCAGAACATACTACTCACCGCCATACACTCTACACTTCTCTACTGCACATACCACCTACCGCCTTACACTCTACATTCCTCTCCTGCACATATTACTCACCTCTATGCACTCCACACTGTTGTCCCTGCACATACTACCCACCGCCATACACTCCGCATTCCTATCCTGCACATACTACCAACCGCCATATACTCCGCACTACTCACCTGTACATACTACCTGTTACAATACAGACCACACTCCTCTCCTGCACATACTACCCACTACCATAAACTCTGTACCCCTCTCCCTGCACATACTACCCACCGCCTTACACTCTACATTCCTCTCCTGCACATATTACCCACCGCCATACACTTCACACTGCTCTCCCTGCACATACTACCCATCGCCAATGCTGTATCCTGGCCTAGGCCGACAAGGCCCAGGCCTAGGGCAGCACTTTGCAGGGGGGCAGCACGGATAGAGTCCCTACCGGCTTGCGCTACACTGTTAGTGTAGCGCCAGTCTTATGGGGCGAACTGGGCTGAGAGGCAAATTAGTCTAGCGCCCCCATAAAGCGTGGCCGCACTGCTTCCGGTATGCGGGCGGCTGGTATTCCGCAACTGGGGGGGTGGGTGTCGCCGCTTCTAATTTTGACTGTCCTATCATCTTGGACCACGAACCTTCCTCACTGTGCTATGTTTTCTGCTGCACCATTGGCGTGGTTATATCTTCTTAGTCCTCTCCATAAAATTATCAGAAATGTGTGCTTAAAGAGGGAGTCCACCTACATCAACCAAAAAAAAAAGTATTAAAAGCCAGCAGCTACAAATACTGCAGCTGCTGACTTTTAATACATGGCCACTTACCTGTCCCAGGGTCCAGCGATGTCGGCAGCCGACGCTGAGAACCCGCTCGATTCTCGGCAGCTGCCGCCGCCATCCTAGGTAAGGGAATCAGGAAGTGAAGCGTTGCGGCTTCACTTCCCGGTTCCCTACTGTGCATGCGCGAGTCGCGCTGCGCATCGTAACTGGTCCCCGCTCTCTCCTGGGAGCTGTGTGTTTCCCAGGAGACAGCGCGGTGGGGACGGGAAGAGGCATAGACTCCCATGGGAGTCTATGCCGGAAGTGGATGCAAATACCTGTCTTAGACAGGTATCTGCACCCCCCTCCCCCCTGAAAGGTGCCAAATGTGACACCGGAGGGGGGAGGGTCCGAAAAGCGGAAGTTCCATTTTTGTGCTTTAAGGTAGAACTATAGGCAAACCTTTTTTTTTTGGATAGAGTAAGGGAGGGTTATAGCCCCTGTCAGTTTATTTTTTACCATCCCTGTCCCATTACAGAGATTGCCCTTCACTTCCTGCCCCATAGCCAAACAGGAAGTTAGAGGAAATCTATGCAAATTAAGGGAATCCCCTCTAGGCCCTCAGAACTAGTGTCCCCACTCGAAAAATTTCAGGGCAGGTCTTAAACAGCAAGGGGTGCGGCCTTGACAGGAAGGGGTGGGTCACATTTAAATTAGGGGGTGCACAAGTTTAGTCAGGCCTAGGGCAGCACAAAACCTAAATACACTACTGCCCATCGCCATATACTCCACACTCCTCTCTTGCACATACTACTTACTGCCATACACTCTGCACTCCTCTTTCTGCAGATATTACCCACTGCTGTACACTCCACACTGTACATTGCCTATTTAACATTACCACATTCTGCACTATGTAAGTAATCTCAGACACTAACCACACATCATTTAAGCCACTCCCAATATTTAACGCAATTTAAACCACACCCATTGTCCGCACGCTGCATTTAAGTTTTTTGCCATGCCTAGGGCCCACTTTTGATCTTGCACAAGGGCCCTCTAATTTCATTATGCACTTCATGGGAGACACCCTTTTTTGTGATAGATATAAATTGAGACTCACCTACAGTTTAGAGGTAAAGGCTCAAAGAGTAGCGTAGTACCACATAATATTTAGCCCCCTTCCTTCCTATTCTATTCAAAAACGATATAGAGGTTAGAAAAAAATGATCAATCTCGGTGTTCGCTGATGATACAAAGCTGAGCAGGGCAATAAATTCACAACAAGATATAGCAACTTTACAAGAAGAACTAGTTAATATAGAGTGGTGGACAGCTAAATGGCAGATGGGGTTTAATATTGAAAATGTAAAGTAATGCACTTGGGAGCTAAAAATATTAATGCAAGTTACATGCTGGGGGAGAACCTCTAGGTCAGGGATATGCAATTAGCGGACCTCCAGCTGTTGCAGAACTACAAGTCCCATGAGGCATAGCAAGACTCTGACAGCCACAAGCATGGCACCCAGAGGCAGAGGCATGATGGGATTTGTAGTTTTGCAACAGCTGGAGGTCCGCTAATTGCATATCCCTGCTCTAGGTGAATACAAGATGGCAAAAGATCTAGGGGTCCTGGTAGATCTCAGGCTCAGCAATAGCTGCAGGAAGCAAGGTTAGCAGATTATTATACACTAAAAAGTACAGTTATAAAACTTTGGTTTGGGCACATCTTGAGTATATGGTCTAGTTTTGGTCCCCGATCCCCAGGAAGCATGTCCTTGACCTAGAAAGAGTCCAGAGAAGGTCAACAAAGCTAATAAGGGGGCTGGAGGACCTCAGTTATGAGAAAAAAAACGACAGAAATTCAACTTATTCTTCCTGGAGAAGAGACATTTAGGAGGATATATGACGTCAATACACAAATCTTTTAATGGTGTCAGTATTATTGGGAGGAAAATATAACCTAAGGTTTCTAAAGAAGATGCACAGCCACACAATGAAGTTTGACAAGATTTTTTACTGTTATGCCGCGTACACACGGTCGGACTTTTCGTCTACAAAAGTCCGACGGACGCCGACGGACTAAAGCTGGCTGACAATCCGATCGTGTGTGGGCTTCCCCGGACTTTCAGCGGACTTTCAGCGGACTTTTAGCGGACTTTTCCAGCCGCAAATCTGACGGACTTTAGATTTGAAACATGCTTCAAATCTTTACGTCGTAACTACGCCGGACCCAGAAATCCGCTCGTCTGTGTGCTAGTCCGACGGGCAAAAACCCACGCTAGGGCAGCTATTGGCTACTGGTTATCAACTTCCTTATTTTAGTCCGGTGTACGTCATCACGTACGAATCCGTCGGACGTTTGTGTGATCGTATGTAGGCAAGTCCGTTCGTAAGAAAGTCTGCCGCAAGTCCGCCAAAAGTCCGACGAAAGTCCGTCGAAAGTCTGTCGGACAGGCTGTCGGACTTTTGTAGCCGAAAAGTCAGACCGTGTGTACGCGGCATAAGAGCGGTAAGGATCTGAAGCTCCTTTCCACAGTTGCTGGTGTAACGGGGCATGTAGATAAATTCAAAAAAAGTTTAGGGATGTTTCTTAGCAAACACATTATATAGGGAGTGACATAAACATACACACACTCAGGTTGAACTTAATGTCTCTTCTCAACCTTACCAACTATGTATTTTTATGTTTTTCAATCTACATAGTTGTTACAGGTTACTGACTCATAAACCATTAAAACCAACAGCTCATCATAGCAAGTAACTAGAAATAGGACAGCAGTGGAGGCCATAGCTCCCAACTGTTCCTGATTTGGAGGGACTGCTCCTGATTTGGAGCAATGTCCCTTTGTGCCCCCCCCCCCCCCCATTTAAAATGCACTTTTTTATCTTTCAGAAAGTGTTTCCCAGTGCTAAACCTTTCACCCAAATTGCAAATTGCTGCATTTGTCAATTTTAAAAGCTAATATAAAGGAATAGTAGTGATAAAAAAAAAGTCCTTGTGGATTTAATTAACCTTTTTTTTGTTAATTCTCCTTTAAGGGTGTGTGGCAGGGGGCGTATCCTATACCAACATACGTTTGCAAGTAGGGATCCCTCATTTCCATGTCAAAATGTTGGGAGGTATGGTGGAGGCCTCCGATATTTGTAAAATGTGAATTTTTTTCGCTTTGGATAGTGTAAATAAGGGTTAAATTTCAGAATTTCCATGCTGAAGAGATCCCCAATGGTGACAGCTCTTGCTGACAATGGTCACTAAAACAAATAAGGGGGGAGTCTCCCTAGTGGGGATATGGACAACAATAAAAAATTGGCAGAGGGTCTAACCTATCCCTACTCAACTACAAAAAAGTTCTTCTTTTGTATACACTTAACATTTTCTTATTTTATGGGCTTTTTTTTTTTTTTTTTTTTTAGAAGTGACATATAATGCTTGAATGCTCGAATGGTTGCATTGGTTCAAAATATTGGTCTATCTGTAGGCACCCTAGAACAATGGCTAACTGTAATAGTATTTTTTAGTTAACTCTGTAGCTGTATTTTACTTTGCTTTTGAGGTAATCATGTTAACTACATCTAGTTAAAATGTATGTTACCCTAAAATATGGTATGTCTGTACTTTTTGATAAATGGAGCCTGATGCATTTTTATTCTTTTGTTAAATCTTAAATACCTGGTGATACTTTCAGTCCCCCTTCTATTCTGTTTTAAACTGACCACGCCAAGGACAGACACAGATTGCGCCCTAGCATGATCAGTTTGCTCCTATTCCTTCTACTTGGGAGCTAGAGGATGCTTTGCCTTTGTGCGGTGTACCTGCACTCCCATGGTCAGACTTCATCTGACACTCCCCCATCCAGCCCTGTACAGATTGAGGTACTGACTGCATGTGGGATGTGACTTCGGCAGAAGGAGGGACCACTGAGAATCTCTCCCTTCTACAGTGCCTTGCAAAAGTATTACCTTGCCATTTTTCGTGTTTTGTTGCCTCACAACCTGGAATTAATATGGATTGTTTGAGGATTTGCATCATTTAATTTTCAGAAGATGCCCACAACTTTGAAGATTTTTTTTTTTATTATTATTGTGAAGCAAACAACAAATAGGACAAAATAATAGAAAAAGTCAATGTGCATAACTATTCACCCCCATAAAGTCAATACTTTGTAGAGCCACCTTTTGCGGCTATCATAGCTAAAAGTCCCTTTAGATAAGTCTCTATGAGCTTGCCACATCTTACCACTGGTATTTTTGCCCATTCCTCCTTGCAAAACTGCTCCAGCTCCCTCAGGTTGGATGGTTGCGCTTGTGAACAGCAATCTTTTAGTCTGACCACAGATTTTCTATTGGATTGAGGTCTGGGCTTTAACTAGGCCATTCCAACAGATTTACATGTTTCCCCTTAAACCACTCAAGTGTTGCTTTAGCAGTGTGTTTGTGGTCATTGTCCTGCTGGAAGGTGAACCTCCGTCCTAGCCTCAAATCACACACAGAGTGGTACAGGGTTTGCTCAAGAATATCCCTGTATTTAGAACCATCCATCTTTCCCTCAACTCTGACCAGTTTTATAGTCCCGGCTGCTGAAAAACATCCCCACAGCATGATGCTGCCACCACCATGTTTCATTGTGGGGATGGTGTTCTTTGGGTGATGTGATGTGTTGGGTTTGCGCCTGTCATGGCACCTTCCTCCATACATTTTGTGAGTCTCCCACATGCCTTTTCGCAAACTCAAAACGTGCCATTTTGTTTTTTTGCTGAAAGTAATGGCTTTCTTCTGGCCACTCTGCCATAAAGCCCAACTCTATGGAGCGTACAGTTTATTGTCGTCCTATGTACAGATACTCCAGTCTCTGCTGTGGAACTCTGCAGCTCCTCCAGGGTTACCTTAGGTCTCTGTGCTGCCTCTCTGATTAATGCCGTGAGTTTTGGTGTACGGCCCTCTCTTGGCAGGTTTGCTGTTGTGCCATGTTTTTTCTATTTGGTTATGATAGATTTGATGGTGCTCCTAGGGATTATCAAGGATTTGGATATTTTTTTATAACTTAACCCTGACTTGTACTTCTCAACAACATTGTCCCCTACTTGTTTGGAGAGTTCCTTGGTCTTCATGGCAGTGTTTGGTTAGTGGTGCCTCTTGCTTAGGTGTTGCAGCCTCTGGGGCCTTTCAAAAAGGTATGTATATGTAATGACAGAACATAAGACACTTCTGAAGGTAATTGGTTGCACCAGAGCTTTTTATGGGCTTCATAACAAAGGGGGTGAATACATACGCACATGCCGATTATCAGTTTTTTATTTCTGAAAAATTGTTTTATGTATATATTTTTCTAATGTTACTTCACCAACTTAGACTATTGTGTTCTGATCCATCACATATAATTCAGATTAAAAAAACATTGAACTAAAGGGTGTAATGTAACAAAATAGGTAAAAAGCCAAGGGGGGTGAATACTTTTGCAAGGCACTGTATATGGGAGATACAGGGATGTGGTTATGCTGCTGCTGACATGACTTCCCTTCCCTGTTTCCCGGGGCCCTACAATGTTTGAGTGAAAGCAGCTAGGGTTTATGACTTTGGCAAAAGTCGACTCCACCATCCCTTTGATCTCTGGGTGCTCTGTTAAATAGCAGTCATGTGACTGCTTAATAATAATTTTTTTGTTTTACTAAAATGTGTTGCCTTGTATTACCATTTCACAATGCTTAATGTTTTTTTGTTTTTTTTTTTATCAAGAAATAGTTCACATATTCTTTAAAGTATATGTAAACCCATTCAGTTTAAAATAGATATGAAACACAGAGCATTTTTGTATAGATATAAAAAAAAAACATTATAAATATCTTTTTCCTCTTTTTTGTAAGTGATCACATTCCTTCTGTTCCCAGCTGCATAAGAGCTGGGGGGACGAGAAGCAGCAGCACACTGAGCTCCCCAGTGAATGGCTGTGAATTGGGGGAATTTCAGGACAAGTCTGATCATTGGAGGAGAGGAGGCTAGGTTCCCAGCATAGCTAGAGAACTGACCATGGTGTGCTCGCCTGCTTAGTATGGTCAGTTTTTAATAGGAAAGCGGAGAGACTGGCAGAAATATCAGGGATTTCACACAAAAGAAGCAATACAAAGAGAACAGGATACTTTTTCATACAAGTACACATGGTATAGCAGGCACATATCATTAATATGAAGTGTTGGGGTAACAAATGCTTTAAGTTCATTTAAGATTTGCACACACATGTCCTACATGTAACTGATGTTTTATTAATCTTTTGGCATTATATTTTAAATACAAAACATTTTAATATCTTTCAGGTTGAAGTAAAATACAAAAGAGCTTTTTCTTATACGTATATAGATTATGGCTCTGTCTACTGCTACAATTGCTATTTCCCATATTATCAGACTGAATATGGTATTGAGCCATTAGATAACAGCTCTGGGAACATGTTTAATCACCCCTGGTACCAATCAGAGAGTTACTCTGTTTTTGTTGTACATACAGACAAAGATTTTTCTTTCGGGTAAGTTCAGTCACATTTTTATGTCTTCTTGGAAGTGAGGCCATAATAGGTCCCGATCTATGTTGTCCAAAGCATTACAAAGAGTGAATGTCCAACGGTAAGTGATAGACAGTCACTAATAGATAAAGTAGGTCTGAACCCTTGCAGCGGTATGGCTGTAGTTTCTTCAAAAATAAAAAAGAGATATGCATATTTATGAAGAATAGCAATGTGCTTTACAAGTGTGCCTTGCATTCCACTGGCTTTCGGATAAGCAATAGAAACTAAAGCGGAACTAAGCCCATCAACTGAACTGTTTCCAGAAACAGTTACACTCAGGGCATGCCATGGATAAGAATTTTCACAGTTGCTTGTGCTCTTAACCAAACTGTGAAGCCATCAAATGGCTGTTACCTTAAAGCGGAGTTCCGCTTAAAAAAAAAAATTAAAAGTCAGCAGCTACAAATACTGCAGGTGCTGACTTTAAATAATCGGACACTTACCTGTCCCAGGGTCCAGCGATGCGGGGGATCGATACCCCGCTTGTCTCCCCTCCGTTCGGCGGCGCCAGTATTTTAACTGTGGGCACCCGGCTGTGGCTTCACACCTGGGCACCCACTGCGCATGCACGTGCCGTGCACCGTGAGTGGCCGCGCAATCATCTGGGACCTGTCACGTGTCCCAGATGATTGCCTAGAGGGAGGGGGGAGGTGATCTCCCTTCCTGCGCCGAGGGAAGTGATGTCAGGAGCCCAGGCGCTGAAGCAGGCAGATTTCGAGGGACCACATAGCAACAGACATAAAAAGGTAAGTAAAAAAAAATAATAATCCTGCCTTGTATCAGAGGGGGGCAGGGTCCCCCGTACATGCACTGGGAAACCCTGGCGTTTCCCCTTGTCAGAGGGGATGGGGTCACGTGACGGGTGGCCCCGCCCTCAGCTACATAAGAGCTGTTAAGCTGGCGCAGCGTCATTGGCTGGGTGCCTCCGGTGGAGGCAGGATCCTGTGGGTGTTCCTCGCTGGAGTCGCTGGAGATCAAGAATTGGAATACGCTGGAGTAGGAGCATGGATTGATTGGATTACATCGCTGGAATCTTTTTTTTATTTTTTATTTTTAATAAAGGACTTGTCCCAAACCATCTCCTGTGGTTTTTTAACATTTTGACACTTTCTTTTTGTGAAATGGTAGGGGTACAATGTACCCCTTACCAATTCACATAGGGGGGCGGGATCTGGGTGTCCCCTTTGTTAAAGAGGGCTTCCAGATTCCGATAAGCCCCCCGCCCGCAGACCCCCACCGGGCAAGGGTTGTGGGGATGAGGCCCTTGTCCCCATCAACATCAGGACATCCTCCCCATGTTGAGGGCATATGGCCTGGTACGGTTCAGGAGGGGGGGTGTGCTCTCTCGTCCCCCCCTCTTTTCCTGCGGCCTGCCAGGTTGCGTGCTCGGATAAGGGTCTGGTGTGGATTTTTGGGGGAACTCCACACCATGTTTTAAAAAAATGTTGGGAACCCTACGCCATTTGTTTTTTAATGTTGGCGCGGAGTTCCCCTTAATATCTATACCAGACCTGAAGGGCCTGGTAATGGCATTATTGGGGGCCCCCACGCATTTTCTTTTTTTTTTAAATAACTTTCAATGACTTTTATGTGTATTGTCGGGACCGACAATTCATTAATAGCCGGCACTAGCGCTAGTACTTTTAAATGACTTTTTTTTCCTTTAGAAATGTCATTTTGCTCTCGGACTGTTGTAAACATAGGAAACATGCGCTAATTTACAGGCATGCTATAGACACCCCCAAGATACGAAGTTTAAAGGAATATTTCACTTTTATTGTTTCACTTTAAGCATTATTAAAATCACTGCTCCCGAAAAAACGGCTGTTTTTAAAACTTTTTTTTGCATTGATACATGTCCCCTGGGGTAGGACCCGGTTCCCCAAACACTTTTTATGACAATAACTTGCATATTAACCTTTAAAATTAGCACTTTAGATTTCTCCCATAGACTTTTAAAGGGTGTTCCGCGGCTTTTTGAATTTGCCGCGAACACCCCAAATTATTCGCTGTTTGGCAAACAGGCGAAAAGCCAGTGTTCGAGTCGAACTCATGTTCAACTCAAACAGATAGCCCATTCCTATTAGTAAATAACCCCCATTGTGCTTCTGATCTTCCCCAGCTACTTTCAGCTAATTCCTGTCGATATGCACTTAGTCCACCATCAGCTGCACACCATTGATCTGGACAGATTTACTGACAATGATCTCCACTGGGGGCTTATGACAAGGCAACAATACAGGAGCAAGCGTGGGAGACACTTTTACATATACAGTACAATATATACTGCTTCGTCCAAAACCATCTTGCTTGTGCCATACACAGGAAAAGAAAACTGCTAGTAGCATGGGGACAGTGTTTTTTTTCGGCAAGAAACTCTGCATGTCTCCTAGATTGGCTGTATTTTAATTATTTATTCATTTGTTCATTTACTTTATGGGATTACGGTTGATGTTTCTGTGTTTTTTTTACAGGTCAGATAGCTGCTGTTGGCTTACTGGTAATTATTGGTCTCTTCAAAGTAAGGTGGATTTAGGGAAAAGATCTGACAATAACCGTGCAAATACTTCCCCTGTGACCACTACAATACCAGTTCTAAGGTGATGTTTACCCCTATTTATAATGTGTTACTATAAAAAAACATATAAATACTTGCGCTATATTTCAATTTGTGTAAAATCCAAACGTTCTGCAGCTGCTGTCCACCAAGTGCTAAATCACCTCGCAAATGTAATCTCAATAATACAGCACTTGCAGATCAGATTATATGCATATATAAAACAGTGAAAACAGTAAAAGGTATAAACAAAATCAGTCATTCCAACAACCTCATATAACGTGCTCGGTGCTCCAAATTCCATACAAAAGTGCTGAAGTGCTTCACATAAACATACTGTGCACCAAGCCACACTCCCCTCTCGTATCCCCACTCACCAGAAAAAAATGGACCCTCAGCTTTTCAGTCTGGGGGTCAAACACACTTATATCTGATGAGGGGAGTGCTAGGCTTCTAGGTGTCCTCAATAGGGTCTGCAAAATGTTAATCTTGGGATGGCTGCGATGTCCATCAAACTCAATAAAACAGAATGGTACTCATAGTGAAACACTGTAAAAACTATTTATTTGCGCAATAAAATAAATCCACTTACAGGATTCCAGGTAAAATCGGGCATAAAACAATCATGAGGCTCTTCCGGGTTTGCCGCAGCTAGGCGTGCATTCCACGGAGGGCGAAAGTGACGTCGTTGGTTATGGAACTATGGAAAATTACACCAACGCGTTTCACCAAGGACATAATTTCTGGTTTCTCTAAAGTCTAATTTATACATGAGGAGAGAATACTCCCTTTCGTGTTGGCCAATAGGATTACATAATTTCTAATGCATGCACTAGCTTCATTTCACCCAAGTGACATCACATCCTGAACATATTAAAATATTGCTTCTCTCATAAACTATACCATTAGAATCAATAAAAACACTATATTAAATGGGTTCCAAATATATAAATGCAAACACCATTTCCACAAAGAATAAAAATGGAAAAATAAAAGATAAAAATTAAATAAATTAAAATAAACATAAAAATAAACATGGAAAACAAACAAAAAACAAAATTAAATTTAAAAAAAACAAACAAAAAATAAATGGAAATGAAAATGAATAAAAGTTATGAACAAACAAAATTCTCTTGTGTATACAAATTGTACAGATAGCAAATTGTATATAAAAAAAATACTATATAATTAAAAATTACCATGTGCTCATTTATCTTATGTTTCCTATTTTACCAGTTGGACAAAAAACAATTCAGATCAAGTTCTATGTTCAACCCCAACGGGCTCGTAGTTCCCCGCTGATAAATCCAATGAGTTTCATTCTGGGAAATGGCCTTCTTAAGATTACTCCCATTAGGGAGTTGTCATCATCCAAGATGGCTAGGTGCTATTCCCAAAAGCCAAATGTTGAGGATCAGGAGGAACTGTGATACAAGAGAGGATTATAATGCACAGACATAAATAATTATGGAAAGGTTTCAAGAAAAGGTTTATAATCTAAAAGTTCTAAAAAGAATAAAAGATATGATACGAGATATGGACAAAGATAACGTGTTTAAAAAGAAGGAAATTAAATAGAGGGATTATGGAGTAGCTTTTATGACAGGTTTCACTCGCCAATATAAAAAGTCTTTAAAAAAAATATTAAAGCATTGGCCTTTACCAGGGATCTCCAAACCCAGGCCTGTGGGCCACAACTGGCCCGATTGTATGTTTTATCTGGCCGGAAGCTCATTCAAATACTGTTGGGACAGAACTGCCGGACTGCTAGCTTCAATCCAGCACCCCCCCATGCATTTTAGGCAGGCTACTGTCAGGGGACAGAGAAGAAGTCAGGTGGGGCGATGTGTGTGTACCGCTGTCAGAGCAGATCCAATGAGGCAGAGGTTGGTGGAGTGGTAGCCAGATTCCTATGTGTGCAGGAAGGAGGCGGGGGCCCGCTTTCAGGCAACACGTATGTGTGGGCTGGCTGTGCATGCTGGAGTCAGGCTGGGGGGTGCCGGCAGAGGAGTAGGTCAGGGTGGAGGAGGCTCCCTGCTCTGCGCAGCTGCCACTGCCACCAGAGATTTGAATGGAGGTCTAGTCATGCCTGCCCCAGTGGCAGCTAACCCACCCTGGTGTGCTGCAGATTCCTCCACTGACATCATTTGGAGGAGGAGCCGCAAGACTGGGAGGAACTATCTGCAGGACTGTAAAACCCAAAGGTGTGTGATGTGATGGTGGAGGGATGTGTTAGGGGAGAGGTATAAGGGGAGGGTGGTGTGTGATCAGTGGAGAGATATGGGGGTGTAATCAGGGTGGGGGACACAGATGTGGGGGAGACTCTGATGGGGGACACAGATGGGGGGAGACTCTGATGGGGACACAGATGGGAAGACTCTGATGGAGGACACAGATGTGAGGAAGACTCTGATGGGGTACAAAGATGTGCGGGGGACACAGATGGGGAGACTCTGATAGGGGACACAGATGTGGGGGAGACTCTGATGGGGACATAGATAGGGAGACTCTGATGGGGGACACAAATGGGGAGACTCTGATGGGGACACAGATGTGGGGGAGACTCTGATGGGGACAAAGATGTGCGGGGGACACAGATGGGGACACTCTAATGGGGGACACAGATGTGGGGGAGACTCTGATGGGGGACACAGATGTGGGGGAGACTCTGATGGGACACGGATGTGGGGGAGACTCTGATGGGACACAGACGTACTGAAAGGCTCTGATGGGGACACAGACGTGTGGAAAGGCTCTGACGAAGACATAGATGTGCGGAATGGCTCTGACAGGGACACAGACGTGTGGACATGTAGAAAATCTCTGACGGGAACACAGATGTGCGGAAAGGCTCCGACGGGGACACAGACGTGCAGAAAGGCTCTGATGGGACACAAACGTGCAGAAAGGCTCTGACGGGGGACACAGATGTGGGGAAGACTCTGATGGGGACACAGACGTGTGGACAGGCTCTGACGGGGAGCTGTGTTTTCCTGTGAAAAACTTTTGCTTGGCTGACTTCCTTTCTGGTTCCTGATCCTGTTTGCTGCACCCGACTTCGCTGATCTCTGGACACCTGTTTCTCTGGCTTGTTCTGACTACCCGTCCTGGTTACTGAAATGTGGCTATGTTTTGCTCTGTTTATACCATTTTACCATTTTATTAAATAGTGAATTCAGAAGTTGCAGGCAATCCACATGTTGGTAATATTTTTTCCAGATTGGATCAGCAGGATCACCGCATGGATCAGTTTGCCATGGCACTACGCACGCTCCTGAATCGCGCTGCTCACCTAGAACCTTACACTGACGCTGCTCCGGCAGGTATCCCCGCGGACATCGAGTCCGTGGGACCCGCGATCACACACACGGAGCTCGCGGCGTGCGCCCGCAAACTGCTTCTTAAAGGGCAACATACAGGTACGTTAATATGCCTGTACATGCCCTTCTGCCGACGTATATCGGCGTGAGCCAGTCGGCAAGCGCTTAAGGTGAAAAACACCTGGCAATCACGGGCCCCCAGCCCTCCCCCCGTTTTACTTATCTGAGCCAGTTCACCTGCTCTGCGCGTCCACGGCGTCCTCTTCACTGCGGAGTCTCGGCGCTGATTGGATAGATTGATAGCAGCACAGTCATTGGCTCCCGCTGCTGTCAATCAAATCCAATGACGCGGCCGCCGGGGGGGGCACGCCCGCAAGGTATCCCCCTTCGGGAGAGAGCTTCCCTGAGGGGGTTAGGTATTGTGGGGAGGAGCCGCGGGACCCCAGAACAGCAGAATCGGGGCCACTCTGTGCAAAACGAACTGCACAGTGGGGGTAAAACCTTAGGAGTTTCAATTTTGTATGCAATCAGGCAGGCCTTTGCACTACATGGTTTTGTTAAATCTGAAGACAAAGATCAGCAGAAAATATGATAGTGTGTATGGGGCTTTAGTGTTACATAACTGTATTGCTATGTACACACGATAGGATTTTCCAACAACAAAACCGTGGATTTATTTCAGACGGATGTTGGCTCAAACTTGTCTTGCATACATACGGTCGCACAAATGTTGTCGGAAATTCCAAACGTCAAGAACGCGGTGATGTACAACACGTATGACGAGCCGAGAAAAATGAAGTTCAATAGCCAGTGCGGCTCTTCTGTTTGATTCCGAGCATGCGTGGAATTTTGTGCATCGGAATTGTGTACACACGATCGGAATTTCCGACAACGGATTTTGTTGTTGGAAAATTTAAGAACCAGCTCTCAAATTTTTGTTGTCGGAAATTCTGACAATAAATGTCCAGGAAAACAGTTTCTTTATACATATTTCATTTGTATTGTATTGTTTTTGTATTAATTTGAATCAATTATTAGTAGTACTTGCATCTTCTCTATATTTATTTTGCAGGTTTACATCAGCTGCACGGTCATGCTGTGTAAGGTGGGAGGATATACACGCTGTAGTCAAGGCTGCATCAACCGTTCAATGGGAGAGAATCACAGATCGAAGAGATCAGTAGGCTCTGAATCCCAGCAGCATTCTATTTCCCAGGGTCCTCTGCAGCTGAACAAACCATCTGAACATAACACAGGTAAGGACAGGAAAACAGCAAGGAGATTTCCAGCTACAACATTTCTTATACCACCTACACCTTAACCATACCTCCCAATTTTTTGAGATGGGGATGAGGGACACCTATCAGCAAAAGTATGCAGGCATAGGACACACCCCTTGCCACGCCCCCTTAACCACTTCAATACAGGGCATTTTCACCCCCTTCCTGCCCAGGCCAATTTTCAGCTTTCAGCGCTGTCACACTTTGAATGACAATTGTGCGGTCATACGATGTTGTACCTAAATTAAATTTTGATTTTTTTTCCCCCACAAATAGAGCTTTCTTTTGGTGGTATTTGATCACCTCTGCGTTTTTTATTTTTTGCGGTATAAACAAAAAAAGAATTTTGAAAAAAAAACACAATATTTATTACTTTTTGCTATAATAAATATCCCAATTTTTAAAAAAAAAAACAATTTTTTTTTCTCAGTTTAGGCCGATATGTATTCTTCTACATATTTTTGGTAAAAAAAGTCGCAATAAGCATATATTGATTTGCGCAAAAGTTATAGCGTCTACAAAATAGGGGATAGATTTATGTCATTTTTTATTAACATTTTTTTTACTACTAATGGGGGTGATCTGCGATTTTTATCGTGACTGCGACATTGCGGCGGACAGATCAGACACTTTTCACACTATTTTGGGACCATTGACATTTATAAAGCGATCAGTGCTATAAAAATGCATTGATTACTGTATAAATGTCACTGGCAGGGAAGGGGTTAACATTAGGGGGCACTGAAGGGGTTAAATGTGTGTCCTGGGGAGTGATTCTAACCGTGGGGGGAGGGGACTGATGAGGGGAGGAGACCAATCGGTGTTACTATATATTTACACACACAGATCCACATCCCTGCTCTGTGATGAGCAATCGCGGCTGCCCGGCACGCGCATCGGGTCCCCAGGGATGTGGTGCGCACGCTCTCCACAATGCCGGGAAGACAAAGACGTCATATGACGTCCTCCCAGAGGGAGGAAGGGTTCCTGGCGCCGTCATTTTACAATATGGCGGTAGGCAAGTGGCTAAAGGAGAATTGTACAAAAAAGAAAAACAAGATTGGTTAAACCCACACGTGCTTTTTTACCACTACTTTTACTTTATATTGGCTTTTGTAATTTACAAATGCAGCAGTTAGAAATCAGATGAAAGGTTTAGTGATGGAAAACACTTTTTGATAGATAAAAAATGCATTTTATATACATCTATACAGATCAGACCTAAATGAGGGACAAATGAGGAGGAATGAGGGACAGAGGAACATTGCTCCAAATCAGGGACAGGTGTTAAGCTATGCCTTAACATTATGCAGCACTGCCACCTTATCCACTCAGGGCTAAGTGCCAGTGCCTCATCAAAGAGCACCCCCAACCCACCTATACTCACTTTGCTTGCGCTGCCTTGACGCTTCTTTCTCCATTCCAGCCAGGAATTCTACCCGATGCAGAGAATGTGTCTTGCATTTGACACAATGCTCCACTGTGACATTGTCCAGGCCTGAGCTCTGTCGTTCAAATTTTCGAATTTCCAAATTTTTGAATTTCCGAAAATTCAGAAATTTGGAATTTCGAAAATTTGAAAATTCGAAATTTCGGGAATTCTGAAATTAGGAAAATCAGAAATTCGATAGTTTGAAAATTCAAAAATTCGAAGTTAGGTCATTTGAAATTTCGGGAATTCGAAATTTGGGAATTTTGAAATTTCGGAAATTCAAAATTTCAGAAATTTGAAAATCGGAAAATTTGAAAATTCGAAAGTTTGAAATTCTAAATTCGCAATTTGAAAATTTGAAATTAAGAAATTTGAAATTCGAAAACTCAAAAAGCGTAAATTCGAAAATCCGAATTCAGAAATTCGAAAATTCAAAGTTAGGAAATGCGAAAATCGAAAATTTGAAATTTGAAAAGCGTTAATTCATTAATTCAAAAAATCGAAATTCGAAAATCGGAAATTTGAAAATTCAAAAATCAGTAAATGAAAATGAAAATCTGAAAAATCGAAAGAATGAAAATCCAAAAATTTGAAATAATAACTAACTAATAATAACTTAACTATTACTAACTATTAAATTATAGGTATTGGAATTTCCTTTCAAATTTGGCTGTTAGTGAACGTAATGAATACGAATTTATCCGAAGTTAGGAATTATCCAAAATAACGAATGCTGCATCTAAATGAATGGAACATAATGATCTAATAATAATAATAATAATAATAATAAATAATAATAAAATTTTTCTATTATTATTATTATTATTTATTATGAATTTGTTCCATTCCATTTGCTTAGATGCGGCATTCGTTATTTTGGATAATTCGTAACTTCAGAAAATCCCAATACCTATAATTTAATAGTTATTATTAGTTAGTTATTTCGAATTTTACTGATTTTCTTTCTTTTTTTTTTCAGAGTTTCGAACTTTCAAAAATCGGAAATTCGAAAAATCGAAGATTTGAAAATTGGAAATCCGAAAAACGGAATTTGGAAAATTCGAAAATCGTAAATTCCAAAATTCGAAAATCGTGAATTCCAAAATTTGTAAATTCGAAAATCTGAAAATCTGAAAATTTGGATTTTCGAATTTCAGAATTTTCTATTTTCCAAATTTCCAAATTTCAAATTTTCGAATTTCCAAATCTCTGAATTCCGAACTTTCGAATTTCCGAATTTCAAAAAAAGCAAAAAACCGAATGAAACAAAAATGAACACAATTTTCGGCAGTGCACATGTCTAGTGATGCCGTGTACACACGACCGGACTTTCCGGCAGACTAGGTCCGACGGAATTAGTCCATCGGACAATCCGATTGTATGTGGGTTAATCCGTTTGTTTTTCGGGGGAAAAATCAGATGGACCTAGAAATAGAACATGTTTCAAATCTATCCAACGGACTCAATTCCTAACGGGAAAACCGTTCGTCTGTGTGCTGGTCCGACGGACCAAATACGGCACAAGGGAAGCTATTGGCTACTGGCTATTGAACTTCCTTGTTTAGTCCCGTTGGATGTATCTTTGCACCAACAAGCATTGGTGTCATCCATTTCTGTTCTGCCTTTCAGATGATGAAGACCCTCCAGCACTGAATGTGAACACATTGACGATCGCTGTCTCCGGAGTGGTGATTGTGGCCCTGGTTGCATTCATTGTTCATGTGATGGTGAAGAAATCAGCAAGATCCAGCTATCAGAACCTATAACCACAGAAACCCAAACCTGATTGTGTACAGCACATGGGTGCCTAGAACCTCAATCAATCCACAGTAGAGTTGGAGTCCTCTTTGTCTTGTTCTATACTTTGAAATCTGTAAAATCATCTTCAGTCTTCTGGGCACTTTATAGATAACAAAATGTAAAAATCAAGCAGTTCTTGCTGCGAACTTTGATTTAAAATTTATAGGAGGCTTATAGCTGTAAACCTGTCATGAGTGAAAAGTAGGCTTTAATACTGAACTGACTTCTAGGCTTAAAACTCTATTAAGCTCAAAACTAAACTTTAATATTTTGAAACCAATAATTAAATGTGATGACTGCATTTGGGTTTTTTTTTGTTTTGTTTTTTTTTTTCCACCTGGTGATCCGGCCAGTGACATATTTCCTGTCCTAGGGGTGTCTCCACTCCACCTTTGGAGATACCTTTGGACAGCAGCTCTATGGGAGAGGGTAGGATATACCCTGTTTCCCCGAAAATAAGACCTAGCATGATTGTCAGTGATGGCTGCAATATAAGCCCTACCCCCCCAAATAAGCTCTACCCTGTTTCCCCTGAAAATAAGCCCTACCCTGAAAATAAGACCTACAAGGACTTTAACTAGGGCTTATTTGGGGGGTAGGGCTTATATTGCAGCCATCACCGACAATCATGCTAGGTCTTATTTTCGGGGAAACAGGGTATGTGCTAGCAGATTTAGAAGGACTTGACTAACAAATTAAAGCTGAGGTCCAGCCAACACTATTTAACCACTTCCCGACCGGCTCACGCCGATATACGTCGGCAGAAGGTGCACTGCATACAGGCATATTAAAGAGGAGGGCCCATTAAAAAAAAAATTAAAAGTCAGCAGCTACAAATACTGCAGCTGTTGACTTTTAATTGGACACTTACCTGTCCCAGGGTCCAGCGATGCGGGGGATCGAAGCCCCGCTCATCTCCCCCTCCGTTCGGCGGCGCCGGCATTGCAACTGTGGGCGCCGGGCTGTGGCTTCACAGCCGAGCACCCACTGCGCATGCGCGAGCGGCGCCGCGCGCCGCGATTGGCCGCACAGTCACCTGGGACCTGTAATGGGTCCCAGGTGATTGACAAGAGGGAGGGAGCAGAGCCGAGTCCTTCCTGTGCCGAGGGGGAAGTGATGTCACCAGCCCAGGCACTGAAAGAGGCAGACTACGAGGGACCCCCTAGCAACAGGCATTTAGAGGTGAGTTTAAAAAAAAAATTCCAAATGTTTTTTTTCATTTTTTTTTTTAGGAATGTTCATGTATTTTTTATTTTTTGGGTGGAACACCACTTTAACGTACCTGTATGCTGCCCTTTAAGACGCAGCATTGTGGGCGCACGCCACGATCTCCATGAGTGTTATCGCGGGATACCCGCGATTGTCTCACGGAGAGGAAGAACGGGGAAATGCTGATGTAAACAAGTATTTACCCGTTCTTCCTAGTGACAGGACACTGATCACAGCTACCTGTGATCGGGAGCGGTGATCAGTGTCATATCACACGGAGTCCCTCCCCCCACAGTTAGAACACATCCCTAGGACACACTTAACCCCTGCAGCGCCCCCTAGTGGTTAACCCCTTCACTGCCAGTCACATTTACACAGTAATCAGTGCATTTTTAATCGCACTGATCGCTGTATAAATGTGAATGGTCCCAAAATAACGCCAAAAGTGTCCGATCTGTCCGCCATAATGTTGCAGTCACGATAAAAAATCGCAGATCGCCGCCATTATTAGTCAAAAAAAAATATTAATAAAAATGCCATAAAACTATCCCCTATTTTGTAGACGCTATAACTTTTGCGCAAACCAATCAAATTTTTTTTTACCAAAAATATGTAGAGGAATACGTATCACCTAAACTGAAGAAAAAAAATGTTTTTTTTATACATTTTTTGGGGATATTTATTATAGCAAAAAGTAAAAAATATTGCATTTTTTTTCAAAATTGTCGCTCTTTTTTTGTTTAAAGCGCAAAAAATAAAAACAGCAGAGGTGATCAAATACCACCAAAAGAAAGCTCTATTTGTGGGGAAAACACATTATCAAAATTTAATTTAGGTACAACGTTGCATGACCGTGCAATTGTCATTCAATATGTGACAGTGCTGAAAGCTGAAAATTGTCATGGGCAAGAAGGGGGTGAAAATGCTCGGTATTGAAGTGGTTAAGCAATTACAGCAATGTTTTTTTCTTCTGGGATTAAAGTTTTACATAAATGAATTAAAGCTGATTATTGTAAGCACCCCTGTCAGTGGTACATGATTTGTCTCAAGCCTCTTACTACCACTTTTGCTGCACAGCTTGGTACTTATAAAAGGAAGAAATCAACAGACTTACTGTCCAAATGACCAGGTGAAAATAAAAGGAAAAAGAAACTAAAAAATAAACATAATGCAGCCACCACATCTAAGGCCCCTTTCACACTGGGGCGGTGGGGGCGTCGGCGGTACAACAGCGCTATTTTTAGCGCTGCTGTACCGTCGTTCTTGTAGCTGTATTCGACTGCTAGCGGTGCGGTTTTAACCCCCGCTGGCGGCCGAAAAAGGGTTAAAATCCCTCGTACAGCGCGGCTATAGCCGCGGTATTGCCGCGGTATAGCCGTGCTGTCCCATTGATTTCAATGGGCAGGAGCGGTGAAGGAGCGGTGAATACACCGCTCCTTCACCGCTCCAAAAAAGCGGTTTGCAGGACTTTTTTCACCGCCCTGCCTGCGCACCGCTTCAGTGTGAAAGCCCTCGGGCTTTCACACTGAACAAACAGCGGAGGCTGTTTAGGGGCGGTTTGCAGGCGGTATTTTTAGCGCAATACCGCCTGCAAACTGCCCCAGTGTGAAAGGGGTCTAAGAATTTATGAGCTGACCTAGAACGAGTAGACAGGTCCAAAAATTAAAATAGAAACATAGAAAACATAGAAAAAAGTAGCCCATCTAGTCTGCCCGTTTTTTTTTTTTTGTTTGTTTTCTTAACTTTTTTGTCTGAGTATAGATCTATGTTTGTCCCAAGCATGTTTGCAGCCATTTACTGTTATGCCCTGTACACATGATCGGACATTCGGACAACAAAATCCATGGATTTTTTCAGATGGATGTTGGCTCAAACTTGTCTTGCATACACACGGTCACACAAATCTTTTTGGAAATTCCGATCGCCAAGAACGCGGTGACGTACAACACGTACGACGAGCTGAGAAAAAGGACGTTCAATAGCCAGTGTGTCTCTTCTGCTTGATTCCGAGCATGCGTGGAACTTTGTGCGTCGGAATTGTGTACACACGATCGGAATTTACGACAACGGATTTCGTTGTCGGAAAATTTGAGATCCAGATCTCAAATTTTGTGTGACGGAAATTCCGATGGAAAATGTCCGATGGAGCCTACACACGGTCAGAATTTCCGACAACAAGCTCCCATCGAACATTTCCCGTCGGAAAATCTGACCGTGTGTCGTTTCACTACCTCTGCTGGAAGTCTTAATGCTTAATCCTTGCCACAATGCTTGTCCCAGGTCAGCATTAGAATATGAGTATTGATGTCATTTGCAGAAGGAGTCCTTCAATGGCAGCCCCCATGTTTACATCATGACAGCTTTCCTTTAGGCAACTCTTAACAAACTATGAAAAACATAATTTTATGTTTAGAAAACTGCATTGATTTTGCTGTATGTCTAAAAATATGTAATAAAACTCTGAAGCAACTGATATTGTTTCCTTCATTTTATGTATTTTAGAATTAGCTGTAGATCAACTGGAAATATGCCTAAAATGTGTTCCGCTCAAAAAAAAAAATTAAAAACCAGCAGCTACACATACTGCAGCGGCTGGCTTTTAACAATCGGACACTTACCTGTCCTGGAGTCCAGCGATATCAGTTATCAGATATATATCAGATATGTTTTCATCAGCTGTCGGGTGCTGCCGCCGCCATTGTGGGTAAGGGTCCCTGGCAGTGCAGCCTTTCGGTTTCATGCCAGGAACCCTACTGCGCATGCGCGAGGACCCGATCCTCTCTCCTACTGGCCGGGGGAGGGAGGAGGAAGGAGAAGGAAGCCCCCCGCTGACGTCACGGGCCGTGGCCCGGACTCCCGGAAGTGGGAAAGGATACCTGTCAAAGACAGGTATCCTGCCCCCCCTCCCCTCACCCCGAAAGGGGCCAATTGTGGCTCCAGGGGGGGGGATTCCGATGAGCGGAAGTTCCATTTTTGGGTGGAACTCCGCTTTAAAATGCCCCTGTCACCGGAGGATTGCTTGTATCCAAAACATACCTGCCGAGTGAATATATTTACCTCTCTGATGGCCTGTATTTTGAAATGCTGCTGCTGTTTTGGTGCTTCCCGACCACTGCATGTATTTGAACCTTCAGATGGGTTGTATATCTGTTTTTTCCAACACATGCTGTGGTCCCTTCCACTGACTTTTGTATCCTGTAAAGCCTCATACACACGAACGGATTTTCTGCGGACAAAGCGTGGGACTTTTTCTGCGAAGGGCGTTGGCCATGAAATTGTCTTGCATACAAACGGCAAAGAATTGTCGCCCAACAAACGACGTGGTTTTTCAGCTGTTTGGCACCACCCTTTGGGTAGAGCTGCACGATTAATCGTCAAGAATTGTTATTGCGCCTTTTTCCCTTTTGCGATCTTGACAAAGGGTTTCCCGAGCTTTGGTATGAAGAGAATTTTCTCTCTGCTCTCTGCACTCAGCCCTCAAAAGTCAAAGTCTGGGCAGTCTGCCAAGTTTTAAAACATTCTATCAGTGGAATGTTAATTCTAAACATTGTATCAATTTGTCTTTTACATCAAAGGAACAGACTTCTGTATGTAAATTAGGAACGTTTAACCACTTAAAGTGGTGTTCCGGCTGAAATTATACTTTTTAAATAATAATACCCCTATAATACATAAGCTTAATGTATTCTAGTACAGTTAGTCTGTAAACTAAGGTCTGTTTTGTTAATATATAGCAGTAGTTTGTTATTTTATAAACTTACAGCAGGCCGTGGCCATCTTAAGTGTGGGCATCTGAAGCCAGTCTGTATTTCTTCCTGTATCTCATCCTTGCAGATCTCGCACATGCTCAGTGCAGCACAAGCAGTGTAATAGGTTTCAGGTCAGGTTTCCATAGCAACAGCAGTGTTAGAGGAAGTTGCCGCCCCTTCCCAGAAGGCATTGCAAACAGGAAATGATGTGATGGGCCGCGGCCAGGGAGGAGGAAGTGAAAAATGAATACAGCAGATATACAGTAGGTGCTGAGAAAAAAAAAATTTTAATATCCAATTCGTTTACAGTGCGCAGTTTAGTGAGGGATGCTGAAGAGTTGTAAAAGTGGGTGGAACTCCACTTTAAACACTAAACCTTTTTCTGACAGTTGTTGTTTTCAAGTTAAAATCATTTTTCTTTGCTAGAAATTGCTAGACATTACTTAGAACCCCCAAACATTATATATAAATTTTTTTAGTAGAGACCCTATAGAATAAAATGGTGGTTGTTGCAATATTTTATGTCACACTGTATTTGCGCAGCGGTCTTTCAAATGTAATTTTTTGGAAAAATTACTTTAATGAATTAAAAAAAAAAAAAAACAGTAAAGTTAGCCCAAATTTTTTTTTGTATAATATGAAAGATTTTACGCCGCAAGAATCGGGAGAGAATTGTGATCTTTATTCTAAGCAAAAAAATAGTGATTCTTATTTTGGCCAGAATCGTGCAGCTCTACCTTTGGGCAACTTCTGCTAATGTTGTCTTATGGTTAGCATTGCTTCTGAGCATGTGTGTTTGTACTTTGGAGTTTTGGCCGATGGACTTGTGTACACACGATCGGATATTCCGACAACACACATTTGTTGGCAGACAATTTTAAAGCCTGCTATCCAACATTTGTTGGTGGAAAATCTGACAATTGTCCGATGGAGCATACAAACAGTCGGATTTTCCGACAACAGCCTGTCAATGTCATCACACAATTCCCGTTGGATAATCCGATCGTGTGTACAAGGCTTTAGGCTGCTGGAAAGATAAATACATTCACTCTTCTTTTACAGGTATGGTTTTGAATACATGTGACTTTGTGGTAAAACCACTTTAAATTCTAATTCTGAACTCTGTGCTCCCCCACAGAGGACCCCCTGTGTGTTTTTTATATTTTCTTATGCTTTATTTTTTCTAGTGTCTTTTGGGCAATCACCTGATGTGCTAAGCTAAGTCGTGTACCTCTTCAGTCGTTTCCTGCAGTGGGTAGTCCTGGATGATGCATCAATACACTACGAGTGCAAGGCACTGTGCTTAGGGGGCGGGGCCATGACACTCTGCACTCTGTTTTGCCTCACTTTTCCAGGTGGAGTGACACAGGGCATAATTTAACCCAGGGGACTGAGGACATCTTGTGGAGAAGAGGTGGTACTGTGGGGTACAGATAAGGGTGAGTATTGCAACCTGAGACATAAAAAAAAAAAATAGTCTGGAGTTGGACTTTAAAGTGAAAGTATAATGTATTTTATGAGCACATATTTTGCAATATTATTGGTGTGTTTACCTTAAAGTTATTGTTAATGTGACACAAAGTTAAAGCAAAGTTATTCAACTGACCCTGGTATGCATATGGGACAAATTAGTCTAGGTCAAAAAACCTATGCAGTTGGTGCGGCCCACATTTGCGCAGGCAGAGCAGCCCATTCACATAAATTGGCTTCTGTACCCGTGGGAAACGCAGGAAAAAGGTACCTGCGTCTTTTTAAAACCGCAGCCGGAGGGAAATCGCAAGGTGCTTTTTGCACAATGCGATTTCCTGCACCTGCAAATACATTGGGTGTTTGGGTGCTATTTTATATATATATATTATTTATATATATATATATATATATATATATATATATATATATACAGTATCTCACATAAGTCAGTACACCCCTCACATTTTTGTAAATATTTTATTTTATCTTTTCATGTGACAACACTGAAGAAATGACACTTTGCTACAATGTAAAGTAGTGAGTGTACAGATTGTATAACAGTGTAAATTTGCTGTCCCCTCAAAATAACTCAACACAGCCATTAATGTCTAAACCGCTGGCAACAAAAGTGAGTACACCCTTAAGTGAAAATGCCCAAATTGGGCCCAAAGTGTCAATATTTTGTGTGGCCACCATTATTTTCCAGCACTGCCTTAACCCTCTTGGGCATGGAGTTCACCAGAGCTTCACAGGTTGCCACTGGTGTCCTCTTCCACTCCTCCATGATGACATCACGGAGCTGGTGGATGTTAGAGACCTTGCGCTCCTCCACCTTCCTCTTTGAGGATGACCCACAGATGCTCAATAGGGTTTAGGTCTGAAGACATGCTTGGCCAGTCCATCACCTTTACCCTCAGCTTCTTTAGTAAGGCAGTGGTTGTCTTGGAGGTGTGTTTGGGGTCGTTATCATGTTGGAATACTACCCTACGGCCCAGTCTCTGAAGGGAGGGGATCATGCTCTGCTTCAGTATGTCACAGTACATGTTGGCATTCATGGCTCCCTCAATGAACTGTAGCTCCCCAGTGCCGGTGTCTTGCCCAATAAGTTCCTTCGGCGGATAGGTTCCCCCCCTGTACTGCGCAGGCGCAGCGCCTGCGCAGTACGTAGTACTGTTGGCCGCCGGAGATAGCCGAAGCTCAAACGCTTCGATCAGCTGTACACGGCGCCTGCGCTCTGGGTCCAGATTCCTTCCCCTCTATCCAAGTGGACCTAGAGGGGGAATCTAAAAGTGCCGAGCGCAGCGAGGCCGTGCCCGAAGCGTGGCGAGCGAAGCGAGCCCGCGAGGGGCCCTCTTACAGGCGCCGTGTACAGCTGATTTTCAGCTGTTCCGCTTTGGCTATTTCCGCCGGCTTCTACTGCGCATGCGCAGTAGAGGGGGGAACTAATCCGCCGAGCGGAACTTTCTTGGCAGAACACCGGCAGCACTCATGCAGCCCCAGACCATGATACTACCACCACCATGCTTGACTGTAGGCAAGGCACACTTGTCTTTGTACTCCTCACCTGGTTGCCGCCACACACGCTTGACACCATCTGAACTAAATAAGTTTATCTTGGTCTCATTAGACCACAGGACGTGGTTCCAGTAATCCATGTCCTTAGTCTGCTTTTCTTCAGCAAACTGTGGGCTTTCTTGTGCATCATCTTTAGAAGAGGCTTCCCTCTGGGACAACACCCATGCAGACCAATTTGATGCAGTGTGCGGCGTATGGTCTGAGCACTGACAGGCTGCCCCCCACCCCTTCAACCTCTGCAGCAATGCTGGCAGCACTCATATGTCTATTTCCCAAAGACAACCTCTGGATATGACGCTGAGCACGTGCACTCAACTCCTTTGGTCGACCATGACGAGGCCTGTTCTGAGTGGAACCTGTCCTGTTAAACCGCTGTATGGTCTTGGCTGCAGCTCAGTTTCAGCGTTTTGGCAATCTTATTATGTAGAGCAACAATTATTTTTTTCAGATCCTCAGAGAGTTCTTTGCCATGAGGTGCCATGTTGAACTTCCAGTGACCAGTATGAGAGAGTGAGAGCGATAACACCAAATTTAACACACCTGCTCCCCATTCACAACTGAGACCTTGTAACACTAACCAGTCATGTGACACCCGGGAGGGAAAATAGCTAATTGGGCCCAATTTGGACGTCTTCACTTAGGGGTGTACTCACTTTTGTTGCCAGCAGTTTAGACATTCATGGCTGTGTGTTGAGTTATTTTGAGGGGTCAGCAAATTTACACTGTTATACAAGCTGTACACTCACTACTTTACATTGTAGCAAAGTGTCATTTCTTCAGTGTTGTCACATGAAAAGATATAATAAAATATTTATAAAAAATGTGAGGGGTGTACTCACTTTTGTGAGATACTGTATATATATTTACAAATCATAAATAAAACTTGAGAAAAAATGGCTACATTAATAACTACGTTATGTACAAATAGGGGCCTATTTATCAATGATTTCACCTGACATTCACTTACCCAAAATTCACCAATTTTTTTGTCACACAAGATCCAGATAGAAAAAATGGGTAAAACTTTTGTTGGGACCTTGTCATACATGCTTGCTTTTTTCCAAATGTTTTTAAAAGCAATACAAAGGTATCTAACACCCTAAAGTGGAACGTCACTCTCCTAATCAACATTGATTATTTTTAATCCTTATGCTGCTAGCAATAGTAACTAGATAGGAAAGCAGTGGCGGCCCATCCATAGAGGGCGCACAGGCACCGCCCCTCTCTAGCCATGCGTCCGGCCCCCTGATCTACATATCAGGGTGCCAGACTATGGATTCCAATGAGGGGGTGTTTTTTGAAGCACCTGATTAGAGGCAGAGGCTCTAATAGGCTTCAAAAAAGGGTGGGCTCGGGGCGCAGAGCACTGCGCTCAGAGGCCACCCAGTTGTGTGACGATAGCGAATACATTTTCCCTATTTTCACACTAAAGTTGCTCCCCGCCAATCAGAAGGCAGGTCGTGAGACCTGTTTCCAGATTGGCCAAAGCGCCAGGCAATCCTATTGGATGCCTAGCGCCTAGGAGGAACAGAGAGGAGAGACACAGCCGAGGAAGCCATGAGAGGAGCGGACACCGGAGCTGCTGCCTGCACCCCAGGAGAGTAGGAGAGGACACCACAGCCCGCAAGCCCTAGATCGGGGTGGGGTGCTTGTTTTCTGCCCCCCGCAAAAGAAAAACCCACCAGCCGCCACTGTAGGAAAGTATATCATATTTACTTGTTTTGAACTCTATTTTTACATTTCTTCAGTTACTTCCTGGTTTCTTGCCCAGGCAAATGATGTCATGCATCCCAGGAGTCTTCAGGAGGGGAGGAGGGGAGGAGAGGAGAAGGGGTTTTCTCAGCTAAGCACACTCTCTTGCATGCATGCTTGAGCTAATTGCAGATGGATTCCAGGAAGTAAATGTTACATTTGCCCTTACTCAAGATGGCCACGGCCAGAAATGCTAGGGGGGATGGGTGTTTTTTTAAAGTGTTTTCTCAACAAAGTAAAGCAGGAAGACGTGTATGGATGGGGGAGTTTGCTTTCAATATTAAAAATGAATAAAATAGTGTTTTTGGTTAGTGGTGCTCAGATACAGTAAAGATCCACTTTAAAGGGGGTAATAGAGAGTTCATCATTTCAGACATGAAGGATTGCACATATAATTTAGCGTGATTTGCAATTTACTTTCTGATCTTTCCCATTTAGAGAAGCAGTGCTGATCATACAACTGTAAGGGTGACTTGAAATTTCAGCTGGTGTACAGTGCATAAAGGGAATTAAAAATAAATAAATATATATATACACACATAATGTATTTATACAGGCAACTGAAAGAAAAAAGACTATTAACTTGCAACATGTTACGCCGTCACCTTCTGTGGGGATGTATTGGCTACAATAGTGTTAAAATTAATGTAATAAAAATAAATAAATTTAAAAAAAAAATATATATATATATATATATATATATATATATATATATATATATATATAGCAAGCATACTGTATGTGTTGGCCTATTGCAATATTTACAGCACATACAAATCATGTGAAATATTTTATCTCATGTAACAAATTACTTCCTCATTTGATATGAAATACATTCTGAACACATTTATCAGTGGATATGTCATTATACATTATGATATTATTATTGTGGGAATTTCTCTCCCAGCACAGATAATAAGCCATTAATCTGTCAATAATGTATTATATAGTATATATATATATTTATAAGTTTGGTGCTGCATTTACAAGTAGACTCAGATGAACAGAGATGGGGGGACGGGAAGTGTTGATTCTCTGTGTGTCGGTCATCAATGCTGTACTGGGGTCCCACATGCAGGGTGGGTCTATGTCATTCAGAGCACGTGAGAAGTATTCAAACGGATGGGTGGTAAGATTTCCTGATTTTGATAAATATATGTATAAGATTTTCAAATTTTAGATAGATAGATAGGTTTCCCTTGTGTAGTTGATTTTGGAGTTATAATTGTAATTTGAACCAGTAACATGGTATGTACTTGTAGTATGTAGAAGCATATGTGGATTTCCCCATTTACACAAGGAAAATCCTATACATAAATACATGGATGAGCGAGTTTGGGGTGGAGGAATTGACTGACCTGCACAGAGTCCTGACCTCAACTCGATAGAACACCTTTAGGATGAATTAGAGCGGAGATTGCAATCCAGGCCTTCTCATCCAACATCAGTAGTGCCTGTCCTCACAAATATGAAGCCGTTATAGCTGCAAAGGGTGGGCAAACTCAATATTAAACCCTACGGACTAAGAATGGGATGCCATTGAAATTAATGTGCGTGTAAAGGCAGGTGTCCCAATACTTTTGGTAATATAGTGTATATACTGTATATATATATATATATAATATACAGTATATATTTACAATATAATTGAAGTATACATAAGTGTCAAAACACTAAAGCAGCTCATAGATTATACAATTTTCTTTCTTTCCTCCATTAACATAGTTAGTGTTGATGGGGGAGTCCCAGCACTATTTTGTGTTGGCAGAACACAATAATCACTGCCGGCGTGTATAGCCTGCATGAAAAAATTCATCAGGCTGATTGTAGTGAAGTCGATTGATGTATTGACTTCAGGATGGGATGGGGTCTGTATTGAGGGTTGTCTGTACAGGGGGATATTTGTTTTTGGGGGTGTCTGTACTTGGGAGTTTGTAATAAGTTGGCAGAGGGGATCTGTACTGGGGAGGTCTGCACAGCGGGATTAAGCTGGGAGGGGGTCTGTACTGGGGGATGTCTGATGTTTGTATTGGGGGATGTCTGTACTTGGGGGTTTGTAATAAGGGGTTAGGCTGGGAGGGAAGTTTGCTCTGGGGATGTCTGTGATGGGGATGTTTCTACTGAGGGGTTAGGCTGGAAGGGTCTGTCCTCTGTTAGCCATGAGGGGGCTTCCTGTGATGTGTCATGGGGATAGACACTTCTGTTTTGGTTACTGAAGCCCCCCCGATTCCCTTGTGAAGAATGAGGAGAAGAATAAATTCAATACCTTTCGCCATCTCCCCATCCTTTGTAACCAGATGTCCTTCCTCATTCTTTATGGGGCCAATATGGTCTGTCCTCCCTTTTTTACTCTTTATATACTTAAAGAATTTCTTTGGATTTTATTTTGCTCTCCTCTGCTATGTGTCTTTCGTGTTCCATCTTAGCCGCCTTACTTGCACCCTTACATTTCTTGTTGCATTCTATATAAAGTCTGAATGCTGATGATGATCCCTCAAACTTGTATTTTTTTCTCTTTTGCTTTTATATGCATTTTTACATTGGAGTTAAGCCATCCAGGACTTTTTTTTGCCCTTTCAACCACTTACAGACCGCCTGCCATCGTTATACATCACTACTTTGAAAAGGAGTACTGTTGTTATGGTAGCAGCTAGCTACAATAACCCCAGTATCCTCTTCAAGAGTGGGCAGTCCGTTTCCAGATTAAAGTGGTCTCTGCAGCGGATTCACCGCAAGATCACTTTTATCGGCGCCTGGAGAGGGCCCCCCCTCCCACCGCTCTCCGGTGCCCTCCGGCGATCACGTATGCTCCCTTGTGTGACATGGAGACGAGTGAGGGGAAGATGGCCCCTACCCGTCTCCATATCATTGCAGGGTGGAAGCGACATCAAAACGTACACTTCCACCCAATGTACGTTTGTTATTGTGATTGTTAGAGCGAGAGCAATAATTCTAGCCCTAGACCTCCTCTGTAACTCAAAACATGCAACCTGTAGAATTTTTTAAATGTTGACTATAGAGATTTTTAAGGGTAAAATTTTGTTGCCATTCCATGCAATTTTGAAGCGTGACATGTTGGGTATCAATTTACTCGGCGTAACATTATCTTTCACAATATAAAAAAATCGGGCTAACTTTACTGTTGTCTTATTTTTTAATCCAAAAAAGTAAATTTTTTCCCAAAAAAGTGCGCTTGTTATGCCGTGTACACACGAGCGGACTTTTTGACCGGACTGGTCCGACGAACCGAGTCCGGTGGACAATTCGACCGTGTGTGGGCTTCATCAGACCTGCAGAGGACTTTTCGGGTCGAACATCTGACGGGCTTTAGATTTGAAACATGTTTCAAATCTTTACGTCGGAACTCCGATGGACCCAGTTCCTATCGAAAAGTCCGCTCGTCTGTATGCTAGTCCGATGGACGAAAACCGATGCTAGGGCAGCTATTGGCTACTGGCTATCAACTTCCTTATTTTAGTCCGGTCGTATGTCATCACGTACGAATCCATCGGACTTCGGTGTGATCGTGTGTAGGCAAGTCCGTTCATTGGGAAAGTCCATTGGAAGTCCGCCAAAAGTCCATCGGATAGTCTGTCGGATCAGTCCAGTCGAAAAGTCCGCTCGTGTGTACATGGCATAAGACCACTGCACAAATACGGTGTGACAAAAAGTATTGCAATGACCGCAATTTTATTCTCTAGGGTGTTCGAAAAAAAATTATAATGTTTGGGGGTTCTAAGTAATTTTTAAGCAAAAAAAATGTTTTTAACTTGTAAACATCAAATCTCAGAAAGAGGCTCGGTCCTTAAGTGGTTACATTTTTTACCCAATGGGATGAACTGGCTAATGCCCTTATTTAATATGCTCTTAAAGTAAACCCATCTCTCCTCCATGTTCTTTGTTCCTAAGATTTTATGACAATTTTTGCCTTCTAGCAAGGTTCATAGTTTAGGGAAGTTGGCTCTTTTGAAATTCAGTGTCTTTGTGTTCCCCTTGTGTTCCCTATTTGTGTGATTTATACTGAAGCCAATTGACCTGTGATCGCTGTTTCCTAAATTGCCCTGTATTTCCACATCTGTGATCAGGTCTGTATTGTTGGTAATCAGTAGATCTAGTAACACTTTATTTCTAGTTGGTGCGTCTACCATCTGACCCATGTGTGGTGGGTGGTTGTGGTTCCCTCTACCCAGTTTATGTCTGGATAATTAAAATCCCCCATTATGATAACACTTCCCATCCTTGCTGCTAATCCAAATTGTGATAGGAGGTCCACCTCCGCCTCCTCCCTCAGGTTAGGGGGCCTATAGCATACTCCCATAACTCCCATTTGGTACATCTACCTACAGTATGTCCACTGTCTAGCACTAAAAGGGATGGCCAACACTAGCAGCTCATTAGACTGTGCTGCTGTGCAAATCTACTGACCGGGAACATGCTGACAGGAGGATAGAGTAGAGTGAACAGATTGGAACTGAATATTTCTGTTATGCTGTTTTTTAGGTTGATTTAAAATACAAAACGGCATTTACTGGCTCATCAGATAGATTTTCCTGGGGCTGTCATTCTGGAAATTGTGGTAGTGAGTTTCAGAACACCATTATACCTATGGAAAACAGGACCTCTAGCCCCAGCAGTTGGTACCAGAATGAAGGGTATATGAAAAGACGTGTACCCATCGACAAACCTTTCCAACTAAGGTAAGATCAGTGCTGTTAAAGTATAACTAAGTTTTTTTTTACAAACTTGGTTCTGAAAAGCAAGGCCGTGTGCTTTTAAATTCTATTAGCATTACCTCTTTGGTTCTATTTTGCTGTCAAAGGGTGAGTAGCTACTCATCCTAGGGTAAATCAGTTTGCAATGAATGCTGAGCTGCACCCTGGAGATCCCACCCCTGGGCTGGTGCTGCGGGAGGACATATTTAGGAACATTTGATGACATCACAGAGATTTTATACAGGTAAATCTATGGCTTTCAGTGCAAATAATTAAAAACTGAAGATAGGATCAATACATTAATTTAGAACTGCAAGGAGTGCAGGCTCACCTACACTTTCATTGAGTCCAATTGCAAAAGTAAAGGAGCCTTTGTGGAGGGTAGTATGAATCATCTCCCCGTCTTCTGCTGTCAGTTCTACACCCAGGTCTCTTTCCCAAGAGTGTGCTGCTTCGGTTAAATATCTTTTTTATCAAAACTAGAGAATAAATACATTTTAAGACAGTTTTCACTGGGAAGGTGTGCTTGGAAGGGTAGGGCGTCAAGTAAGGGTGAGATAGGAGGCCTACCCTGGGGTGGGTTCTTCTGGGCTATGCTAGGCACCTTGAACAGGGTCACTGCCTTACACCTGAGGTAACTTTACTTGTACAGATGACTGAACTCTAGTAAAGTCTCTTAATGTTAAAGAGGTTGTAAACCCTATATAAAAAAAACTGTAAGACAAAAGCATAATGAGCTAGTATGCATTGCATACTAGCTCATTATGACATACTTACCTTAGAATGAAGCTCTCTCAGTGGAGCCTTCACACCGCTGAGACGGCTGACATTTTCCCCCGTGTTTCTTCCCGGTTCGCGGGCTCCGCCGCTGTGACGGTCCGGAGCAGCGATGAAGTCACTCCTGCGAATGTGCCCGGGAGCCACCGGTCATGGCACACGGCCCTAAAGAGAAGGCACGGGCGGTCATTTCCTCAGAGCGCATGCGCCGAAGGCATTTGCGTATATAGTAAATATCTCCTAAATGGCGCAAGTTTAGGAGATTTTTACAGTACCTACAGGTAAGCCTTATTATAGAAAAAAAGGAAGACCTTACTTCCTCTTTAACCACTTCCCATCCGCGCTATAGCCTAATGACGGCTACAGCGCGGATATACTTTGCCGGGAGGCCGTCAATAGACGTCCCCCCCTTTGCACGCTCCCCGCGCGCCCCCTGTAGGGCACGCACGGCGCACGCTGTCATCACCGAGTCAGAGACTCGGGTGATCACAGGTCCATGTAAGGAGCCAATCCCAGCCCCACCACGTGATCAGCTGTCAACCAATGACAGCTGATCACGTGATGCAAGCAAAAGCTCGGTAATCTTTTTTTTTTTCTCCTCACACTGTCAGGAGAAAAAAAAAGCTGATCACCGGCTTTTGTGCAAGGGACATCGGAAGAGGCACATTCGCCTCACCAGTACCGCCTGCCAGTGCCACCTGCCTGTGCCACCCGCCAGTGCCCACCAGTGCAAAACAGTGCCACCTATCAATGCCCACCAGTGGTGCCAATCAGTGCCTTATCAGTGCCACCTAGCAGTGATACCTATCAGTGTCACCTACCAGTGATGATCAGTGCCCATCATTGCCACCCATTAGTGCCCATCACTGCTACCCATCAGTGCCCATCAGTGCCACCTATCAGTGCCCATCACTGCCAGCTATCAGTGCCACCTATCAGTGCCACCTATTGGTGCCAATTCTCAGTGCCCACCAGTGCCACTTATCAATGCCCTTCAGTGCCACCCATCAGTGCCACCTCTCAGTGTCACCTCTCAGTGCCCACCAGGGCCACCTCTCAGTGCCCACCAGTGCCGCCTATCAGTGTCCATCAGTGCTGCCTTATCGGTGCCCATCAGTGCCGCCTTATCGGTGCCCATCAGTGCAGCCCATTGGTGCCCATCAGTGCAGCCCATTGGTGCCCATCAGTGCAGCCCAAAAGTGCAGCCTATCGGTGCCCATCAGTGCAGCCTCATCAGTGTACATCAATGAAGGAGAAAAATTACCTGTTTGCAAAATTTTATAACAAAATATAAAACGGTTTTGTATTTTTTTTTTTTAAATTCAGTGTTTTTAAATTTTTTCAACAAAAAATAAAAACCACAGAGGAGATTTGTGGGGGAAAAATTATAAAAATGTAATTTGGGTACAGTGTTGTATGACCACGCATTTGTGAGAGCACTGAAAACTGAAAATTGGTCTGGGCAGGAGGGGGGTTTAAGTGCCCAGTAAGCAAGTGGTTAATACACTGATGCATGTATAGGAGGAACACGCAGAGCCAATGCCCTCTCCACCTGTCCAGCTTATCACTGCTATCTATCTCCCAGTGACGGTTAGGTGTCATGCACATAGTGCGGACTCAATGTGTACACTTCACTTAACTCTTCCTCTTCCATACCTGTGCACAAGCTGAAGACCTCTGCAGGGCCGATCTGCTCAGGTTGCTATGGGAGACAGACCTTCTCATGGAGAGAATGCCGACAACAACTCCTCCTGCAAGAGGCTATGCCTTCTGTCACATGTACACACTTACGACAGGCTGCTAGAAAATCCTTCATTACCCTTGGTAACACTTGTATCTCTCTCTTGTACTGCTGTCTTCAATGTGCTTAGCTGACCCGAACTGTGGACTATGTGTGTTGGTTACTTGCATTACACCCCCTTAGAGTAACTTTAGACCAGGCAAAGGCAAAGTTTCAGAACCATTACTTTAATAACGTGGCATGACAATCAAACAAAGGCAACTAATCCCTAACTCAGAGTCGTGTCTGCCCCAGCATACCTGCACTAAATAAAGTCTATAACTGACTGGGTCCATGATGGTAGTATCCAGGATTGACATCTTCAGGGGGGACTGCAGGTCCCAGCAATACCCCTAGACCAGTGTTTCTCAACTCCAGTCCTCAAGGCACCCCAACAGGTCATGTTTTCAGTCTTTCCATTATTTTGCACAGGTGATTTGATCAGTTTCCCTGCCTTAATAATTACCACAGCCGTTTCATCTAAGGGAAATCCTGAAAACATGACCCGATGGGGCACCTTGAGGACTGGAGTTGAGAAACACTGCCCTAGACTGTAGAAGGATCCTGAAGGCAGATGTTCATTAGTTGGCACTCTGGTCCCGGTGTTCCGTCAGATATGGTGACCTGTCCGAATTGGTAACAGAAGTGACGTTCTGTCACCGCCATCTTGCTACACCCCGCACTCCTCCATAGTAATGATACACCAAGAAGGGGGCAAGTGGACATCTTGGTACACCCACTGGAGTTTTGCATTTCACAGTTATTTTTAACACAAAGCTGAGCTTATATGCTTAAATACAGTATGTGGAAGTCCGACGGATTGTTTAGATGTTAAATTTTAAAAGCCGTTTAAAAACCTGCTGACCTCACAGGTTTGCTAATGTGACACCGCTGATTTTAAAATTCAACATGTAAACAGTCTGTCGGATTTCCAAATACTGTATTCAGGGGCGGACTGACCATTCGGTCGATCGGACGCCGACCGAGGGCCCGCAGCCAGTAGGGGGCCCGGGAGACATGCTCGTCGGATCTAGGGGTATGCTGCTGGGCGTGCTGCGGTGGAGCCGTTCTGCCGACTGCCGCGGGGGGGGGGGGGTGCGGGGGGATGAGGCGGGCATCTCCTCTTTCAGTTTGGGATGCAGTGAGGGGAGTGGGAGGCGGCGATCAGCAGCTCTATGGTGCTCGCAGCATCTCCCGGGAACTTGTATTTCTCCTCCAGATTGTAGAGTGGAAAGGGGAGGGGCCTCTGAAGGAGAAAACAAGTTTCACTCTCTGCTTGTACGCTGTTGCCGACTGCTGCCCGGGTCAGAGGCCCCTCCCCTATCCACTGTACAGAATCAGAAGGAGGACTACAAGCCCCAGTGAGATCCACAGGCACCATAGAACTGCCGATCGCCACCTCCCACCTCCCTCTTGGGTTGGAGGTGCACAGCCAGGTACAGGGGAACCTCTGGGGGGGTAAGTCTGGGGACCCTGTTGTATGGGGGGGGCTCTCTGGGGACCCTGATGTATGGGGGGCTCTCTGGGGACCCTGATGTATGGGGTCTCTCTGGAGACCCTGATGTATGGGGGGCTCTCTGGGGACCCTGATGTATGGGAGGCTCTCTGGGGACCCTGATTTATGGGGGGCTCTCTGGGGACCCTGATTTATGGGGGGCTCTCTGGGGACCCTGATGTATGGGGGGGGCTCTCTGGGGACCCTGATGTATGGGGGGGGGGCTCTCTGGGGACCCTGATGTACGGGGGGCTCTCTGGGGACCCTGATGTATGGGGGGGCTCTCTGGGGACCCTGATGTATGGGGGGGGCTCTCTGGGGACCCTGATGTATGGGGGGCTCTCTGGGGTCCCTGATGTATGGGAGGCTCTCTGGGGACCCTGATTTATGGGGGGCTCTCTGGGGACCCTGATTTATGGGGGGCTCTCTGGGGACCCTGATGTATGGGGGGGGCTCTCTGGGGACCCTGATGTATGGGGGGGCTCTCTGGGGACCCTGATGTATGGGGGAGGCTCTCTGGGGACCCTGATGTAAGGAGGAGGCTCTCTGGGGACCCTGATGTAAGGAGGAGGCTCTCTGGGGACCCTGATGTATGGGGGGAGGCTCTCTGGGGACCCTGATGTATGGGGGGCTCTCTGGGGACCCTGATGTAAGGACGAGGCTCTCTGGGGACCCTAATGTAAGGACGAGGCTCTCTGGGGACCCTGATGTAAGGAGGAGGCTCTCTGGGGACCCTGATGTTTGGGGGGGCTCTCTGGAGACCCTGATGTATGGGGGGGCTCTCTGGGGACCCTGATGTATGGGGGGGCTCTCTGGGGACCCTGATGTATGGGGGGGGGGGCTCTCTGGGGACCCAGATCTTTGGGGGGCTTTCTGGGGACCCAGATCTATGGGGGGCTCTCTGGGACCCTGATGTATAGGGGGGCTCTCTGGGGAGTTGACCCTGATGTATGTGGGGCTCTCTGGAGACCTTGATGTATGGGGGGGCTCTCTGGAGACCTTGATGTATGGGGGGGCTCTCTGGGGACCTTGATGTATGGGGGGGCTCTCTGGGGACCTTGATGTATGGGGGGGCTTTCTGGGGACCTTGATGTATGGGGGGGCTCTCTGGGGACCCTGATGTAAGGGGGGTTTCTCTGGGGACCCCGATGTAAGGAGGGGGCTCTCTGGGGACCTTGATGTAAGGAGGGGGCTCTCTGGGGACCTTGATGTAAGGAGGGGGCTCTCTGGGGACCCTGATGTAAGGAGGGGGCTCTCTGGGGACCCTGATGTAAGGTGGGGACTCTCTGGGAACCCTGATGTAAGGAGGAGGCTCTCTGGGGACCCTGATGTAAGGAGGAGGCTCTCTGGGGACCCTGATGTTTGGGGGGGCTCTCTGGAGACCCTGATGTATGGGGGGCTCTCTGGGGACCCTGATGTATGGGGGGGGCTCTCTGGGGACCCAGATCTATTGGGGGCTCTGTGGGGACCCAGATCTATGGGGGGCTCTCTGGGGACCCAGATCTATGGGGGGCTCTCTGGGACCCTGATGCATGGGGGGGCTCTCTGGGGAGTGGACCCTGATGTATGTGGGGCTCTCTGGAGACCTTGATGTATGGGGGGGCTCTCTGGGGACCTTGATGTAAGGGGGGGCTCTCTGAAGACCTTGATGTAAGGGGGGGCTCTCTGGGGACCCTGATGTATGGGGGGTTTCTCTGGGGACCCTGATGTAAGGAGGGGGCTCTCTGGGGACCCTGATGTAAGGAGGAGGCTCTCTGGGGACCCTGATGTAAGGAGGAGGCTCTCTGGGGACCCTGATGTAAGGAGGAGGCTCTCTGGGGACCCTGATGTAAGGGGAGGTTCTCTGGGGACCCTGATGTAAGGGGAGGCTCTCTGGGGACCCTGATGTAAGGGGAGGCTCTCTGGGGACCCTGATGTAAGGGGAGGCTCTCTGGGGACTTGTTTACATAGGCAGACCACAGTTCTGCCTCTGTTGGAAACGATCGTCGGGGCCTGGCGGACATGGGGTCCTCCGGACCCGCTGGTTAGCTCTCGGTGTGTCCAATCACAGCGGCAGCAGGTCAAACAGCATGCAGACCTGCAAGTGCAGAATCAAGTACCTGTACATGATTCTGCTCACAGGAGACGCAGCCCTGCAGTAAATGTATGTGGTTAAAGTGAGTTTATTTTTCTTTAATCTTTAAACATTTATTTTGAACATGAAGTAGAGAAATTCTGTGACCAATGCATGTAATGTAGCAGTGCAATATATACGTGGGGCTTTGTGAGGGTGTGGCTTGTGTGTGGGTGGGTGGGGACTAAGGGGGCCCCATGAGCCCCTATTGCCCGGGGGCCCCATGAGTTGTCAGTCCGCCCCTGACTGTATTGTACTGAGGAAGCTCCCAAGTCTGGGGGGTGGGGGGTGACCTTCGGCCTGGGCTCGGGTGCAGTTGGGACCACTTCCAAGAACACATGAAAAGGTCCTGGACTGGAGGCCCAAGAGAGAGAGCAAAGAGAGGACAGCGGGAGAGTGCACTGCTGAGAGACTCCAGGGAGGACAACTGGTCACAGCCAGGAGGGCTGGTGAGTGAGGCACAGTCAGGAGGACTGGGGAGGACTGGGAGCTTGCAGTCAAAGATAGGTGCAGAACCAGAAAAGTGGACTGTGGTATGGGCAGTGGAAAAAGGCAGCTGCAGCCATGAGGGCTGCCAGGGCCTGAAGAGGGCTGACTGGGATCAGTAGCCATAGTGAGGACAGCTAGCACGACATGTACTTTCTGCTACACTATAGGGCCCGCGGTCCCTGCCTTCAAAAGGGCGTTTACTAGGGCCTGGCTGAGCAAGTGTGAGGCCCAACCAACCATATGTGCTAGCTGATCCTGGGAACCAAGAGATGTGCTGGAGGAGTAAGGAGTGATAGGCTTCAAGCAATTTGCAAGTGATGTGCAGGAGGAGGCTGAAGGAGTATGTACAGGGAGTGTACATACTTGCCCCAAAACCAATTACCGAGCATTCGTGCTGGGCAACCCATATCTCCCATCCCCATCCAAGTTATTCCCCTAAATCAGGGATCCTCAAACTACGGTCCTCTAGCTGTTACGGAACTACACATCCCATGAGGCATTGTAAAACACTGACATTCACAGACATGACTAGGCATGATGGGAATTGTAGTTCCTGAACAACTGGAGGGCCGTAGTTTGAAGACCCCTGCCCTAAATAATATATAAAAAAACAAAGTTCACTGACTGCTTTATGTCACGAAGTGCCTGAGAGTGAATGCAGGGCTGGGCAGGGTGACAGACAAACCACAACACTTAGCAGCCCCTACGGGGGCACCGCTACATAAGGCTCCATGTACAGTAGCATTTTTCATAAGCTCAAAAAAGTTAGAAAAAAAAACACTGTATGAAAAATACTGATAATAGCATTTTTGTGACAGCTTCTAGTAGCATTTAAGAAGCATTTGGGCTCCATGCACACTAGTGTTTTTTTTAAGCTCCTAGAAGCAGTTATTAGCATTTGTTTCTGCTCCTGGAAGCTAAATGGTGTTATCCTATGTGTCCATGCACATTACTTAAGGCTATTATGCCGCGTACACACGGTCGGACTTTCTAGAAAGCTAGGTCCGACGTACTTGCCGCCAGACTTCCGGCGGACTACCGCCGGACTTTCTGAACGGCCGGACTTGCCTACACACGGCCGGACTTTCCGGAATCCGGTCTTCCCGACGGACTTCCGCCGGACTTTCAGAACGAACGGACTTTGCCACACACGGACAAGTCCGTTCATTTTGAACGTGACTTTGGTACGACGGGACTAGAAAAGGAATTCAATCTCGCCGCTTTTTTTGGCGAGATTGAAACCTTGCGAGCCCCGTCGCAGGCCCTTAGGTCTGGTATGGATTATAAAGGGGAACCCCTACGCCGAAAAAACGGCGTGGGGTCCCCCTAAAGTCCATACCAGACCCCGATCCGAGCACGCAGCCCGGCCGGTCAGGAAAGGGGGTGGGGACGAGCGAGCGCCCCCCCCCTCCTGAACCGTACCAGGCCGCATGCCCTCAACATGGGGGGTGGGTGCTTTGGGGGAGGGGGGCGCCCTGCGCCCCCCCCCCCAAAGCACCTTGTCCCCATGTTGATGAGGACAAGGGCCTCTTCCCGACAACCCTGGCCGTTGGTTGTCGGGGTCTGCGGGCGGGGGCTTATCGGAATCTGGGAGCCCCCTTTAATAAGGGGGCCCCCAGATCCCGGCCCCCCACCCTATGTAAATGAGTATGGGGTACATGGTACCCCTACCCATTTACCAAGGTAAAAAGTGTCAGTAATAAAACACAACACAGGTTTTTAAAATAATTTATTAAACAGCTCCGGGGGGGGGGTCTTCTTCCGTCTTCGGGGGTCCCTCCGGTTCATCTTCTCCCGGCGTCCGGTTGGTTCTTCTCCGCTCTCCGGCCTCTTCTCCCGGTGTCGCAGGTCTTCGGCCGGCCCCTCCGCTGTCTTCATGTAGCTCTATTGCGAGCGGAGGTCCGGACTTCTGGGCTTCTTGGCTTCTTGGCTTCTCTTCTCTTCTCTTCCCCCAGATGTTGACACGACGCTCTCTCCGGCTGGACTGGTCTCTGAGGGCTGCGTTGTGACTTATATAGGCGGAGACCCCGCCCCCATATGATGTCACAGTCCCTGGGCATGCTGGGACTGTGACGTTTTAGGGGGCGTGGTCGACCACGCCCCCTAAAACGTCACAGTCCCAGCATGCCCAGGGACTGTGACATCATATGGGGGCGGGGTCTCCGCCTATATAAGTCACAACGCAGCCCTCAGAGACCAGTCCAGCCGGAGAGAGCGTCGTGTCAACATCTGGGGGAAGAGAAGAGAAGAGAAGCCAAGAAGCCAAGAAGCCCAGAAGTCCGGACCTCCGCTCGCAATAGAGCTACATGAAGACAGCGGAGGGGCCGGCCGAAGACCTGCGACACCGGGAGAAGAGGCCGGAGAGCGGAGAAGAACCAACCGGACGCCGGGAGAAGATGAACCGGAGGGACCCCCGAAGACGGAAGAAGACCCCCCCCCCGGAGCTGTTTAATAAATTATTTTAAAAACCTGTGTTGTGTTTTATTACTGACACTTTTTACCTAGGTAAATGGGTAGGGGTACCATGTACCCCATACTCATTTACATAGGGTGGGGGGCCGGGATCTGGGGGCCCCCTTATTAAAGGGGGCTCCCAGATTCCGATAAGCCCCCGCCCGCAGACCCCGACAACCAACGGCCAGGGTTGTCGGGAAGAGGCCCTTGTCCTCATCAACATGGGGACAAGGTGCTTTGGGGGGGGGGGCGCAGGGCGCCCCCCTCCCCCAAAGCACCCACCCCCCATGTTGAGGGCATGCAGGCTGGTACGGTTCAGGAGGGGGGGGGCGCTCGCTCGTCCCCACCCCCTTTCCTGACCGGCCAGGCTGCGTGCTCGGATCGGGGTCTGGTATGGATTATAGGGGGACCCCACGCCGTTTTTTCGGCGTAGGGGTTCCCCTTTATAATCCATACCAGACCTAAGGGCCTGGTATGCCCCGCGCTCGCCGCAATAGGAAGATTTGTTTTTCCTATTGCAGCGAGCGCGAGATGCAGTAACCTGCTCCTCCGTCGTATCTGGTCCTTCGGACTAGCATACAGACGAACGGGCTTTCCGTCAGGAACTGAGTCCGGCGGAGGTACGACGTAAAGATTTGAAGCAGGCTTCAAATCTAAAGTACGTCGGATTTCCGCAAAAATCCGACCGAAACGGTCCGTCGGAAGTCCGATGGAGACCACACACGGTCGGACTTTCCGCCGGACTTTGTCCGGCGGCGTCCGTCGGACTTTTGTAGGTGAAAAGTCCGACCGTGTGTACGCGGCATTAGTGTTTTTTGAGCTTCGGCATCTAGGAGCAGAAAAATACATTTTTTGTAGAGTTTCTCGGAGCGTTTTTCCAGCAGAAAAAAAGCTGAATGCTTCTAAAAAAACGCTGAATGCTCCCAACTGCTTCTAAATGCTACTAACAGCTTTTAATTAATTTATTTTTTTCTTCATGTACTGCAGAAACGCTAATAAAATGCTAATGCTAATTTTTCATGCAGTGTTTTTTTTCTAGCTTCTTTTGCGTTTATGAAAAACGCTAGTGCGCATGGAGCCTAATGCCGTGTACACACGAGCGGACTTTTCGACCGGACTAGTCTGACGGACCGAGTCTGGCGGACAATCCCATCGTGTGTGGGCTTCATCGGACCTTCAGTGGACTTTTCCAGCCGAAAATCTGACGGACTTTAGATTTGAAACATGCTTCAAATCTTTACGTCGGAACTCCGCCGGACCCAGAAATCCTCTCGTCTGTGTGCTAGTCCGACGGACGAAAACCCACGCTAGGGCAGCTATTGGCTACTGGCTATCAACTTCCTTATTTTAGTCCGGTCGTACGTCATCACGTACGAATCCGTCGCACTTTGGTGTGATCGTGTGTAGGCAAGTCCGTTCGTTCAAAAGTCAGTCGAAAGTCCGTCGGACCAGTCCGGTCGAAAAGTCTGCCCGTGTGTACGCGGCATAAGAAGCATTTTTTTTATTAGCATTTTTGCAGTACATGAAGAAAAAAAAAAGATTAATAAAAGCTGTTCGTATAGTATTTTAGTAGCATTTAGAAGCAGTAAGGAGCAGTTAGGAGCATTCAGCATTTTTTTCTGCTGGAAAAACGCTCAAAAAAACGCTACAAAAACAAATTATTTTTCTGCTCCTAGACGCTGAAGCTCAAAAAATGGACACAAGGGATAACCAGTGGCGGCTGTTTTTTTTGGCTCTATTTTTTTGGGGGGGGCCACAAACAAACCACCTGACCCCCACCCCCCCTGTTCGTTCATTCGAACAACCCCCCCCCTTCGCTCAGTCAATCACAGAACAACCCAGCCCCCGTCGCTCGCCCGTCTGTCCACCTATCAGTCCCGCAACTCACCCCATCCCGGCAGCTTCCCCTTGCATCTCCCCCTCGGCATCCCCCACCACCGCTCCCAGCCAATATGGTCTCTTCTCCTCTCGGCCAACCGGGTCTTAAGACCCGCTTCCTCATTGGCCGGGAGCAGAAGAAGGAAGACAATAGTGAATATTAATTCGCTATTGTCACACAACTGGGTGGGCTTGGGGCGCAGTGCTCTGTTCCCCGAGCCCACCCTTTTTTTAAGCCAATTAGAGCCTCGGCCTCTAATCAAGTGGTTAAAAAAAACCCATTGGAATCCATGCGTCCGGCACCCTGCATGTAGATTAGGGGCTGGGCACATGGATTAGGGGGGACGTGCCGCTTATGGAGCGGCCGCCACTGATGATAACACTATTTAGCTTCTATGAGCAGGAAAAAAATGCTAATAACAGCTTCTAGGAGCTTTAAAAAAAATGCCAGTGTGCATTGAGCTTGTGACGCTTGGTTAAGCAGAGCTACATTCAGTGATAATATTATTGTGGTAATAAACTCAAAGCACCCCTGTACCTTAAGAATATGTGTCAATGACTGCTATTATTATTATTATTATACATGATTTATATAGCGCCAACAGTTTACGCAGCGCTTTACAATGTAGAGGGGGACCCTACACCCATATACAATAATTTGTCATGCTCACTAGTGCTACTTTTCATCTCTATACACAGAGAGAGCAGTTGCTGCTGGGTAAATAATGTTTACACCGATGGAGGATGGAATCTTTTAACAGCAGTGGATTTAGGAACAAGATCTGATACCAAGAAACCCAACACCTCTCCTGTGACTACTATCATTCCAATTTTAAGGTACAGTACCACATTTACAGAAAACTACCGTATATACTCGAGTATAAGTCGACCCAAACATAAGCCGAGGCACCTAATTTTACCACAAAAAACTGGGAAAACGTATTGACCCGAGTATAAGACGAGGGTGAGAAATGCACAGCTACTGTAAATGGAAAAGAGGGTCAACAATGCCCATTTGCAGCCTCACTGTGCCCATTTGCATGCCTCACTGTGCCCATTTGCAGCCTCACTGTGCCCATTTGCAGCCATAGGTCCCCTGAACTTCAAACTCGGTAGTTAAGGGTTTCTAGATGCCCCCTAGCTGCAGCCAAAATTTGGGGTCTCTGGACCCAGAGGGTCCCGAAATGACATTGCTGCAGATGGACACAGTTGACCAAATTTGGGGCCCCGTATCTCGGGGCCACTTAGTGCTAGGAACCCCAAACCCAGTGGAACTAGCACTACAATATATCCAAAGCTGGGGTTCCTAGCACCAAGTGCCCCTGAGATACAGGGCCCCAAAAATGTCAAGCAGCAGAGAATGACATTTTCTGAACTGATTTGGGGCCCGTATCTCGGGGCCACTTAGAGCTTGGAGCCCCAGCTTTGGATATGATGTGGTACTAGTTCCACTGGGTTTGCACACCAAATTTGGGGTTCCTAGCACCAAGGGGCCCCAAGATATGGGGCCCCAAAGTCGGTTCGGAAAATGACATTTTTTGCTGCAGAAAAGTGCTTGACTCGAGTATAATCCGAAGGGGGCACTTTCAGCACAAAAAAATGTGCTGAAAACTTCGGCTTATACTCGAGTATATACGGTATATATAAGAAATCGCAATGCTAAATTATATGTCAATATCATAGCTCCCAACTGTCCCTGATTTGGAGAAATGTCCCTCTTTCCCCCTCATTTTGGTCTGATCCTTATAATTGTATATAAAATGCACTTTTTATCTTTCAAAAAGTGTTTCCCAGTGCTAAAAATTGCTGCATTTGTAAACTTTATAAGCCAATATAAAGGAATAGTAGTGGTAAAAAAAAAGCACTTGTGGATTTAATTAACCTTTATTCTTGGTTAATTCTCCTTTAAGGGGTGTGGCAGGGGGCGTGTTCTATGCCTACATACGTTTGCTAGTAGGTGTCCCTCATTCCCATCTCAAAATGTTGGGTCAATATATTGCCAACATTTGTTCCAAAAAGATCAGAAAATGTTAAAATGTCAAAAACCTGGCTGACTCTTTCACTGCTAGCTAATATTTCTAGAGGATTGCAGCAGTGAGATCTGCAGCACAGGGCTGCCCACAGTACAATCCCTTTAAAAGTCATTACAAAAAGTAAAGCAGTTTTCATGTAAAATGCCTAGTTGCTGTTGGTCACATTCAAGTGGACTTGTTCAATTGAACAAATTAATCCAAAATAATGACACCTAAAATATTGTTGAGGCAGAGAGTTTCATCAATATAGCAAAATCAATCTTTGTTAGGTATGCTTCAATAGTGCTGCCCTCTTTGATGGGGGAATCCTTCCACCAAACAACAAGATAAAAACAAGAGGGTGCAAAGGTCTAGTGCAGTGGTTGCCAACCAGTGGTCCATGGATCACTCATGGTTCACAAGAAAATGTTGGTGGTTCCCAGGGGTTCTGTCGCAAATCAACATTGTGACAGATGTATACCAATCAATGTTGTTTTCAGTGCTGTTCCCGATTCCTCCTCTGTAGTTCCGGCTCCTGTGAACTCAGAGGGAGGCGCTGGGAGTAGTGCAGAGCGCGGGAGGTGAATGGCAGGGACTGCCAATGGCAGTGCTGATCACTAGGGTTACACCAATACTGTTTTTGTGCTGGCGAGTACGAGTGCTGATACTTTCGTTCAAGTACTTATACTCCCTGTATAGAAAGACAGGGAAGCGCCTGGGGGTCCCATTATAGAAAGACACTGAAGAGCCTGGAGACCCTACTTTATTTCTTTTTCCCATCCCCTCTTTGCCCCCCTTCTTACTCATCTCATTTCTAGGCCTCTAGCCTGCCGCCCTGTTCTCCACCTAACCAACGCCTCCCCCCCCCCCAACACACACTTTGTATCTTGTAATAAGCAAATAGAGTCTACCTGTGTGTAATTTAATCTCAGTATAAATACAGCTGTTCTGTGAAGCCCTCAGAGGTTTGTTAGAGAACCTTAGTGAACAAACAGCATCATGAAGGCAAAAAAACACACCAGACAGGTCAGGGATAAAGTTGTGGAGAAGTGTAAAGAAGGGTTAGGTTATAAAAAAAAAAATCCCAAGCTTTGAACATCTCCAAGGGCGGGGCCACCCCCTGACATAACCGGATGACCCCGCCCCGTCTAATGTCACGTGACACCAGAAGGGGCAGGGTCACTTGGTTACGTCCCCAGGTGGCCCTGCCCTTGCCTATTTTTTTTCTTTTTTAATAAAAGAAATGGGTGAATGGGTAGAGGTACAATGTACCAGATATCCATTCACATGGGGGGAAGTCTGGGAATCTGGGGGCCCCCTTGTTAAAGGGGGGCTTCCATATTCCGATAAGCCCCCTGCCCACAGACCCTGACAAACAAGGGCCAGGGTTGTCGGGAAGAGGCCCTTGTCCCCATCAACATGGGGACAAGGTGCTTTGGGGGGCGACCCCAAAGCACCCTCATCTTGAGGGCAAGTGGCCCGGTATGGATCATGAGGGGAGGCACTCGCTCGCCCCCCCCTTTTCTGGCCTGCTAGGCTGCTTGCTCGGATAAGGGTCTGGTATGGATTTTGGGGGGGACCCCACGCCATTTTTTTGTGCCGTGGAGTTCCCCTTAAAATCTATGCCAGACCCAAAGGAACTGGTATGGGTTTTGGGGGGAACCCCACGCTGTTTTTTTTTTAAATTTTGGCTTGGAGTTCCCCTTAAAATCTATACCAGACCCGAAGGGCCTGGTGTGGATTTGGGGGGGGGGCCCATGATGTTTTTTTTCCTAATTCTGTCACGCAGCACTTCAGAAGTTACAATACAATACAAGAGGGTCAGGAGTACACTGCTCATGAGAGCTTACAATCTAATAGCAGATGGGTATAGACATGTATGGATCTATTCATATTCTGATGCAGGAGACATGTGGAATACAGCCTTATACATGTCTGTAAGTGCTCATGGCCCAGGAAAAGCAGACAGCAGAGAACCTACCTCTAGTCCAAGCCCAAATCTTTGAATATTCAGCTTTATGCAAGTATATAATGCACTTGTCTTTTACTAATGATGTTGCAAATAACAATTTATACTGTTTCTATTTTAAGGATTCCACAGAACTGTGCAACCACTATTACGTTATTGGCCCATGACCCCGATGGAGACCTTGTAACCTGTCGATATGGATATTACTCTGGGGAATGCGGATTATGTAACCAATATTTTTCTGTAGATCAGGCAAGTTTCTAATCACCACAATGGAATAGTTACTAATCATCCAATTTATCTGCTTAAAGGGAAACCATAAAAGTTTCCAGTTGATATTATATTATTTTGCTATTTGCAGGTTTATAAACTGCTTCTTTTATATATTTTTCTATTGCTTAGTAAGCACTTTATTTTACAAATACACATTTAACCACTTCCATACCGGGCATTTTGACCCCCTTCCTGCCCAGGCCAATTTTCACCTTTCAGCGCTGACACACTTTGAATGAGAATTGTGCGGTCATGCGGCGTTGTATTAAATTTTGATCATTTTTTTCCCCACAAATAGAGCTTTCTTTTGGTGGTATTTGATCACCTGTTTTTATTTTTTGCCCTATAAACAAAAAAAGAGCAACAATTTTGAAAAAAAACACCACAATATTTATTACTTTTTGCTATAATAAATATCCCATTTTTGCCACTACCACCCTTCAGATAGAGCATTCACATGCTTGTCTACCACATACCGGACCATGTCCCGCATCGATTTGGCTTTTGCCTCCTCTACATTACTTCGGAGGATTGAATCCTCGGAGATCCTTTCTAGAGGTATCTCGGACCATGCTCCGGTATCGGTTACTATCCGACTCTCTCATGTGGTGGGGGAAAGAGTGTGGAGGCTGTCTAAATACTGGATTATGGATCCCGATATCCAGGAGGAGATCCCAGGGGCCCTATGTAATTTTTGGCTACACAATGATGGCTCCACCGGGCCTCTAGTGCAATGGGATGCTTTTAAAGCCTGGCTTAGGGGGGAATATATGACCCGCATTGCAGCCAAGAAGCGCGATTCTGTGCAGTCTCTGAGGGATCTGGAGGTTCGGACGAAGTTGAGAGAAGAGGAGTATATACAAAACCCTGATCAGAACCACTATGTGCCCTGGCAAGACTCTCTGAGGGAACTGTCCCTTATGAGAGTCGAGTTAACTCGGAAATCTATGCTTGATAGTGCACAGAGAGTATTCGAATTTGGGGACAAGAACGGGAGACTATTGGCTTGGTTAGCAAAGGGTAGGAATGGTGTCACCCATATTGGTGGAGTAAGGGCGCTGGATGGGCGGCTATTGACGACCCCGGGGGACATCAATGCAAGGTTCCTTGAGTTTTACCAGAACTTATACTCAGCTAGAGCGAGATTTAGTGGTGAAGAGCTACTCCGGTATCTGGAGAGGATCCCCTTCCCCTCCCTGACGGAGGAGAAACGGGAGGAGCTAGACAGGGACATTACACTAGAGGAAGTGCAGGAGGCATTGGGCGCCATGCAGTCTGGGAAATCGCCTGGACCAGACGGTATCCCTATTGAATTCTATGCCACGTACCAGGAACTCTTGGCACCAAGGCTTACCTCGCTACTGCTGCGGTCGGCGGAACTGGGTTCCATCCCAGATTCGCTATCCGAGGCGATTATTGTGTTGGTGCCTAAGCCTGGTAAGGACCCGGAGGACTGCGCCTCCTACCGACCTATCTCTCTCATCAATGCAGACGCGAAATTACTGGCCAAAATATTGGCTATTAGAATTGGTAAGGTGATGGAGGACCTGGTACAGGTGGATCAGACTGGTTTTATGCCGGGCAAGGGTACCGACATAAACATCCGTCGCTTATTTTTGAATCTAGCTGCCGCCCATGACAATAGAGGAACCAGAGTCATAGCCTCTCTGGACGCAGAGAAGGCTTTTGACTCTGTTGAATGGGAATACTTGTGGGCGGTCATGCGGAAGTTTGGAATAGGCCCACGCTTCATGCATTGGCTCCGGGTTCTGTATAGGGGTCCTAAGGCAAGAATTCGAGTAAATGATACCCTCTCGGATTTCTTTCTCCTCCAGAGGGGCACTCGACAGGGCTGTCCCCTCTCCCCCAGCTTGTTTGCGCTTGCCCTGGAGCCCCTGGCGATTTTGGTCCGGGAATCCAGCCGAATAGTGGGACTCAGGATTGGCCCTCTGGAGGAGAAAATATCATTATATGCTGACGATACCCTGCTTTACCTGCAGGATGCTGGTCCTTCATTAGAGGCTGCTCTGGAGGCCTTTGACGAGTTTGGGCAGTTCTCAGGGATACGTATAAATTGGTCCAAATCAGTCCTCTTCCCTTTAGATGGGCGGGCGAAAGAACTAGCTCCTCAGACAGCATTAAGATGGGTAGAAGAATTTACGTACCTAGGTATAAAGGTTACTAGAGAGCCCCAAGCATATCAACGCCTAAATCTTTCTCCAATAATTGCGCAACTGAAAGAACATTGTTCCCGATGGGCTAATCTTCCCCTAAATCTCCTTGGAAGGATTAATATCTTGAAAATGATATACTTGCCCAAACTCAATTATGTGTTCCGAAACTGCCCGACGTGGATACCCCAAAATTTCTTTAAAAATTTAGATAAGTGTATTGGATCCTTCCTATGGAAGGGATCATCCCCACGTATAGCTCGTACTACTCTGCAGCTCCCCGTGAGTTTCGGTGGCCTAGCTTTACCCAACCTGATGGTGTACTATTGGGCGGCTGTCCTGGTCACGGTGAGGTGGTGGTTCGAACAATCTAGAGCCAACGCAGCGGTGTGTCTTGAGGCGGCTATCGTGGGATCCCTTACTGAACTAAGCAACCTGGCCTACCGCGGGACGTCGTCGTACCCCTCCCTACCTGTGCCCACAGAAACTACTATAAGAGTCTGGGGAAGGGCTAGGAAAAGGTTCTTGGCTGGCAACCAGTGGTCTCCATTCTGCCCGTTGTGGGGGAACTCCACCCTCCCGCATTTTCGGACCATTCCGGATCCGCAGCTCTGGGCCAGATATGGTATCAGGGTTTTGAAAGATATTGTGCTGTCGGGAACCCTTATGCCATTCCGCACATTGGCGACTAGGCATAATCTCCCGGGATGGATGTTTTTCCGCTACTATCAGCTGCGACATGCCTTCCAGGCACAATTCCCGACCCTGCCGATTATCCAGGCAGATGCGGTTGAGGACCTGCTAGCGCAAGAGGTCTTGAAAAAACCCCTGTCTACGCTTTACTTTACGATACTTCAGAAGGGCTCACCTAAGATGGAGGCCTTGTGGGTTAAATGGAAGACAGATATTCCAAACCTAGACAGAGATGCTTGGGAGGAGTGTTTTGATGATGGTCTTCAGGTATTGATCTCCTCTAGGGATAAACTAATCCGGACCAAGTTTTTGCATAGGGTGTACTTCACCCCTCAGAGGCTGCACAGAGCGTTTCCGTTGAAATCCCCGAATTGTCCGAGGTGCCAGTCGCTGGATAGTGACTACATCCACATGTTCTGGAGCTGTCCTCGTCTCTCCGGATATTGGGCTGCTATAGAGGAATTCATACAGGTCAGACTACAGTTGGAAATCCCCCTGTCGCCAGAATTGGCCCTATTGGGTATCCAAGATGACGAACAGAGACCTCGCTACACCAAGATACTACTGGCCCTACTCTTATTTTATGCTAAAAAAGTGATTCTGTTGAAATGGACGTCTAGTCGTCCACCTACAATAAGAACCTGGGAAGACTCAATAAATGCGGTTATACCGCTTTATAAACTAACTTATATAAGTAGAGGTTGTCCCCAAAAATTCGCCAGGGTCTGGCAACCTTGGACTGACCCGATCTGACCTCCCTACTGGGTCTCTGGGAGTCGGAGAGGAATGGGTTTTGTGGTGTGTAGAGGGTGTCTGGCCTGCTCCCCCCCCCCCCCCCCCCCCCTATGTATTGTATATTGAATATCTGTTTCTTATGCTGATACGTTCCCCCCCCCCGTGCCCCCCCCTCCCCCCCCCCCCCCCTGTCTGGTAACACCAAACTGTACAACATTTAATTGCTGAACTAATAACACCTGCTGTATAATATTTGTATGATGTATACTGAACTGTGTACTTGTCACACTGTTTTCGTTTTTTTTTCTACATTCTGTATATCATTTTTTCAAATAAAGACCAACCTTGTTGTTAAAAAAAAAAAAATATCCCATTTTTAAAAAAAAAAAATTTTCCTCAGTTTAGACCGATATGTATTCGTCTACATATTTTTGGTAAAAAAAAATCGCAATAAGCGTATATTGATTGGATTACGCAAAAGTTATAGCGCCTACAAAATAGGGGATAGATTTATGGCATTTTTATTTTTAATTTTTTTTACCAGTAATGACGGTGATCTACGATTTTTATTGTGACTGCGATATTGCGGCGGACATATCGGACACTTTTGACACTATTTTGGGACCATTGACATTTATACAGCGATCCGTGCTATAAAATGCATTGATTATATGTATAAATGTCACTGGCAGGGAAGGGGTTAATATAGGGGATGATCAAGGGGTTAACCGTGTGTCCCAGGGAGATGATTCTAACTGTAGGGGGAAGGGACTCACTAGGGGAGGAGACCTCTGTAATGGGAACACACGGATCAGTCTCCTCACCTGACAGGACACACAGATCCACGGTCCTGCTCGGTTAACGGGCAGTCGCGGGTGCCCGGTGGACATTGCGGCCGCCGGGCACGCGCATCGGGTCCCAAGTGATGCGCGCACTTCCGGCAGCGCGCGCACGCTCTCCACAACGCAGGGAATCCCAGGACGTCATATGACGCCCGCCCGGAGGGACGAAGGGTTCCTGCGGGCGTCATTTGACAATAGAGCGGTAGGGAAGTGGTTAAGCATGCTGCTTTTTTAAAAAAATGTTATCAATTGCATGGTATTAAAGAGGAACTGCAGTCTGTTCACATAATTTGTAATAAAAACATCTTTACCATTCTGAAGCTTTCCTCCAACCACTTTGCATATTATTTTATATATACTGTGATTCTGTACTTTCCAAATATGCTGTAGAATTCTCCCTCCACTGAGTCTGGCTGCAGCCATTTCAACTGTGGGCAGCTGAATCTGCTGCCTGTTCACTTCCTGGATTTACACAGACACACAGCTCCAGCTCTGCAGCTGAATGAATGAATGAATGAATGACTTGTATAGCACTGCAAATGCGAACTGAATTGCCTCAAGGCGCTTGGTCCATTCTGTGGGTCCAGCTTGTTAGAAGAGGAAGGTCTTGAGTTTCTTCCTGAAGCCCTGATGGCTTTCTTCCATACGGATGTTGGTCGGTAGAGTGTTCCATAGGCGTGGTCCTTGGACTGCGAATCTTCGTTCTCCCTTTGATTTGTAGCGGGGTTTGGGAACATGGAGGAGGTTTTGGTGGGTTGATCAAAGACTGTGATTAGGTACGTAGCGTTTTATTTTTCCGCATAGGTACTGAGGCGCGTTTCCATGTAGGCATTTGTGGGTGAGGCAGAGGATCTTGAATGTGATCCGATCCTTTATGGTTAGCCAATGTAGGCACCACAGGGATGGGGAAATGGATTCCCAGGTTTTTTCTTACTGCGGTGTTTTGGATGAGTTGTAGGCGTGCAATCTGGTATTTAGGTAGTCCGGCGTAGAGGGAGTTTGCGTAGTCGAGTCAAGAGTTAATGATGGTTCCAGCTACTGCCGCTTTGTCCTCTTTTGGAATGAAGGGGATGAGTCTACGTAGCAGGCGAAGAAGATGGTGACATCCGCTGACTACTGATCCAATTTGTGCATCCGTTGACATTTCTGGGTCAAAAATGACTCCAAGACTTTTGACTTTAATGCTTGGGACGATGGTCTATCCAAAGACGGTGGGCGGTGTCCAAGGGTTCTTGTTTTTTGAGTTTTGGTTTGCGTGTAGTAGGAGAGGCTCTGTTTTGGATCCGTTGAGTTTGAGGTAGCTAGTGGTCATCCAGCTCTCATTGGCCCTCTTATGACTCATCCCCCCCCCTCCCTTCCTGGCAAACTCTCACGACAGTGATGGAGGGAGCTGTGTATGATTTCATAAGCCTAGGCTTTTTCCCAGACAAGAAACAGGAAGTGGGCTGTATAAGGTATTTACTGGCAGAAAAAAAATGTTTTACTATCCAAAGTTAAAACAACAAGGGCAGAAGATTTATTAGATGGAAAGATAAAAAAATGACTGAAGCTCCACTTTAACGTTGAACAGAACATACTGGGCTATATTTTAAGGAAATTTAGTACAGTGGAACCTCGGCTTGCGAGTAACACAGTTAACGAGTGTTTCGTAATACAACCGAATACAAGTCCTGACTCGGTTTGCGAGTGTTGACTTGTAAAACGAGCAGGATTCAAACCTCTGCGGTGTGCAGTACCGCATTTGGCCTGAGGTGCAGGGGTGCTGATGAGCCTGGGAGCTGTACGGAGCTGTTCGGAAATGCTCGGAAACACTCCGAAATACTCCATTCTCAGTGTTTCTGAGCCTTTCCAAGGGTTTCCAACTGCATCCGAACGGTCTCCGAGTATTTCTGCGTCTCTCTCTGGCCACATGCGGTACTGCATGCAATAGAAGTCAATGCGGAACAAATTATCTTCATTTCCATTGACTTCTATGGGGAAACTCGCTTTGATATGCGAGTGCTTTGGATTACAAGCATTACCCTGGAACCTATTATGCTCGTAATCCAAGGTTCTGTACTGCCTTTTACTTTTGGGTTATCTCTGTCTAAACAGAAATCAATATGGACTCATATTTGCCAGCAGAGGGGTGTATTTATACTGATTCAGTAAGCTGTGCCAGTGTATTGGTAATAGACTTGATTAGCAGGAGAACTAATTATACAGGCCAATCACAGCATAGTAGTACATCATTACAGATTAACCAGAGTCAGTAACTTTTAACACACCATATGATGGCTGCAAGTGGTAAATATTCATATGTGATGATGTTATGGCTAATCAGTGTATATATATATATATATATATATATATATATATATATATATATATATATATATATATATATATATATATATTTATATTTATATATATATACTGTAATAATTTTTCCCAATAGCATAACTGCATGCAGACCGCCTACCGCAGATTTACTATGCTAAAGCAGCCCCGCTGCACTGAATCACGTATATGTATAAATGATCCAGCACTTCTGGGTAAGGGGAGCCCGCATGCGCGGCCCCCACCCCAGCTGTGCTGTAATTTGCTTGAACACACCGATCGGCTGAGTGAATGACAGAAGAGAGCTCTGTGTTGGTAAACATCACAGGGCTCTCTACAGACAGGTGCTAAGTAGCGAGTAAAAACAAGCACATAACTCAGTAAAAACAATACACAGTGAACACAGTAAACATTGTAGACACACACTTAACCCCTTGATTGCCTCTAAATGTTAACCCCCTCCCAGCCAGTATCATTAGCACTGATCACTGTATTAGTATTACTGGAGATGTCAGTGTCAGTTCGTCAGTTCCACCCCAGCGTCAGTTAGTTACAGACTGCCCGTCGTACTATTGCAGTCCCATTGAGCGCCATTATTAGTATAAAACAAATTCTATCCCTATATTCCATAGTTTGTAGACGCTATAACTTTCACGCAAAAGACATGCAAAGACATGTAACAGAATACATTTTGGCCTAAATTTTATGAATAAATTTGATTTTGATTTTTATTGAATATGTTTTTGAACAGAAATTTTAAAAAATATAGGTTTTTTTTTGCAAAATTCTCTGTCTTTTTTTCATTTATATTGCAAAAAATAGAAAAACCTAGTGGTGATCAAATACCACCAAAAGAAACCTCTATTTATGTGAAAAAAATGATATAAATTTTGTTTGGGTACAGCGTTCCATGACCACACAATAACCAGTTAGCGCAGTGCCGAATAGCAAAAAATGGCCTGGTCATGAAGGGGGTAAAATCTTCCAGAGCAGAAGTGGATAAATAAATAAAGAATATTTCTGAGTAAGATTAGACAAACCAAAGGTAAAATCACCTTCACGGCAAATCAAACAACTTATCTATATTATTTTGTACTATGTTTTTGGGTACCATATACATTATCTTTCCATGGCACTGTCTTGATCTCTTTTTTGTCTATAGTCCTCATTGACAGTATGACTTATATTGGAAAGTCTTTACATTTATGTCCTTATATATGTTTGTACCCTAGCATTTGTTTGAACAAAAAGTGATTTGACTCAAATAGCTTATCTAAAAAATGAACTTGTATGTAATTTAAAAAGAATGTTGTTTTATGCACACAGAAAATTGAAATTCAGAAATACAAAACAGACTTATCAAATACGAATTGCTTTCTTAACTGGTAACAATCTGTTTAACGTTTTTTTCTAGAGGCGCTGTATTATATCTTTTCCATCAGGGATGCGCACAGGCTCCTATGTCATGGAAATGGTTTTGGAAGATTTCCCCAACAAAAACATTCACCTTACCTATTATGACCGGACAGTGGTCTACAAAAATAGCCCTTACCATCGCAAGACCCGGGAAGCACCAAACAAATCAGACAAGTATTGGTACTGGGATTATACAAGTGAAGAAACATGGACAGATTCATATGAATTCACAGACTTTGTCACAGATTATCCTGAGACTGAATTGTTAACCACATTTACAGAGGACACAGAAAAAACGACTGAGATTTACATTACTCCCGAAGACACTACAGAAAGTTCTATAGATACTTCTACACCCTTTCAACTCCCAGAACTTACTGAAGGCACTGATACGGAAACAACTCCAGAATATTTTGAGGAAACCACTGTTGATCAAGAGACAACTCATCAAATTACCACTGAGGCTGGGACCATCCCATATGAAACTACTGGATGGGATTTCTACACAACCGTACAACATGAAACAACAGATCATCCTCATCCTGAAGTTTCGAGTCATCTCCCAGAAACTACTGAAGGCACTATTGCGGAAATACCACTAACTACAGAATATTTTCAGGAAACCACTACTGTTCAAGAGACAACTCATCAAATTTCCACTGAGGCTGTGACCATCCCATATGAAACTACTGGATGGGATTTCTACACAACTGAACAACAACCAATCAATACAAACCCCTTGAGTAGAATCCCTCTGCAGTTTTTAGTAGAAGGTGAGTTAAGAGACAACTGTCAATGTCCAACCAAATATATTTTGTGAAATACTCTAAAAGGTGCAGTATTTCTGTAAAGTAGCCATAAAAGTGGTAGACCCTTGGTCCAGGGGTGTTTCTGGTTCAGGAGGACACTTTGTTGTTTTACAAACACAGTGTACTTTCCCTTTTATATCACAATAATGTAATGGAGTTAAAGTGTAGGTATAGCTAAAACTTTTTCTTTTAGCGTATAGCGGAGTTCCAGGCAAAAATTGAAGTCCTTTTAAAACATAAGCACATTCCCCTCCCCCCCCCTCGTTTTTTGGATAGTTTTTATTCATACCTTTTTGGTATGTTTTCCTCCGGACTTCCATCCTATGGCACCGCAGCGAGGTACGTCACTTCCGCTGTTTTTTGTGTGCCCACCTCCTTCCGCCCGTCGCCTTCTGGGACCTGTGTGTGTCCCAGAAGACGACGGGATCATTCAGAAAGCGCCGCATGACTCGCGCATGCGCAGTAGGAAACTGGCTGTGTAGCCACAAGGCTTAATTTTCTGTTTACCTTAGTAAGGATATCGGTGCTCCCGGAGCCGATGGACGGGTTAGCTTCGGGTGCCGACATTACGGGCTCCATGGACAGGTAAGTGTCCGCATATAAAAAGCCAGCAGCTACAGTATTTTTGGCTGCTGAGTTTTAATTTTTTTTTCACCCAGGCTGGAATTCCGCTTTAACCACTTGCAAATTCTGGCATTTCTCTCCTACATGTAAAAATCTTAATTTTTTTTTTGCTAGAAAATTACTCAAAACCCCCAAACATTATATATTTTTTAGCAGAGACCCTATGGAATAAAATGCATTTTTTTATGTTACACGGTTATTAGCACAGCAATTTTTCAAATGTGATTTAAAAAAAAAAACTTTCATGAATAAAAGAACAAAAACACTATCTACGCCAATTTTTTGTATAATGTGAAAGATGATGTTACGCCAGGTAAATAGATACCAAACATGTCACGCTTTAAAATTGCGCACACTCATGGAATGGCGCCAAACTATAGTACTTAAAAATCTCCATAGGCAACGCTTTAAAGTTTTTTACAGGTTACCAGTGTAGAGTTATAGGTCTAGCACAAGAAATATTGCTCTCTCTCTCTCTCTCTAACAATCGCATCGATACCTCACATGTGTGGTTTGAATGCCGTTTACACATGTGAGCGTGACCTACGTATGCGTTCGATTCTGCGTGCGAGCGCAAGGGGATGGGGGCACTTTCAACATTTTTTTTTTATTGTTTCGCTTTATTTTTTTGTTTTTATTTTTACACTTTCCCTTTAAATTTATTTTTTTTATCACTTTTATTCTTCTCACAAGGAATGTAAACATCCCTTGTAATAGAAATAGGGCATGGCAGGTCCTTTTTATGGAGATATCTGGGGTCTATAAGTTCCCAAATCTCTCCTCTATGCTGGAAAGCCTGAGATCTAAAAAAAATTAAAAATTGATCTCAGGATTTCCAGCAACTAAAAAAAAATGGCAGTGTTTACATCTGCCAGAGCCGGAAGTAATGCCATGACGTCATTTTTTGGCCTCCGGGGGTCATAGAGATGGCCAGGGACCATCTGGTTCACGGTCAGCCCTATGGTAAACTTCTGCCGACGGATTCATTCAGGCTCCCCAATCGCAAAAGAGAGAGCGGAGAAGCACCAGAGGCCGGCAGTCCCACCACCTGTAAAAGCAAACAGGCAGCTAAACAACCACTATGATTTTACAATGTATGAAGTCGCCGGCTGATAAAAAAGATATCTAAATGATGACTGCAGCTGCAATCATCATCATCCAGATACCTTCATTAAAAGTAAATGACATCATATCAAGTCTACCCGTAGGAAGTTCTAGTGACAATTGTAAATTTTTGGGATTTCCTTATATTTTTTGTCACAGTGACAGCCGTCACCAGAACAGGTAGAGAGGTTAAAACTCCCAAGCATGAACCCAGACTTAACCATCAGGGACACATTGCTCACATCCAGTGGTGGCTAGTGTTTTTTTTTAAGGGGGAGATGGCAAACAATCCACCCGCTGCCACCCCCCGTCACTGAATATTCATTCGCTATTGTAACACAACTGGGTGGACACGGAGCGCAGTGCTCTGCACCCCGAGACCACCCTTTTTTTGAAGCGTTTTAGAGCCTCTGGCTCTAATCACATGCTTAAAAAAATCACCCTCCCCTTTGGAATCAATGCATCCGGCGGCCATGCATGTAGATCAGTGAGCCGAACGCATGGATAGGGGGGGCCGTGCCCGTGCTCCCCTAATGGATGGGCCGCCACTGCTCACATCTCTTCTAAAAATATTACATCCTTGGTTGTTACAACGATCCACTCCCTTTAGTACTTTCTTAGTTATTGCCTTGAAAGAAGTGTGTTGAGAGAGTCCCTCTCTTAGGTTTCTGTTGCTATGTGTCTGTGTCCCCTATAGGGAGAATTCAAGGTATTTCCTATCTGAGGACACCATCTGACAGCATGAAAGCATTGAAAACCCGACAGAAATTCTAACCTTTGCCCATTCTATCCAATACTAGGGAAAAAAAAAAGTTTTGACTCAGGATGGGATTTAATAAAGTTTTGGTTGGTGGGTATCAGTATGTAGATTTGGTGATTGGCTTCTCACACTTTTCAGATAAATCTGAAACATTCCTGTCCCTTCCAATAAACAAAGAACAACAATGGTGTCACTCTCATGTAGCTGAATCGCCAAATATTTTTATATTTCACATTGGTAATATACTGTCCTGCAAGTAGATGTCACTACTATTGTGGGTTGAATGACAGTCAACACCATTCATTCCACTTCTTCCGAGCCCTGGATGCCATAGACCTGACTCTTGGGGTGCATCTAAACTGTAACCAGGGCTCTTTGTACTACTGCAATAAATTGCACTGACACATTACATGAGCACTGTTCAATGCAATTATGGACCACCTACTGCCCATTCCCACCACAAGAAGAGAATATCCTATAGTCACATTAGAGCAGTAAGAAAACTGTTGCAATAAGGTACAGTAAAACCTTGGATTGCAAGCATGATTTGTTTCGGACACATGCTTGTAATCCAAAGCACTCGTATATCAAAGCGAATTTCCCCATAAGAAATAATGGAAACTCAAATGATTCGTTCCACAAAGATTTATTCATAAGTTCTTCAGTTTATAGTCCATATAAAAAGATTACAGTAATGTGATAAGTTGTGTAACCATAAAATGTCCATCTACAAATGGAAGCCTCCACAAGGGGATTAGAAGCAAAATCCAGCAGGAGCTCCAGAGTATAAAAGAGAAGAGAGGCGCCTCTAAGTGTAGCAATATGGTTACATTTAATGAAGGTACAACATTTAGCAACTCACATGGTTGATGATTAAAACAGGCACATCTAAGTATGAAGGCATCCAGGGTAAAGCTGTCCACATAGACCAGAGGTCTCCAAACTGCGGCCCGGGGGGCAGATACGGCCCTTTGCCTCCCTGTGCCCAGCCCTTGGGGCACTTTTCCTTCCATTGATGCAAGACACTATTTCTTCCTCTGACAACAATGGGGCACTAATTGATGCTACTAACACTATGGTGCACTATTTCTCCCACTGACACCAACAATGGAGTGCTATTTCTCCCACTGATACCAATGATAAGGCACTATTTCTCCCACTTACACCAGCCATAGGGCACCATTCTTCCCCCCAAATACCAAAGATGCGTTGTTTAATCCCACTGACGCTAGGATCATTTTTTACTCCCAATGGCCGCAGTCCGGCCCCCATAAAGTCTGGAGGACTGTAAACTGGCCCTTTGTTTAGAAAGTTTGGAGACCCTTGACATAGACAATCCTCCGCACCGCTGGCTCTCACCGCTGTCACTCTGTATTTGTGACCGGGAAGACTACCCTGCAGTAGAGCGATCTGAAAGCGAGGCTTGAAACGCTTGTGGAAGGTTGAAGCGCTCGTTGAAGGGATGACGTTGATGGTGGTGCGGGGGATGGTCCATGGGCACAGTTTTACCCCGGATGCCTGCATACTTAGATGTGTCTGTTTTAATCATCAACCATGTGAGTTGCTAAATGTTGTACCTTCATTAAATGTAACCATATTACTACACTTAGAGGCGCCTCTCTTCTCTTTTATACTCAGTTGTGACATGACACTACTTGTATATCAAGAGATCGCTTGTATATCAAGTCAAAATTTATTTAAAAATTTTGCTTGTCTCGGAAAACACTTTTAGACCAAGTTACTCTCAAACCAAGGTTTTACTGTATGTATTTTTTTACTTTTGTTAAAATAACTGTAATAGTCGGCCTCAGAGAGGGTGCAGGTAGTTTTTTTTATTAACAACCTCTTTAACACGCACAATCAAGGGTGCGCTCTGTGAAATAAAGAAACCCTAAGGCAAAGTTTAGTTGTGCAATTGGGGTGCATTAAAAATGTGTGGTTGAGCCCCCCAACTGCCGCACTTTAAGCTGCAATGAACAGGAGTGTTCACATGCCATGGTTGCAATGTTTCACTTCACGGCCATGACAAAAACAATCAAAAATATCACTATGGGCAGGGGGCAAGCCTGCCGAACGCAACCCAATCAAACCAATGGGGACGCAATGCAAACACCCCTTGATTGTGTGAAATGCCTGCGGCTGTGCCATGTTTGTTCATCACTGCCTGCAAATCACCTCTTAAAAGCGCAGGTTGTTTATCAGAAGAGCAGTGAGTTCAGACAGGTGTCTAAACCTAGTCTATTGCCCTGTACACACGATCGGACATTGATCGGACATTCCGACAACAAAATCCATGGATTTTTTCCGACGGATGTTGGCTCAAACTTGTCTTGCATACACACGGTCACACAAAGTTGTTGGAAAATCCGATCGTTCTGAACGCGGTGACGTAAAACACGTATGTCGGTACTATAAACGGGGCAGTAGCCAAAAGCTTTCGTCTCTTAATTTATTTTGAGCGTGGGTGGTAATTTGTCCGTCGGATTTGTCTACACACGATCGGAATTTAAAGGATCGGATTTTGTTGTCGGAAAATTTTATAGCATGCTCTCAAACTTTGTGTGCCGGAAATTCCGATGGAAAAAGTCCGATGGAGCCCACACATGGTCAGAAATTCCGACAACAAGCTCCGATCGCACATTTTCCGTCGGAAAATCCGACTGTGTGTACAGGGCATATATGTTTAGAACCCCAGGAGCCAGTTTACAATAAAACCTACCATGAACCATCACCAGTAGAGCAGGCCATAAATTATGCAATTTTCTTGCCTTTCACTATGGGTTAAAGGCAGGGGCGGACTGACCATTGAGCGACTCGGGCACTGCCCGAGGGCCCTGGGCCACTAAGGGGCCCCATCAGGGTTGCCAGCCTCAGTAAAACCAGGGACAGTATGTATAAATCTGTGTTTTTTTAACATCTGTCTGTGTATAATGTGTGTACATGTATGTGTATACTGTGTGATTGTATACTGTGTGTGTGTATACTGTGTGGCCCCATAATCTCTGATTGCCTGGGGGCCCCATAACCTCCTATTGCCCAGGGGCCCCATGAGTTATCAGTCCGCCCCTGGTTAAAGGTAATAAAATTGCTCGACTGTACACTTACACTGGCTGTGTTGATGGGGGAGATCCCTCCCACAGCGCTATTGTGTTTTGCCAGTGGGGAGCCTTTGCTACCGGCAAAACAGAATGATCACTGCTGGCCGCTATATTCGCTCACTGGCAGTGATCGCATGAAGAAAATCAGACAGGCTGGTTGTACTGAAGTTGAATGATGAATTGACATCAGTACAACCAACCTGCCCATAGATGGATCAAATCTCTGCCGGTCACTGCTGAACTGTGTAAGATTCGATCCATCTAGAGCTGGCTTAAGTCAGTTGGTAAACGCCATTTTCTTGGCCTCTCTTTTACTCTAGTAAAATGGCTTGTAGGTAGAACAACAGGCTACTTACTGAAAAGCTTAAAGCCATCTGATAAACTTTTACTCAACAAACATAATCTTATGATCTCTGCGCATATGTCTTTACTGAGTTGATTTATTAAGGGGATTCTCTCCAACAGGTAAATGCTATTAATATTTTATTATTATTATTATTTATTACGTGACGGGTATGCCTTATCTTCATTTTTATTGTTGGGAATTTGATACATGCTGTAATTAATCCTGTTCTAACTGGGATACTGAATGTACCTCTAAGTTCTTGTTATTTCTTTGTCTCTTCTGTAAGATTTACTGCCTTGCTGAAGTATGCAATAAAAATGTAACTTTAAAAATAAACTTTTACCCAACGGAGGTTCTCATCATCTGCTATAGATAAATGTCCCCCAAACACAGCCTGATTATCATCTGTATCAAAAAAAGGATGATGATTATCTAATATTTAACCAGTTAACTAACAACTAAGACAGCGGCTTAGTGGTTAGCACTTCTGCCTTGCAGCAGTAGGGTTCTGCATTAGGTTTGCATGTTCTCAATTTGCTTGCACTGGTTTTCTCCAGGTTTCCTATAGGGTTGCCACCTGTCCGGGATTCACCCGGACCTTTCGGGTTTGGCATCATGCGTCCGGGTTTCAGACTGCCTGAAACCCGGACACATTATTCACACTGGATTTTAGTTTCCCAGCAGGGTTGCTGACTGTAGTTGTCTAAGCTGAGAGTGTCTGTTACACTCTCTTTCATGCTGCCCAAAGACAGCACTAACAATCCCCCCCCCCCCCCTCAAACACACACACAGACGGGAGAGGAGAGAGGGCTCAATCTGCACCTCTTCCTCCCGCCCCTCTGTGTCTGCCCACACTCCAATCTCCAGGACTGTGCCTCAGAAAAGGAAAGTGCGGGCTGGAAATTTGAAGTCCAGCAGCCTCAGATATATCTGGATGAGAGGTGCTGACTTCCAAGGGGTGAGTGAGCTCACCATCCATCCTTGTCCGTGACTGAAGTCTCCCCCCTTTCTCCCCTGCCTCTGAGTAAGTACACTAAGGCAAATCAGCATTCTCAGAGCACCCCTTACATCAGAGTTCCTCTATACGCCAGAGGCCACAGTGTTCCCCCTTACATCAGAGTCCTCTCCGTACATCAGAGTTCCCAGTGTTCCCTCTTAAATCAGGGTTCCCAGAGCATCCCTTATGTTAGAGTCCCCAGAGTTCTCTCTTACATCAGAGTCTGCAGAGTCCCCCCTTACAGGTAAAGGGAACTCTGCGAGTTCAGATGTAAAAGGGGAACTCTGTGGACTCTGATGTAAAGGGGGACTCTTGTTATTAATTTCATATGATTAGAAATGTTTAATAGCAAAATATATGCATAGTTTATACTACAAAAAAAAAATTGCTGTGCGCCATTAAAGTGTTCTGGTTTGTCTTGAAGAAAAGGTGGCAATCCTAGTTTCCTCACACACTCCAAAGACATGCTGGTAGGGTAAAAGAGAAGTATGGGAATCTTGTTTTTTTTTTCAGATTTATACTTATCTAGGTGGATGCCGCATCGGACTGTCCCCCGCCGCCTCTGCACGGAGAACCGGAAGATCGAACATCACCGATAACTCAGTTCTCTCAGCTCTTCCCGAGCAGAGAGCTGCTGCCTGTTAGTCAGCAGCTCTCCTCTCTGTTCCTCCACGCTCATTGGAGCCCTGAGCTGTGGAGCTGTGGAGGGGCAGGGAGCGGCCATCTCAGGCTCCCAGCAGCTCGCTGAGAGGGTGAGACGGGCATCAGTTCAGGCACCTGGCGGATCCAGACTTTATTGTCGGGATGATGTGATGCCTGGACTGATCTGTGTGCCATCAGCAGAGAGCGGACTTCAGACCAATTGCAAAACTAATTGCACTCCTGTGACCCATAGGAGAAGCCCAGCCAAACAAGCTCAGGCTGGACCTCTCCTTTAATTGTCACCTGTCTACATTAGTTCTAGTATGTGTATGTACTGTATATGTCAAATATGTATCTTAGATTGTAAGCTCCTTGAGGGCAGGGACTGATGTGAATGTACATTATAAAGTGCTGAGTAAATTGTCACTATAAATAAGTCTATGCGAATCATTAGTTCAGAATATCAACTCTTTCCTTCATAAATAACAGTTACAATTTTTTGAATTGTACAGCCACCAGTCCGGCTCCAACCTGTTCATTTGGGGAATACAGACCGAGATTTCTTTCTCCAACTCCCAGTCATGGAACAAAGTTGCTGGTCAACTCTGGAAAAAAATTCCAACTTCACCTTACTGCGCAAGCAGCATATGAAAGGTAAATCACACATCGTATGTATCCAGGACTTGTCATAAATGAATTTGACATTTAGGGCTCAATTACACTTGTTTTGGCTTCAACACACATGAACGGCTAGTTTACACTTGGGCAGGCTTTGTTAAAGCTCTCTGAACGCTAGTTGAAGCTCCTGTCACTAAATAAAATAGTTAGCTTACAGTCCTGTTTACATCTTGCTTTTGCTTTGCTTCGGCTTCGGTTCGAAAATTACCATATACCCCAAGTAGCTTTAGTGGTGCTTCAAAGCGTCTTCAAAGCCTCCATAGAAAGTTTATGGCAAAGCTTGCTTGAAGCCCCACGGAAGCCTCATCAAAGCCCCACGAAGCCCCACAAAGTCCCACCAAAGCCTCATCGAAGCCCCACCGAAGCACCAAGCAAAAACAAGGTGTAAACAGGACTGTAAGCTAACCATTTTATTTAGGGACAGGAGCTTCGACTGGCATTCAGAGAGCTTTAACAAAGCGTGTCCGAAGCCATGTTTTGAAGCAAAACATGGAATAAAAACTACTTTAATTTAAATTAAATAGGGTATGGCGCTTCCTGTGGGATTATATGGGATGGTGCAGTGGGGGAGGGAGGGTTTTTTGTTAATATAGTCCCTAGCTTTCCTATTATAGGCTATACCAAGGGCACTTAGTGCTAGGCTAAAGGTAATATTCCCAAAGTGGTTTATACCCCCAATCCTACCCCTATTTGTGGTGCCTGTTACCAACAAAAATTAATAAAGTACAAAAAATTAATATAGTACAAAAAAGAGAAAACGGTCTTCAGTGATGAAGTTGTGCAAAATCAAAACCTTATATGTGAACACACTATATAAAGGGGTGTATACTAGACACCTACATCTGTGATAGGTCTATACCCAGAAGCCACCACAGATGACAGTGACATCACAACCATAACATAAACATACAAGTGTACCTCTACCTGAATGGTGCAAAATATATACAAATTAATTATTATTATTATATAAATATAAATAGTGATCAAAAGTCCAATGAGCAATAAAAGTGCACCTCAGCCTAATTGGTGCAGGTACAAAACAATTAATAATTAGTGATCATAGTCCATAGAATGATAGGCCTCTTCAAAAACCAGTGTTCAGACATTTGTTCTTTGCAAGAAAAACCGTGACTGGAGTGCTCTCAAGTGGTTTTTGTGACTTTTGTGCTCCCCCTCAAGGGTCCCCACTCACCGAATCCAACAGCCCCAGAAGGGACAAACAGCATAAAATATCTCGACCACGATCTCCTCTCCACCACGTTCATATAAGGCATCCAGGGTGACCTCCGTATTATTGGTTTAATGGTAATCACAATGGCTCCCTCATAGAGAAAAATAATAGAAGGCTCCCACACCATTAGGCACTTTTATTGCTCATTGGACTTTTGATCACTATTTATATTTATATAATATTAATTAGTTTGTATATATTTTGCACCATTCAGGTAGAGGTACACTTGTATGTTTATGTTATGGTTGTGATTGATGTCACTATCATCTGTGGTGGCTTCTGGGTATAGACCTATCACAGATGTAGGTGTTTAGTATACACCCCTTTATATAGTGTGTTCACATATAAGGTTTTGATTTTGCACAACTTCATCACTGAAGACCGTTTTCTCTTTTTTGTACTATATTAATTTTTTGTACTTTATTAATTTTTGTTGGTAACAGGCACCACAAATAGGGGTACGATTGGGGGGATAAACCACTTTGGGAATATTACCTTTAGCCTAGCACTAAGTGCCCTTGGTATAGCCTATAATAGGAAAGCTACGGACTATATTAACAAAAAACCCTCCCTCCCCCACTGCACCATCCCATATAATCCCACAGGAAGCGCCATACCCTATTTAATTTAAATTCAAGTACTCTGCGGAGAATCCTTAGGGAAGCTCCTTTTAGGGGGGCTGCATACCTAAACTTTTGTCCTAAGCGCAGCTTTCACACTTATCCATGGAATAAAAACTAGCCTTTAAAGTGGACCTTGTATGAAAAATCCTTCTCCCCCACATACAAAAGCTTTTGTGAAAGCTATAAAAAAAATAGGACATGTAAAGAAAAATATTCATGTAGGCACTGTTGACATTGCTGAACCTCACCGCAGGACCCTGAGCACAGATGACCTCCAAACCCATCTCTGTCTGAATATCTTCTAATCCATTGAGTTGTAGGCCGGGTCATTCCTCACCCCACATAAACAAAGAGGTAAATGCTGGTGACCTCAGTGCCCTTGTATGGACACATCATATTTAGTCAATGACATCACTAGGATTTCGCCCATTTGTTGCGGTTTGTTTGCTGCGGGGTGGGTAATAACCCGACCCACAGCTCATTGGATTCGAAAACAGCTGAGGTTCAGCTAGAAATTAGTTGGGAGGATACCCAAGCCCATCTCTAATCCAGAGAAAGCTCAGGATCCCACATCTTGTAAGGAGATGCTCCAGCACTCTGTGTGAAGGCCTAGTGCCATCACCATTACCTAAGCAGGATGAAAATCAGAAAAAAAACGGTACATTTATTTTACATTTTAATTCAAGCATTTTATTACTTTCACTGTTTGGGAAAGTATCAACAGCATAAGCAAACCTTGAATTTTCCTGCATGGTCAGCTTAAAAGAAAGCACTGGCATTTCAGTGACCTTGCTTCTCCCTACTGGAGTGAAGCAATACAGCTTGGTCACCTCTCAGACCCCAGCCATTGAATGCATATTGAAAAGTTTGTTTTAAAATGTAATATTAAGCTGAACTAGTATAAGAACTTTTTACTTTTTTAAATTTTAGACACATTTTATAATACCTTGGAGAGTGGTAAAACATTGCATTTTTCTGCTTTATAGAATTTCAGACTTTAAAGTCAGTGGGCTTCCCGGTATGACCAAGACGTTTACATCCTCATCAAAATCTAATACAAGGAGTATGGTCGTGGAATGGACACCAAAGGAAGATAATGTAGGAGAACACGTGGCTGTTTGCTTTGTGGCAGAAACTTCAAATGGGTCAGTATGATACTTCTGAGTCTAAATTCTAATTGTTTTATGATGATTTTTTTCTTCTTGAAGCAATTGATGAACTCACTCAACAACTAATGTTAAAAAAGCCCCCCCCCCCGCACGAAAAAAAGACGCCCCACCCGTCCTCCCGAGTTCCGGCTTCCACAGCCGCCTCCTGCACTTATATTATCCCCGACGGCCGTCGGGGATAGTTCCGTACTTGGCAAGGGGGGGCGCCTGGGGGGGGGGCGGTGACTGGCTACACGTTATTTCTCTGGCAGAGGCTCCGCCTACCCTCCTCCGAGCGACCATTGCATCTTCTCCCCGGCCAGGGGCCTGTTAGTGACGGTCGCGATGACCGCCTGCCATGAGCGATCGTGAGCACGATAGAGAGAACACGGAAGTGTGTGTGTGTGCAAACACACAAATCCCTGTTCTTTTCTGAGAGGAGTGACAGATCGTGTGTTCCTATTAGCTAGGAACCAGAATCCGTCACTTCCTCTAGTCAGTCCCCTCCCCCTTCAGTTAGAAACACGGAGCAGGGAACACAGTTAAACCCTTGATCGCCTCCTAGTTTTAACCCCTTCCCTGCCAGTGACATTTTTACAGTAATCAGTGCATTTTTATAGCACTGATCGCTGTATAAATGCCAATGGTCCCAAAAATGTGTCAAACGTGTCCAATGTGTCCGCCATAATGTCGCAGTCCCGATAAAAATCGCAGATCGCCACCATTACTAGTAAAAAAAATAATAAAAATGCTATAAATCCTATCCCCTATTTTGTAGACGCTATAACTTTTGGTCAAACTGATCAATATATGCTTATTGCGATTTTTTTTACCAAAAATATGTAGAAGAATAAATATCGGCCTAAACTGAGAAAAAATTTGCATTTTTTAAAAAAAAAAAAGGGGATATTTATTATAGCAAAATGTACAAAATATTGTGTTTTTTTTTAAATTGTCGCTCTTTTTTTGTTTATAGGGCAAAAAATAAAAACCGCAGAGGCGATCAAATACCACCAAACAAAAGCTCCATTTGTGGGAAAAAAAGGACATCAATTTTGTTTGGGTGCAGCGTCGCACGACCGGGTCAGTTAAAGCGATACAGTGCCGAATCGCAAAATAATGGCCCGGTCATTCAGCAGCCTAATCTTCCGGGGCTGAAGCGGTTAAGCTAACCATAAACAGTTAGATTTCTCTCATTCGGCTTTGCAGGCCAAACAAGAGAAATCACTCAATTCCCTCATCCATGTTAAACATTACCAGCTATGGTATTCAGGCAGCTGCAGCTGTCTGAATCCTTGATCAATGACTACATTTTATTGGATGTAGTAGCTTTTCGGCCAGCAATTTTCTTCCTTTTGTAATTAAAGTGTGTTGAGCATGGTAATGCCAGGGCAACCCACAGCTTGAAATTCAAGCATTGTACAGCTAGCATTAAGGTCTGGATATACTTTGAGTCGGTTATATTTTTTAACAGGTATTTAAGGGGGTTAGTTGGGTTGGTCCTCAGACTCCTCACATTTCATAGTTCTTAGTCATTTCTGTCATTCTGACAAATCAAGATCTATCAAGAAGGTGAATTAGTGGCCTGGAATGTTTAATTGGTACCAAGAATACAAATAACTCAATTAACATTTGAAATATTTATTAATACAATTTCTTAAAAGAGACAATAGTTTGCAACATATTAAAAGACAACAAAAGAAAATGTATATAGATTCAAAACCACCATATATACTGTATAGTACAGGACATCTTCAGTACTTAAGTGGAGGTCCACTACAAAAAAGTGTAGCTGCTGACTTTTAATAAACAGACACTCACCTGTCCCACGGTCCAGCAATGCGGCTGCCCGATGGCTCGCTCCTCTCCCCCTCCTTTCCAGGGTGCTATCATTGCAAGTGTAGGCACCCGGCTATGAAAGCTTGCGGCTTCACAGCCAGGTGCACACTGCGCAAGCTCGAGTCGCGCTGCACTCTCTTAATGGCCAAGCAATCTTCTGCGACCTTTGACATGTCCCAGAAGATTGCAGAGAGATTGTAGAGAGGGAGGGGGAGAGGAGGAGTCGCCTAGGCGTCGAGGCGACAGAAGAAGGAAGTGGGACAGGAAGTACCTGTCAAAACTAAGTACCCACTGCCCCCCCCAAAAAGAAAGACATGCCAAATGTGGGGGAGAAGAGTGCTTAAAGCGGAAGTTCCACTTTTGGGTGGAACTCCGCTTTAAAGTTTACTAAAAATCCCAACGTGTTTCAACTCAACAGTTGTAGGCCTTCTTCAGGCAGGGGTAATAGTGATAGGATGCATATAATTACTCAGCATAACATGATGTAGGATGAATGCCTTTACCTGGGGCAGTCACATGACAGCGTTTAATATATCACAAGGGATGCAATAAACTACCCAGGGAATCACCTTAAAAGGTCTCAATCAAAAAGTAACAGGACACATGGCAAAAAAATCCTCCCCAAATGGCAAGATATAGTATAAAAGGCTTTAATAGACTTAACCAAAATGGCCTCAACAGGAGTGGATCATAATTTTTTTTTAAATGGGGGGGGGATCCTGCAGTTAAAGCCACAGCCGCATTACTACATTGATAGGCATCCAGAATCCAACGTGCATTTACCATTGCACCCATGATCCACTGCCTGCAAGGTAAAAAGGTGAATTTAGCCTTTACCTTTTGCTGGGCAGGTGCACTGACTTGAGTTCAACTTTAAAGTGTATCTATATAGCCCAAATTTTTTTCTTAGAAGAGTTAGGACCAATTGTCACTAGAACAGGAGATATAATTAAATCTTGCAATGAGGAAATGCACTGTATGTACCGCATAACTTAGAGTGGATTTCCCCTTATTTTGAAAAGATTTATTGAGCGAGATTTACTAAAACTGATGCACACAGAATCTAGTACAGCTGTGCGTAGTAACCAATCAGCTTCTAACTTGTTTAATTAAGCTTTGACAATAGAACATAGAAGCTGTCCTTGCACAGGTGACACGTGGTACCGCTGGCAAATTACCAACTTTTTGTCATCATCTTTTTTACTTACAGGTACCAGTCAGAACTACGATGTGTTGTGGTAGTGATAGGACCCTCAAAATTAGGTAAAATCCTTTATTATATTTTTGCAGCTAAAACATTAACTTTTACTTTTCAGTTCTTATAACATACATTGTACCTTGGACACTAGACATTGACATTGTGGTTGTCTCTCTATCATGGTGGAATCTTTCAGTTGTAGTCTCTCTGTCATGACATTGTCTTTGAGATGTTAGTGTCTCTCACATAGCTGGCTCTTAGCTCATGGAACCTATCAGCCTTGCTCTTAAAAAAAATATATTTTTGCATTTTCTTGAGGAAAGGTTGTCCTGGGCCAATGAAAAAAGGGAAATCTTTCTAACAGAGCCTTGGACCACAATAAAACCTGCTAAGACACTATGGTCTGCAGATACGGTATCTCTCCTTTTCCTGGCCACATGATGATAATTGTGTTAAATCAATAAATTATTGACTAGGTTGTACAGAACTCTGTCGATCGTTCACAAGATAAAGCCCTCCATACCGACCAATGCTGGAGATGCGGGGAGCCAGGTGGTACACATTCCCATCTGTGGTTGCACTGTCCACGAATTTAACCACTCTGGAAGACCATTTTTAGGTTAAGTGACCTAATCACAGGTAAGAAATGGCTTGAAACGACAGAGGAGGCCTTTTTAGCCATCATCCTGGAGTTTATCAAAAAAAATCAAGCAAGGCCTTTTATGGTCGGGCTTTAATTCCCAGACACTGGAAGTCAGCCACTGTCTCCTCAGTTAGAGAATGGGTCATGGTATTGAACCACTTGATGAGGATTGAAGAGTTAATGGCTGTTGCAGTGGAAAACTACAATAAATTCTGGGACCTATAGTATGCGTGAATGGAATTTTCCATGTCACCTGAACTATTACCCTTTCTCAGATAGTAGACGCCCTCACATTTCTTTACTAACCTGTGTCGATCACCTCCTCCCATCAGACGGGACCTTTCCTTTTTCCTTCCTCTCTTCCCCTCTCCTCCAATTTGCTAAAATGGTGGCACCGTATTGTTCTTATCCTAGATTCTAGTAGACACTTTCTCACAGGGAAACATATCCCTAACTCCACTACCCTGGAACCCAGCCTGAACCCTACCTGTTCCCCCCTGGCTATGCCGATTTTACTACCACCTATGCCATTGTTCAGTTGGATATTTGTACCTGCAATTGCTCACTGTTGGACTGAAGTTCCTATTTTACCTTGCTTTGACATTTGGCAAAATGTATTGTCTAAAGTTACACAAGTATGCAACTTGTTCATATATTGACTTGGTTCGGTAAGACCTGCCTGTACCATTTATTGTCTTTTGTGCCACTGACTCAGTAAAACTTTATTCTTTAAAAAAAAAAAAGAAAAGAAGTTTTGAGTAGAGAATATATAAGGCCCTATTCACACCTGTGTGTGTTACTTGAGGGTTGAAACTGTAGCTCAAAAAAGTACAAGTTTTATTTTCTTCAAGTTTGAAGCGTTTTTGGCCCCTATAGACTTCAATAGGAGCACCCAAAAAAAACAGAATTGCTAATTTTTTGCCTATTGACTAGCTTCCATTAGCTAGAAATACATTTTAAAAAGTCTCAGACATCCTCAAAAGTGCCTGTGCAAATGCTAAAAAAATAAAAAATTAAAATGACCAAAGATGCTTAGCTCAAGTGTGAATGCAGCATAATAGTTTAGTTTTAACACCCGCACACCTTGCAAGACTATAATATAATACAATTTATTAATTAATTATTAGTTATATATGAGAAAAAGTTTCCTGAACAAAAAGAAGAGAAAGAAAGGACAAACCAACAAACTAAGAACAAACTAACGTGGCACTACATATATTTTTTTAACAGGTATTAGTACTACATATTTAATTGTGAGATGATACAATCTTGTGTTGCTCTCATTGAAAACCCTTTGGAAAATAGTGCAGAAAGCTTTACCTGAATGAGCCTGTAGCTTTATGTAACACTTTACTATTTCCCACCCTACAGACACCTCCTTGATATGCCATGATAACACCATGACTTTGACCATTGCTACGTCAGCAAATGATGAACTTAACAAGATCCAGTTACGCCTGAATGATCCCAAGTGTCTGGTTAGCTCCAACAGCACCCACCTTATAGCCAGTGTTGGATACAACTCCTGTGGGACAGTGACTGAGGTAATGTAAAGGATTCATTCTGCTTAGTAGGATAGGACTTTCTAGTAGGGATGAGCTTCGAGTTCGAGTCGAACTCATGTTCGACTCGAACATTGGCTGTTCGCAAGTTCACCGAACAGTGAACAATTTGGGGTGTTCACGGCAAATTCGAATGCCGCAGAACACCCTTTAAAAGTCTATGGGAGAAATCAAAAGTGCTAATTTTAAAGGCTTATGTGCAAGATATTGTCATAAAAAGTGTTTGGGGACCCGGGTCCTGCCCCAGGGGACATGGATCAATGCAAAAAAACTTTTAAAAACGGCCATTTTTTCAGGAGCAGTGATTTTAATAATGCTTAAAGTCAAACAATAAAAGTGTAATATCCCTTTAAATTTCGTACCTGGGGGGTGTCTATAGTATGCCTGTAAAGGGGCGCATGTTTCTCGTGTTTAGAACAGTCTGACAGCAAAATGACATTTGGAAGGAAAAAACCCATTTAAAATTACCCGCGGTTATTGCATTGCCGACAATACACATAGTTCATTGATAAAAACGGCATGGGAATTCCCCACAGGGAACCAAAATTTTAAAAAAAAATGACGTGGGGTTCCCCCTAAATTCCATACCAGACCCTTCAGGTCTGGTATGGATTTTAAGGGGAAACCCGGGCCAAAAAAAAAACGGCGTGGGGTCCCCCCAAAAATCCATACCAGACCCTTATCTGAGCACGCAACCTGGCAGGCCACAGGAAAAGAGGGGGGGACGAGAGTGCGCCCCCTCCTGAACCCCTCCGGCGTTCTCGTCCAGCATCTCCTCCGCGGCGTCTTCTATCTTCTCCTCGGGCCGCTCCGCACCCATGGCATGGGGGGAGGCTCCCGCTCTTCTCTTCATCTTCTTCTTCATCCTCTTCTCTTCTTCCTTCTTCTCTTCTTCTCTTCTTCATTTTCTTCTTCGGGCCACTCCGCACCCATGCTGGCATGGAGGGAGGCTCCTGCTGTGTGACGGAGTCTCCTCGTCTGACGGTTCTTAAATAATGGGGGGGGCGGGGCCACCCGGTGACCCTGCCCCCCCTCTGATGCACGGGACATGACGGGACTTACCTGTGGCATTCCCCGTGACGTCACAGGGAAGTCCCGTCAAGTCACCGTGCGTCAGGGGGGGCGGGGTCACCGGGTGGCCCCGACTCCCGTTATTTAAGAACCGTCAGACGAGGAGACTCCGTCACACAGCAGGAGCCTCCCTCCATGCCAGCATGGGTGCGGAGCGGCCCGAAGAAGAAAATGAAGAAGAGAAGAAGAGAAGAAGGAAGAAGAGAAGAGGATGAAGAAGAAGATGAAGAGAAGAGCGGGAGCCTCCCCCCATGCCATGGGTGCGGAGCGGCCCGAGGAGAAGAAGATAGAAAACGCCGCAGAGGAGATGCTGGACGAGAACGCCGGAGGAAGAACCAGAAGAGCCAGAAGAACCAGAAGAAGATGAAGGAAGATAGAAGAAAGAAGAAGCATTTAAATAAAGGAATTGTCAAAAACTGTCTCTTGTCATTTTTAACATTTTTGACAGTTTTTTAGTGAAATGGTAGGGGTAAGTACCCCCTTACCATTTCACACAGGGGGGGGCGGGATCTGGGGGTCCCCTTGTTAGAGGGGGCTTCCAGATTCCGATAAGCCCCCCGCCCGCAGATCCCCACAACCACCGGCCAGGGTTGTGGGGATGAGGCCCTTGTCCTCATCAACATAGGGACAAGGTGTTTTGGGGGGCTACCCCAAAGCACCCTCCCAATGTTGAGGGCATGTGGCCTGGTATGGTTCAGGAGGGGGGGGCGCACTCTCGTCCCCCCTCTTTTCCTGCGGCCTGCCAGGTTGCGTGCATCGGATAAGGGTCTGGTATGGATTTTTGGGGGGACCCCATGCCATTTTTTTTTTTTTGGCGCAGGGTTCCCCTTAAAATCCATGCCAGACCTGAAGGGTCTGGTATGGAATTTAGGGGGAACCCCACGTCATTTTTTAAAAAAATTTTGGCCAGGGTTCCCCTTAATATCCATACCAGACCTGAAGGGCCTGGTATGGAATTTAGGGGGACTCCCACGTCATTTTTTTTTTTTAAATTTTTGTTCGGGGTTTCCCTGTGGGGAATTCCCATGCCGTTTTTATCAATGAACTTCTATGTGTATTGTCGGCAATGCAATAGCCGCGGGTAGTTTTAAATGGGTTTTTTCCTTCCAAATGTCATTTTGCTGTCAGACTGTTCTAAACACGGGAAACATGCGCCCCTTTACAGGCATACTATAGACACCCCCCAGATACGAAATTTAAAGGGATATTACACTTTTATTGTTTGACTTTAAGCATTATTAAAATCACTGCTCCTGAAAAAACGGCCGTTTTTAAAACTTTTTTTTGCATTGATCCATGTCCCCTTGGGGAGGACCCGGGTCCCCAAACACTTTTTATGACAATAACTTGCAGATAAGCCTTTAAAATTAGCACTTTTAATTATTCATGTTCGTGTTCCATAGACTTTAACGGTGTTCGTGTGTTCGAGCGAACTTTTTTCCTGTTCGCATGTTCTGGTGCGAACCGAACAGGGGGGTGTTCGGCTCATCCCTACTTTCTAGGCATCATCTGTACTTGGAGCTGAAGGCAATTTTTAAAAAATTTTAGCTCCTCACCCCTTTAGATGCATGAGCCTGGTGGACTGTTTATTGTTTCCTGTAGCTGAAGCAGGTCTTCCATTATGCATTCTTTCAAAATGGTACCCATACCAGATACAATTATTTAGTTAAGATAAATGGTGTCTAGTAGGCACCTTAAAGTATATGGAAACTCCTTCACTAAAATGTCATATACGTTTATGTGTTAGTGTCATTTCAAAAGTAATTTTCAATCTTATTAAACTGCAGATTTCATTACAATAACAGAAGATCCTGCCATGCAAGTCCTTGTTCAGGCACCAGTTAGCCTCCTGTGTTGAACAAGGACCCTAGATGTTCTCCTGAATTGTCACCCACACACTGGCATCCAATAGAGAGATACTACAAATGGCCAATGCTCATTCGTAATCCCAATTGTCCCCACTGGTCCAAATCATTTGGTGGAGGGGGGATTATGGTGTGGGGTTGTTTTTCAGGGGTTGGGCTTGGCCCCTTAGTTCCAGTGAAAGGAGCTCTTAAGGCATCAGCATACCAAGACATTTTGGATAATGTCATGCTCCCAACTTTGTTCGAACAGTTTGGGGATGGCCCCTTCCTGTTCTAACATGACTGCGCACCAGTGCACAAAGCAAGGTCCATAAAGACATGGATGAGTGAGTTTGGGGTGGAGGAATTTGACTGGCCTGCATAGAGTGCTGACCTCAACCTGATAGAACACCTTTGGGATGAATTAGAACGGAGACTGCGAGCTAGGCCTTCTTGTCCAACATCAGTGCCTGACCTCACAAATGCGCTTCTGGAAGAATGATCAAACATTCCCATAGACACACTCCTAAACCTTGTGGACAGCCTTCCCAGAGGAGTTGAAGCTGTTATAGCTGCAAAGGGTGGGCCAACGCAATACTGAACCCTACGGACCATGGGATGCCATTAAAGTTCATTTGCATATAAAGGCAGGTGTCCCAATACTTTTGAATATATATGATATATATGTATATGTATAAAAAATCTGGAATCTCTGGAAAGCTAAAGTTAAGTGTGCGTGAGGCCTGAAAAAAATTAAAATAAATAATATATATATATATATATATATATATATATATATATATATATATATATATATATATATATATAATTTATTTATTTTTATTTTTTTAAAGGCCTCACGCACACTTAACTTTAGCTTTCCAGAGATTCCAGATTTTTTATACAGGCAGAAGTCGCGGGCGAACGATGCAGCCCTATTGCTGGTCGCCTGTAAAACTCTATTAAAGGCCCAAATCTGCTTCGGCTGACAGTGCATTAAGTGGTTTGGACAGTATGCAGACTTCTTGCATTCAGCGCATTCGGTTCTGAGCACATTCTGCCCTAATTATTTGTAACACTCAGTGCAGCAAGGTTGCAAGAAGTGGGTCTGGATGATGTGCCTGTGCCTTCTGCCCATACCTAAACACCAGAATCTCATGCACAGAGGCTAAATGCCCAGTGTGCATGAGGCATTCGCTTTTTGTAAGGGTGTCATTCTGACAACCACTGTAATATAGGCTTTCTTTCCACTGACCACCAATGTAAGGGGCATTTTTCCACAAAATAATTTTAGTAGGGGTTCCCTAAGACCTAAACTTTATTTTAAGGGTCCCTCTGGGGTAGAAGAGGTTGAGAAAGGCTGTGCTAGATAAAATGATGACTTGATGTTGGCAGAAACAAAGAAATGACTCCTTTTAGTATGGACGAACATTTTTTTTTTCTTTGAGATACCACTTTCCATACAAAAACCCTAGAAAATGATTACATTTATTTAAATACATAATATTTATTAAAGATGGAAAGAAAGTGCCAGTCATTTGCAGGGTTGTCTATACTGTATATCTATTTATTTCAGCGTTTGTCATTGCCTATTTTGCTACTCACCTTGTCATTGCCTATTTTGCTTTTATATTTTATAGGAAACGGAGGAAAATATAGTGTTCAAAAACACAGCCACCAACCACGACATGTCTGCTGTGATCACAAGACAAAATGGGATTTCTATCCCCTTTAACTGCTCCTTTCCTAAAAAGAACAGATTATCGGCTTCATTCCGTGCCCATAGGTCAGATTTCATATTTACTGAGGCCGGCTTTGGTAATTTCACCTACAAGATCCAGTTCTTCACAGACAGTCGATTTGCGGAGGTGAACACACAGTCTCCTCTGGAGGTCATACTGAAGGAGCTACTGTATATGGAGATTCAGGTTTCTTCATCGCTGCCCAATATCAATTTATTTGTGGAGTCCTGTAAGGCCACGCCACATGACAATCCGTCCGATCCCATCTTCTATAACATCATCGAAAACGGGTATGTTCTATCACTTTTGACTTAAATTACAGATTTTTTTATTTGTCATCACACTGAACTAATTAGCATTGTAAAATAGTGTCTGCTACAGTTTGTATCGTGTTCTGCTATCTCTGTACAGGCTTTGGAGGAATCCAGTGAGCCAAAAACACAGCATTTCATTGCTACATATCCACCCTGGCAACAAACAACACTTGAATGTTGGCCACTGGCTACAGTGCCTGCTTCAAATTTGTTGTCCAGACACTTGAAATCCTGTCGTAGGTGATAACTTGCAGGGGACAGAATTGCTATAGAGAGCAAAAAAGTATTTGCCTATTTATACAATGTTGTTCTCTTGCTGCCAAGATTGCAGGGTGCCAGTCACTAGCTGGTGAGGGAGATTCTGCAGTGACAGAGCAATGCCAATGACAGGAATACATGTGTGGCATGCATGCACTTCTGGGTTAAAATTTGTTCTTTTCTGGTTAACTCTGGTTAACATCTGTTATCCTTTCTCTGTCTAAATGAAAGCTCAAACTGAATTTCCAATAAAGGAAGCGTGACTCCACTGCCTCATAAACTTATATATATAAATTTCAACTTGAGCTACTGACCTATGTAAGCAACAGGTTTTATTTACCAAAGGTGCTAAGAAGATAGAGAAATATGACAGAAGGCAATAAAATATTCCTATGCATTTTTTTCGTATTTTCTTTTTATATTTCTTTAGAAAAAAAGCACCAGTATAAACATGAAACCATCCATACAGTTCGACAACACAACTGAGGTTTATTCATTTTTTACAAAATAATAAGTGCACATATAATTTATCAAATCATAAAGTCATCCAATAAAAAGTGCATCAATAAATAATATTTACATTAAAAATCAAACTTATGTGCATACAATACAAGAAACCACCCACAAGTTCTAATAGGAAATGAATAATAAATGTATATAAAAAGTCCACAAAATCAATCTAAAGTCCACAAAGTGAATTAAGGTGTTTTAGTGACATTGAAACCCATATAAAGTGCTTCCAATGTTCAGATGCTGCTCCTCCATGCACAACTTCTTACCGGAAATTTGGATCTCAACACAGAGGACAGTTTGTACGTTTGCATAACACTGGGGTCCAGGCAGCCAGCTCCTGGTTAATGACACCAATGGATGTTGCTCATGGGCACTTTATCTCACTCTTTAACCATCACAGTACTCCACAGTGTCAGAAACCATGAACCAGACCGAGACAGAAGTACAGTAAAATCACACTTGTTTATTAATAAAAATAAAAAGGTAAATAGAGTAAGCGCAATCAAAGCATAGCCAGAGTACAGTAACCGGATCGGGTAGTCAGCCAAGCCAGAGTTCAGTAACCAGATCGGGTAATCAGCCAGGCCAGAAGTCAGGGATCCAAGTAGAGGAACAACAAGCAGGATAAGGAGCCAGAAGGGATGTCAGCAAAGCCAGTCTTTAAACAGGAATGCAGGAGATGGTTTCTTGTGATGTGACCAAAGCGAAGGCAGGAATGAAGTGAGCTGGAGATCTTTAAGTAGGTGGGACTGACGAGCAGATCCACAACAGCTGCTTAACTGTGGAGAGAGATGAGAGCTGGCAATTAGCCGACATCCTAACGGCAGGCTCAGAGAAGGAAGGGCTGAGCCAGCCTTGACACACAAACAGTATTCAGATAACACAATGGAGGGGCCTCATGGTGCAGTATGCTTACAGCTTAATTTATTTCAAAGGAAGATACACTCACATGACAGTAGAAACAACCAAGCAATATCAATAAGCAAGCACCACTGCGGGACCAGCTGGCATGCAAGATGACGTCACAAAACTGCTCCGACCGACGCGTTTACCCTAAAAAGGCATCTTTTGTATAGGATTTTTAATGTCCTGTATTCAGACATTTTGAAGTGCTGCAGTCTCATGCCACACCAAGCACAAGTATATCTCTGTGGTTTTTTTTTTGTTAGTTTTTTTTTGTTTTTTGAGGTTTATTAATGACAGGATTATATTTGTGACATTTTAATAAGAAACAACAACAGCAAAGATATTTTGAGATATTAAGAATAGACAAAATATTCATGCATTTTACACTTGTCTGGACCCCAGAAATAGCACTGTGACTTATTACAAGAGAATATAATAGTAAGGCGTAGCATCTTACAACTGTGCATTCCTGTCCAAATCGATTTTCAATAGGAAAGGGAAAGGGGGTAATTGTGATACAATAGGAGGTCTTCAGTGTAAAATATCTGATCCATTTTTAGGGTGCCCTAATGGAAAATAGTTTTTCATACTTTTATAATCAAAAAAAAAAAATTAAGCAACAGTTTTTGTCCTGACTACATTGAAAAATTAACTTTGCACATCATAAACAAAAAAACAAACAAAAAAAACCCCCAAATTTTTCTATTTTGGCCAGTATTTAAAAAAGTTATAGAGTAAATAAAAAGTATACATTTAATTCTATAATTTGTCCAATTAAAAATAACTAAATTAGGATTCTGGTACAAAGCATTGCAATTATCATTTTTTAACTTTTGCATTTTATTTTTAATGTGACAGTAGAAAAAAAATAACAAAGAAAATAAATAAAAATAAAAATAAATTTAAATGTTAAAGGATAGAAAAATGGAAATACCAAAAAATCAGCAGGAAAATAATTACTTAGAGGAGAATGGAAAGTAGTAAACGTGGAAGTCCATGATAAAATTTAAATCCCTGCATCTATAGCTACCAACATTCTAACACTAACCTCTCTAGCCCTGAAAAGAAAAACTCGCTATACATACATTTTCTACAGGCGTTCTGACCCGATCTTCAGCGGTGGAAGCTCTGATCCCACGCGGAGCTGTCAGCCGCGGTTTTGCTGTGTGGGCGGGTGCAGAGGAAACGTCCGTCAACGGAAGCCCCATAGTAATTTTATGGGTGACGTCACTTCCCGTTCATTTCACAGCCGTTGTCGGAAGTCTTCTCTGCAGAGCTTCCACCGCTGGACATCGGGTCGGATCACCTGTAGAGAAGATATGTATAGCGAGTTTTTCTTTTCAGAGCTAGAGAGGTTAGTGTTAGAATGTTAGTAGCTATATTGCAGGGATTTTTAGTTTTATCATGGACTTCCACTTTAAGTAGAGTTGATTTGGGTAAACGGAGGGTTAAAAAGGAACACATCACATGCAGCTCAAAGCTCAACCCTTTGATCTGGAGATGGATGAAACAGAGAAGATACATAAAGTAACCATGGTACTTTGTATCTCTGTCTTGCCTCTGTACTATACATTATGTCAGAATTTCCAGTTTTTGACAGCAGGTGTTGCATTTTCACAGCAACTCCTTATTGTCATTTTGACTAGCTAATACAAGGGGGAGTAGCAGCAAGGCAGAAGGACAGGGTGTATCACACATGGCCTGAATACTTCAATTAAGTTTTTTTTGGGTGTGCTTAGCACACCCAATGTCCACAACTGGTTAATATTAACATCAACAATTCAGTTCCATTATTATTGCTGTTGCAGGTGTATAAAGGATAACACAGTGGTGGTTTATCCCGGATCAAATACAAAGTACAGGTTTGCAATGGAGGCCTTTGCATTCATTGGAGATTATCCAGAGGTAAGCACACTGTATATATACTAACACCATTGTTATACAACACCAGACATGGGTCCTGGAAAGCAGGTATGTTTCCACGTTATTTGGGTTGTGGTCCATTTAAGTGGGACAATTTGAATCTCAGGGGTTCTCACCCATGTAGGGTGAGGGGTTCCGGGGTGGGCCAGTTGCAGAGGAGAAAATCAATTTACAGTTCTCTCAGGATTGGTAAGTCCTCATTTGGGACCTGGATTTCGGAGGTTCAGGAAGACTTTGGGTGGGAAAGGGCCTCCATCCTTGATTGCCTGAGAGGCCTGAAAAAGAACAGAGAACTGTCAGCAGGGGTCTGTGAGGCCACTCAATAAGACAATTGTATACTGGCAGAAAAAAAAATACAACTGAGCTAAAGACTTCTCTTTAGCCCAGGATAATATTCTGATGTCATATTCTGATGTCACACACATATTCACAACCTCAATGCCAGCTGACCTTAACTAAACTGAAAGCCTGGGAAAAGGCCTTCTTGTCTATTGCTACTTACCTAAAGCTGAACTCTAGGCAGATATAAAAGACACAACTGAATGTACATAAAGTAAAATTCCAGCTTTAACGTGACTTTAAATAGTTTGTTGGGGGCAAGCTGACCCCAACAAACTATTTTTGTTACAGAACGATGCACCCACTGTTTGCAATAATGATCTGTTGTAGCATTAGCAACCTACACAGGTTGAACTAGATAGACTAGTGTCTTTATTCAACCCTACCAATTATGAAACTATACAGTATATGGCAATGTGTTCTGGCAGCGGTAAAGGCAACTTTCCATCTGCTCCTTGAACTAGAGTCGGGCTGAATGCTTCTCCACCAATCAGGAGAACCCTTGTATTTTTATCAGTGAATATAAGGCTTCCTCTGATTGTCAAAGGTGGAAATAATGATGTTCAATGCCTGCCTCTTCACCTTGGCCAATCAGAGGAAGCCCAGATAGCAAGGGTAACTTGCCACAGATGTGTGGCATTGTTGAATTGTATGTCTGTTAACGTGCTGCACATTTTCACTGGTAAGTTGTACACTTGCAGAGCACTTGAAGCACAAGGTCTAGTTGACACAGTTCCAATTTGTAGCAAATTTGCGTGGCAAGTCTCTAGGAAGAGCAAAGTTGCAGTGGTGAGTCTACAGCAAGAGCTCTGCAGGGCTAGAGCAAGAAAGTTCTGACACAGTGACCCCTGTGGTGGGATGACTGTTGCACAACATAACTGAACCAGAACTTCCAGCAGACTTTCAGAATGTTTGCAAAGAAAGTTGATCTGGAGTCATGCGATGCGGACTTGCTGCAATTGTGCAACAAATGTGGGAAGCCTGGCGAGTCCAGCAATAGCTTAGCAAGTAATTTTCAAACTTGCAGCACAATTACTTGCTATCTGGGAGCCTTGTATTCACTGATAAAAATGCAAGGTTCATCATGAATAGTGGAGAAGTATTCAGCCCAACTCTAATTAGTTTCAGCAGCAGATGGGAAGTTGCCGTGGCTAATGCTACAGCCATGGCCAAAAGTTTTGAGAATGACACAAACATTAATTTTCACAAAGTCTGCTGCCTCAGTTTTTATGATGGCAATTTGCATATACTCCAGTATGTTATGAAGATTGATCAGATGAATTGCAATTAATTGCAAAGTCTCTCTTTGCCATGAAAATGAAATTAATCCCATAAAAAACATTTCCACTGCATTTGTGAAGAAGGCTTCAGGGCGCCCAAGAAAGTCCAACAAGTGCCAGGACCATCTCCTACAGTTGATTCAGCTGTGGGATCGGGGCACCACCAGTGCAGAGCCTTCTCAGGAATGACAGCAGGCAGGTGTGTGCACACACAGTTAGGCAAAGACTTTTGGAGGATGGCCTGGTGTCAAGAAGGGCAGCAAAGAAGCCACTTCTCTCCAGGAAAAACATCAGGGACAGACTGATATTCTGCAAAAAGTACAGGTATTGGACTGCTGAGGACTGGGGTAAAGTCATTTTCTCTGATGAATCCCCTTTCCGATTGTTTGGGGCAATCTGGAAAAAACCTTGTCCGGAGAATTAAAGGTGAGCGCTACCATCAGTCCTGTGTCATGCCAACACTAATGCATCCTGAGACCATTCATGTGTGGGGTTGCTTCTCAGCCAAGGGAGTGGGCTTGCTTCAAATTTTGCGTAAGAGCATGGCCATGAATAAAGAATGGTACAAAAACATCCTCAGAGAGCAACTTCTCCCAACCATCCAAGGACAGTTTGGTGATAAACAATGCCTTTTCCAGCATGAGTTGATTGGCAGCATGTCAGGGCGAAATGTAGAGGTCTTGAAAAAGAGGGGTCAACACCGCAAATATGGACTCTTTGCATAAACTTAATGTAATTGTCAATAAAAGCCTTTGACACTTATGAAATGGTTGTAATTATACTTCAGTATACCATAGTAACATATGACAAAGATCTAAAAATACTGAAGCAGCAGACTTTGTGAAAATTTATATTTGTGTCATTCTCAAAACTTTTGGCCATGGCTGTACTATAGTATTTTACAGCGCACACAGCAGTCACATAGATATGTAATAGAAATAGTTAATTTGGGACATCTTGGCCAAACAAACCATTTAAAGTCATATTAAACCTGAAATTCCACTTTAAAGTGTATCTAAAGCCAATTTTATTTTAGTTTCCAATGACGCGGAGAAAGGTTAGAGTGATCCAAATGAAACTTGCAGTGCCACTGTAAGCTGAGACAGAAATCTCCCTGCTGGTTGCAGTGAAGGGAGCTGCCAACAGTGCATCATTCAGAGGTATAGGATCATTATCAAAGAGAAGAAAAGGCACCGCTTACTAATCCAGTATATTAGCATGCCGCTCCAGACTCCACCCCTGATGTGTTTCGCCCCGCTCACCAGGGCTTGGTCACAGAGGTGACAGAACCCCTGTCGAGTTTTTATCGTTTTCTCTCCCCCCTCTCATGAGGATTGCTCTTTCGCTTTGTCCTGGTGACCACTATCACGGGGACTGTAAGCAAAAAAAAATAAAATTTTGCACTGCCACCAGAATAGGGAAAAAAAGAAAATCTTCCAATAGGGACACTTGTTCTGGTGGCAACTTTCTAACAGGGCACTTTTTTCACTTTGAAAAGATTCCCTATTGCTTGTTATTGTTTCTACAAGGCAGGAAGACAGGAATCTACAAAATAGGGCGAAGCGGGCAAAAAAACGCCGTTTTAACCAGTCTCTACTCAACTCAAAATGAAAAAAAAAATTTGTTTCAATTTAGATATTTATCAAATGTGTTTTTTTAAAGCAAACAGTGCAAGTACCTGAATAAGACCTATTGTCAGCTTCTTGCTGTCCCTGTACAGCAGTGCTGAAGTGTGAAAGGAAGAAGCAGCTCATGGCGTGACCAGTTCACGTGCTGACAAGAAGCATCCTGATAGAAGGAGAATGCAGAGTGGGAGAGCTGAGCTGCTTCTCCTTTTACTGTCCAATCATAGACTGACAGAAAAACTAAAGTCGCAATGGGGAAATCTTTAGGCTGAAGGTGAATATTGCAGAAAAGGCTGATTTTGTTAATTTACCTTTTTTAATAGGCTATTAATGTTTATCTTGATAATTTTGGCTGAAGTTCTAATTGCTTTCAGGTTTACATAAACTGCATTGTTATCTTATGTAAGACGGGAGCTCCAAATACACGTTGTACCCAGGGCTGTATCACAAAATCAATGGAAGCTTCCAGCAAATACAGACACAGACGTTCTTTAATATCGGAGTCTCAGCAGCACTTTATCTCTCAGGGCCCTGTGAGCATGAAAAGAAAGACTCCCACTGACAAAGGTAAAGACAACCTTAAAGCCTAAGTGTATCTAAAATGAAAACGGATGTTTACTGTATCTGAGCACCACAAACCAAAAACACTATTTAATTCATTTTTAATATTCAAAGCAAACTCCCCCATCTACTCTTCTATCCATCCATGTCTCAATGCTTTATTTTGTTGAGAAAGCATTTAAAAAAAAAAAATACCCACCTAGCATTTCTGGCCGTGGCCATCTTAAGTAAGGGCAAATGATTCATGTAAAATTTACTTCCTGGAATCTATCTGCCCCTAGCTCAGGCATGCATGCCAGAGAGTGTGCTTAGCTGAGAAAACCCCTCCGCCCCTCCTGAAGACTCCTGGTATGTATGACATCATTTGACTAGGCAAGACACCAGGAAGTAACTAAAGAAATGTAAAACAAAGTTCAAAACAAGTAAATATAATATACTTTCCTATCTATTTACTAATGCTAGCAGCATAAGGCTTAAACATAATCAGTGGCGTTGCTACGGGGGGGGGGTGACACCCGCTAGAGGGGTGACACCACCCTGTGGGTGACAAAAGCCCTGGCTCCCTTTTTTTCTTCCAGCGCTGCTGTGTCTTCCTCCTCCTACTTCGCTGCAAAGCCTGTCACTATCTCAGCTGCACACTGTCCTCTACTCTCCAGCTGCTGCCCGGGTGTACCATTTACCTGAGCCGCCCTGGCCCCGAGCTGGTCAGGTAATGGGTGGGGGGGGTGTCGGCTTGCGATGAGGGGTGTCCGCCGAAGCCACCGCCCCGAGGTGAGGTGTAATTTGGGGTTGCCATGGTGTCACCATCCAGACCCAGACCCTGGTGTAATAAAGGAGAGGAGTGTATATGTGTCCAGCACCCTATATATATAGATATAGATATATATATATATATATATATATGTATATATATATATATATATATATATATATATATCTATTTATATAGATATATATATATATATATATATATATATATATATATATAGATATATATATATATATATATAGATAGATAGATAGATAGATATATATCTATCTATATATATATATATATATATATATCTATATCTATAGATAGATAGATAGATAGATAGATAGATAGATAGATAGATAGATAGATAGATAGATAGATAGATAGATAGATAGATAGATAGATAGATAGATAGATAGATATATCTTGCCATCTATATCTTGCCATCTTCCCTGGCTGCGGCTATCAGATACTGTCCAACACGGTCCAGCAAACAACACACCTTGCTGTCGGCAGTTCTCAGCATCGTGCCATCTTCCCTGCGGCCATCTGATCCCATCCAGCAAGAAACACACCGTGTCAGCAGGTCAGTTCCAAAATCCAAATCAAATCATCAAAGCCAATGATGCCGTTATCTGCTGTCCTCAGGGACAGATCCAATCCAGAGATCGCCATACAAAGTAGTACAAAAACCTTTCTTGGAGTCGCTGTGACTTGAGTCACACCAATTAGAACGGGGACCATTGAAATACATGGATTTTGACTTGTCATGGGACTTGACATATGTCAAGTCGCACAACAACTTGCAGTAGTGGAAACAGAGCCTAAATCCTTTTTTATTGTTGATTTAAATGCCAGTCTAAGTAATTAAAGTCAACAATTGTATTTTAAGCTACAGGCAGCTTTAGTTCCATCATACTAACAGCTGACTTGGATTTGGTGGTCACTTAGGCCATCTTCTGGTTGATCATTGAAATGCAAAAGACTTTTCAATTAATATCCCAGCCAGCAGATAATGCAAAGTATGGGCAGAACTGCAATGACGTCATCCCCGTGCATGTGTGCGGAAGCCCTCGGTTGCGGCACGGTGCTCTGAGGGTCCAGCACAGTATGCCGGACCTTCAGAGCGCATGCGCCGGTAACATCAGTGTTTTGGAGATATTCATTTTACCTACAGGTAAGCCTTAATATAGCAAATCAAATTTGCTAATTGCTTGATTGTTGTTAACGACACTAATATTGCCAATATATGCAGTGTTCTATAGGGAAAAAAATATTGGGGGGTGGGGTGACACCATGTTTTACCATACCAGGTGACACCAACCCTAGTGATGCCACTGAACAGTAAAGTTCCAAAAAAATCAGTTCAAGAGATGGTACTTATACGAAAAGTGTCCCTTGCTCTGGTCACTGGTTGTCTTGTCGAAATATTTAGCCCTCTGCCCCCCATACCCCCACAGCAGTTATCATCCAGTGCTGTGTGGGTTAATACAGCTGCTGGACCTGTCATAGGCACTCATCAAGAGTGCCAGTTATGCCCTCTTCACACTTTCTGCCCCCCTTCTTTATTCATAGAAGCTGTGCTTTAGTTTCCACCAATGACAAGGGCTCTATGAATGGAGGAGGCAGACCTTTCATTCTTCGTCCATAGATTGCTTTTCTTTAATGAAAGTTAAAGTACAGCTTCTATGAATAGAGGAGGTGGCAGGCAAAGTTAGCACTCTTGACAATTGTCTAATGCCGCATACACACGAGCGGACTTTACGGCAGACTTTGCTCGGCGGACTTTTCGACAGACTTTACGACGGACTTTCTGAATGAACAGACTTGTCTACACACAATCCACCAAAGTCTGTCGAATTCGTACGTGATGACGTACGACCGGACTAAAACAAGGAAGTTCATAGCCAGTAGCCAATAGCTGCCCTAGCGTGGCTTTTTGTCCGTCGAACTAGCATACAGACGAGCGGACTTTTCGACCGGACTCGATTTCGACGGATTGATTTAAAACATGTTTCAAATCTAAGTCCATCCAACTTTTGAGAAAACAAAGTCCGCTGGAGTCCACACACGATCGAATTGTCTGACAAAATCCAGTCCGCCGGGCAAAGTCTGCCGTAAAGTCCGCTCGTGTGTACGCGGCCTAAGACAGGTCCAGCAGCTGTAATAACCCCCACAGCACTGGAAGATTACCGCTGCTGAGGCATGGGGAAAGGGGCTTAGGACTGCAGATTTCATCAAAGATAGCTGGCACCAGCACAAAGGACACTTCTTATTTAATGTAAAGCAGGCCATATCTCGTTTGCTCAATTCCTTCATCAACACAAACAAGGTTGTCAGTGGAATCCCTCCTACAAATTAATTGTGAGGGGGGGGCCTCCCCGCCAGGAGAAGACAGTAATTATAATCGCATGTAAGATCCATTGATCAACCTGGTACATTCAGCTTGCCTATTAATGGTTTGAATCTCGGGCCGTTCAGCAGGAGATTCAAACTGTCTATGGCCTAATTGTTCCTGATAGAACTCTTCACAGAAGAACTGTGAACATATTGGCCCCATAAAGAATGAGGAAGGACATCTGGTTACAAAGGATGGGGAGATGGCAAAGGTATTGAATTTATTCTTCTCCTCAGTCTTCACGAGTGAATCGGGGGGCTTCAGTAACCAAAACTGCAGTGTTTATCCTCATGACACAACACAGGAAGCACCTACATGGTTAACAGAGGACGGAATCAAAATTAGACTTGAGAAACGTAACATTAATAAATTACCGGGACCAGATGGCTTGCATCCGAGGGTACTTAGGGAACTCAGTCAGGTGATTGCCAGACCGTTGTTCCTAATTTTTACAGACAGTCTATTGACTGGAATGGTACCAGCTGATTGGAGAAAAGCCAATGTAGCACCAATATTTAAAAAGGGCCCAAAAAACATCCCTGGGAATTACAGACCAGTTAGCCTAACATCAATAGTATGTAAACTCTTGGAGGGGATGATAAGGGACTATATACAAGATTTTAGTAATAAGAATGATATCATTAGCAGTAATCAGCATGGATTCATGAAGAATCGTTCTTGCCAAACCAATCTATTAACCTTCTATGAGGAGGTGAGTTGCCATCTAGATAAAGGAAGGCCCGTAGACGTGGTGTATCTGGATTTTGCAAAAGCATTTGACACAGTTCCCCATAAACATTTACTGTACAAAATAAGGTGCGTTGGCATGGACCATAGGGTGAGTACATGGATTGAAAACCGGCTACAAGGGCGTGTTCAGAGGGTGGTGATAAATGGGGAGTACTCAGAATGGTCAGGGGTGGGTAGTGGGGTTCCCCAGGGTTCTGTGCTGGGACCAATCCTATTTAATTTGTTCATAAACGACCTGGAGGATGGGATAAACAGTTCAATCTCTGTATTTGCAGACGATACTAAGCTAAGCAGGGCAATAACTTCTCCGCAGGATGTGGAAATCTTGCAAAAAGACCTGAACAAATTAATGGGGTGGGCGACTACATGGCAAATGAGGTTCAATGTAGAAAAATGTAAAATAATGCATTTGGGTGGCAAAAATATGAATGCAATCTATACACTGGGGGGAGAACCTCTGGGGGAATCTAGGATGGAAAAGGACCTGGGGGTCCTAGTAGATGATAGGCTCAGCAATGCCAAGCTGCTGCTAATAAAGCAAACAGAATATTGGCATGCATTAAAAGGGGGATCAACAGCAGAGATAAAACGATAATTCTCCCGCTCTACAAGACTCTGGTCCGGCCGCACCTGGAGTATGTTGTCCAGTTCTGGGCACCAGTCCTCAGGAGGGACGTACTGGAAATGGAGTGAGTACAAAGAAGGGCAACAAAGCTAATAAAGGGTCTGGAGGATCTTAGTTATGAGGAAAAGTTGCGAGCACTGAACTTATTCTCTCTGGAGAAGAGACGCTTGAGAGGGGATATGATTTCAATTTACAAATACTGTACTGGTGACCCCACAATAGGGATAAAACTTTTTCGCAGAAGAGAGTTTAATAAGACTCGTGGCCACTCATTACAATTAGAAGAAAAGAGGTTTAACCTTAAACTACGTAGAGGGTTCTTTACTGTAAGAGCGGCAAGGATGTGGAATTCCCTTCCACAGGCGGTGGTCTCAGCGGGGAGCATTGATAGCTTCAAGAAACTATTAGATAATCACCTGAATGACCGCAATATACAGGGATATGTAATGTAATACTGACACATAATCACACACATAGGTTGGACTTGATGGACTTGTGTCTTTTTTCAACCTCACCTACTATGTAACTATGTAACTCTGTATGTTACACAGCTGCACACAGTGTACGGCTGATCTGTAAGCCAGGGTTCCACCCTAATGTTGACTTTCACATAAGTGTGCCCTTGCCCAGATCTGGGAAATGATGGGTATGTGCTTGAGAAGAGAGCAACCAATTTTAGAGGAATGGTGCCTTGTATCAATGGGAGAAATATTGCCCCAAGAGCATCTGGTTCTCGGGCCACAGTTTGGAGACCACTACTGTAATGATTGGAGGTCAGATAGATAAACCAGTGAACACTGCAGATGAGTTTGACACTCCTGGAAGTGTCGGTTTCCCAGCAAATATCAGATAAATATTTTTTCTGACTGTTATGCCGCGTACACACGAGCAGACTTTTTGACTGGACTGGTCCGACTGACTTTTCGACGGACTTTCGAAGGGCTTCCAACGGACTTTCCCAACGAACGGACTTGCCTACACATGATCACACCAAAGTCCGACGGATTCGTACGTGATGACGTACGACCGGACTAAAATAAGGAAGTTCATAGCCAGTAGCCTATAGTTGCCCTAGCGTCAGTTTTCGTCCATCGGACTAGCATACAGACGAGTGCATTTTTCGATAGGAACTGGGTCCGTCGGAATTCCGATGTAAAGATTTGGAACATGTTCCAAATCTAAAGTTCGTCAGATTTTCTACCGAAAAAGTCCACTGCAGATCCAATGAAGCCCACACACGGTCGAATTGTCTGCCAGACTTGGTCGAAAAGTCCGCTCGTGTGTACGCGGCATTACAGTACTTTGGCAGCAGAAAAGATAAGTATGTACTTGTTTATTTTTGAAGTATGGTTCTTTATAATAGTTTTTAATTAATGACAGGGTCACTCCAAGATAGAGTAAAATTTTAAGCATTTATATACTGTATACTTTCTTGTTAAAACTTGCAATTGTGCTGCATTGCACAGTGACCTATCAGCTTTAGTGTGTCTTGTGCTAATGTACTGCAGAAATTAAAAGCACATATATGATTGGTTGGAATGTTATATTGTACTGCTCTTGAACCAATAATTGTGCTGTTTTGGTCTCCCAATGACCAACTTATTCAATTTAAGAAAACATATGCAAAAAAAACTGTAGCAGCCAATTGAATTTCAGTAGTCAGAACAAAGAGGGGTAGTTTTTAATAGCCTCCTGTGGGATACTGCATATGGCTCATTTCTTGGTTAAATATGACTGTATCTTTTGCACTACAATTTCAAAATGTCCATCCTTTTTGCAGATGAAGAGAAAACCTTTGCGGTGAATGGAAACACGTTGGTGATCGCGCTATCAGTAATGGCCACTGTGGGGATGATCTCAGTAACGCTAAATATCTACATGAAGAGAGCCAGGGCTGCCAGATATCAGAGACTTCATACACAAGATTTCTGATCCCTGTAGAAGCAAAAGGACCTGTACTAAAACATCACTGAGTTATACATAATTATTAAGATCAATAAGAAACCAACATTTCTTTGGGCATTGCTGGAGCTTAGATTGCTATTCCCGTGTTTAAAGTACTCAGGTACATAAAACGGACCTTCAGTCATTTTTTCAACTTTCCATCTATTAAATCTTCTGCCCTTATTGTTTTAACTTTGGATAGTGAAACATTTTTTTCTGCCAGTAAATACCTTATACAGCCCACTTCCTGTTTCTTGTCTGGTCATTAGCCTAGGCTTATGGCATCATGCACAGCTCTCTCACTCACTCTCTGAGAGTTTTCCAGGAAGGGAGGGGGATGAGTCATAAGAGGGCCAATCAGAGCTGCAGGGCTGCAGTGCTGGAAGTGTGCCTCTGCGTGTCTGTGTAAATACAGGAAGTGAACAGGCAGCAGCTTCAGCTGCCCACAGTTAAAATGGATGCAGCCAGACTCAGTGCAGACAGATTTCTGCAGCATATTTGGCAAGTACAGAATTACAGTATATATAAAATAATATGCAAAGTTGTTGGAGGGAAGCTTCAGAATGGCAAAGATGTTTTTATTACAAATGATGTGAGCAGACTATAGCTCCTCTTTAAACTGGTTCATATTCTGTTTGTCTGATAACTGACATATTTAGCCAAATGCCAATCACAAAGACGCACTGGGGTTGATTTACTAAAACTAAAGAATGCAAAATCTTCTGCATCTGTGCAAGGTAGCCAATCAGCTTCTGCCTTTGGCTTGTTCAATTAACCTTTGACAATAAAACCTGGAAGCTGATTGTTTTTTTTTTTTTTTTTTAAATTGTATATTTATTAATGATTTTCAGTTATACAAGGATATCAAAACGTTATCAATGACAGATACAATAAGAAGAACAAAAGTAGAAGAATTACACTAAAACATTCAATCAAATCACAGAAATGTACTCGTCTGACAAGTCTGGGGGATTCGAGTACGGCATAGTACCAGAAAACAGATTAATATAGCGTTAACCTCCAGCTTGACAAACCTAAGTTCATTGAAAAGAAAAAGAAAAAATCAAGAAGTACAAGGAAAGGGAAAGGGACACCATGGGTCAGTAGACTATGGAATCAAACAGCAAAGCATTATAGGGATAACTGAACATAGGAGATAACTATCTATCATTCTGGAAGGGACCTTTCTGGACAGTAGTCAGAGTCGTCCCAGGCTCCCCAAATTTTGCTAAACCGTAACAGGGAGTCTTCAATAGATGCAGTCAGATGTTCCATCCTACGGATGTCAGCTATATTGGATAGAAGCTGAGAGCTAGTAGGGGGAGAGGTGGACAGCCAACAACATGGTATTGCTCTTTCAGCTGCTAAGAGTATAAAGGCCACAGTTTCTGTGCTGATTTTGGAATACCCGGGAGAGGTAGTAATAACAGGTAATGTAAAGGGTTTAAGGGTATAGTCACGTGAAAAAGGTCTTGTAAAAGGGTCTGAACATAGGCCCAGAAGGGTTTGATGAGGGGACATTCACAAAAAATATGATAATGGGAACCTATCTCCTCGACACATCTCCAGCACATTCGGGAGGCGTCTGGACTACGGGCATGTAAGATGTCAGTAGTCCTATACCAAAATATAATGATTTTGTAGGCTGTCTTCTTCTACACCACACAGCAAGATACCTTAGAGGAAGATTCCCAAATTTTATCCCAGTCTGCCAGGGAGATGGTTTGTTGGAGTATACAAGCCCATTTACCCATATAAGAGTAACTGGATTCAGTCAAAGTGGCAGCCTGAAGAATTTTGTATATAGCCGATATTAAGTGGGGTTCATAAGGGCTTCGAGTGCATAGAAATTCAAAGCTAGTGGGTTTATCTAACGAGAGGCCAGGGGATTTAACAGATAGGAAATGTTTAATTTGCAAATAAGAGTAAAAGAGGGATTTCGGAACCTGGAGTTTAGACTGTAAATCTGTAAAAGACAAAAGCACATGGGTAATGGGGTGCAACAAATGGCGCAATTGAAAAATTCCAGCCTGAGTCCAATGGAACATACTGGTGAAGGATAGGCTGTCCGGAATATTTGGGTTAAATAGCACATTCAATAGTGGAGGGCATGGAGAAGAAAGGGAATATTTCCCAGAGCACCTTTTCCAAATGGACAATGTAAAGAGGATAGGGGCCAGACATAGGCTTCTCAGCTGAGGCATATGTCTGTCTGAGGGTGGCCATAACATAACACATGGGTGTACAGGGGACGTGATCGGGATAGCGGGAGTGGTACTGGAAGTGTCTCGAACATGTACAGCAATTTAGGAAGTATGGACATCTTTAGCGCGTTAATTCTTCCAAAGAGGGAGAGAGGGAGGGTGTCCCAGTGTTTCAGTAGACGAATAATTTCAGTAAATAGGGGGGAAGAAATTAGCCTAAAGAGTGGAATAAGGAGGGGTTTTGGAAATTCCCAAATATTTGAGTGTATGGGAGCACCAGTGATACTTCAAATTCTGCTGGAGGGTGTCTAGGAGAGGCTGGGGAATGTTTATGGGAAGGGCCTCAGCTTTGGTGGGGTTTATCTTAAAGCCTGATAAAGTACCAAAGGAAGTCAAGGTTTTATGTAATGAGGGAAGGGAAGTAAGTGGGTGGGTTAACGTTAACAATATGTCATCGGTGAAAAGAGAGAGCTTATATTCCTCCTGTCGCAGCCGCACTCCCCTTATATCAGGTTGGGAACGAATAGCAGCAGCCAGAAGTTCCAAGCTTAGAATTAAAAGCAGGGGTGAGAGTGGGCAACACTGCCTGGTGTGCCATTTCGAAAGGGGAATGGCTGCGACAGATGGGAGGCAAGTTGGACCTGGGAGGTGGGTATAGAGTATAATGTTTGCAAGGCGTGGAGAAAAGAGCCATGGAACCATAATGGGAGAGTGTGACAAACATGAATGACCAATCCAGATGATCGAAAGCTTTTTGAGCATCTAGGCTTAAAACCATGGCAGGGTGTTTAGTTTTAGTGAGGAGATCTATGAGATTGATAGTTCTGGTATTGTCGCCTGCATGTCTGGTAGGGACGAATCCCGCCTGATCTCTATGGATTAAGGATGGCAATAGTAGTGAAAGTCTGTTTGCTAAAATTTTTGTGAAGATTTTATAATCTGAATTAAATAATGCGATGGGACGGTAGTTGTCAGGGAGGGGTAAGTCTTTGCCTGGTTTTGGGATGACAGTAATATGGGCATGTAGAAATTGAGGGTGGGGGATCGTACCCTTCATCAGGGATCCAAAGAGATTTAACAGGTGTGGGGCCAGGGTTGGGAGAAAGGTCTTGTAAAAGGAATAAGGTAAACCATCCGGGCCTGGGGATTTATGTGATGGAAGATGTCGGATGACCTCAGCTAACTCCTCAGCTGTAATAGGGTTATTTAGTGCTGACCTATTTGTTGGGGACAGTTTAGGAAGCTTTCTGTCTAGCCCACAGGATTGATTTTGAGATCTTACCCAAATTCAAAGATTTAATATGATTACGCAAGGAAACTACAGACCTTAAGCGGTCCACCATAGGGGAAAGGAGTAAACTGGTCTCTGCAGTTCGCAGCTGTTCGAGCAGCTGCACTTTCTGGAGGGCAGACTCCCTCTTCAGACGAGATCCTGCAGAGATGCATTCACCCCTAAAAAAGGGCTTTTGAGTCTTCCATATGGTGGAGGTCTCAGATACCGTACCCTGATAACTTTTGTAACAATTGATCTCTAGCGTTAGGAATCCTCAAAAGCATTTCATTGAGGCGCCAATGACATGTTTTTGTAGTCGGGACAGACAGGGTAAGATCTAGGAGAATAGGGGTGTAATCTGACCATGTTATGGGGTCTATTTCGTCCACTACTAAATGTGACAATAATGGGGTGGATAAGAAGTGGTCTAGATGGAAATAAAGTTTATGAGGGGGGGAATAAAACGTATACTGCTTATGGGTTGGGTGTTTGACCTGCCAAGAGTCGTAAAGGTTATGGGACCTAATAATTTTATGAAAAGATGTGGACAATTTATGGGTTTGGGTTGATGTGGTGGATTGGAAAAGAGTGCGTCTATCTTTAGTTGGAGACATGCACATGATGAAGTCACCATCAATAATCATGAAGGGTTGGGAAAGAGGATATATTTCCTCAAGCACCTCCGTCAAAAACCCTATATGTCCTGAATTAGGTGCATAGATGTTAACCAAAGTAAGAGATGTATGCATGTAAGCACAGTTCAGGAGAATAAATCAGCCTTGAGGGTCTAATACAGATGATTTAACCCGCAGTGGGCATGTGCGTTTGATTAAGATAGCTACTTCAGCTTTCCCAGATGGTTCCGAAGCTACAAAAGTAGTGGGAAACAACTTAGAAGCAAAGTTAAAAGAACCCTCTGTACGAAAGTGGGTTTCCTGAACCATGATTACATCAGCATTAGAAGCCTTGAATTCCTTATGAGCTAGCCATCTCTTATGAATAGAATTTAAGCCCTTGATGTTGCATGAAAAAACACGTAAAGCCATAAGAGGTAATACATAAGCAAAGCCGTTGTAAGCTGGTCATACGAAAAGGAAAATACAGTCCATGGTGTATGGAAAAAAAACAGTCCATAAGGAGCAAACAAAAACATAAAACAAACAGGGATCAAAAAGTGGGCAAAGTGGAAAAAGGTGTCGGATGTGGGTCAAAAAAAACAAAAAAACAGTGGTGAGTGGCCTGAGGGGGATCCTTTCCTCAGGAAATCAAAGGCTTGTGCCAAGGATGATGGAACACGGCAGCCCGCAAGACCAGGCTTGTGGGTCCCGTCGTCTTCCGAGAAACTTGCAAGCGAAACTAAATGAAGAACCAAACATGTAACAATAGGCATGGTGATAGTCCCATGGGTAGAGGGACTAGATCGCTGCACCGAGAACCGCAGCCCACAGACAGAACATCATTCATGTATGTAAGGAGAGAACATCTTAACTTGTATAGTTAAGGAAGCTCACCAGGTGGGGTGTTGAGGAGTTGCAGCCTGTTGTGGGGTAGAAGCAGCTTTCTGTGATTTCCATCGCGCTGGGGTCCAGATCTTCCCAGGGGTGGAGAACGGCCGAGGTGCAGAAAGGGGTAGATGGAGCTCATATTCAGGCAGCGGCGGAAGGCCAAAGTTGCGTAGGAAGGCTTCACCTTCATAGCCTTCATAGAGATCTCCTTTCGTGTGTTGAACCCCATCTTTGGAAGCGGACAACCGGAAGTGAAAACCTCAGCGATAGGGGATCTGGTGGTTTTGAAGATGAGTGGTAATGGGTCACAGACTTCGACGTTTAGCCAAAGTGATGGGAGAAAAGTCACCGAATATTTGGATCTTGGTGCCCTTGTAGTCTAAAAGACTTCTGTTATGGTTAGCTGCGGTGAGGATTTCTTTGCTCTCATAATAATAGAATTGTATTATAATGTCCCTAGGGTTGGTCCCCGTGAAGGTTAAGGGGCCAGAGATCTATGCGCCCGATCGAGGCGCCAGCCGATATTTGGAATGTGGGGGGCCAAAGTGACAAAGAGACCCAGAAGGTAGGGCTGGATCTCCTTGTCAGAAATGGTCTCAGGGACTCCACGAATCCGCAGGTTCTGACGGTATTCCCTGTTTTCTAGATCTTCCTGCTGTATTTGGATCTGAGAAACTGTGTGTTTGAGGGCAGCATTAACTTCCTCTAAAGCACATATTGCACCAGTTCAACAAATTTATTCTCAATGGTATCGGTACGTTCCCCCGAGTGGGTGATTTCCTCTCTAAGTTTTTTTGCTATCTTCCCCACTTCCCTGGTAATGTTATGGGTTAAGTCTTGAAGCAAGTTTTGCAGCTTAGCATCAAGAACTTCTACAGTGACTGTGTTAAACTATCAGAATTTATCAATGGTTGGGTCTCTGAGAACAACGGACATGGATACATTTATATAATTTATTACTCTTCTATGTATAGAAAAAGTGAAGTTTTATATAAGATCTTTATATATACTTGTGAAAGTATATATTTTGTTTGTAGCTTCAAAAGCAGTTCTATGTAGAACTCTCATGTGGTATCAATTAATCTCACCTCCCCCATCATAAGAGATTAGGTTACATCTTTTTCCAAAGACACAAAGTTTCAGTATGTTTAAGTAAAGATCATAATTTCTTTATATTACAATATTTCTTGTTTAGGATATTAATAAGAACATTGCATTTTAAATGTATATATACTGATATGTAGTAGGATTTTAGATGTTTAAAGGAAACGTGTATAATGTATAAGTTAAATGATTCTTATTTTAGCTACTCTCACATAGTTTATAGCTCCACCCTTAGGAATGTTAGATTGAGTGACACCCACCTTTTTAGAAAGGTGGGAGGGAAATTGCTCATTCAAAGTTCCCGGTTTTTCTGTGGGACTATAAGGAAAAAACAAACCTTTAAAGCAGCCTGAATAGGAAAAGGGTAGGGGTTGGTTTTTTAGGAGTAAAGGCAGACTTTCATTCCAGCTCTCCATGAGGACACACTCACACACATACATCTTAAGACATTGATGCTACTTTTACACACAGACATATCTGATTTAAACTTCATTTTAAGAATAATCTATTTTTATATTTTAAATTTTGACAGTGTTTTTGTAACATTTTGCTATTTTATTATTAAATCAATTTTTGAGTTTTTACACGAAAACTGAACGGATTTTCTTGGAACTTTTCTCATCAATACGAATTATTGAAATATCGTTATTAATACAGTAATAACTCGATTTTTACAGACTGCTGCGGCAGACCCTGTCAGGGGTATGGATGATATTTCCATAGGCAGCCCTTCCGTGAATGCTAGGGGGTCAGTAGGTTCCGGTGGGTTATCTGGAGTACCGAGGCTGGGGTTTGTGGCCTTAGTAGGTACTGCTCCATGTTCTGAGAAGGCCGCGACTCGGTGAAGGATCGGTATATGTATTTTTGGAAACCGATCTTACCCATGGGGTGCCCGGGATCTTCTGGAGGTGAGTGGTGTAGCTCCCGTTGAGGTAGGTGCAGTCGGAGCAGAGCGGGAGCCATGGAAGAGGAGATGGGAACCGTATGTGGATAAATCTCTTAAGCTAGCCTTGCAGGTGTAAGTAATCCCACATGCCATAAACACACACAGATATCCACTAGCATACATGAAATGGTTACAAGATTATAAAAATAAGCCCATTTTTGGCTTTACACAGTACATAAAACTGACCATTATCAAGCACAACAGATATGCACAAACTGGTACCATTTCTAACTACAGGCAATATAAATGGCACCCGAGTGGAGAGTAAAGAAAATGCTGACCCAAGAATTTGTATACTTTTACCTATTCGATTAAGGCCGGGTTCGCATATGTGCGGCCGCGGGTTCCTGCCTGTGCGTGTCTGTTCACCGGTTCAGGTCCAAATTTTTGCCTGAATTCACACCTGAACCGGACCCAAACATGCATTCCAATCCGTGGCCACTGCGGACCTGTGTGAACCGGCTCAATTGAGAGCCGGTCACACTCACCTGTCATGTGAATTGGATGCAGGAAACCATCCAATTCACACATATGTGAACCCAGCCATCTTTTTGTCCTAGGAATACTCTCTGTTTAAACAAAAGCTACATGTTTAATGCATGTGTGTATGGAACAAACATGTGGCCCTAAGGGGCACAGTGGCTCAGTGGTTGACACTTCTGACTTGCAATCATGGGGTCCCCCCAGTTCAAATATCAGCCAAGAGATGATCTGCATGGAGTTTACATGATCTTTCTGTGTTTGGGTGGGTTTCAATTAGAAATGAATGGATCATGGATAATAGCTGTATGACTCTTGGATGAACACATTGATAAATAGCCCCTACGCCTCCTTGTAAGCCTATCCTTTTTTCAATAAGAGATTGTCGTATATATTGAGGGGGTTTTGGCAATAAAAAGGACATATTACATGTTTGTGGATATATTATTTTTTGGGGACTATTTATCAATGTTTTCAAGATTCACACATATTTCTAATTAAATCTTGGGTGAAAGTTGTGTAAATCCAGGTAAAAGTTGACAAGCAGACCCCAGTGTCTTGTGACTGCATTATTAAATAAAGACCAAAAATCCAGGTTGGCAACCATCCACAAATTGTCACTGCAATGAACGAAAAAATGTTCTCAATAGTATTTAAAGTAGAACTATATGTAACACTTTCCTTTTAAACACTTGCTTTCTAGGCATTTATACCCCCTTCCTGTCCAGGCCAATTTTCAGCACTCTCACTCTTTGAATGACAATTGTGTGGTCATGCAACACTGTACCCATATGAAATTGTTATCATTTTTTTCACACAAATAGAGCTTTCTTTTCGTGGTATTTAATCACTACTGGGTTTTTTATTATTTGCTACACAAACAAAAAAAGACAAAACAAAAACAAAACTTTTTTTATATTGTGTTGTAAAATTTTGTAAACAGGTAATTTTTCTCCTTTACTGATGGGCACTGATAGGCTGCACTGATAGGCGGCACAGATGGACACTGATAGGCGGCACTGATGGATACTGATAGGCGGCACTGATGGACACTGATAGGCGGCACTGATGGACACTGATAGGTGGCACTAATGGGCACTGATGAGGTGGCACTGATCAGGAGGCACTGGTGAGGCTGCACTGATGGGTGGCAATGATAGGTGGCACTGAGAGGGGGCACTGATGGGTGGCACTGAGGGGAGGCACTGATAAGGGGCACTAATAGGCAGAACTGATGGGCACTGATCAGGAGGCACTGATTGACAGAACTAGTGGGCACTGATTAGCAGTACTGATGGGCACTGATAGATGGCACTGGTGGGCACTGATTAGCAGCACTGGAGAGCACTGATTAGCAGCACTGGTGGGCACTTAGGGGACCGATGACCCTCTAACAGAAGCCGGTTAACAGCTTTCTTTTCTGAAGAAAAAAGAAAACAGTAACCGGCTTCTGTTTACTTCCGTGATCAGCTGTCATTGGCTTACAACTGACCACATGGTAAAGGGCCCACTGTGATTGGCCCTTAACCCTTCTCTGTGATCAGCTCAGTCCCAAGGACTCAGCGATCACAGAGCGCGCCGCGTGCATGTGCCCCATGGGGCGGCGCGAGAACAGGTGGACAAACATGCATACCCTCCCTGCAAATGAAGCCCATGCTGTAGCCATCTTTCGGCTATAGAGCGGGCGTCAAGTAGTTAATTTTGGATAGAGTAAGGGAGGGTTATAAGCCCTCTCAGGTTTGTTTATTTTGTTGCCATGACAAATAGAGTGAATCTCCCTAATGGGAACACAGACAGCAATAAAAACTTGACAGGTGCTCTAATCCATCTCCACTCTATCCAGACCTTAAAAAAAACTGCCTTTAGTTATACTTTAAAGTGGTAGTAAAATCTACTTCTTTACTCATTTGCATTTGAAACCTTAATTAAAAACCTACATGTAGATTCCTTTAGCTGCTTTTGGAAATGCACAGTTTAGTAGATTTTGCCCTGTTCCCCGTGTGATTATGTCATTCGAGCATGCGCAGTATTTCCGGCACGCTGATTGACACTGACTGTGCCGTACATGTGTAAAGTGTCATGCCGGGGTGACATCTTTACTCCCCAGCATCGTAACCTAGTCCCACTAGAGCTCAGACTATCTTCCCTTTATGTCATTGGACTTGGCTACATCCTACCGTGCATGTGCGAGATTGCAGCAGTGATGTAGCAGAAGGGTACAAGTAGGGTTCGAAACGGCATCAGGAGGTTTCCCAAAAGATGGCGCTGGCTTCAGCAGCATCCTGAGAAATGAAACATCAGCTGAAATAAAAATAAGGACACTCTAATGACACTATAACATATGTGGTTAGTTTGTAATGTGGATTGCAGTGCAGATCTGTGTTTAGCAGGATTGGGCACACTGAGTTTACTACCGCTTTAACTGTAGCCCTCACTACACATTTCCTTTGATACAATAGTAATGGATGCTTGGACTTGTACTACTTATACTAGCTATACCATAACCTGGATAAAAATGAGAACCTGCACAGACACACTGGATGCTATTTACAAAGTTGACTATTTTTCTGCCCTTGCTTGGAAAATCTACTTTACCAAAAATTTTACATTTTTCCAATATTTATAAAGCACTGACATATGCTTTTAAAGGCATGCAAAACCATTTGATCACTTTCACCTGAAGCGTATTTTTGGCCACTTTCATTTCCACTTTTTCAGTCAAAACCCCACTCGGGTGACGGATTACCAAATAGGCAGAGTAGGCACCACTACTTTAATTATGCTAATTAAAGTGGCAGTAAACTCGGGAAATGCAAATTCAGTTGACAGGCAGGTCTTTTAGAAGTGCGATTCTTATGCCGCGTACACACAATTGCACATTCCGACAACAAAATCCATGTTTTTTTTTCCGACGGATTGTGGCTCAAACTTGTCATGCATACACACGGTCACAGAAATGTTGTCGGAAGTTCCGAACGTCAAGAACGCGGTGACATACAACGAGCCAAGAAAATTGAAGTTCAATAGCCAGTGCGGCTCTTCTGCTTGATTCCAAGCATGGGTGGAGTTTTGTGCATTGGAATTGTGTACACACGATCGGAGTTTCCGACAACAGTTTTTGTTGTCGGAAAATTTGAAATCCAGATCTCAAATTTTGTTTGTCGGAAATTGAGATTGAAATTTCGACGGAAAATGTTCGATGGAATTTCCGACAACAAGCTCACATCGAACATTTGTTGTTGGAAATTCCGACCGTGTGTACGCGGCAATAGTGTGAACCTAGGCTGACAATGAAAAAAAACATCGAAGGCATGCAACTTTCTCACCCAGAGCAAATGTCAAATAATCAGTTCACTCTGCCACAATGCTGGGTCCCCTAATACCTAACAAAATGGGACCAGAAGCATGTGTATAAAAACATCAGTTCATCTGCCCTGTCATTCTGCTCCATGTATATTTTCTAGCTTCTTGACTTAAGAAAGAGAGCTGCCTTGGTGCATAGCTTGCATGTGTGAGTGCAGTGGCAACCAACGGGCATGTTTTTTTTGTGCTCAATACTAAGGATGAGTTTCGAGTCCGAGTCGAACCCATGTTTGACTCGAACATTGCCTGTTCGACCGTTCGTCGAATTGCGAACGTTATGAGCCGTTCGCGCCAAATTCGATTGGCGCGTCACGGCCCAAAATTCACAGGGGCATCGCAGTGCATTGCTGGCTGATGATTGGCCAAGCATGCACTATGACCCGCATGCTTGGCCAATCACAGCGCCGTCTGTACAGGGAGCCGTAATTGGCCAAATCCAGTGAGTAGGCAGGCGAGTCAGTTAGCTGCACTTACAGTGTATTGTGTGTATATATATGCATCCTAGGTGTTGTATATACAGTATATATATATATATATATATATATATATATATATATATATATATATATACACTGTATTCAGTTTAGCTAGATCTATTCCTGTTATTCTCTTCCTACTGACAGGCAGGCAGGTGTTTTTACAGTATTTACAGTTAGTGTATTGTGTCCTCTGCACAGTGTGCACCTAAAGCTACCTGAAGAAAATTGCTGGTGTTCTTCTGATCCTATTAGTACCACAGGCAGGCAGCTACAGTATTTACAGTTAGTGTACTGTGTCCTCTGCACAGTGTTCCCCTAAAGCTACCTGAAGACAATTTCTGGTGTTCTCATACTAATAATACTACAGGCAGGCAGTTGATTCTGCTAGCTGCAGTATCAGTATATATAAACATATCAGCTTTGTGCAGCTACATCTCACTGCAGGCCATTAGTATGTCTGGAAGGCCAACAAGGAGAGGCAGACAGTCACAAGCCAATAAAAGAGGGCAAGCAGGCTCTGTGTCTAGAGGCAACAGTGCTGGTCGTGGAGACGGTGCATCCTCATCAGCACGTGACCGTGGGACACGCTTGTCCTTTTTTTCAGCAGCTGGCCGTGTTGAGCCGCAACATGCGGAAGACTTGATAGAGTGGATGACCAAGCCGTCCTCATCCTCCTCATCCTCTCTCACCCAGGCTCAGGGTACTTTGTCTGGCAAAGCAGCTGCCAATGCGGCCTCTTCCCTCGGCTCAATGGCATCAGTCACTCCTTCCCTAGCCCCACCGTGTCCTCCTGAGGAGTCCCCTGAACTGTTTGACCACAGTGTTGGGTACATGCTCCAGGAGGATGCCCAGCATTTTGATGGCTCTGATGATGGTACCCAGCTAGAGGAAGGCAGTAACATGAGCCCAGAGAGAGGGGTGCTCAAGAAGGACAGCAATCTGGTAGTCATGTTCCCCCAGCTGCAGCATACTGCCAGCTTTGCTCCAGTGATGAGGAGGGAGGGGATGATGAGGTCACTGACTCCACGTGGGTGCCTGATAGGAAGAGGTGCATCTCTAACGAGGCAGCATGCCCTCCAGGGGCCAGCTTAAGGGCAGCACACCGACTGCATCACACCGCAAAGCTCCGCATGTGCAGGGCGCTGCTGTCTCTGCGCGTTATTCCAAAAGTTCTTTGGTGTGGGCCTTTTTTGAGACGAGTGCAACAGATCCCACCACTGCTATTTGCAACATATGTCTCAAGCTTATCTTGCGTGGCCAAAACATCACCCGCTTGGGCACCACATGCTTGACCAGACATATGTCGACCTGCCATGCAGTTCGTTGGCAAGCGTACCTAAAAGACCCACACCAAAGAACAAAGCAGACCTCTCCTTGCTCCTCATCAGCTGGGATCTCCAACCCCACTATACCTTCAGTCCTCTCTAAAACCTGCACTGAAAGGAATGAAGATGTAGAATTAGGTGTGTCACAGCCAAGTACACCGACGTCAGATTGTACAAGGGAAATTTCCCTGCCCCAGCTGCTGCACCGCCGAAAGAAGTTCGCTCCCAGCCATCCACATGCTCAGCAGTTGAATGCTAGCTTGGCTAAATTGCTAGCACTTCAACTGCTGCCTTTTCAGTTGGTAGACTCTGCCCCCTTCCGTGAATTTGTGGAATGTGTGGTTCCTCAGTGGCAGGTTCCCAAACGCCACTTTTTCTCACGGAAGGAGATTCCGGCTCTCTACTGGCATGTGGAAGCAGAGGCGGCTCTCTAATTAGGCAAATTAGGCGATCGCCTTAGGCCTCGCACTCACAGGGGCCCCGCGATCACCTAATTTGCCTGACCCGAGTGTGAGTGGCAGGGAATATCTCCCGGTCAGTGTCCCCAAGCTAGCGGGATGAGCGAGCTACTATTGCACTGCTATATGACCAGTGCCGCGCCGACCTGAAGTCTCCTCTCTCTGCCTCCCTCGGCACTCTTCAGCACCCCCTCTCTCAGTGTCCTCGAGGCTCCAGCGCTGACTGGGGACAGATTATAGAGGCGAAGCTGTCGGCTGCTGCTGAACCCAGGAGGGATGGATGCAAACACGGACATGCAGGAGTTCGTTTTGTCAGGTGTGGAGGGAGGTGAGCTGGCAGCTTTATGGGAGCACTTGCAACTTGTATGCAGGATTGCAGGGACTTGAGATAGGTGAGGAAGGGGGCGGTGAGAGCAGTGTCTGCAGCACAGTAGGAGGCCAGTCCTGGTGCTGTGCTGCTAACTTCAGTTGCTCTATGCATGCCACTGCAAAGTGGTCTCTGCGGTGCCAGAGTAATAAACTAGGGGACATTCACACTATATACCACTTTTATATCATCTGCATCCCTCTCATGTCATACTACCCACCGCCATACACTCCGCACTCCTCTCATGTACATACTACCCCCCACATACACTCCGCACCCCTCTCATATACATACTACCCCCCCAAATACACTCCGCACCCCTCTCATATACATACTACCCCCCACATACACTTTGCACTCCTCTCATGTACATACTACCCTCCACCATACACTCTACACCCCTCTCATGTGCATACTACCCTCCACCATACACTCTGCACTCCTCTCATGTGCATACTACCATCCACCATACACTCTGCACCCCTCTCATGTACATACTACCCGCTGTCATACCCTCCATTTTCCTCTCCTACACATGTTTACCACAATTGTACAGTGCCATCATAATAGCATCATGGACAACGTAATGCACTGGGGCCCCTACTAGGGAGATGGTGACCTGTGGCATACACAGCGCACTGCAGAAAACAGTGAGTGTGGCTAAATTATGCTACATATTGGGCGTGGCTTTTTGGTCTGATTAGAAATTTTAGTCTGCGTTTTTACATTTTTTTTACAATTTTTTTTTAAAACAAAAATTTCATTTTTCGGTGAGAGTTTTTTTGTTTCTTTGGTGAGATATCGGGTCTAAACAGACCCCTGAAGTCTCACTTTTGACATAGAGAAAGGGACAGAGGACACACATTCCCCAGTCCCTTTCTCTGTAGCCTCAGCTGCCCTGCAAATGAATGAACAGGAGACAAAGGCAAAGTTATTATTTTATCGCTTTAATTTTTTTTCACATTATGGGAGTGAGTGGGGCCTCACGTCTAAGTTTTGCCTAAGGCCTCACAAAGCCTAGAGCCGCCTCTGTGAAGACAATGTCTTGGCCTCGCTGGACAGGACTGTCAGTGGTAAGGTGCATATTACCGCTTCATGGTCCAGCAGGCATTGACAGGGACGTTACCTATCTTTCACCGTGCACTGGGTGACTCTTCTGGCAGCTGGGAAGGATGCAGGACAGGGTGCTGTAGTGTTGGAGGTTGTTCCGCCACCACGCCTCCAAAATTCTACTAGTGGTGATTCTGCCACACCTCTCTCCTCCACCCCCTCCTCTTCTTCTTCCTCCACGGCCTCTTCCTGTTCTGATTTGACCTCGGAACCAGCGGTGCTCCGTAGGCGTTCAAGGGGCTAGGCAAGCACGCAGGCAAAAAAATGGCATGCGGTGCTTGAGCTGGTGTGCTTGGGGGACAGGAACCACACTGGGGCAGAGATTCTGTCAGCTCTGCAGGGGCAGGTTCAGAGGTGGTTGACGCCACGCCAGCTTAAGCCAGGTATGGTGGTTTGCGACAATGGCACCAACCTCGTCTCCGCCCTCTGACAGGGACAACTGACCCATGTGCCCTGTTTGGCTCACGTCCTTAACTTGATGGTGCAGCGATTCTTGGGCAGGTACCCGGCTTACAGGATGTCCTGAGGCAGGCCAGGAAAGTCTATGTGCATTTCCGCAGGTCATATAATGCCAGTGCTCGGATGACGGACCTCCAAAAGGAGTTTAACCTGCCCAAGAACCGCCTAATCTGTGACATGCCCACCAGGTGGAACTCAACGTTGGCCATGCTGCAGCAGCTGCACACGCAGCAGAGGGCCATCAATGAGTACCTATGAGACTATGGCACCAGGACAGGGTCAGGGGACCTTGTTTTTTTTCCCCACGCCAGTGGGTTATGATCAGGGATTCATGCACTGTCCTGTCACCATTTGAGGAGGCCACGAGGATGGTGAGCAGTGACAGTGCATGCATCAGTGACACTGTCCCTCTTGTCCACCTGTTGGAGCACACGCTGCGTGGAATAACGGACAGGGCACTTGAGGCAGAACAGAGGGAGGAAGAGGAGGACTTCCTAACCTCTCAAGGCCCCCTTTATCCAGACAGTGTTCCTGCGTGCCCGCCGATCACACAGGAAGAGGACGAGGAGGAGGAGGATTGTGTCAGCATGGGGGTGGAGCCTGGCACTCAGCATCAGCAGCAGTCTTCAAGGGATCATTTACAGTCCCAAGAAACCCATGGACTTGTACGTGGCTGGGAAGAGGTGGCTGCGGATTATGTCGTCACTGGTGACCCAGAGGACTCTGGACCGAATGCCTCAGCAAACCTACGCTGCATGGCCTCCCTGATCCTATTATTGCTGGTGCCACAACACTGCAACCCCTCACAGATACTCTAGTTGGAGTGCAGGAATGAGCCCTGCTGCAAAGTATTTCATCAAAAATTGTAATTACACGCCCCTGTTAAAGAGGGGCAGAAAAATTGGGCCTTAGCCACTGCTGCCACAACACTGCAACCCCTCACAGATGCTATAGTTGGAGTGTAGGAATGAGCCTTGCTGCAAAGTATTGCAGCAAAAATTGTAATTATACGCCCCTGTTAAACAGGGGCTGAAAAATTGGGCCTTGGGCAATGGTGCTGGTGCCACAGCACTGCCACCCCTAACAGATACTATAGCTGGAGCACAGGAATGAGCCCTGCTGCAAAGTATTGCATCAAAAATTGTAATTACACGCCCCTGTTAAACAGGGGCAGAAAAATTGGGCCTTGGCCACTGGTGGCGGTGCCCAAAACCAAAAATGTTCTTATCAGCATAGGCAGTCTTGAAGGGATCTCACATTAAAAAAAAAATCAATCAGTTACATCAGCATCAGGTGCTTGGTAGCTGGTGATCCAAGACTGATTCATTTTTATGAAGGTCAGCTGATCAACCAATTCGGTGGACAGGCGCACCCTGTGATCGGTTACAAAGCCTCCAGCAGCACTGAATGTGCGTTCCAAAAGAACGTTGGATGCAGGACAGGCCAGTAGCTCAATTGCATACTGTGCAAGCTCTGGCCAGTGATCCATCCTCAAGACCCAGTAACCCAGAGGATTTTCGGTGGAAAAGGTGTCCAGGTCTGATCTTGCCCCTAGGTAATCCTGCACCGTGTGAATCAGACGCTGGTGATGGTTGCTGGAACCGATCAGACCTTGGGGCTGCGGACTAAAAAATTGTCTGAATGCATCGGTCAGATGGCCACCTTCTCCACCGCTCCTTCTGTGACTGACCGAAGCCTCAGCAACACGTTGCTGGTGCCACAACACTGTAAGTCCTCGCAGTTACTCTTGGTGGGTGCTGGAACAGGCCCTGCTGTGAAATATTATATCAAGAATTGTAATTACATGCACCTGTTGAACAGGGGCAGAAAAATTGGGAAAAATTGGGCCTTAGGCACTGGTGCTACAACACTGCAACTATACGCCCCTGTTAAACAGGGGCTGAAAATGTGGGCCTTGGGCGCCCAGTGCGTGTGCCCGGTGGCCGCGATGTCCGCCGGGCACCCGCGATTGCCCGTTAACCGGGCAGGACCGTGGGGAACTGTGTGTGTAAACACACAGATCCACGTCCTGTCAATTGAGAGGAGACCGATCTGTGTTCCCAGTACAGAGGAACACTGATCGGTCTCCTCCCCTTGTACGTCCCCTCCCCCTACAGTTAGAATCATTCCCTAGGAAACATAATTAACCCCTTGTCTCCCCCTAGTGGTTAACCCCTTCCCAGCCTGTCACATTTACACAGTAATCAATGCAATTTTATAGCATTGATCGCTGTATAAATGTGAATGGTCCCAAAAGTGTCCGATGTGTCCGCCATAATGTCGTAGTCACGAAAAAAAATCGCAGATAGCCGCCATTACTAGTAAAAATAAATAAAAAATGGCATAAATCTATCCCATATTTTGTAGACGCTATAAATTTTGCGCAAACCAATCAATATACGCTTATTGTGATTTTTTTTACCAAACATATGTAGAAGAATACGTATCGCCCGAAACTGAGTAAAAAATGTGTTTTTTTTTTAAAAAATTGGGATATTTATTATAGCAAAAAGTATAAAATATTGTGTTTTTTTCAAAATTGTCGCTCTTCTTTTGTTTATAGCGCAAAAAATAAAAACCGCAGAGGTGATCAAATACCACCAAAAGAAAGCTCTATTTGTGGGGAAAAAAGGACATCAATTTTGTTTGGGTACAGTGTGGCACGACCGCGCAATTGTCGTTTAAAGTGCGACAGCGCTGAAAACTAAAAATTGGTCGGGGAAGGAAGGGGGTGAAAATGCCCTGTATTGAACCGGTTAAAGCCGCAAGCAGTTTTAAATGACTTTTATTCCTTTAAAAATGTCATTTTGTGCAGGGACTGTTCTAAGCATGGGAAACACACGCCACTTTACAGGCATACTATAGACACCCCCAGGTACGATATTTAAAGGAATATTTAACTTTTTTTTTCACTTTAAACATCATTAAAATCACTGCTCCCGAAAAAACGTCCGTTTTTAAAACTTTTTTTTGCATTGATACATGTCCCCTGGGGCAGGACCTGGGTCCCCAAACCCTTTTTAGGACAAAAACTTGCATATTAGCCTTTAAAATGAGCACTTTTGATTTTGAACATTCGGCTCCCATAGACTTTAATGGGGTTCTAAAGTTCGCCCGAACTTTCTGTCCGTTCACAGGTTCTGGTGCGAACCGAACTGGGGGGTGTTTGGCTCATCCCTACTCAATACTGAGCATGCCTTAAAGCAGCAGCGGCTTTCTAGAACTTCTAGTCACACTGAAGTGCCCGACCTAAAATGGCATCACTATCCACTTCCATAGACAATTCAATGGCTAGGACTGTTGAACCACTTCAATACCAAACACTTTCACCCCCTTCCTGCCCAGGCCAATTTTCAGCTTGCACTTTGAATGGCAATTGCGCAGTCATTGCAACACTGTACCCAAATTAAATTTGTAATTTTTTTCTCACACAAATAGAGCTTTCTTTTGGTGGTATTTAAATCGCCACTGAGTTATTTTATTTTTTGCAAAATAAAAAAAACTGACAATTTTGAAAAAAAAGCAAGTTTTCTCTGTTTCTGATGAACATGAACGAATTCTGGACAGCCGCACTCATATAAAGCCTTGTCTATTGGAAGATGCACATCAAATTCAAAAGATCATAGCAGACAAAAAAGAGCTGACGTTTTGCACAAGGCTTTATATGAGTGCGGCTGTCCATAATTCGTTCATGTTCATCGCTATCGGCATTAGCCAGCACCTATGACCTCCGAACCAAGATTTATTTACTCTTCGTCATCAGCAGCAGTCTTCAAGGGATCATTTACAGTCCCAAGAAACCCATGGACTTGTACGTGGCTGGGAGGAGGTGGCTGTGGATCATGTCGTCCTTAGTGACCCAGAGGACTCTGGACCAAATGCCTCAGCAAACCTACGCTGCATGGCCTCCCTGATCCTGCAAAGCCTGCGGAAGGATCCTCGTATTCGTGGTATCAAGGGGAGGGATCATTACTGGCTGGCAACCCTCCCTGATCCACGTTAAGAGGGTAAGATTGTGGACATTATCTTGCCATCGCAGAGGGAACAGAGGATGAAACATCTTCGGGAGGCCTTGCAGAAAGGTTTGTGCAACGCGTTTCCAGAGCCTGGGAGGTTACAATTTCCTGGTCCTCCTGGAAAACGTGTTGCTGAGGCTTCGGTCAGTCACAGAAGGAGCGGTGGAGAAGGTGGCCGTCTGACCGATGCATTCAGACAATTTTTAAGTCTGCAGCCCCAAGGTCTGATCGGTTCCAGCAACCATCGCCAGCGTCTGATTCACATGGTGCAGGATTACCTAGGGGCAAGATCAGACCTGGACACCTTTTCCACCGAAAATCCTCTGGGTTACTGGGTCTTGAGGATGGATCACTGGCCAGAGCTTGCACAGTATGCAATTGAGCTACTGGCCTGTCCTGCATCCAGCGTTCTTTTGGAACGCACATTCAGTGCTGCTGGAGGCTTTGTAACCGATCACAGGGTGCGCCTGTCCACCGAATTGGTTGATCAGCTGACCTTCATAAAAATGAATCAGTCTTGGATCACCAGCTACCAAGCACCTGATGCTGATGTAACTGATTGATTTTTTTTTTTAATGTGAGATCACTTCAAGGCTGCCTATGCTGATAAGAACATTTTTGGTTCTGGGCACCGCCACCAGTGGCCAAGGCCCAATTTTTCTGCCCCTGTTTAACAGGGGCATGTAATTACAATTTTTAATGCAATACTTTGCAGCAGGGCTCAGTCCTGCGCTCCAACTATAGTATCTGTGAGGGGTTGCAGTGTTGTGGCACCAGCACCAGTGCCCAAGGCCCAATTTTTCAGCTCCTGTTTAACAGGGGGGGTATAATTACAATTTTTACTGCAATACTTTGCAGCAGGGCTCATTCCTGCGCTCCAACTATAGCATCTGTGAGGGGTTGCAGTGTGGTGGCAGCAGTGGCTAAGGCCCAACTTTTCTGCCCCTGTTTAACAGGGGCATGTAATTACAATTTTTGATGCAATACTTTGCAGCAGGGCTCATTCTTGTGCTCCAGCTATAGTATCTGTTAGGGGTTGCAGTGTTGTGGCACCAGCACCATTGCCCAAGGCCCAATTTTTCAGCCCCTGTTTAACAGGGGCGTATAATTACAATTTTTGCTGCAATACTTTGCAGCAGGGCTCATTCCTGCGCTCCAACTATAGCATCTGTGAGGGGTTGCAGTGTTGTGGCAGCAGTGGCTAAGGCCCAATTTCTCTGCCCCTGTTTAACAGGGGCGTGTAATTACAATTTTTGATGAAATACTTTGCAGCAGGGCTCATTCCTGCACTCCAACTAGAGTATCTGTGAGGGGTTGCAGTGTTGTGGCACCAGCACCAGTGCCCAAGGCCCACATTTTCAGCCCCTGTTTAACAGGGGCGTATAATTACAATTTTTGATGCAATACTTTGCAGCAAGGCTCATTCCTGCGCTCCAACTATAGCATCTGTGAGGGGTTGCAGTGTTGTGGCACCAGTGCCTAAGGCCCAATTTTTCTGCCCCTGTTCAACAGGGACATGTAATTACAATTCTTGATCTAATATTTCACAGCAGGGCCCATTCCTGCGCCCACCAAGAGTAACTGTGAGGGCTTACAGTGTTGTGGCAACACCACCACCACCAAAGGCCCAATTTTTCTGCCCCTGTTCATCAGGTGCATGTAATTACAATTCTTGATATAATATTTCACAGCAGGGCCTGTTCCAGCACCCACCAAGAGTAACTGTGAGGACTTACAGTGTTGTGGCACCAGCACCACTACCACCACCACCACCAAAGGCCCAATTTTTCTACCACTGTTCAACAATGGCATGTAATTATAATTCTTGATCTAATATTTTCCAGCAGGGCCCGTTCCTGTGCCCACCAAGAATAACTGTGAGGGCTTACAGTGTTGTGGCAACACCAACACCTAAGGCCCCAATTTCTGCAGAGTATATAGGGAAGGCCCCTACTTTCAAACATCCAACTTACAAACGACTCCTACTTGCAAACGGAAGGAGTCAACAGGAAGTGAGATGAAATCTACCCCTAGGAAGGGACATTCTCTCCTGTAAGAGTTAATATGGGAAAAACCTGTCTCCTCTTCACTGATGCTTTATCACCAATCCTTGTTTCACTAAAAACCCCAAATTTTCTAAAAACATTTGTCATTGGGACAGAAAGTGAGGTGAAACCTTCTGAAGAAGTGCACAGACAGCAAAACAAATGTTACAGGGGTGATAACCCTTCCCTATGTTTTCCAAAAAGCTTAAAAATAGATTATTTTGCTGGAGCTACACTTTAAAAATGTACCAGTTCAAAATTACAAACAGATTCTACTTAACAACAAACCTACAGTCCCTGTCTTGTTTGCACTGCCTGTATACTGCTGTTCAGAGTATATAGGGACTGGGGGCCCCACGCCTTTCCTTTTTTTAATTTGGGTGCGGGGTTCCCCTTAATATCCATACAAGACCCAAAGGGCCTGGTAATGGCTTGGGGGGGTGGGGTATCCATGCCGTTTGTCTCACTGATTTTCATCCATATTGCCGGGACCCGACATTACATTAAAGCCGCAAGCAGTTTTAAATGACTTTTATTCCTTTAAAAATGTCATTTTGTGCAGGGACTGTTCTAAGCATGGGAAAAACGCGCCACTTTACAGGCATACTATAGACACCCCCAGGTACGATATTTAAAGGGATATTTCACTTTTTTTTCACTTTAAGCATCATTAAAATCACTGCTCCCGAAAAAACGTCCATTTTTAAAACTTTTTTTTGCATTGATACATGTCCCCTGGGGCAGGACCCGGGTCCCCAAACCCTTTTTAGGACAATAGCTTGCATATTAGCCTTTAAAATTAGCACTTTTGATTTCGAACCTTCGGGTCCCATAGACTTTAATGGGGCTCTAAAGTTCGCCCGAACTTTCAGTCCGTTCACAGGTTCTGGTGCGAACCGAGCTGGGGGGTGTTCGGCTCATCCCTACTCAATACTGAGCATGCTTTAAAGCAGCAGCGGCTTAGTAGAACTTCTAGTCACACTGAAGTGCCCGACCTAAAATGGCATCACTACCCACTACCATAGACAATTCAATGGCTAGGACTGTTGAACCACTTCAATACCAAACACTTTCACCCCCTTCCTGCCCAGGCCAATTTTCAGCTTGCACTTTGAATGGCAATTGCGCAGTCATTGCAGCAATGTACCAAAATTAAATTTGTATTTTTTTTTACACACAAATAGAGCTTTCTTTTGGTGGTATTAAAATCGCCACTGAGTTTTTTTTATTTTTTGCAAAATAAAAAAAACTGAAAATTTTGAGAAAAAAGCAAGTTTTCTGTTTCTGATGAACATGAACGAATTCTGGACAGCCGCACTCATATAAAGCCTTGTTTATTGGAAGATGCACATCAAATTCAAAAGATCATAGCAGACAAAAAAGAGCTGACGTTTCGCACAAGGCTTTATATGAGTGCGGCTGTCCAGAATTCATTCATGTTCATCGCTATCAGCATTAGCCAGCACCTATGACCTCCCAACCAAGATTGATTTACTCTTCGTCTGTTTAGTGCTCCTGGAGCGGTGATCGTTTTCTCTTTTCTCTGTTTCTGTTATAACAGTTTGCAACTAAATAATCTTTTTTCATAAATTTAGACCAAAATTTATTCTGCTACATCTCGTTGGTAAAAATAACCCAAATCAGTGTATATTATTTAGTCTGTGTGAAAGTTTTATAGTCCACAAACGATGGTCTATATATATCTGGGACCCAAAACCGCCAGGACAGTACAAATAACCCCCAAATGACCCATCTTTGAAAAGTAGACAGTCCAAGTAATTTAGCAAGAAGCATGACAAGTTTTTCTAAGTTGTAATTTATTGCCACAATATATTTAATAATAATAATTTATATTTGAATATATTTAAAAAAATTATTTTTCTCACAATTTGTTTTTTTAATATACGGTGTCCAGAGCAATACAATTTAACCATAGTACTCTGGGGAGGTGATCAGGATTTGATTTTTTTGTATCACTGTTATAAACAACCATTTTTTTCTCAATGAAATCCATCCATTTAGTGTGTACTATTATGATCAGCTGTGACTGGCCACAGCTAATCACATGGTACAGATGGGCTGTGATTGGCCCTGTTTGTACCATTTGATCGCTGTGACCAATCACAGAAATCTTTACAATAGTACACAATACATGGCATGAATGGAAGCCATCCATTGTGTACAATTGTGAAAACTGTGAAAACTCGCGCTACAGTATCAAAATATTAAATATTTAATGTGATCCATGTGATGTAATGTGATGCAGCAGCTGTACACAAAGTGCTGTTCACTTGAAAAATGTATAAATAATAAATGACAGCGCTTACAAACGTGCAGTATAATTGATCATAAATGATGTGCAGATATACCTAAACAAATATAATTCTATTAAAAGTGCTTAAATGCTACGAGTATGAATTCCAAACAAATATAATCATAAATAAACAAATCAAATTCATGAAGATATACTGTATATTGCAAAAGTCCCAATACAAGTGCTTTTGTGCTCAAATCCTCCTAAAAAGTGCGACGTGCTCCAAACTTCCACTCTGTGGTGTGACACACTCCCCTCCTGTGTCCCCACTTACCAGATCTTCAGGACCCCTAGCTTTGCAGTCTAAGGGTCAGATAGGCAATGATCCAGTGGTGTCTGATGTCTTGAACCGGACCACAAAAGGATCTCCCCCCAGTGTGGTGGTTAGGTTGTAAGAAAAGAAAGGAACTAATAGTGAAGTACTGTAAAAAAAAGTTTATTACGCAAGAAATGATTCTACTTACAAAGCAGCCAGATATCATAAGCATGTGTAAAAACGCGCTCTTCCCCTCTGCCTGTTGTCTCGGCTCTTGATTGGATAGATTGATAGCAGCGCAGCCATTGGCTCTCGCTGCTGTCAATCAAATCCAATGACGCGGGCGCCGGGGGGCGGGGCCGAAACCGGCATTCCCCCCGGGGAGAATGCTTCTCCTAGGGGGTTATACAATGCGGGGAGGAGCTACCAGCGCCGCCGGGGACCCAAGAAGTCGAGGATCGGGGCCACTCTGTGCAAAACGAACTACACAGTGGAGGTAAGTATGACATGTTTGTTATTTAAAACAAAAAAACGAAGCCTTACAATCACTTTAAGCACTTTTAATAGAATTATATTTGTTTAGGTATATCTACACGTTTGTAAGTGCTGTAATTTATTATTTATACATTGTGTACAATTGTCATGTGATGTGCTGTGATTGGTCACATCGACCACATGGTACCGGCAGCGGCCCATTACACTGATCTGTCATCCACTGCGTCCGGTTGACACAGAGGGTGACAGATTGCGCCGCAACGCAGCCGATGGGGCATGAGCTGCGATCCTGGAAGGACGTCTTTTGACGTATATCCAGAATGCAAAAGCTCCCACCCGGCACTTATTTTACTATAGGCCAGGCGGAAACCAGTTAACATACAACATAAAGCATAAGACGCCCGGGCTAGAAGTATGTAACAGCAGCAAAGTGTATAAAGTCCAGGGGACAGGAGTATGTGATGTACAGCACACCACACATGGTGTATTTGTCGAGAGTAAGTAACATTTTACCCCTTACATTGATGGTCTTCAGAAAACTATATATAGCGATTTCTTCTTTACAGGGCTAGGTAGGCTAGTCTTAGATCGTGGATACCTGTAGATTACAGATTTTAGTGTTAGGGTGGACTTCTACTTTAACATACCTTTCAGAGGGGAGTTAACCCCTCATTTTATGCAAAGGGTGACAAATCCAGAAATAGAAACTGCTTTGGATTATGTCAGATATGCAAAGCAGAAATATTACGGAAACACACCACACACCATTTAAGCCTTTTTACAAGGCTGCATTTAAACGTTTACATTTGCATCATTTGCATTTATTCACCAGCACACCGTGGATCATCGAATAGCATCCAAAATCTTTATTGAGAAACTATTACATCACAGAAGACAAATGCAACTTTTTGGAGTCGCGCAGGACCCCTCTGTTGGGCATGTGATGCTCATCACACGCCTGTCGAAGGGGTCCTGCCCGGCGCTGAAACGTGCCACTACCTCTTCTGTGATGTGATTGTTCTTAAAAATTTTGGACACTATTTGATGTTCCATGGTGTGCTGGCAAATATATGAATACAATCTGAGATGTCTCTAGTTCCAGCTGGTTGTTGCTTCAGCACCCGCTACTCCTAAGCTTTATTCGGGAAAGTGTGCGATGGGAATATTGACACTGCTGGGTATAAATCTCCCCTCTCCCAAACATTGGTATTCACTCGGATATAAATCCCCCTTCCTCCCCAAAATTGGTGGTCAGCAAGATATAAATCCTTCTTCCTCCCCAGCAGCAGGATATAGCAGGATATAAATCAACCCTCCTTCCCAGCTTTGGTGGCTAGTGGGGTATAAACCTCCCCTCCTCCCCAGCTTTGGTGGTTAGAAGGGTGTAAATCTAACCACCTACCCAGTTTTGGAGGTCAGCGGGATATAAATCTCCCCTCCTCCACAGCTTTGGTGGTTAACAGGGTGTAAATCGCCCTCCTCCCCAGTTTTGAGGGTCAGTGAGGTATAAATCTCCCCTCCTCCCCAGTTTTGAGGGTCAGTGTGGTATAAAGCACCCCAGCTGTGGTGCTCAATGGGGTATAAATCTCCCCTCTTCAGTTGTGGTGGTCAGTGGGGTATAAATCTCCTCTCCTCCTCAGCATTGGTGGAGAGTAGGCCGGAAATCTCCCCAGTTTTGGGTGTCAGTGGGGTATAAATCTCCCCTCCTGCCCAGTTTTGGGGGTCAGCGGGGTATAAATCTCCCCTCCTCCCTAGTTATGGGGGTCAGTGGGGTATAATTCTCCCCAGTTTTGGGGGTCAGTGAGGTATACATCTCCCCTCCTCCCTATTTTTTGGGGTCAATGGGGTATACAGCTACCCTCCTCCCTAGTTTTGGGGATTAGTGGGGTATACATCTGTCCTCCTCCCAAGTTTTTGGAGTCAGTGGGGTATACATCTCCCCTCCTCCCTAGTTTTTGGAGTCAGTGGGGTATACATCTCCCCTCCTCCCTAGTTTTTGGAGTCAGTGGGGTATACATTTCCCCTCCTCCCTAGTTTTGGGAGTCAGTGGGGGTATACATCTCCCCTCCTCCCTAGTTTTGGGGGTCAATAGGGTATAAATCTCCCATCCTCCCTGGTTTTTGGGGTCAATGGGGTATACATCTACCCTCCTCCCTAGTTTTGGGGATCAGTGGGGTATACATTTCCCCTCCTCCCTAGTTTTGGGAGTCAGTGGGGTATACATCTCCCCTTCTCCCCAGAATTAGAGATTAGTGAATAGTTTATTCAAGCGCTAAGGCTGTCTATAGCTCCCCAAATTACTGGACGCTAACGCATGCTCAGTGGCCTGTCCAGTAGTAAAGATGGCGGATTCGGAATCTCTGAATCCTCCAGCACGTTGTCCTGGACGTCAGTGTCATTTTGAAGTCAAGGTTCGGGCGGCAATGTGAGCGAAGCTCCGCCTCTTCTGGAGCTGCACGGCTCCCACACTGGGGGAATATGGCGGCCTCTGTGATTCTGGAGCGGAGCTACACCGAACTGAGCGGAACCGAGCGGGAATCCAAGAGGAACTTCCGGGAGCTGAGCCTGAGGCCCGGTACGGAGCTGGGGGAGGGGCTGTGTGTACCGGGACCCCGTATACCGAGCTGTGCACATGCTGGGCCATACCGTGCTCCAGGCTGTCTGTCACTGCAGCCTCCCCCCCCCCCAATAATGTATTAATGTATAGACACCGTTCACTAACGATACCCCCTCCACTGTATACTCTTCACTGCGCCCCAAATATTACATACCCTGCACTGCTGAACCCCAATGTATAAGCACCCTGCACTGCTTACCCAGACCTACCCCTGTCAGTATATAGATGCTTGTTACTCCTGTCTTACAATGTATAGAGACCCTCCAACACTGACCCCCCTCAATGTATAGAGACCCTCCAACACTGACCCCTCTCAATGTATAGAGACCCTCCAACACTGACCCCTCTCAATGTATAGAGACCCTCCAACACTGACCCCCCTCAATGTATAGAGACCCTCCAACACTGACCCCTCTCAATGTATAGAGACCCTCCAACACTGACCCCTCTCAATGTATAGAGACCCTCCAACACTGACCCCCCTCAATGTATAGAGACCCTCCAACACTGACCCCCCTCAATGTATAGAGACCCTCCAACACTGACCCCCCTCAATGTATAGAGACCCTCCAACACTGACCCCCCTCAATGTATAGAGACCCTCCAACACTGACCCCCCTCAATGTATAGAGACCCTCCAACACTGACCCCCCGCAATGTATAGAGACCCTCCAACACTGACCCTTCTCAATGTATAGAGACCCTCCAACACTGCCCCCCCTCAATGTATAGAGACCCTGCAACACTGCCCCCCCTCAATGTATAGAGACCCTGCAACACTGACCCCCCATTCAATGTATAGAGACCCTCCAACACTGACCCCCCTTAATGTATAGAGACCCTCCAACACTGACCCCTCTCAATGTATAGAGACCCTCCAACACTGCCCCCCCCCTCAGTGTATAGAGACCCTCCAACACTGACCCCCCTCAGTGTATAGAGACCCTCCAACACTGACCCCCCATTCAATGTATAGAGACCCTCCAACACTGCCCCCCCTCAATGTATAGAGACCCTCCAACACTGCCCCCCCTCAATGTATAGAGACCCTCCAACACTGCCCCCCCTCAATGTATAGAGACCCTCCAACACTGACCCTCCTCAATGTATAGAGACCCTCCAACACTGACCCCCCCCGCAATGTATAGAGACCCTCCAACACTGACCCCCCCGCAATGTATAGAGACCCTCCAACACTGACCCCCTCAATGTATAGAGACCCTCCAACACTGACCCCTCTCAATGTATAGAGACCCTGCAACACTGACCCCCTCAATGTATAGAGACCCTCCAACACTGACCCCCCCCCCCCCCCGCAATGTATAGAGACCCTCCAACACTGACCCCCCTCAATGTATAGAGACCCTCCAACACTGACCCCCCCGCAATGTATAGAGACCCTCCAACACTGACCCCCCTCAATGTATAGAGACCCTCCAACACTGACCCCTCTCAATGTATAGAGACCCTCCAACACTGACCCCTCTCAATGTATAGAGACCCTCCAACACTGACCCCTCTCAATGTATAGAGACCCTCCAACACTGACCCCTCTCAATGTATAGAGACCCTCCAACACTGACCCCTCTCAATGTATAGAGACCCTCCAACACTGACCCCTCTCAATGTATAGAGACCCTCCAACACTGACCCCTCTCAATGTATAGAGACCCTCCAACACTGACCCCTCTCAATGTATAGAGACCCTCCAACACTGACCCCTCTCAATGTATAGAGACCCTCCAACACTGACCCCTCTCAATGTATAGAGACCCTCCAACACTGACCCCTCTCAATGTATAGAGACCCTCCAACACTGACCCCTCTCAATGTATAGAGACCCTCCAACACTGACCCCTCTCAATGTATAGAGACCCTCCAACACTGACCCCTCTCAATGTATAGAGACCCTCCAACACTGACCCCTCTCAATGTATAGAGACCCTCCAACACTGACCCCTCTCAATGTATAGAGACCCTCCAACACTGACCCCTCTCAATGTATAGAGACCCTCCAACACTGACCCCTCTCAATGTATAGAGACCCTCCAACACTGACCCCTCTCAATGTATAGAGACCCTCCAACACTGACCCCTCTCAATGTATAGAGACCCTCCAACACTGACCCCTCTCAATGTATAGAGACCCTCCAACACTGACCCCTCTCAATGTATAGAGACCCTCCAACACTGACCCCTCTCAATGTATAGAGACCCTCCAACACTGACCCCTCTCAATGTATAGAGACCCTCCAACACTGACCCCTCTCAATGTATAGAGACCCTCCAACACTGACCCCCCTCAATGTATAGAGACCCTCCAACACTGACCCCCCTCAATGTATAGAGACCCTCCAACACTGACCCCCCTCAATGTATAGAGACCCTCCAACACTGACCCCCCTCAATGTATAGAGACCCTCCAACACTGACCCCTCTCAATGTATAGAGACCCTCCAACACTGACCCCTCTCAATGTATAGAGACCCTCCAACACTGACCCCTCTCAATGTATAGAGACCCTCCAACACTGACCCCTCTCAATGTATAGAGACCCTCCAACACTGACCCCCCTCAATGTATAGAGACCCTCCAACACTGACCCCCCTCAATGTATAGAGACCCTCCAACACTGACCCCTCTCAATGTATAGAGACCCTCCAACACTGACCCCTCTCAATGTATAGAGACCCTCCAACACTGACCCCTCTCAATGTATAGAGACCCTCCAACACTGACCCCTCTCAATGTATAGAGACCCTCCAACACTGACCCCTCCCCCCCTCAGCTTATAGAGACCCTCCAACACTGACCCCTCCCCCCCTCAGCGTATAGAGACCCTCCAACACTGACCCCTCCCCCCCTCAGCGTATAGAGACCCTCCAACACTGACCCCTCCCCCCTCAGTGTATAGAGACCCCTCTCAATGTAAAGACACATGCTGGTTTTAGCATTGTGAGCTGTAATATCTGTGTGCAATGACAGTTCTGCTTTAAAGGAGAAGCAGGGCCGAAGATTTGGTTATTGTTCTCCTGTGCTGCACTCTGGTGACCTGTATTTAGATCACAGCGGGCAAAAGTCTGACTGGACTGGAGAGAACCAACTTTAAAGGGGAGCTCCACCCAAAAGGGGAAGTTCCGCTTTATGGACTCGTCCCCCACTCCTCTTAAAGAATTGGCACTTCTGGGAAGCAGTTACCCGATTTTCGACTGCCTAGGCGATTGGAGCGGAAGTTATCCATCCCCCTGCAGGCTTATGGGACACGTGACTGGTCTCAGAAGACTGCATCCACCATTCCCAATGTGCAGTGGGCACCCGGCTGTGAAGCTGCAAGCTGTCACACCCGGGTACCCATAGTGAAGACAGCGTGTGAAACCGTCTGGGGTGAGTACACCGCAGGATCATGGGACAGGTAAGTGGCTGTTTGTTTAAAAGTCAACAGCTACAGTTTTTGTAGCTGCTGACTTTTATTATTTTCACAGGAGACTGGAGCTCCTCTTTAATTTCAGGATCCATCCAGGTGCCTGACCGGCAGCCAACTCGACCTCCTCCACAATAAGGAAGACAAGTGACTGGCAGGATCAACCACAGACTTCAGATGGAAGAAGAACATGAAAATGATGGAGATTACGCTTTATAGAGCACTTATGTGCATACACACATAGAAAAAACATGTTTCTCTCCTGAGACTCACAATAAAGTAATGAATGAAGAGCAAATCACATGTTTTTGGGTCATCTGTATGGTACTATTTATCTGCTCAAGACAGGGATCGCGCTGCAAGCTGAGCTGCACATGCACAGCTCAGTTTCCATGTCGGAGGCCGATAGGAGCAGGCAGGTAGGTGTATTTTATGGCAAAAGACGCATAACGTGCCTCTTCTGCAATAGGGAGCCTGCCTGTTCGCATTGTGAAATGGGACCGCTTAAAAGGAAAAGTTCACCATTTGGAACATGTAACATTTTTAGGGTGGACCGAGTAACATGTCCCAATGCTGCAGCCGCTGTGCACCCCCCCGTGACAGCAGTATGGGGAGAAGTTCCCTGTACTAGCTGTCACTTTGTGAAATCGGCGCGGCCCTGCGGGGCTCCGCCCACACAGTTGCCCCAACATCCTTTGAGGCTCTTGGCTTGTAGTTCTCAATAAACTACCATGGTGCTGTGGAGTGCCGTGGTAGTTCATTCTCTCTTCCTGTTGGACTGTATCTGCTTGCCTGTACGGGATGTACCGGGCACACAGATACACTGGCAGATCTACTGGAAGCCTGCATGGCAGCAGCTATCTGCTGATCGCTGGTGCAATGCTTTACAGGCTGCAAAAAAAAAAAAAAATGCTTTTTTTTTTTTACCTGCAAAAAAATGTGCATTTATTATTTTTTTCTAAAAAGTGAACTTATCCTTTAAATATCAGCAACAGATACCAGTCCACAGACCCCAGCACCGTCCTTCCCACTCCCCTCACAGCCAGCTCCCCACTACACGTGTGAGATCAAACGGCACAGCGAGATTGGTCCTGCAGCCTCTTGGGATAATGTCACACATCCCTGGATGTGGGTGAGCCAAGATAAAGTTATCTTCGCCTAGGGGGAGATTAAGAAAGTGGGAAAAAAAATAAAATAAAAGTTACTCCCTGAAAAAAAAATTAAAAAAGTGCTGCAATTTAGATAGATGCTGGGAGAGAAAGAGCATCTGGGCAACTTTAAAGAGGAACTGCAGCCTTTTCTCTCCACCGCTTCATTTTTTGTTGCTGCCTACCTTGGGTATTCTTCAGTACAATAAGCATACTCGCCTAGCCAGCAGGTCCAGTATTGAGCCGCTGGGATTCTCCTCTCTTCAGCGGCTGCACGGGTCCAGCGCTGCCATGTTGTCGGATCAGCCGTCGGCTGTTCTGGGTGCAGGAGCCGCTCAGCCTGCCCCCTCCTCTTTGCTAAATGGGACTGCACGTCATGCATCCCAGTAGGCAATTTTATTTACTTATTTTACTATTTATTAATGGTACTTATATAGTGCCATAAATTTACGTAGCGCTTTACATATACATTGTACATTCCCATCAGTCCCTACCCTCAAGGAGCTTACAATCTAAGGTCCTTAACTCACATTCATACATACTAGGGGCAATTTAGACAGGATCCAATTAACCTACCAGCATGTCTTTGAAGTGTGGGAGGAAACTGGAGTACCCGGAGGAAACCCACAGGGAGAACATGCAAACTCCAGGCAGGTAGTGTTGTGGTTGGGATTCGAACCAGCGACCCTTCTTACTGCTAGGTGAGAGTGCTACCCACTACACCACTGTGCAATGGGGGGCACTTCATCATTCGCCTTGGCAAATTCCTGAAAACGGGGGGACTGAGCCTTTAATGGTGAAAAAAAAACCCTGATATCGGCGCTGCAGAGGAGCAGGACGGAGAGTGCTGAGCGTGGCTGACGGTCCGTTTTAAGCTTTGTTTTTATAGTTTTCACTGTTTATCTGTGTCTTTTAATAAGTGACATCTCCCTCCTATTGTAGATGTTGCACCTGTGGTTGGAAGCTCGAAATCCAGTGAGTGCGCTGGGGGTTATTATTACAAAGATAGCAGCAATCTCCTATCGGCCACCAGAAATCGGTTCTTACACTGGTAAGTGAAGTGGTATCTGCGTGTTTGTTTGATTTCAGTTGTTTCTTTTCTTAAGCAGCCCATAGCTTACTTGATTTTCTTTCTATCCACCACGGTTGGATGAAGAAAAATGCTCATTTCCCCATCAACACAGCAGTGTTGATGGGGGAATGCCTCCCGCAGTGCTATTGTATTTTGCCGCTGGGGTGCCTTTACGGACAGCAGAATACAATGATTACTGCTAGCGGCTATAGCTGCTGGCAGTAATCACATGTAGAAGAATCTGACAGGCTGATTCTACCCAAGTCGATCGTTGGATTGACTTGGGTATAATCAGCTTGCCCATACATGGATGGAAGCTCAGCCGGTCCCTTCTGAACTGGCCAAATGTTGATCCATGAATGGCCGGCTTCATTACTGTTTAATAAATAAGGTAAAGGTGTGTTCACTTTGGTCAGGGAAAAGGATTTTTGCTTGCATTTGATGGTTAAATTCAAAATAGCTTGACCTCATTCACTAAGCTAAGCGAACATTCACTTAGCACTGTGAAGATTTACATCTGTGACTTGCCATTAAGCCCCGGTTCACACAGGGGCGGCACGACTTGCAGGTCGCCTCACCGAGGCGACCTGCACACGACTTCCACGGCGACTTGCAAAACGACTTCTGTATAGAAGTCTATGCAAGTCGCCTCAAGTCGCCCCCAAAGTAGTACAGGAACCTTTTTCTAAGTCGGAGCGACTTGCGTCGCTCCTATTAGAACGGTTCCATTGTACAGAACGGGAGGCGACTTGTCAGGCGGCTAAGTTGCCTGACAAGTCGCCCCTGTGTGAACCGGCAGTAAAGGAAACTTATAAAAGAAACAAATTTGATTCCCTTGCTGATCTCCTCTTCCAAAATTGCGATTTGCCTGGATACTATACTGATTATCTGGCTCCGGTGCTTTTGATGAGAGATTACACTTAAAGGCTCATTCCACCTTTTACAACCATGCTTGGGGTGTAACATGGTGCCAAGCAGACAGTCTAGCAGTGCAGAGGATCAGGTAAGTACATCATCTTTTCTCTGCCCCACTGAAAGGGAGACTTCAAGTTTTCTGGAGTTGAGCTTTAAGACCATATCTTTGAACATGTAGAGGGACCAATAAGTGTAATAGATCTTATCTTCACAGCATAGTTAGCAGTGTGCTAAGGATTTGTCTTGGCTGCTTTGCTGTAAATTTGCTTTGTGTAACACAAGCTGTGTAAATCTAATCGTCGACTTCTAGTCATGATGCTGTTAGACTGTAAGGCAAAGCTGTACAAATCACAGAAGCCAGGTATAAGTGCAAACCATTTCTAATTTGTCATGGGAAAGTCTTAAAATTGTGTGAATGCTAGATTTTTGGGTCTATACATACTGCATTAATGTCAACCCTTAGCCCGGTGTAAGAACACTTTGTTAAATTGTTTTCATGTTTTTCTTTTGTGTTCCCTCAGGACTTCACATGGGGACACGCTGGAAGTGGTGGAGGAGTCATTGGATACCAACCTCCTGAACAATGCCATCCGACTCAAGATCCTCAATTGTTCCATTTTACCTGGAGGAGTCCACGTGTGTGAGACGCACAGCAATGTGATTGTGATGATTGTAACAAACCAGACTGTTCACAGGCTTGTACTGCCCCATCCTTCACGCATGTACAGAAGTGTAAGTATGACCTGGTACAGTAGACATAAGGCTTTCTTTAGTGTGAGAGGTCTGCTTTAGGCCTCATTCACATGAACAGTTAGCATACACTGTTGAGCATCAGTAAATTTCTGCAACAGGGAAAACAGGTATTGGAATTCACACATTTAGCTGGTAAAGAGGAGCTCCAGTCTCCACAAGAAAAATTAAGTCAGCAGCTACAAATACTGCAGGTGCTGACTTTTTGAATATAAGGACACTTGGTGATCTTAATATGTCCAGGGATCCAGCGTTGTCCTCACTTGAGCTGATTGTTTAGTCGGCTTGGAGTCCAGGCACCGGCATCTTAAGTAAGGAAAACCATTAATGGAGCCTTGCGGCTTCACAGCCGGTTTCACATTGTGCGTGCGCAAGCTACGTGTGCTTGGTGAATGGTCCTGCAGTCTTTGGAACCTATGATGTGTCCCAGAAGGCTGTGGGGGAGGGGATGAATTTCTGTCCAGATCGCCTCAGTGATCTGACTATGTGTACCTGTCAAAACCTAGTACCCGGGGGGAAGGGAGGATGCAAAGAAGCGGAACTTCCCCTTTTGGGTGAAGTTCCACTTTAAATAAGATTTTTGACAGATGAGCAGCCCTGTATGCAGACAATTTGCTTCAATGGTGGATACGCGTGGACAGCTGTGGTGCCTGAAATTGATTTGTACAGGCTTTCTGTCTGTTGCTGATCCCATACACCTGTGATTTCAGATGCAGAAATACGCAAATGCTTGGCAGTCCATGGCCTTAATCATGCCAAGTATTTCCGCACAATACAACAAACAGAAAAATCTGATTTTCCTGAAATTCGGTACGCTCCTCACTTTGGGCTGACAACAACGTGCCTTGGCTGTTGGACTACAGGACTCTCCCTGTCCCTCTCCACATGCATACATTAATTTATTTTCCAGCAAAGCAATGCTTTTATCTCGACATGATGTAAGAGTCTGCTCACATACTATGTGTGGTGAAAGATCTCTTGGGAGATGTAATTCTGGGGCAGTACAGTACCCATGTCATTCGGTAAGTTTCCCAGCAGCAGCCCCATCATAACTTTTATAAGCCTGGTGGTGATATCACTCAGAGTAATAAAAAATGTGTCTTGCTACAGATACAAAGTTAAAGGATCTGCTCTACAGAGAGAGAGAGGGATATTTAGGGGATATGTTTTCTTAGTGCCTGGTCACCAAGGGTCTTTTTACACGGGCGGATCGCTCCGCTGAGCATGCGGATGACGTGTCCGTCTCCGCTCACTGTGCAGAGACAGACCTGTCGGAGTTCCGCTCTCCTCTATGGGGAGATTGGATGAAAATGGACCGCCTGTCTGTTTTTCATCCGATCCAACAGACGGATGGAAAATAGGGTCACCATCCATTTGTATTTCACGGACCCGATTAGATAGAAGCGTTTGTCAGCGGACATGTCACCGCTGACATGCGCCGCTCCTTAGGAGCTAATGGAGGGTCCAATCCGGTCCGCCAGAAAAACTGACAGGCGGACCCTGTGAAAGGGGCCTAAGTGAAAAACCTCTTTGCTGATTTGCATTGTATCCTCCAGGAAAGTCTCTGATGTAACCATTTCCTAATCTATTAACTGTCACACAAAATGTCTGTGTTTTATTTTGCTGTGAATGCTTTGTTCATTTTTGCCACTGTTATATATGTTTTGCAGGAGATCATTTCAGACAACCAGATGCAGTCCATTTTTACAGATCTTGGCAAGATGAACTACAAGAACCCATCAAACAGCTATGTGATCCCTGCACAGCCTGGCCGTGCGCAGAGCTCCAATGCATCCACAGCGTGGCTGAGCAGTGAAGGAGAAGCACTGTTTGCCTTTCCATCAAGCTCCGGTGGCATCCTCGTTGTCAAGATGCCTCATTTTGATGAAGATGGTAATATGCCTTTATTATTGTACACATAGTAATGCCTTCCTGCCAGAAGTAGTCCATCTTTGGCTATGCAGTAAGTCTCCGAGACACATTTCTATGACTAGCAGTGTTAGGGCAACTCTCTGTTTTTCAAGGTGATGGCTATGAATACAATATTTGGAAATGTTTTTCAAGCCCAACTGAACCATCAGTTTAAGTCTTACAGTGTGGGACCTTTGTTCGTTTTGGGGAAGCAATAATCTATTTGCTGAGGTCCGACACACCCCCTGCTGGGAGGAACATGAGCTTTGTTGATTACAGAGCTATAGGTCTGACTGGGTAGGGGGCATGTTTTTTTTTTTTTTTTTTTTTTTTTTTAATTCCTTTATTTTATTTTCAAGAAAACGTGTTACAGTTTGAGGTACATATTGTCAAGTTCTATAACATTTAATGGATAACATAAAACAGTGGTAGGGAGAAGATTTTAACAGGAACTGTCGTCGACTAGAGATGTAACACATAAACAATCCTCTCGTTTACACATTCTGTATGGTGAAGGCGGAGCCTGTGTGCATGGGAGGGTCTAATGTAATGATTATCTTAGTGTCCATTTGCAAGCATTTCCCTGAGACATGCCTTGTGTAAACAGGTAACTCGTGTAATTATCCTTTATCGATAGGTAAAAGGGTGAACTAAAATAACAAAAAGAGAAACTCTCCACTGATCGGGGGTGGAGATATTCCTTGTCGACCAGTAAAGTCCGGCAAAGGGCAACTAACATAAAGTAATGTAGACCATGATATTCATTATATCTGATCGGTAGGGGGCATGTTGAGCCTCTGCAGTGAGAACAGTGCTTCCCTGCAGGCTTTCTTTCTCAGGCTGTGGCTGCTTTAGAAATGGAACTGTAAAACATTGGACATAAGACATTAATTGAACGCCTTTTTTGTTTTGATGCATCTAGAATGTATTTAGCTCATTTAAACTGAAGGTTTGGTTGGGTTCTGAGACTAGCCAGTGATGGCATTTGAAAGATTCATTTAATTGAAAGCTGGTTCCTTAAAGCTCCACTGTGAGCACAAGAAAAAAAAAATACCCTGCCAGTGGGGACCCCGCCACTGCTCATAAAAGTATAACTAAAGGCAAAACTTTTTTTTTTTAGTTTTGGATTGAGTGGTGAGGGATTAGAACACCTGAAAGTGTTTATTGCTGTCTGTGCCCCCGTTGGGTAGATCCATCCTATTTGTGTCAGTGTTGTGGTGTCAGTGTGATGAATGGCTCACCAGCTGGAGGGGCTGCAGATATCGGATCTATGTTCTATTACTAGGAAATGGGGCGAACAGACTTCTCCAGACTGCAAGCCACACGTCAGGGGGATGTTGATGGATTTTGTGAGAAATACAGGAGAACATACATACTTTGTCAGTGTGAGGAGAATTTTATTATGAAGTCTCGCTGAGGAGTTTTGGAGATCGCAGTATCATCCCCACTTTATTGGCAACAGCTGATCCATCAATGTGTCCTGCGAGGTTTTTCTATACAGGCTTCCCATGATCCTCTGTAGTAGGGGATCGTGGGCTTCTGGTAAGCAGTAATCCCTCACTTAACAGTGGTGGATTTCCTCACAAGCTTTTTAATATTTGCAAAAGTGGCACTATTTATGGTTGGACTTTTATCACGAGGGACAATGCCGTTCAGGCTTTTTTGGACACTCACAGTGGTTTCACTCAATTTTTTCTTATGATACTGTCATTAGGACTTTTTGGAGCATTATTCCCACATGATTAGGTGGGGTCTTATTATATTCAATTGTTTATAAGTTGTATACAAATTGTAACACAAGGACAAACAGTGAGAGTGATGGAAAGTTAACCCACCAAGTGGTACACATGCAACTGCTGGACCACAAATGAGCTGAATGTACTGTGATCAGCAATACTACTGTGATTATGATGGTGGTGTAATCACAATAATATGAGAGTATGGATCCCAGAGGCAGGGGAAGAAAGACTGAACAAAAGCCTATGTACTAGGGGACTGCAGTCACCTAAGTGTCAGCAGGGTAAACGAATGCTGGAAGAGAGGAGGGGGGTAAATGGCCTCATAGTGTAGTGTCGACTTTATTAACAAATAAAAACAAAGGTAACTCGTGCTCGGATCCCCTCTTACAATGGGCGAGTGCAGAGGCTTCTGGAATACACTTTTTCAAGGATGGAAACTTCCTCTTCATCAGATTCCAGCGACAGCCGTCCGAGAGCATCCTTTCATCATGTCGATGCTCGCTCATCTCAGTGGTGCTTTCAAGCCCTCTCTTCACTGATCATGCCCCGGATTTTCACCTGCCACGCAGTTCATGCCTACTGTCTCTCCCTCTTGTGAGTGCACTACTTACCTTTGTTTTTATTTACTAATAAAGTCAATAATACACTATGAGGCTGTTTGTGCCCCCTCTCTATTCCCCTCTGTATCCCTGCTTCTTGGCATGCAAAAGTGATTACAGCCGCAGGAAATACTATTGTACTGTGCCGCAGCTACGTGCATGGCATTCAAGAGAGAAGTCTTTTTAAAAAGGTTAAGGTAAAAAATGATGGCGACTTTTATTATAATGATTTTTATCATATAGCAGTATATGTAAATGGTTTATATTAAAATTATTATACTGTGGCTTTAGTAAAAGTGTTTCAGACAAGCCTGCATGTTAATATACAAGCAGACGCTGCTGGTGCCAACCTTGCATATAAGAAATTAATGCAATTGGGAAAATCAGCTTGACTATTGTCCCTGTGAGACTGGTCAGCCTAGATGTCTCTTCTGTGGCATAGGTGTGTTTTGGAAATGAACATCATTTGTATTGTACAATAATAATTTCATTCATATGAGTAACATAACTGTTTGGATCTTCATTATCGGGACAGCATTTAAAATGTACTAAGTATGCTAAATGCAACCTGACCAACCACATTGTAGAGAGTGCTTGGCCCAGCTTAGTCAGGACATGTTAGGAAGGAGCTTGAGATTCGAGATCATTGTTTGTGTAAATTTCAGCTTTTATTTGAAGTAGGGGTTCAGGGTAACGGACCTTGCATTTCACTGGAACATTTATTTAACTGTTCAATGGTTATTGCTATATCCCCAGGGCCGGTGACTACTGTGGAACTCAAGCAAACCTCTGTTATGAAGTTACTAACTGGCTGGATGCCAACAGTGATACGGTTAGTATGAACATTGTCACTATTGTAAGTTTGTGTGGCTCGCTATACATCATTAAATTTCTAGTTGTAAAGCTGTCATGGGCAAAGCACAAGTTCAGTTTTTAAACAAACTACATCTGCTAAGCCCAACAGAGAGTGTGTGTGTGTGTGTGTGTGTGTGTGTGTGTGTGTGTGTGTGTGTGTGTGTGTGTGTGTGTGTGTGTGTGTGTGTGTGTGTGTGTGTGTGTGTGTGTGTGTGTGTGTGTGTGTGTGAAGCCTCATCTGTATTGTTGAGCACAAGGAGTTTAATTGTCAGTCGCTTCCTCCAGTCCAGCAGCTGGGCATCTACCCCATCTATGGCCCTTTGAGATTTAATGACAATTCAACTATATGGAGTTCACTGTTTAAAGTGTCGTGTCAGGTTTCTTATATTCTTTGATGATGTAAAGAGATAAGGCAAAATACCTATTGTAGATAATAATAATGTGTCTAAACCACATCGCTTTTTTTTTTTTTTTTATATGGAGCAGAGACACACTGTTGGATCTTTATCATTGTCTGTGTTCCCATTGGGGAGAATCACTCTCTGTATTTGTCCTGGTGACCATTTGTTACAAGTACAGTAAGTGATGTGGAATCCAAAGTTGTCACTAGAACAGGAGATGAGTGGAAATCTTCCAATGAAGACATCTGTTCTGATGACAGCTGTGTAAGAGGGGATTAGCATTTGCTTTAGAGAGATTTCTCTTTACTTCCCGTCATGTCTCCGGGACAGGAAGAGGGGAAAAACTCAGACAAGGAAACCACACCAAAAAAAATAAAAGAATTCGTAGGCATTCCCTACTATCAAAAATGTTTTGACTTTACCGATTTTGTCCTATTGTATAGACTCTCAAATGTTCATTTGTGTTAAAGGATAAGTTCACCTTTTTAATAAAAATCAAACGCAGATTTTATTTTTATTTTTTTTTGCAGGTAAAAAAATGTGCATTTATTTTTGTTGCAGGAGCTTGGAAAACATTGCACCAGCAATGTATCGGGTAAGCCGATACTCCCTGACAGAAACACTCAATGGATTACCACGGCGCTCCAATGCAGCGTGTTAGTTTATTGAGAACTACAAGTCGACAGCTGCTAAGGCTGTTGGGACTTGTAGGTCATTCAGACAGAGAGCTCTGTGTATGAATGACGTGGCCGGGTGGGTAGAGCCCCGCACGGCCGAGCAGCTTTCAAAAACTAGAGGCTAGTACGGGGAACTTCTCCTCGTACTGCTGCCACAGGGAGGGGGGGCAGCGGGCGATGGCTGCAGTACTGGGAACATGTTACATGTTCCACCCTAAAATCGGGTGTAAGGCCCTTTCACACGGGCGGCTGTTCTGCTGCTGTTAAAAGCATGTATTATTATTTTGAAATTCCAAGACTCCAGGCACAGCGATCACTTGCAGTTGTACACTGCGATTAGCTGCATTTACATGTGGCTGCGTTGGAACATTCTTTTTTTTTTTTTTTTATCACAAGAAATGCGTTGGAACATTCTTGCCTTTTCTGATGTGCTTCCTGTTTTTCTTTCCTTGTTGTCACTGCTATCTGCAGGAGAAATAGTACACTGCGATTACCTGCAGTTATGTGCAGATAGCTGCAATAAATCTGTCCTGGACGCAGTCAAATTTATTTTTTCTAACCGCACAAAACCCCATGTAACGAAACTGTTGCTAAATGCAGTGTGTGAATGGGGCCATAGGAAAGCATTGAGTTTAGCTGCGGTAGATAACTTAATCTATCCGCAGCTAAAAGCTGAATTCTATCCACCTGTGTGAAAGGGACCTTACATGTTCCCAAAGGTGAACTTATCCTTTAAGTGAAAAAAGTTTAAGAGGGGTTCAAAGGGTTCTGTGTATAGCTCATTTGCAAATTCTGACATTGATATAACATTTTCATCTACGGTTACTTTATTGTAGCATGCAAAATTAAAACACCATTGAGAACAGAATCTTCATACCCAGAAGGGAATAGGAGACCTTTTTAAATACTTAAAGCCCAATTGAACCTTCAGTTTAAACTGTCTCAATAAGCGTCAGGTAAATCAAAACACAAGGTGTGAAAAGTCTTAGTTGGTTATCTTAAGCAACCAAACCAGAAGTGTGCATGAATACTCCAGCGCTCAGTAGGTATACACATCTGAAAGGTGCCACCTATACCACCTGCCATGCCACATTGATGCAATCCTCCTCAGGCTGGGAAGTCTTGACAGAGAAAACTGTAAAAACACACAGGAGGGCACAAACGACCAGTGTGTCACCAGAACCACGTTTAAGTGTAGAAAATCACAGAATTCTGATCCGGCTGTAGGATGGCGTCATTTAGCCCAAGCAGATACAGATTGGCAGGCTTACTCGTTTTGGGATATGTACCCCCTTCGTCAGAGCAGGTTGAATGGAAAGAAAATGTATCATCTGTTGGCTGTCTTAGACTTTGCACACCCCATCTTTTGATGCACCGAAATGCATTTTGCAAATTTTAAATTGGAAGCTCAAATAAAGTTGGATATTTTGCTACCTAATGGTAGAATATCAAAATTCGCCATAAATGTGAAAGTGTGCCTTTTTAGAGAGGAATTCCGCCTGGGGAAAAGAAAAAAAAAAAGTCAGCAGCTACAAATACTGTAGCTGCTGACTTTTAATATAAGGTCACTTACCTGTCCAGGGATCTTGAGATGTTGGCACCCCAGCCGTTTTTTGGATCGACTCCTGGGTGTCACAGCCGGTTTCCTATTACGCACACGCGAAACGTGCTGCGCTTTCAAATTGGCCCGGCGGCGGGGGAAGAAGAAGGGGGCCGAACTTCCGAGGGACGGCATAGTCTCCCGGAAGTGGAGAAGGGTACCTGTCAAAAACAGGTACCCCCACCGAAAGGTGCCTAATGTGGCACTGGAGGGGGGAGGGGGAGCAGATCAGCGGACGTTCCACTTTTGGGTGGAACTCTGCTTTAAGTAGCTAAGTAAGGTGTAAACCGATACCGCATTTAATATTGATGCCAATTCTTTTTTTCTCTCTAGAGGTGATCATGGTCCTGCACATCTCCCTGTAAGCTTAGCTGTCCACTGCCTTGAACATGACGCTTTAATATTTGCATTGTGCCAGGATCACAAACTCCGCATGTGGTCTTACAAGGTAAGTGCCTTTTGCAGACAACATTTTGGTTGTACCACTAATAATACAAAGCATGACTTGTGTTATTGATATATTATAAATAATACAAATGTACCCTATTCATGTTTTTTGTCCTGTCTATTCCAGGATCAGATGTGTCTTATGGTGTCTGATATGCTGGAGTTTGTTCCCTTTAGTAAGGATATGCGACAGACTCCAGGCATTGGTCACAAGCTGAGACTGGCACACTCGACATCTATAGGACTTTATCTTGGGTTGTACCTACACACACCCAGCCAAGGACAGGTATGTGTTCTCTCCCAGGTATCAGGCTAAATCTCTGAAGCCAAAGATTCCCAATCTTTTACTTTTTTCAACTTGGAACACTACACCTTTTTATCACTGGGGTGGTGACTTCAGTTCCCAAAGGAATTAGCTTATGGTGTATGTATTTTGTATGTATTGTTATAGGTTTTTTCTGATTTTACATTAGTTGCTTGGGTAATATTGATGGCAAAGGTTCTGTGTTATCCACTTCCAGACCAGGCCTTTTTCTGCACTTTTAGTTTACATGTAACAATCAGTATTTGTTTGCTAGAGAATTACTTAGAGCCCCTTAACATTATATATATTTTTTTTTTCTTTACAGCAGAGGCCCTAGAGAAAAAAATGTCGTTACAATTTTTTAGTCACACTGTATTTTTTTTTCAAACTCAATTTTTTGGGGGTAAAATACTTTTTTTGAATTTTAATGTACTAAAAACACCGTACATAACCCATTTTTTATTTATTTTTTAATAAAAGATGTTACGCAGGGTAAATAGATTCCAAACATGTCACGCTTTAAGCTTGCGCACGCCCGTGCAACGGCGACAAACAGTGTAAATATATGGGCAATGCTTTAAACACCTTTACAGGTTATCACTTTAGATGTACAGAGTAGGTCTGGTGCTAGAATTACTGCCCATGATCTGACGTTCACGGTGATACCAGAGGTGTGAGACGATCGCTGTTTGTGTACGTGCAAAACCGATGCATGCTTTTGCCTATGCGCGGGGGGACTGGGGCACTTTGAATTTTTATTTTTTATTATTTTTTTTTTTTATAACTTCATTTTTTATTATACTGTTGCTTTCACTTTTTTTTTTTTTTTTTTTATAATCACTTTTATTGCTGTCACAATGAATGTAAAAATCATTGTGACAGCAATAGATATGTGATGGGTACTTTTTATGGAGAGATTTGGGGTCTTTAAAACCCCAAATCCCTCCTCTGCCCTTTAAAAGCATTTAAAGCACCAAGATCGGTGTTTCTTTTTCATACATCAGGGGACACAGAGTGAGGCTATTATTCATTACTGGGTTATACTTCATCTCCAGGTGAATGGACACTGGTAGACCAAAGGTCTTTAGACAGGAAGTGATCCCCTATATAACCCCTCCCATACAGGAAGTACTTCAGTTTTTTACCAATGTCTGCAAGGTGGATGGGCACGTTTGAGCTCTCTAGAACTCCAGGTCTTGAAGTCCAAGCACGGTTCTAAAATGAATCAAGGGTTTGACCGATCTAATCCATTTGAAACAAGCTTATATGTTAAGATAAATGGTACCCGAGCCTCGCAACGAAGACACAAGGATCCTGCGAGGTTTTACCTGTAATGCAACCTCCAGGCGCTGGACCCTGCGTAGTGAAATCCTGGACACCACAGAGCTTTGGCATTCCTGCAGGGTGCTGTACAGGTTCAAGGGAGCGGACCCTAAAACATGAAAAGGGTACCCAGTCTTTGAAGGTCCTCAAGTGACAGGAACCCGTCGTGATGTGTGAAGATTGGGCTCGTAGTTTCTAAAGTTGCCCTGCGCTTGGACAGGTAAGTAAAATCCCACCCTATTTACTTATTGTGGGGTGCCTTATGTGTGTAACAATCTGTCAATCTAGCTAAGGCTGGACACCGGTGACTGCAGGGGGGAGTTCTGGCTAGCTGCTGGTGTTTGAATTGGAGTACCTTTTTCCTGTTGTCTTTTGCTTTTTTACCTTTATGGAGAGTCCGTGCACAGAGTGCATGATCGTTCGTGACTACTGGGCGGCCATGGTGCATGTGGCTTGCCACTCAGTATTTTGTGTGTACATCGAGCCTCGCATGCGCCATAGCTCTAAGATGGCGCAGGAGGATTCAATCTTGCTCGTACACAGCCACGTGTGTCGCCAAGCATGCGCAGAGCGTCCTGGCGCCCAACCATAATATTTAAACAGTAAATGGCTGACATGCGGTGCTTCCAGGGGACAGCTGTGGGACACGAAGTAGGCTCTGTATCATTCACTTTATAGCAACTCATTCCTCCTTACCCGGGTCACGTGATTTACCAGGTGTTGGTTGGCAGGCTAAAGTGCTTAGCAAGATTGTTGGTGAGCCCTATTAAAGGGTCTCCCTTCTGGGGTAAAATACTAAATCCAGGTACTCCCTTTTTGTGGCTTGCGATGTCTTCAAAAAAGAGGAGCAGGGTAAACACTACAGGGAAAGGCACACCTATGTCGTCAGTAGCTCCTGAGGAGCCTAGTCGTAACCCTGGTGTTGTATCCCCTGAGAGACCAGAGGTTTCCGGGCAATCTGAGGCGCTGCGCCTGTCTGGTATTGTGCCTACTGTCAACGCTGCTGCTTCAACCTTTATCACCAGGGATGAACTGTCCTCGGCCCTAGCCGGGTGAGAGCACAGGATTGCTGGCATGATTAACTCCCTCCCGCTGGGTGGCAAGAAGCATGACAGATCCACATCCCCTGAGCCTACTAATTTGGAGCAGGAATGGGTTGAGGAAAGGGAAAAGCTAGATGCTAAGGACTTAGGAGATGGCCTGGCAGATGAGTCTGCTTCTGAGGAATCTTGGCCAGAAAAATGTCCAGTTGGCATCAGCCTCTCAGTCACAGAGGCTTTAGATCCAGACTCTTGCCAAGATGGTTCGTTCTGCCTTTAGGTTACCTCCTGCAGAGGTTTCTGAGCCTCCCTTGTCCTCTTTGGGTTCTCTGAAGCCTCCTCAGGCTGCACAGGCTTTCCCCTTGCACCCGCTGTTGGAACAGGCAGTGCATTCTGATTGGGAACATCCTGACAGGATTTTCGTTCCTCCTAAGAGATGTTTCTTTTTATATCCCATGGAGGAAAAGTTTGTTAAGAAATGGAGCATGCCAGCCATAGATGGGGCAGTCTCTTCCTTAAACAAGAACTTAACTTGTCCAGCGGATAACGCACAGGGCTTGAAAGGCCCTGCTGACAAGAAACTGGAGTCATTATTAAAGGCTTCCTTTTTCTTTGGCCAGTTCAGCTATTCAGCCAGCTGTCGCAGCAATTGGAGTCTGCCAGTCCTTAAAGGATCAGGTCAGACAGCCTGACAGGCCTAACCAGGAGGATGATCCTGCTGAAAACAAGGCAGATATTCCTCGAGCACTGTGTTTTGCTGTAGATGCCTTTTCTTTACACCAGGTTTCTTGTTTGGCTCTCTTGTATGTACACACGTGCAGACTTGTGTGGCTTAAGAACTGGTCAGCCGAGCTTCCCTGTAAGAAGTTATTGGCAGGGTTCCCATTCCATGGGACATGTTTGTTTGGTGATGAGCTGGATAGATATATCCAAAAGATTTTCGGAGGAAAGAGCTCTTTACTTCCTGTAAAGTGAAGGACCAGGTGTCCCTCGTCTAAAACCTCAGGGACTTCCTTGGAGCTGAAATACCTGAGGCAGTTCGGCAGCTAACAGGGCTCTAGAGCCAGGGGCAAGCCGCTGGCCCAGAAAAAACCCTGGGTCCAGAACTCCTCCAAACCGGGCACCAAGCTCTCCTTTTGAGGAGACGCCTCCACTCTATCAGGTGGGGTTAAGGCTGCTTCAATTTGCGGACATTTGGAGAGCAGTGGTGCAGGACGAGTGGGTCATCTTAACAGGGGGGCTGCGGTTACAAGCTGGAATTATGATGGTTTCCAAGATCCAACGGGCCTGCGGAACCTCCAAAAATAAACGTATTGTTTCAGGCACTAGAGCAGTTAGTGCATCAGGGAGTGATCATACAGGTTCCGGTGTCTGAAAGAGGCACAGGGTTTTATTCGAAACTGTTTACGGTTTTAAAACCAAATGGGGACATAAGGCCAATCTTGGACCTAAGATCCCTGAACAACATCCGTTAATCCAGTCCTTCAGGATGTAGTCAGTCCGCTCGGTAGTAGCCTCGCTCCAGATAGGAGTCTTCTTAGCCTCTATGGATATCAAGGACGCGTATTTACATGTACCTATCTTTCAGCCTCATCAGAGGTTCCTGCGATTTGCAGTAGAGGAACGTCATTTCCAGTTTGGCACTGCCCTTCCGGCTTGCCACAGCACCCTGGGTGGTTACAAAGATCCTAGCACCTGTACTGTGTCTTTTAAGGGCCCAGGGGATCTTGGTGCTTGGATACTTGGACGACCTCCTGCTCAGAGATCACTCACTACAGGCCCTGGAACACAGTGTAGCCTGCACAGTGCAGTATTTAGAAAACCTGGGCTGGGTCATAAATACCGAAGAGTCAGCCTTGAGACCAGCTCAGAGTCTCTAGTATCTAGGTCTGATCCTGGATACGGTTTAGGCAAAGGTATTTCTGCCACCCGTAAAAATCTGTGCCCTGAAGGATCAGGTGCGTCAGGTAAGGGGCACTAGGCAACCCTTCATTCGGCTCTGTATGAGTCTTCTGGAAAGGATGGTGTCCTCTTTCGAGACAGTTCCCTACACTCAATTCCATTCCAGGCCTATACAACAAGACATCTTGTCGGCTTGGAACAGGGGAGCACAAACCCTGGATTACCTCCATCTCCTTATCTCCCCGGGCATGCCTAAGCTGGTGGTTGCAGGATTAGAACCTGCAAAAGGGAAGATCCATCCTTCCCGGTGTCTTGGAGAGTACTGACCACAGACGCCAGTCTCTCAGGCTGGGGAGCGACCCAAGAGGGGCTCACAGCTCACGGGAGATGGTCAAGGGCAGAGCAAAGCCTGCCCATCAACATCCCGGGGTTAGGTGCGGTACGTCTGGCCCTACGGTCCTGAACAGTGGAGCTTCAGGACTGCCCCATCAGGGTTCATTTCGACAATGCCACTGCAGTGGCCTATATGAACCACCAGGGTGGTACCAGGAGCTATTTAACTCATGAGGAGGTGAACCATATATTAACCTGGGCAGAGGGACATGTGCCGGTTCTATCGGTGGTCCATATCCTAGGTGTAGAGAACTGGAAGGCAGATTATCTCAGCCGCCAGCAGATCTGCCCGGGGGGGAATGGTCCCTACACCCGAACGTGTTTCAGGAAATCTGCCAGTGTTGGGGATGGCCAGAGGTCGATCTTTTGGCATCCATGTTGAACAACAAGCTACAGCAGTTTGTGTCCCGAACAAGGGATCCCCTGGCAATCAGAGCAGATGCTCTAGTAGTTCCATCGAACCAGTTCTCCCTGGTTTCCCCCCCCCCCAATCCCTCTCCTTCCACATTTTTTGCGCAGGATTCGGACAGAGACCAGCCTGGCCCAGAAGGCCCTGGTTCCCAGAGATCGGCAATAGATGGTCTATGGACGCTTCTTCACTGCCCTGATCTACTGTCTCAAGGTCTATATTCCACCCTTATGTACAGTCTCTAAATTTGACAGCATGGCAATTGAAGCCAGGGTGTTAAAAGATCGTGGCATCTCAGGACTGGTGATGTCTACCCTAGTGAATGCCAGAAAAACGGTCCCTAGGAAGATCTATTATAGGATCTGGAAAGCCTATATTGGTGGGAAGCCAGAAAATGGCATCCTAGGAAATACGTTTGGGAGAATTCTCTCTTTTCTACAGTCAGCTGTCAGATTGGCTTTGAGTACAATCAGGGGTCAGATTCGGCCTTGTCAGTATTCTTCCAAAGGCCCTTAGCCTCCCATTCACTGATCCAAACTTTTATGCAGGGGGTAACTCGTTTGCTTCACCCACATTAGGTCACCTATGTGTCCTCGGGACTTAAACCTGGTGCTGTCGGTGTTGCAGAAACAACCATTTAAACCGATCAAGGAAATTCCATTAGTTTTGCTGTCACGCAAGCTAGCCTTCCTGATAGCCATCGCCTCGGCTAGAAGGGTGTCGAAGTTAGCGGTCCTTTCATGCAGGGAACCATACTTGATTCTTCACCACGACAGGGTCGTGTTACGACCTGTTCCATCCTTTTTGCCAAAAGTGGTGTTGGCCTTTCATTTGAATCGGGACCTTTATTTTGCCTTCTTTTTTCTCTCAGCCTCATTCGGCGGAAAAGAGGCGACCACTCCTTAGATGTGCATACGTTTTTGTCTAGATCTGCAAAGATCCAAGGATCAGACTCCTTTATTTTGTTTTACCAGAAGGACCCAAGAAGGGGCAGGTAGCTTCCAGGACTTCCATTGCCCATTGGGTCCGTCAATTGGTCATTCAGGCCTATGGTCTGAAACGTAAAGCTCACCCCTTAGGGGTGAGAGCTCATTCTACCAGGGGCTTTTTGCCATCAGGTATCTGTGTCAGATTTGTAAAGCTGCTACCTGGTCTTCAGTGCATACGTTCACAAAGCTTCATCAAGTGGATGTTCGAGCAGCCGAGGATTCGGCTTTTCGGCAACAGTGTACTGAAGGCTACCTTATAAGGTCTGATGGCTATTGTTTGGCAGGGTTTCTTCCTCCTCTGAAGTCTATTGCTCTGGGACATCCCAGTAAGTAATGAATAATAGCCTCACTCTGTGCCCCGTGATGTAGGAAAAAGAAAATAGGATTTTTTTCATCATACTTACCTGTAAAATCCTTTTCTTTGAGTACATCTCGGGATACAGAGACCCCGCCCCTCTTTTTGAGGCTTAAGTGCTTACTACAAAACTGAAGTACTTCCTGTATTGGGAGGGTTTATATAGGGGCTACCTTCCTGTCTAAAGACCTTTGGTCTACCAGTGTCCATTCACCTGGAGATGAAGTATAACTCAGTAAGTAATGAATATTAGCCTCACTCTGTGTCCCATGGTGTACTCAAACAAAAGGATTGACGAAAAAATCCAATTTTTTAAATGTTTCCGATTTAAAAAAAACAAAATTGCTCTTGACATTGGGGTAAACCACAAGTGATGTCAGGTCATTGCTTCTGGGTTACCAAGCGAAGAGCCGATCAAAGCTGATCCCAGCTTTGTTCAGCTGTCCAGCCAGCAGGGGGGTGTACCGGCTGGACGCTGTAGTCTCCTGGTTGGACATGAGAGCCCAAACAACCTACGGGGGGGGGGGGGGGGAACGGACCACCGGCTCTTAAAAAAAAAAAAAAGATACAAGGGTGATGATTCCGGTATAACCATAGAAAATCCAGCAACATACTGGTACATAATTTGTCTGGAAGTGGTTATCTTTACAGAAGAGGTTATATTTGCAACAAAGCTTAAAATACCATTATAGTGGTGTTAACCATTTTCCGCCTGCGATATAACCAAAAGACGGCTACAGTGCAGGCTTACTTTGCTGGGAGGGCGTACATGGATTTCCTCCCATGATCGCCCTGCCCGGCGTGGGTGACGCGCTCTGTGATCTGAGTCCAATCACAGCGGCCCCTAATATATACACAGATCTCCCAGTGGGGAATGATTTTTTTTTTTTCCTCAACAAAAGTGGAGTTACTTTTCAAGTCTTTTTCTTTTGGAGACTAATGAATATTATTGTGCAGGTGTTATTGAACGCTCGTCTGAACAACCAGCTTGGGTATATTAGAATGGCTGGTAACTGAAATGCTACAAAACACATTCTTGATACTCATGATTTTTTTTTTTTTTTGTTCTTGCAGTTCTGTCTTTTCCAACTCATTACTGCTGAAAGCAGTCGCTACAGTTTAGATCATATATCCACAATTTTCTCAAATCAGGTATGGAAATGTAATTTACTTACACCCATTTTCTTATGTGCATTTCTCAGCAGTTTAAAAAAAAATGTAATTTTTTTTTTTTTCCTTCAAAGGAAACATTAGTTGACTTTACATTTACATTGGCCACCACTGATATCTGGGCTCTGTGGCTCGATGATGAAAACCAGACAATTGTGAAACACATTAATTTTGAACAGTGAGTAGATCTCTATTAATTTATTTTGTCTGAAGAGTCTGTGGTTTGAAATGTGGAAGAGGCAAGACAGCCATGTGGAAACATAATGTAGCTCACATAAAAAGTGATTCTAAGGGTACAAGGCTTTTCAAGGTAAAAAAAACTTATACATGAAGCTCCCCTGGCCCCCTAAATACCTACCGGAGCCGGATCTCAATCCAACAATGTGCAGGAGAGCAGCCCCTCTCTCCTCATTGGACAGAGAGCCATTAACTCTTGCGGCTGTCATACACAGCCAGTGAAATGAGAGATGGGGCCAAGCCACACTGTGTGTGTGTCAATGGAGCATGCACGAGTGCCCCCAGAGCAAACAGCTTGCTATGGGGGCACTTGGCAGGGGGAAGGAGCCAGGAGCGCCAGAGGGGAACCACAGAAGAGGAGGATCGGGGCTGCTCTGTGCACAACAGGTAAGCATAACATATTTGTTATTTAAAAAAAAAATAGCCTTTAGAATCACATTAAACCATCAGATCACCAAAGAACAAGAGGTTGCAACTTCAGTCAGTTAGATGGTTTTGTCTTGATGTGCAGAACCTCATGCATCTAGAGCAGCAAATCTCTAAAATGTATGTGTCACACTTCAAGCATCTTGTCTTCTGTGTGAACGCCAGCAAAATGTAATGTTACTTGACTATTTTCACTGCAAACCGCGCCTTCACAAATCAACTGACTCCTGTTGCCCAAAAAGCTTCTTCGGGCAACAGGCACACATAGTGCAAGCCCATTCAACTGAACGGGCTACCTTATGTGACAAGCAGAATCGCGTGAAAATTGCATGACAAAATTGCATAGCGGGAATGGTCGTTCCAGCTACACAATAATGTGAAGGGGCCTAAAGTTCTTCTTTAACCAGTGATCCCTACTTCCTTGCCCTACACATGTAGTGCTACAAAGCTTGCTTAACAGGAGCTTATTTTGATTGACTGTTTAGTAAGGTATTTCACATTACAGAAAAGAAGTTGGCAAGTCACAAATTCTTAGTAAATATATAAATGTTTTTCAGTAACCAAGCTGCCCAGTGGAATAACGTTTTCATCAATCCTCTGCCAGAAGAAGAGCTGAACATTGGAGATGAACAAGACCCAAGGGTCAGTATATGACCAGGACTATGGTTCATGTGACACAAATTTGCATAGGTTTTGTGTTTTTTTTTTTTTTTTTTTTAATAATTCTGCAAAACCCTTATATGATTCTATAAATGTAATCTGTATTTGTATTTTATTAAAAGGAAACTTACCTGGAGTGTCTCTTTGCCCCTGGAAGGTTTACAGTCGCTGCCTTGTGGAAAACCCTACAGGTAAAAAGTAGTTGTTTATAGACACATCCTAGAAGGATTCTGGGTTGAGACCTTAACTTGTAGCTGGTGCTAAAATCAGGATGAGGGGGAATGTGGAATGTGTTGTATTGGTTTGGAAGTCTTTTTGTTCGGTCTGTTGGTGGTGGGGCCCTTTTAGTTTTCCTATCTGCATTAGTGATTCTCTTTAACGTGTACATAGAAGATACAGGGACAGTGTATAGGTACCATCCCTAAAGTTTAAAGTGGTTGTAAAGTCAGAAGTTTTTATTATCTGAATGCATTAAGATAAAAAGCCTTCTGTGTCCAGCAGCCCTTCTATTGCCGCGTACACACGATCGGACATTCCGATAACAAAACCGTGGATTTTTTTCAGACGGATGTTGGCTCAAACTTGTCTTGCATACACACTGTTGCACAAATGTTGTCGGAAATTCCGAACGTCAAGAACGCGGTGACGTACAACACGTACGATGAGCCGAGAAAAATGAAGTTCAATAGCCAGTGCGGCTCTTCTGCTTGATTCCGAGCATGCGTGAAATTTTGTGCGTCGAAATTGGGAACACACGCTTGAAATTTGAAACCAGCTCTCAAACCTTTGTTGGCGGAAATTCTGACAGCAAATGTCCGATGGCGCATACACATGGTTGGAATTTTCGACCACAGGCTCACATCGAACATTTTGTTGACGGTAATTCCGACCGTGTGTACGCGGCATAATACCTGAACTCCATCTAGATCCAGCGAGGTTGCAGGAGTGTCTCGGCTGCCCGAGACTCCCCTCCTCATTGGCTGAGACAGCAGCGTGGCGCCATTGGCTCCTGCTGCTGTCAATCAGTCAGTCAGCCAATGAGGAGAGAAAGCGGGCAGGGCCACAGCTACGTGTCTGAATGGACACACAGAGGGACCCGAGAAGAGGAGGGTCTTGGCTGCTCCATGCAAAACCACTTCACAGAGCAGGTAAGTATGATATGTTTGTTATTTTTGGCTTTTAAAAAAAAAATGAGTTTAGTGTCACTTTAACTCTAGGCAGAATACAGTGCCTTGAAAAAGTATTCATACCCCTTGACATTTTCCACATTTTGTCATGTTACAACCAAAAAAGTAAATGTATTTTATGTGATAGACCAACACAGTGGCACATTATTGTGAAGTAAAGGAAAATGAGTAATGTTTAAGATTTTTTACAAATACATTTTTCTGAAAAGTGCGGCGTGCATTTGTATTTAGCCCCCTTTTACTCTGATACCCCTAACTAAAATCTAGTGGAACCCAATTGCCTTCAGAAGTCACCTAATTGATAAATAGAGTCCACCTGTGTGTAATTTTTATCTCAGTATAAATACAGCTTCCCTGTGGAGCCCTCAGAGGTTTGTTAGAGAACCTTACTGAGCAAACACCATCATAAAGGCCAAGGAACACACCAGACTGGTCAGGGATAGAGTTGTGGAGAAGTTTAAAGCAGGGTTCGGTTATAAAAAAAATATCCCAAGCTTTGAACAGGTCACAGAGCACTGTTCAATCCATCATCTGAAAATGGAAAGAGTATGGCACAACTGCAAACCTACCAAGACATGGCCATCCACCTAAACTGACAGACTGGCAAGGAGAGCATTAATCAGAGAAGCAGCCAAGAGGTCCATGGTAACTCTGGAGGAGCCGCAGAGATCCACAGCTCAGGTGGGAGAATCTGTCCACAGGACAACTATTAGTTGTGCACTCCACAAATCTGACCTTTATGGAAGAGTGGCAAGAAGAAAGCTATTGGTGAAAGAAAGCCATAAGAAGTCCCGTTTGCAGTTTGATAAGCCATGTGGGGGACACAGCAAAGATGTTGAAGAAGGTGCTCTGGTCAGATGAGACCAAAATTGAACTTTTTGGCCTAAAAGCAAAACACTTTGTTTGGTGGAAAACTAACACTGCACATCACCCTAAACACACTATCTCCACCATGAAACATGGTGGTGGCAGCATAAAGCTGTGGGGATGCTTTTATTCAACAGGGACAGGGAAGCTGGTCAGTTAATTGGAAGATGGATGGAGCCATATACAGGACAATCTTAGAAGAAAACCTGTTAGAGTCTGCAAAAGACTTGAGACTGGGGCGAAGGTTCACCTTCCCGCAAGACGACGACCCTAAGCATACACCCAGAGCTACAATGGAATGGTTAGATCAAAGCATATACATGTGTTAGAATGGCCCAGTCAAAGTCCAGACCTAAATCCAATTGAGAATCTGTGGCAAGACTTGAATATTTCTGTTCAGACACTCTCCATCCAATCTGACAGAGCTTGAGCTATTTTGAAAAGAAGAATGGGCTAAAATGTCACCCTCTAGATGTGCAAAGCTGGTAGAGACCTCCCCAAAGCTGTAATTGCAGCAAAAAGTGGTTCTACTAAGTATTGACTCATGGGGTGCTGAATACAAATGCACTTTTCACATATAAATGGTTTTCCAAATTTTTTACAAATAAATCATTTTCCTTCCACTGCACAATTATGTGCCACTTTGTGTTGGTCTACCAGGAAAAAAACAATAAAATACATTTACGTTTTTGGTTGTTATGTGACAAAATGTGGAAAATTGCAAGGGGTATGAATAATTTTTCAATGCACTGTATAAAAGGCAGCTATAAATATGGCGTCAATACTTAAGTTTTGGTTGAACTTCCACTTTATCTAGTGTTATCCTTTCTCTTAGCCACATTCTACACCTAATCTTTGTAGCCCTGTAAAGAAGCTATACTTGCCTATTCTGCAGCTGCTTTATGTGGGAGGCTGCAGGAGAGGGAGCTGACAACGGAAGCCCCATAGTAAATCTATGGAGTGACGTCACTTCCCAGGCATTTCACAGCCGGCTTTCTCTCTGTACACAGCAACCGCCGCTGGAGTCTAACCTGGATTGGCTTCAGAAAAAGCAAGTATAGCTTTTTTTTTTTTTTTTTTTTTTTTTTTTTTTTTTTTTCTTCTTTTCTTTACAGGGTTAGATTAGGTTTACAATGTGGCTGAGGTTTTGGCTGAACTTCCACTTTTTAAATACATTTTTGAAATTCAAGCAGTGTAAATACCTGAATCTGACCTGGTATCAGCCAGTTGCAGACCCTGTAAAGCAGGGCTAGGGGGGGGGGGGGGGGAGGAAGAAGCAGCACAAGTTGTAAATGTGTGTGCTCACAAGAAAGCAGAGCGCGAGAGATGAGCTCTTCGCTGTGCTGCTTCTCCCTTCACTGTCCAGTTACAGGTTGATGTAGGTCCAGGGCAACCTCCACTCAGTGGAAACGAGTTGAATAATGCTGGCCATCAGACTGAGGGCATCTAGGAGAAAAAAATGTAACGTGTGTAGAATCTCTAAAGAGAAACTGAATATTTCAAAAAGTGATATTTTGTCACAGTTGGAGCCTGGTGGGCCAAATTAGATGCTGGTTTCTTATGAGTATTTGGATAATGTATTTGTGAGATCTCCTTGCTGCTTTTCTTGTCCACCTGGGAATGTTCCCACCCACCCTTGCATGTTGCAGCACATCCTGTTGCTTCCTCAATGATATAAAATACATTTAAAAAAAGTCCACCAGTGAGAGAGGGAGCCCCTTATAATGGTGACCGAATATGACAGAAAAAATCAGGAGCAGAGATCTCACCAGTAGATTTCTCGAGATATACGTATATTGTATAGGAAACTCTGTTTAATTCCCCAGCATCTACCATAAAGTAAAATATATCAGAATTTGAGTGGACTAACCCTGTTAAAGGCAGTTCTCACAGGGAAAAGAATCCGATACCTCTGATTATAGATGCCAGGCTCCTATCATATCTCTACCTCCTGCATAGGAGGTAGAGAACAGAGTTTATATTTTTCTTCAGATTATGCTATATTAGTTACATTGCTGTATCTGTAATGGAGGGGTTATCTACTGTTAGCTTTTCTGACACCCAAATAATTTGCCCAAAAGCTAAATGTTATTAAACATACTTTTTTGTCATACCAATATAAGGGCCCATTCACACCAGCCTGGAGCGTTGCGTTAAACGCACATTCATTTGAATAGGCTGTCCATCGCAGCACAGTGGGCCAAAAACCATGCATGCAACATTTTCAGCAACACACCTAGGGGTTGATTTACTAAAGGCAAATAGACTGTGCACTCTGCAAGAGCAGTTGCTCCAGAGCTTAGTAAGTGAGCAGAAGCTGACTTCCATCATCCAATCACGTGCAAGCAAAAATGCTGTGGTTTATTTATTTTTTTAAATCCCTTCTATGTGATTAGGTGGTATTTGCAAAGTGAAGCTTTACCTCATTTACTAAGCTCTGGAGAAACTGCACTTTGCAAAGTGCACAGTTTCTTTGCTTTAGTAAATCAACCCCTTAGTGCCTACTGCTGCAAGCACCTGTCAGCAAGGTGTGTTTGGGTGCCATTCAGAAACGCATGTAACCATTTTTTTTTTTTTTTTTCCATCAATAAAAATTTAACTTTCTTTTTTTTTTTTTTATCAAGTAATTTTTATTGAAAATTTTTTGCAATTTACAACAGGACTAAAACGTACAACACATTCCCACTGGACATATAAAAATACACACGAGATATAGAAAAAAAAAAAAGAGCTCTGATAGATGATGCGACTTCCAGATTATTTAATCACTGTTACTTACGACCTTTTAAACATAAGAATGGATTGACGATTACATTCTTCATATGTAAAATTGGCAGCACTATAAGACAAGCAGACTATACCTTGACGGCATATATATACAATTATTCCAAGCCAGGGATCTACCCCACTGCTAACTTTCCACAGCGTCATCGGTAGGTTCAACAGATTGCACAGACAACATTTTCTGATTTAAAAAAAATAAATACTTGTACCTCTGAAAAGCTTTGTTGTGTATTTGTGTATAAAGCCATCACCTGTGGATACCATTACAAGCCTTGGAAAGTGAACATGCTCTACTTATGTAAATTACCGCAAAGTGAATTTTCACTTATCTTCGTGAATAAGGTGAAAATTCCTATTGCAAAAAAGAGTTATGTGCAAGGAAAATGAATGCAGGATTTTTGCTTGCACGTGATTGGATGATTAAGGTGGTTGTAAAGGCAGAAAGTTTTTTTTTTTTCTGCTAATGCATTAAGAGAAAAAGCCTTCTGTGTGTAGCAGCCCCCCTAACTTACCTGAGTCCCATCTCCAACCAGCAATGTTGCACGAGACTCTCCCTCATTTGACTAAGACTGCAGCGAAGCGCCATTGGCTCCCGCTGCTGCCAGTGAGTGAGCCAATGAGGGGGCTGGGCTGCGGCTCCGTGTCTGAATAGATACACTGAGCAGCAGCTCGGCTCGGGTGCTCTCATAGCAAGCTGTTAACTGTAGGGGCACTCAACAGGAGGCAGGGGCCAGGAGCGGCAAAGAGGGACAAAACCACTACAACAGAGCAGGTAAGTATAACATGTTATATTTAACGGAAAAAAAACATGAGACTTTAGTATCACTTTAAAGGTGGCATAGTTTCTCCTTTGGCTAATGAATAAGGTGATGCTTTGCTGGCTTCAGTTATCCAATAATGTGTGAACAAAAATACTGTTTTTTCTTTTTAATTTTCCATGCACATGATTGGGTTTTCTTTGCAAAGCAAATTTTCAGTTTACAGTACTTCATTCACCACATTCACTTAGAAAAGTTAAGATTCTTTGAAAGTGATCAGGATCTACTCCTTTTGGCAAATTGGGGTATTTTTCTTATTCCTAGTCTTTACCTTGTATCTATGCAGAACAGTTAATTTATATATAATCTTTTTTTTAAAAGATTTATCAAAGAGGGGCTGTAAAGTTGATGGACCTGTCATGGGAAGAGATGAGGAAAGAGGTCACTTTAACAGTTGAAAATGAGGTGAGAGATTACTATGTGTTTAATGGAAATGTGCCCTTATATTTTAGGTCTTGTATACAGAAGTTCAGTCCTTGTACTCGGCATGTGGTGTATGATCAAGCTTCTGTTTGTTCTAATAAGTAGACCGGTGTAGTTATCTTTTCTTCGGAAGAGATGGGGGCAGATAGCCATATCAGCAGTCTTCTGACAAGGGGAGGCGTGATATCTGCACTTAAAAACATCGTTTTGAACCTGTCTCTTATTTTTCAGTTTTTCAAAACACAAACATATTTGTGTTGTCACCTGCTCCTCCATCTCTCCCACCCCCTCTTATTCATCCACTGTCGCAATATGCTCTATTGGTAATGAAGAAAAACTTTCATGATTTGAGGAGTCTGGCAGCTATTTATGGATGTTGGTGCCCAAATTAAATGCAGAACTGTGGCAGAGAGCTTCTAAGCGGCTATCAAACCACACTTGTCACTCTTCACACTATTATGCTAAGTTTACACTTATGGCAACGCTTGCCATGCCTTTGAGTGATCCACGGTGGATTGCTTTTCAAAGGCATTTGATAGCCGATGTGGAGGCAATATGTGACCTAGTCGCCACCCTTTTTAACTCTGTAAAACCTGCAACACCGGATCACAAACCACTTGTGACTCCATTAACTTGGTCAGCTTGGATTTGGCAACAGTACAGCCCACCAAACACAACAGGGTAAAATTTTTACTATGGCGATGAAGCAAAGCATCTCTGCATGTGTAAAACTCCCCACAGGACCCCCCCCCCCAACCTAGCTGTCTTATGGGGTCGGCTCCCAACTGCAAGTGTAAAAGAGCCCTTGCAGAGAAAATTTGAAGCCCAACTCTACTTCTACCTTCCTCCTCTCTGAGAATGGGCCACAGTCTAATGTTCTAACCTTTTTCATAAACCTTTAGGACAGTCATTTGGCTTCTTCTTTAAGGTTTTCTTCTGGTGGTGAGCGATCTGTGCCAACGTCATCATATGCTTAAATAAAGGGTGCCGCGATGTTGCCTGCCCAAAGGGTGGGCCCATGATGACATGCAGCCAACGTCCAGGCTGAGTAATGCTGCTCGCCATTTAACCCAGAATACGTACAAAGGACATCTTGCAACCAAAGAGCCATGTGGGGGACAATGGCATGTTGCTGCTGCACATTGCAGCTGAGCTGTATTATTAATTTTTTTAATTATTATCTTTATCCTTTGAGGGGCCTGGTTTTAGTTCAAGACAATGTTGCCAGAAGTTGTGCTTTAAAAAAGGGCATGTCACCCCCTTTAGGAAATAAATTGGGGAGGAAGACTAACATGACTGTCTTGTGACAACAACATTGAGAAGGAGAGAAGCAACTTCTCCCAACCACTAGGGGCTTGGGGTGTTCACAATGGGTATAGAGGTATGTTTACCCCACCCTCAAGTAAAGGGGAGACAAATGAAGGCACATTCACCTATAAAGGGGGTAGAGGATAAAAAGAAATAGTCACTTTAGTACTTCAGCTCTAAGCTCAAAAATGCCATTGTGGTTTACCAGGACCTAAAATTTTAAAAGAAATTAAGAAGCAGCTCTAGCAGTGCTGCCGTAGCACTACAAGTTCTGTGGTGTGTGTGTGTGTGTATATATATATATATATATATATATATATATATATATATATATAGTGTTTGTTTTTGTTTTTTTATATGTAGTGTATGTATATATAATATGAAATATTATAAAATATATATAATGTTTATATATCAGATATGAGTGTTAAATAAGTGGAAGATTTGAATCCAAGCTGCAAAGGTAGCAAAAGTAATTTTGGTTTTTGGTCTGTCTTGTTTTTATAGCTGCACAGTCACCTCACAGAGTATGAGATGTCCCAGGAGGAGTTCCGTCAATTACAAGTGGAGTATTGGTCAAAGTTCTATTCATGCTGCTTGCAGTATCAGGAGGAGCTGTCCCGTCCCCTTGCTTTGATGGTGCACCCTTACACTGGCATGATCTGCCTGCTGAGAAAGGTGAGTCTCAAGAGTACAGTGGTAATAGATATTGCCTTTAGAGCACAGCGGAATGCTGCTTTATTAGAAGCCAAAGAAAGTCCGTTGCGAATTGAGTACGGCGTGCAGGTTGATGTATTTTAGACATGCTCTGTTGAAGTAATGAAAAATTATATAAGTGGTTTAAAGTGATACTAAAGTCGTTTGTTTAAAAAAAAAAAAAAAAAAGTTATACTTACCTGCTCTGTGCAGTGTTTTTTTACAGAGTAGCCCAGATCCTCTTCTTAATGGGTTTCTTGCCGGCGCTCTTGGCCCCTCCCTCCTGCCGAGTGCTTCAACAGCAAGCAGCTTGCTATGGGAGCACCCGAGCCGAGCTGCTGCTCTGTGTGTCCATTCAGACACGGAGCAGTGGCTCTGCCCTGCTCCCGCTATTTCCTCATTGGATCACTGACTTTGTCAGCCAATGGCACCCGATGTGTGTCTCAGCCAATCAGGAAGGAGAGTCTCGGGCAGCCCATTCTTTTGTGCAACATCACTGGATTAAGTATGGGGGGGCTGCTGACCAGAATGTTTTTTTTTTGTTTTTTTTTTTTGTTTTTTTTTTTTGTTTTTTTTATCCTAATGCATTAAAGTGGAAGTAAACTTACAACATTAAACTTTACCCATAGGTAGTGTTAATATCTCCTAAACGTGCACTGTGTAGGAGATATTTAGTGTTAGGCTTGCACCGATACTAGTGTCGGTGCCAATACCGAGCATTTGCACGAGTACTTGTGCTTGTGCAAATGCTACGATGCCTAATCTGATACCAGGGCAGTCAGGGGATGATTGGTGCGGCGGTGGGGGCCGTTGCAAGTACTGATGTCCCCGTATAGATTTCAATAAAGCAGCTGACAGTCGCTACCCCTCCTCTCCCTCCCGTGACTTTCAGCTGCTTTATTGAAATCTATACAGGGAGATCTGTGCTCGTAACCACCGCCACACCAATCACCCCTGACTGTCCCCTTTGTGCTCCCCCATGTCCTCCTCCATGCTCCTAAGGTTCCCTTGCCATTTCCTCCTCCAGTCCCCCTCTGCTTCCCCTCTGTGTCCTTCTCCGGTCTTTCTCTGCTCCCCCACCGTGTTCTCCTCCGCTCCATCTCTGGTCTTTTTCTGCTCCCCCTCCATGTCCTCCTCCGCTCCCCCTCCATTCCCCCTCTGTGTCCACTTCCGGTCCCCTCTGCCTCAGATCTGTCGGAGTGGAGAGCAGAGGAAGGGGCTGGTAAATTTGTCATTTACCGGCTCCTTCTTATTCTGAATGTACAGAGTCAGTGATCACTGGGTCTGTCCATTCATAACTGAGCATCGTAAACTGTGTTTACTCTGCTTCAGTTTATTAATGAACAGGAGTCTGTCTCTTGTCCACTCATCTGTAGTGCTGCTGAGCAAGAGACTGGGGAATCTGTGTCCTCTGTCACTTTCTCTTTCTCAAAGGTGAAATGTCAGGGGTCTGTTTAGACCCCTGAAATCTCACCAAAGCACCCCCCCCCCTCTCCCTCTCCCAACAGGGTTGATACAAAAAGGAAGAATTGTATCGGTGCAACCCTATTTAGTGTACATGCATTCAGCGACATCACTGGCGCATGCACTCTAAGGGAACGGGGAAAAGGGGGGGGGAGTCCAGCAGTTTACAACCGCTTTAGGATTAAAAAAAAACCTTCTGCCTTTAGAACCACTTTAAATGTTTTTTTTTTTTTGTTTGTTTTTTTAATTCCTGAGTTGGAAAGCTGGAGCATAAGTGTTTTAATTTTTTTAGTTGTCAACCAAGGAACCTTTACATCATGAAGCAGTGTTCTCACAATGAGTAATGCAGTGATGCTAATAAATAATTTTAAAGCCAATTTTAATTTTGTGCTGTTCTTCCCTCTTCAGGGTTTTGTGTCATTCTTGGCTCCCTGCTCATTGGTTGATCACTTGTATCTCTTGCCGACAGAACACTTGCTGACAGAAGATGAAAGCGTCATCTCAGATGGTGAGATCACTATGCATTAAAAGGGGACATGCCATAAGAGAGATGCAGGCTGCAACTGCTTACGTCTCCTGTAAATTCTAGTTGTCTGGTTGTCTTTCACTTTCGCTTCAATGCTCTGACTTGATGACCTGGATCAAGTGACTTTCACCCGCTGCATGAGTGTTTTGTGTCCTTGAACCAGGAACATTAATACTGGTCACTAGTGCATTCAAAAGGAAGCCAGTAATGGTAGTCTCCATATTTTTCCTATGACTGGCTAATTTTAAAGATTGTCTTTTATTCTGATTTACTAGTGCAATACAGTTTTTCCTAAGTAAAACCCAATGGCAGTGGTATTCACATACAAGTCTATTTCTGTCTGTCGGTGATAGATTTGCTTTAATTTTCTTGTAATTGCAAAGGACAGTTGCAATTGCTTGATACTATATTTTTTATAAGACGGTACTGTGTCTCAAAATTTAGAGCTAGATCCTGTTAGTTCTGCTCCATTAAATGGTCTATACTTGCAAAAGTGTGTCCTTTCCATAAACGCCATAATTTAAGTAGAAGTCCAGGCTAGAACTAACTAAGCTTAAACCTGCTCCCGCCCACCTTATAACTCCTATGCTTACTTTCCTGTAAAAGGAAGATGCTTACCCATACCTATTCTTGGGGTGCTCTAGTCCGGTCACGTGATCGGCTGCCGGCTTCAGGGTAGAAAATAGACAGCCGGAAATGGATGCCCCATAATAAGCCTATGGGTGGCATCACCAAGCAGTCATTCCATCTTCTCTGCTCTCCCCTAAAACCAGCCACTGGGGAGAATACGTGACTGGAACGGAGCTCTCGGAGAATAGATAAGTATAAGCATTTTGCTTTTACAGGGTATTTGGTATAGGAGTTAGAAGGTGGGTGCCGTTTTAAGCATAGTTCTATATTTTGGAATAAGCAAAGCAAATCCAATGTAGCTGCCATCACGTACAAGTTTTCTTTAATAATATAATCCCTGAGCTGGAGATTTCTACCACTTCCTGGTCCTACCCCAGTGAGATCCCACCTCCAGCACACAGACTGGGGTTTTTCCTGTAATGCTTCTCCAGAACACGCATGCGCTTGACCACATCCTGCCCGGCCTAAAGCAAAATAACGGCTGACCAGTGGTTTCATTATCCATGTCATGTGACATCCAGCAGGATACGCTGCTGCTCACATCGTAACCTGGAAGTGCCGGTTATCAGTATTTCCTCTATTCGCGGTGACAAGGCGTGAGTAGAGGAGACCCGATAAGCGGCTCTCCTGACGGGGGCGCCAGTGCAGACCCATCAAAGATGCCTACAAGTGCCAACCTAGAGTGCCAATCAGTGCCCACCAGGGATGAGTCTGTGCCTCCCCATCAGTGCTGCCTATCTGTGCCATCTATCACTGCCCATCAGTAACCCTATCCGTACCATCTATCATTGCCTATCAGTGCCACCTCCAGTGCCCGTCAGTGAAGGAGAAAACGTATTTACAAATTTTCATAACCAAAACTTTTTTTGTTTTCAAAATTTTTGGTCCTTTTTTATTTAGCAAAAAAAAAAAAAAACTGAGCGGTGATTAAATACCACCAAAAGAAAGCTCTATTTGTGGGGGGAAAATTATAAAAATTTCATATGGGTACAGTGTTGCATGACTGTGCAATTGTCAATCATAGTGCGTGAGCGCTGAAAGCTAAAAATTGGCCTGGGCAGGAAGGGGGGAAAGTGCCCAGTATTGAAGTAGTTAATACCCAGTCCACAGCTCAGGTGCGCTAACCTTTTTTTTTTTTTTTTTGTTACAGATATAGATGTTGCTAGTGACACAATATTCCTGATGCATTGCTTGCGTATGATTGGGGATTACATTTCCTTCGACATGGCGTACATGATTGAGTCTGCATGCTGCCATCAGCAGCCCCCAGAAAGAGTTGCAGAGAGAATCTTGGAAGAAATGATTGCCAACGATGTGTAAGGTTTTTATTTTATTTTATTTGTTTTATTTTGTGAGTTTGACTTGGTTATTACAAGGTCAAATAAAATGTATAGACAAGGCAACAAGGAAGATTTGAAGGAGTGAATCTGAAGTCTATAAGTGGTTGTATGCCTCAGACATGAAATATGAACAAAGCATATTCCTTTATAGTGTGTACATAGTTAAAAGCAGTTAAATTTAAGTTAAAAGTGTAATTTCTGTCTGCTGCTTTGTTTCTCTATCGGCACGAGTCACTTCTGACACGTTTTCCTGACACCAAGAGAAAAATGGTGATGGGGAGGGATCTCCAGCTGATTGACAGCCTCAGCTCTGTTCCTGTGAGCTGTCGAAAGGGCACGTGTCTTTTCCCTTCAATTGGGTGTCAGACCTCTCCTCACTGAGCTCTGCAGAGTGTACAGCTGTGGCCAAAAGTTTTGAGAATTGCACCAATAATAATTTTCACAGTCTGCTGCCTCAGTTTTTAGGATGGCAATTTTGCATATGCTCCAGAATTTTATGAAGAGTGATCAAATGAATTGCAATTAATTGCAAAGTCCATGCCAAAAAAAAACATTTTCACTGCATTTCAGCCCTGCCACAAAAGGACCAGGTATCACAGGTGTCAGTGTTGACAAGGACAAGGCTGTGAATCACTCTGTAATGCTGATTGAGTTAGAATAACAGATGGGAAGCTTTAAAAAGGAGGGTGGTGCTTGAAATCATTGTTCTTTCTGTTAACCATGGGTACATGCAAGGAAACGTGTGCAGTCATCATTGCTTTGCACAAAAAAGGGATTTGCAAGCAAAGATATTGCTGCTACTAAGATTGTGTCTAAATCAACCATTTATCGGATCATCAAGAACTTCAAGGAGAAAGGTTCAATTGTTGTGAAGAAGGCGTCGGGGAGCCCAAGAAAATCCAGTAAGTGCCAGGACTGTCTCCTACAGTTGATTGTTTGGGGCATCCGTAAAAAACCTTGTCTGGAGATGAAAAGGTGAGCGGTACCATCAGTCCTGTGTCATGCCAACAGTAAAGCATCCTGAGACCATTGATGTGCGGGGTTGCTTCTCAGCCAAGCGAGTGTGCTCACTCACAATTTTGCCTAAAAACACAGCCATGAATAAAAACAATGGTACAAAAACATCCTCCGAGAGCAATTTCTCCCAACCATCCAAGAACAGTTTGGTGACAAACAATTCCTTTTCCAGCATGATAAAGCACCTTGCCATAAGGCAAAAATTATAACTAAGTGGCTTGAGGAACAAAACATTGAAATTTTGGGTCCATGGCCAGGAAACTCCCCAGACCTTCATCCCATTGAGAACTTGTGGTCAATCCTCAAGAGGCAGGCGAACAAAAAAAAAACCCCCACAGATTCTGACAAACTCCAAGCATTGATTATGCAAGAATGGGCTGCCATCATTCAGGATGTGGCCCAGAAGTTGATTGACCGCAGAGGTCTTGAAAAAGAAGGGTGAACATTGACTGCATAAACCTAATGTCATTGTCCATAAAAGCCTTTGACAATTTTGAAATGCTTGTAATTATACTTCAGTATACAATAGTAACATCTGACAAAAATATCTAAAAACACTGAAGCAGCAGACTTTGTGAAAATTAATTATGTCATTCTCAAAGCTTTTGGCCAGGGCTGTAACTTCAGCTCTCCGCCCCCCCTTTTTGCTAAACTCTCAGACAAGCTTATAAATTCAGCACTTTGTCAGAAGACTACAGACAGATACAACTTATGTAGGAGGATTTGTTTCATTTCTGTGTATCATCTGAGGATAGTCCCTTTGCTGGTTATATGTAAGGGTTTGAAAAAAAAAGACTTTCACACTAGGGCCTAAGTAGAAAAAAAAGAAGCTGCTGGCACAGTACTCTGGGAAAAGTATCACAATATAAAGGTGAAATTGTGCAGCACTAACAAATTATAGTGCTCAAAATACCTTGTGCAATATGGCCCAAATGTGAGCAATATAGAATAAAGTGCTTATGTGTACAATAAACTAAAATTCCATCAAATACATTTAACAATAAAGTCCTTCTCATTGAAGTATAAGTAGTGGTTTCAAGTAAAATGAATGTGCAGTAGTGGAGAAACAGTGCTTGTGAAATAGATGCAGAGATGTCACCAGAAGAAGAAACTACAAGAGCTGTCCAGGCACCCAGAGAAAGGCCACACCATCCAAGCTTGTGACCCCAAAAAGATGGTCAACACAAGCTTTAGTTGGTACAGTCCTCCAAATTGTTTGTTACGAACTACAACCACGGTCACACATTTTTATAATGAGCCTCTCAAAATTCATGTCCGCCCAAGCAAGATCCGCAGTTTCCAGCCCAGCCTGCCAGTCTCACACATTATAAACATAAGGATGGAACAGAGAAGCCGACCATAGTGAAGCCGACTCTGGTCACCAGATTTCCCAATGGCTGCGCCCGGGCGGTACATTGTGCATTCTAGCTTCGTCTTAGGATGCACGACGTACCACGCGTGCGCGGCCCGATGGCATAAGAACACTGAGTCAGTTGAGGCAATCTAAACCTCAGTTTTCACTAATTATACTGCATAATTCTGCTTTCAAAGGTGATATTTATAACAAAGTTAAACTTGTTTTGTTCTGTGGCAAGGTAGGCAGTTTGTTGTATTTTCATTGTATTGCTTTGCAGACATCAAAGAGCCATATAGCGTCATAGTTTAAATACTAATTTTCACTTTGCTCTTTGTTTTGTAGGGAAAATATCATGGAAGACATTCACAATAAACTACAAGACATCAGAAATCCCCACCAGGCCATCAGTAACCTGCTTCGAGAAATGGACTACGAGACTTCTGTGGACATAGACCAGACTATGGACCTTGGTTAGTTTTGATTTGTGCAATGATTTACAATGAACAATGATTACCTCACTTTGCCAAAGTTGTGATAGTGGGAGACACATAGCTGTATTCCATTGTTACAGCCATTAGTGGTTTATGCTTTGAATATTGTAGAACACTTATTGGAAGAACACAGCAGTACAAGCTGTTTGAGCACAGAATTGCTGGATTTTTGTTTCTAGCACACTGGAGGTTCGGAGATGAGACGTTGCACTAATCATACAAAAGTAACTTCTTACATTGGTTCCAGTTATTAATTTTTACCTTCTGTCTACTTACACAATTTAACTTTGCATGTAGTTTGTGTTACTTTCCCCCAGTCGTCTTCCAGGGCAGCCCCTGTGCGATGGAGCTCTTTCTCACACACAGGAAACACATTGCTAATAATTTCTTTAAAAGGCGGTCCCTGGTCAGTCTTAGTGTTTCCTCAATCTGGAGGAGACATGTTGCCTAAAGGACCTTAGGAGCTCCATCTCCCAAGGGCTGACCAGGACAGGTGTCCAGCAGGTGCAGCTGCCATAACAGGTGGAATGGGAGCCTCTAAGCGGCAGGGGGTCAATGGGCCTTACCGGAGCCATTGTTCTGTGGTGGAGGAGGTCGGTTGTGTGGCAACCCTCCTTAGCAGCGGGCAGGAGGTATTCCGGCTCCCTCTGATCTGAGCCCAGGCACGGAGATGGGTGCTGATACAGCATCCCCTTGACTGGCTAAGGTGGGGGGGGCGTGTACCCGCGGCCGGAAGCTGTTTGACCCAGAGTACGCTAGGTGTCACTTCAGGGGGTGGACGACATCATTGGCATGCACCGGGGGGGCTGGTCCGGCCCCCTTAAAGGCGCAGAGAGCAGGAATGGCCGGCTGGTGCTGTTTTTTGTGTGTACGCGGTTGCAGGAGTCAGTGAATCGCCACTGAAACTCCAGAATGCAGGAGGAAGATGAGCTCTCTCTATCTGCCCAGTCTCCCAGGGACGCAGGCACCAGCTGGACACTGGTAGGCACCAGGGGGTGACCTTTTGTTGTCCATATAGGGAGCAGCAGGCTAGTTGGTGGTGGTCTCTAGCAAGCTGGGGCACTACAAGTGGTTCAGGTGTCACTGGGTGTGCACACTGTAATGGCTGAGTAAATGCTGATGCCTTTTTCTCACCGCCATGGGCTCCTGTGTTTTATGTTTTGACAGGCAAAGCCCTCTAAAGACCCAAAGCCCACTCCCAGGAAGCGGAAAATGTGCTACCAAGATGCCCTTGGGATACACAGCCGCCATGTCAAGTCTGTATAGGCAGACTGGTTAAACAGTCTGATGGGGGCGTGGTCTGGACATGGCCAAGTGAGTCTGTGGAGCTCCCGGCCTTTCTCAGCCTAAACCAGCTTAAAATCCAGCCTATATCCTTCAGAATTCCCTGGCATGTACTCTGCTGGGAAGAAGAAGGGAAAGAGTACAAAGAAGACATCCCCCAAACCGCAGACGAGTGGAGAAATCCAGCGATACTTCTCCAACACCCGGGTGCCTCCCCGGCTACCAAGATATCCCACGCTGCTCAACCACCACGAAGGCTGCTGTCTCAGGACCCCTCTACGTCACCAACCAACGTCCTTGATTACTTGATTAGCTCGGAGACGGGCCTTGACAACCCCGGCAGTGTTCCGACCGGATCCCCAGGATTCACAACACATGCTGCTCACCCTGAGAGCTGCTGCCGAATTAAGGGGGCTGCTCCAGGCCTTGCCCATGAGTTCAGACATCGAGGCCCTGGTTAGCAAGTTTGAAGCAACTCACCGCAAAGAAATAACATTGGTCTGGAAAGATGTGAAACTACTCTCGGATCAGATGGGGTCGAGTGAGTCCTCGGTGGCAGCGCTGGAGAAACGGATGCTAGTGGTGGAGAACCAACAGACATCCCAAGCGGCTACAATACTCACCCAGCAACTCCTAAAGCATACCCATTTTTCCTCTGTGTTCTTTGTTCCTAAGATTTTATCCCAATTATCTTCTAGCAAGGATCTTAGTTTAGGGAAGTTGGTTCTTTTGAAATTCAGTGCCTTTGTATTCCTCTTATGTTTCTTATTTGTGTGAGTTATACTAAAGCGCATTGACCTGTAATCGCTGTTTCCTAAATTGCCCCAGATTTTTTCCACATCCATGTTTAGGTCTGTATTGTTGGTAATCGGTAGATTTAGTAACGCTTTGTTTCTAGTTGGTGCATTTACCATCTGACCCAATTAAATTTTCCTGCAAGACATTTAGGAACTGGCGAGCCTTAGATGAATGCGCGGTTCCTTCCACCCAGTCTGTGTCTGGATAAATAAAATCCCCCATTATAATGATTCTTGCCGCTAATCCAAATTGTGATAGGAGGTCTGCCTCTTCCCTATGGTTAGGGGGCTTATAGCATACTCCCAGTGTTACTTTCACCTTAGTTTCCTCCCTTTGTAGCTCTACCCATAAGGATTCCACCTCCTCCCTTGCTCCCTTAGTGATGTCTTCTCTCACGTTCATTGTACATCATTTTTGATATACAGGCATACCCCTCCCCATTTTTTACCCTATCTATCCCTGCAATATAGGGAATACCCTTGAATAGTTGCCAGCCAATCATGAGACTTGTCGAACCAAGTCTCTAATTCCTACAAAAATTGAAATCCTCCTCGTACAACAGTATCTATAGTTCTCCCATCTTGTTTGCCAGACTCCTGGCATTGGTGAACATGCCACATAGTTTAGACCGGTCGCATACTATCTCCTTGTTGGGTGCTCTGGGGTTGCAAATAGTACTTGTTACTATACTTACCTCGGGGTTAGGTGCTTTAGTCAACCTACCACTAATGCCCCCAATACTACCCTCTGGAATATGTTCCGCGCTGACTATCTCTACCTCTGGACCCTCCCCGCTGCCTAGTTTTAAAAGCCCCTCTAACTTTTCAGCCATCTTCACTCCCAGCAGATCTGCATCTTCCCCATTTTTAGGTGCCGTCCTTCCCTTCTATAGAGCTGGTAATCGACTGAGAAGTCGCCCCAGTTCTCCAGGAACCCAAACCCCTCCTTTCTACACCAGCTGCTCAGCCACTCGTTTACTTTCCTAATCTCCCTCTGCCTTTCTGGTGTGGCTCGGTGAGGATACTACCTTGGAGGTCCTTTTCCTCAATTTAGCTCCCTAAAATAGTTTTTTATGACACTCCATCTACCTCTGACGTTGTCATTGGTGCCAACGTGCACCATGACAGCCGGGTGTTCCCCAGCCCCTCCCAGTAATCTGTCCACCAGATCCGTATTGTGCCGACCCCGAGCACCTGGTAGACAACATACAGTTCGGCGCTTAAGGTCTTTGTGGCAGATTGCCCTCTCTGTCCTTCTAAGAATTGAGTCCTCTACCACCAGAATCTGTCTTGGCTTTACTCTCGACCTCACTGGAGGAGTTATTCCCCTGGCAGCTAGTGGAGTCACTTAGCTCCAGCAGTGCTGGTCCCTCAATGGGGTGTACTTATTAGAATGTTCCAGCCCAGGACTGGCCTCCCTGACTTTTTCCCCTCTATCTTTCCTGACTGTCACCCATCTACTCTGCGTTGATGCCTGCACTGCTTTGTCTCCACCCGCCTCTGTGTTGGTCCCTGCGGTCACCTGCCAGGTTCGATCCCAACTCCCCTTTTAGTATGGAGGGACTTCTCAGTGTTGACAATTGCTTCCCTAGATTCAGAACCTGGGCTTCCAGGGAAACAATGTGCTTACATTTTGCACAGCAGTATTTGCCCTCGATCAGATGATCAAGGAACGCATACATGCCACAGAATGTACACTGAGTCACATCTCCACAGCCGCTGGGCATCGTACCCACTAATTGGGATTGGGGGTTATACTCTGTTCAAATTAACTAACAACTTGCTTCCTGACACTAATACTCAACAATACACTGGTTCTCAACAAGACAATACACGTGCACTCGCAGCCCATGTGCACTCGTAGGTTCAGTCTCTGTTTGTCCTGGTGACCACTGTCCAGTGGCACTGTGAAAAAGGGAAAATGTAAAACTTTTAGTTGCCACCAGATAAGGGTCAAAAGAGAAATCTTCCGACGAGAACTAAGATTTCCCTTCACCTCCTGTTAAAAAAAAAATTAAAATCTTCCCAATGACAGGCAGATAGAAAAAAAAAAAAAAGTAACTATTCCATCCAGAATTGGGGGGGAAAAAAGGTTTGACTTTAGATTCTTTTTTTTTTTCCTGCTTATGGTCTTACATCTGCCTTTGTATGTCCTAGGTCAACCTCTGAATGTACGAATGAACCTCTCCAGTCTGTATGGCAGCACTATAGCCTCCAGCATAGTATGTCAGGCTGTCTGCAAAATATCCCTCACACGCTTCTTGATTTGTCGGGACTTGCTTATCCTTCAGCACCTCCTGCTAAGGATGGGAGATGTGGTAAGTGCACTGAGGCATGTGTAAAAACAATGGAGCACAATAATCTGAAACTTAACAGTTTTTTTTTGTCTTGTACAGGTGTTTGCTGGACCAAGTCACCTGTTGCAGACCCAACAAGAGCTGATACCTCGCACCTCTCAAATGCTTCTGTCCTACTATGTCATTCGATGGGGAAGCCAGTGTCTGGCTTCTGTTATTCCTGTGGACACCCTGTGAGTCTCTATTCCTATTTGTTTTCTGTGATGCAGATCTTCACGCTACATTAAGACCTGCTAAACCTTGTGTTTGTAAACCTCAGACATGAAATCTGATCAATGCATTTACTTCTATAGTGTGTACTTGTCTCAATTCAGATCACCAAGTGTAATCTCTGTCCTCTGCTCTGTTCCTGATGAGATTTCCAGACACCAAGGGAAAAATGGTAACTGGGGAGGGACCTCCAGCTGATTGACAGCCTCAGCTCTGTGCCCGTGTGCTGGCTGGAGGGGGGGGGGGGGGTTTGCTTTCCATCCAATCAGTTCTCAGAGCTCACCTACTGAGCTCTTTAGTAACTTTAGCTCCCCGCCCCCTGCTTTTCAGAGCTGAGAGGTCCTGCCTGTGCAAATTCTGCACTTTGGATAGATGTAGGGAAGAGACGGCTGTAGATAGGCAGATACAGCTTATGTAGGTGGATTTGTTTCATCGTTGTGGACCTCCCGAGGCTAGTCCCTTCGATGGGTATATGTAAGGGTTTACAACTACTATAAGGAAACTATGAGCATTTCCCAGACTTTGCAGTTCTTATTTCAGCTTTGGCTGAGCTAAATTAATCCAACTTATGAAGTTGATTAATTTTAATTTGTTCTCCTTCCATCCTATTTTGTTTATTTCTTTTATAGAGAATCTAACCTCCAGCACTTATCAGTTTTGGAGCTGTCTGATTCACCAGCATTCACTCCAGGAAGCAGATATAGTAAGTGTACCTGTTGCTTGCACACTAAATTTACCCACAGACATTTCCAAAGCAGCTTCTATCTATGCATGTACAATTTGGCCACTGAAGATTTTTTTTAATGAAAGATCATTGTACAAATGAGCACAAGGTGTGGGGATTATAGTCATTTATCAGAAAATCTTTGTTGGTCTATCACACTTCAATTTGGCTTGGTGCTATAAAATCGAATCATGTTTCTGATTCTTGTGCATCATGGATGTTATGGGGTGAACTGTTCCTGATGGAATTCCCAGTTCCATTCATCTCTATGGCCAGATGAGGATGACACTGGCTATGAAGTTATATTGAGCTTGAGAGTGATTTTGTCAACCCAAAAAAGAAATACTAATTTCAGGGTGAAACTGGTCTTTAGAGTTCTACAAAACAATGTTTTGGACACATGGAATCTTTCAACCTGGCACCATGTTCTAGGCTTCTAACTCCCTGAGACATGTTACACCCATGTTTTGCACACTCCTTGTTGACTCCAAAACCAAACACATACAGTTCATAGATAAATATATTTTTTTACAAAAAAAAGGCTTATATGCATAGTGCACATGAGCTTGTGAAAATGAGTTGGGATTTCTGAAGCTGGTACATGAGGGATTATGGTACTATCCTCTTGCATTTGAGATTTCAATGTGTAGTTTTCACCTGTGTGCATTAATACCCATAAACATATACTGTAGGTCACCATTCTGCAGTGTTTTAAATAACATGCAACTTTTTGATTACTATTATTCCAAATGATCACATCCCGTTATGTCACCAGCAGGGGGCACTGCAGGTGAAAAATAATTACCATGTCCTGATAATGCCCCAAATTTTTATAGATCTTGTTTTGTTGAGTGTGCTCAATAATTTGTTTTTATTTTGTGTAGTTTCTGGGCCTCAGACGATCGTGGAGTTGTTTTTCCAGGATGTGGCTAGAAAACGGTTGTCCCAGATCTTTGCCCGTTCCAGCGCCGCACAGACGCACAGTCCTCTGAACTGGCCACAGCTGATCACAGATATCATCACTTATCTTCTTCAGCATCTGTATCCTTACCTCTGCCAGCTTATGTCTGTCTACATAATGTGTATATAAACCCAAACGAATCACAGAATCTTTGTCATGATGATAAACTCCATTTTTTTTGTCACTTTAAAATACTTTGGGTCAGCTTGGTAAAATTTAATTCTTACCATGCCAGACAACAATGGCTGTTAGGGATGCTTTAATTCACTGTAGTAGCATTTGCTATATACCAGTAAGTGACATTGTCTTCATGAAGGGGTATTGCTGACTTCCCCTGTACTGCAGAGTTGCTTGCACAGTACCTCTGCCATTCAGGAACAACCTTGTATTTTTTCTGTGAATACTAGCCATTCTCTGATTGGCCAAATTAGAGATTGTGATAACATTCACCCGCCTCTCCACCTTGGTCAGTCAGAGAACACCTTCTATTGATATAAAATACAATGCTGTTCATGAATGGCCGGTACGGTCAAGTGACTTTGTTTCCAGCAGCACAGGAGAAGTCGGCCGTACCCCTCCATGAAGACAATGTCACTTACTGGTATATAGCAAATGCTACTATGGTGTTTTATAGCATACCCAGAAGCCATACCTTTCTGATATAGTAAGAATTTCTTTTAACCAGCCTGGCCAAAACCAAGTATTTAACGTAACAGGAAACCTGTCAAATCTACAGCTTTTATTAAAGAATGTTACCCCAACATTTCATTTTCATGATATTTGCCTGCTGTACCAGTATCTATGATTAAGTCTCCTGTTATTTGTTTTGCTTCCTTTGTGTGAAATACCTGGTGTTCCTGCCAGTCCCTCTGCTTTCCTATTAGAAACTGACCACACTGGGCATGAGCACAGCGTGGTCAGTTTTCTGGCTGTGCTGGGAGCTCAGCCTGCTCTCCTTCGATGATCAGACTTGTCCTGATGTGCTCCCTGCACAGCCATTCACTGGGAAGCTCAGTGTACTGCTGTTTCTCCTCCCCAGATCTCTGAGCTCCTTATGCAGCTAAGAACAGAGTGTATGTGATATCACTTATGAAAAAAAAAGGCAACTAAAAAGTTATTTAAAGTGTGCTTTTCTATGTGTACACAAATGTTTTCCCTTTGATTTATCTTTTAAACTGGGTTGTTTTACAAGGAGAAGGATTACATATATATACTTTCAGGGGTCTCTAACTGGTGGCCCTCCAGCTGTTGCGAAACTACAAGTCCCATGAGGCATTGCAAGGCTGACAGTTACAAGCATGACTTCCACAGGTAGAGGCATGATGGGACTTGTAGTTTCGCAACAGCTGGAGTGCCGCCAGTTTGAGACCCCTGCTAAACTTTCTTTTTCACCAGATATACTTACACTTTAGGAGATTATGGAGCAGACCCCAGCCTGAATCATATTCTGTGTAACCAAATGCTTTGTGTGACTTGGTTAGGCTTGCATGTTTACCTAGTGACATAGGGGTCAGCGGGAGGAACCATAATGGTTAGTAGGGGGCACACACTATCTGACATGGCAAAGGGCCCATAGCGCTTTAGGAGATTTGAAGTTTCAATACTCCACCCTCCTCAAAGGTGAGTATTTACTGCTCTTTCACAATGTGCAGTCAGTTTAACTTTTGTTAAGGGCTGCTTTAAATTTGAATGTGAAGATTGGTATATGTGGTATTGGGTAGTGTAGCATTTTGAGATTTCATTCCAGTGGTCCTTAACTTGAATACATCTAGATGGCCAGGCAATCCTGGTTTCCTCTTTCCCGAGTGTTTGATGAGAAGCTGTCAGTACACTCAGCTACAGGTGGGTTCACAAACCATTAGAATGTCTTCAATAGGACTGTTCTGAATGTCCGTGGAAGTTGATGTGGAAAATAAATTCTTTCTCGTTATAAAATCTGTTTATTGGGGGACATAAATTGCATCAGTTTTTAATTTTATTCGTAAATTCACTGTGCTCTGTAGTTTTAGGCTGTCGCGCGGCATCAGTTCAATAGAAACCGGCCGTCATTCGGCCCGTGTGTACTGCAGCAGGCCCAACAGAAGCCAGTCATTCAGCCGGCTTCTGACGAAGGGGCATAACCGAAAAGGTCTGCCGGCCGGCTATTGATCAGCACTCTTTGGCAGGGGGGAGGGGAGGAAGGAGGAGAAGAGAGACACAGTAGAACAGCATGGGAGATCGCTGTACTATTATTGGAATGTTGGTACAGTGGCTCCGACCTGAGCTATCAGGTTTTTATTTTTTATTCAGTCCGCTAAAAATCTATCAGTGTGTGCTAGGCTTTATTCATCCCCCCACCCCAATAAACTCAAGGAAAGACTGTTTAGCAGACCTCATTCTTGCAGAAACACTGATTGACTCCCATGTAACAGTAAGACTGCACACCATTCTCCTCTTTGTTCATCAAAAATGCATCACACTGAGCTCCTCCTTTTCACATGTTTTACTCTAAACGGCCCCTAATAATTAAGCACTCTCTTGATTGAAACCTATATCGGAGGGAGGAGGTTGGTAAAGTGTGAATTTCCATCTGTATGAAAAAAATGATTAGTGGGTGAGCACTCATGACTTGTATAGGGTGGGGAGCGTTGAGTAGCGCACTGCTGTGGATATATTGGTTACTGAGCAGTTCACAGTTGTTTGATTTCTACATCACATGCACCTGAAAATTTAGTAGATTTTTTTTTTAATGTAGAATTACTTTTTTCACTTTTTAGGAGTATGTACGACTGCTACAGCCCTGGTGTCAAGTGAACGTTGGTTCTTGTCATTTTATGATGGGCCAGTGCTATTTGGTCATGGGTGAGGGACATAAGGTGAGTTTTACAGAATAAGATAAAAGTCTAGACAGAACATTTGTTATAGCTTACTAATCCAGCAAATTCCATGTTGAATATCTGAAAAAGAAAGCTGCTGTTTTTTGGGGGGGACCTGGGTTGACATGCTAATTAGGTAGAGAAGGCCTTTTGTTATGACGTTTAGGTCACCCGCTATATATAGTATTTGTATTGCATGTTTGTTTGGGAAGCACCTTTAAGCTGATTTCCCTGTGTAAAAAAACTTTTTTTTCCTCAACTCATTATTGCAGAGGGAAAAACTCTCTGCTCTCATGCAGCAGCTAGAGAAATTCAGTCTTGGCTTCTTATTAGCTGAAAGCGTTGCACTTTCTCTGTTTGAAATGGAGACTAAGAATTTCACAGTTAGTACTGCTTGCAACCTACATGACGGCTATGAACCATAAAGCTGTCTCCATATTTATCAACAGAATTGCCAGGAGGAGCCAAAATCTGTGTTCAGGCAGGAGAAATCAATGCTCACTTGCATTGCATGCTGCCTTTGTCATAGCAATTAGTATCCTAAGATGCTGATAATACTGCAGTACCTTCATTTCCTGTTGTGACTTTGCTATAGGCTCTAGAATGCTTCTGCCAGGCAGCCTCTGAAGTGGAGAAAGAGGATTTCCTGGAGAAATTGATTCACGTAGAAGAAGGGGATACACCGTCCACAGCCCGTCTGCAGTATTATAACAGAGTAAGTGTAATAATAACCTGTATCTCATGACATGTATTGTATGGGAGGCACTCGTTAAACTTGCTTGTTTAGAGAATGCTCGGTCACGAGTTAAGAGCTGAACCGGTTAATACACGGACACCTACCAGAAATTAGCCCTACCTACCAAAAATTTTGTATTTCTATTTATCCAGTTCTCAGATTTACACAGCTCTGCCACACAGCCCAGTCTGGCAGAACAGAAGACCTGATTTTTATATACTACAGTTGGGTATCACTGATAGGTCTTGTCCCTCCCACAGCTTGTAACTGGACAGTGAATAGAGGAGCAGCTGACTGTAGTACAGACTAGTCTGTTTTACTTAAGTTGACCTTGTCAACATAAAGGTCACTTTGTATGACAGGGTCACTAACTACAGCAGAAAAAAAAATCTAATCTACTGCCCTACCAGTGAGGCCTGTGCTGTTTGATGGGGCTGTGTAAATCTCAATCCTGGGTGGGCAGAAATACAAATCTTTTGGCAGGTAAAACATCACTGCTCACTATGTATTTCATCTGTGTTTTTCAGTTTTCCTGGGGTGCAACTTAAAGTGGAGTTCCACCCACTTTTGAGAGGTGGTCTTAAACGAAAGTCCACCTCTCCACCCCTCGTTTTTGGATAGTAAAAAAAAAAAAAAAAATTTCTTCTATAGTACCTTTTTATGAAGTACAGCTTGTACTTCCGGTCCACGGCACAGGATGTCATATCCTCTTGTGTGGCAAGCCCCCCGCCCCCCCCCCCTGCTGTTTTCAAAGCTTCATATCAAAGCGCCGCGCAACTCGCGCATGCGCAGTAGGAAACGGGCAGTGAAGCCGCAAGGCTCCACTGCCGGTTTCCCTTAATTAGAATGCTGGTGCCTGCACCCGATCCGATGGACGGATCGGCCTCGGGGGCCGACATTGTGGGCTCCCTAGACAGGTAAGTGTCCTTTTTAAAAGTCAGCAGCTACACTTAAAAAAAAAAAAATAAATAAATAAATTTGCGGGTGGAACACCGCTTTAAATTTAGAGCTAGCCATAAACAAACACGTATGGATCCAAAACAAGCGCTGAGATTTAGGGTGGCCATAGACTGGAAGATATCGCCATGAAAATGATGTGCGGGAAGTTAATCTGTCATGTGGTGACAGCAGCACATGAACAACCATTCAATACGTTCCTCACAGCTTCACAGTGGTCCTGGCCTCTTGGTGGTTGGAAGCACTTGTTGTCACCATAAGCAATTGTGGTTGCAAGCAAGGTTTCAAATTGAGAACATTACTTGTAATTGGCCTATTACACCTACCCCAAATCTGTTGCAGGTTTCTCTTCCAATGTATTGAGCACACACCAAAACTCTGGGTATAGATTTGTCCTCAGATGAAGGAATGCCTAGTAATAAATGGCCTCTGCCTGTAGAGCTGCACCCCTGAATATTAACTGAAGTCTTGGTTTCAGCTTTGTGCTCTAAAGTTTGATTGTGTAGTCTACCGTCCCTATCTGCTCCCTCTGGCATGGTTATAGGAGTACTCCTGTAGTTCCCCTCGCACTACCCTTTATTGGATTACCAAACTTGGAAATGCTCTACTGGAATTCCCCTGTCTGGTTGATGAGACATATACAGTACTTTGAACATAGTGGCTAAGTGGTTAGCGCTTTCACCTAGCAGCACTAGGGTTGTTTGTTGTGAATCTCAACCATGGCATTACCTGCCTGGAGTTTTGCATGTTCTCTCCGTGCCTGTGTGGGTTTCCTTCGGGTCCTCCGGTTCCCTACCACACTCCAAAGACATGCGGGTAGGATAATTGGCTCCTGTTTAAATTGTCCCTAGTATGTGTATGTATGAATGTAAGTTGGGGACCTTAGATTGTAAGCTTCTTGAGGGGGGGGACTAATATGAATGTACAAAATTATATATATGTAAAGCACTGCGTAAATTGACAGCTCTATATAAGAACCAATAATAATATATCAATATATAAACTTTTTTTTTTTCTTTGTACTGGCAAGTTGTAGGTTGTATACCCTTCAAGTCTACCCTACTTTGCTACTAAACTCAGTAATTTGTATTGTGACTGTAGGTCTTGCGGCTCCTAGAGGACATGGGATTACCAGAGCTGGTCATTTCGCTGGCCACTCTGGCTATTACAGAAGCTGCAGATGACTTGACAAGTCAGGTAGTAGCCCGTACTAAGTTGCTAAACTTTACATTTAGTTGACTTGTATCTTGTTAGTTGAACAAATTGTTTCCTTCCAATTAGGCGGCTTTAAGGACTCGAATTTTCAAACATTACTTGGATTTGGGACACAACCACCAAGCCTATGAGTCAATGACACAGATTCCTGATCACGGCAGGTAACAGAAGCTTTTATTGATTATTTATTACACCAATTGTTTTGCTGTGCTCAGTGTCATTGCGCTAACTTTTTTTTTTCCTCTTGTTGCAATCTGTAATCTTGCAGTAACTAGTGTCCTGTACTGAATTAAAGGTAACCGGTCACTTAGAGCAATCCTGTTGTATAAAAAGAATCCAGCATGTAACATTCTATGAAAGAAGCAGCTAGATACTAGATACTCACCTTTCCGGACATCGAAAAGCCAAATCTTCCCTTTCTTCCATGGTTTCTGGCGCCATTGCCAATCAACATATTGGGGTGTGTCAGGTAGCGTGTCCTCTGCTGGGTGCTGTATTTCCTCCTGCCGGTTGTTACGTCACTGCATCAGCCAGAGAGGCAAGTATTCAGTTGCTTCTTTCACATGCTGCATGGTGGGTTCTTTGTATATAGGCAACAGTTGATTTAAGACTATTGTGCAGAGCACATGCCATACTTACCCTCACCCTTACCTGCCTTGGGTTAATCCAATGTATAACCTTGTTGGCAGCTGCCCAGATGATGCCTACCAAAATCCATTGGTCTGATCACTGTTGTGTACATTAGAGCGACAGGTCATCTTTTAAATTTCTAGACTGCACAACACTAATATTTCCATGAGGGTAAATGATTCCTCCACCAGCCTCTTTTATTTCTTAATCGGACTTCTCTCCAAATTGATATACCATTCCTACCAGCTACTATGGCCATTACAAGGCAGTGTTCACTACTGCACATTAATTTCTTCTTTCAGTGTGAACAGCATGACTGGGGCTCCTTGTTTGGCATCCTAATGTAATTGGAACATAGCGAGTAGCATTAACTTGGCTCCATAAACTGATACTATAAGAAGGCAGTAGAGTGTTCAGCTAAAAAAAAATATTTTTATTTGGGATGGACTTGGCCTGAAAGCCAGCTCCATCCAAAACTGCTATATCATTGTTGTGATTGCTGGTAAATTGTCATGGTTTCTTCTTGTATTTTTTGGGGTTTAGGTGATGAGAACTCTTTGTTCCAAAATTTTAGTGGGAATAAAAATGCCCAATTATCTTACATTTTTTCTAATTTATTCTGTTGATGTAAAATGAACAGCTAAAAATAGTGCCATTGTTATGGCGCGAGGGAAGTATCATAATTCATTATGGGGAAAATTTGCCATTGAAGTGTCTGGAAGGAGTAAAGGGTTTGTTGCATACAGGAGACCGTCCACCCAAAATAAAGTTTTTTTGTCTTTAGTGGAATCAAAAAAAAAAGCTGTAACCAATTTATGCATCTCACTTGACTGATGTATTGCATAGTTGGCTTGTGGTATGTAGTATTATATTGTATAGTAAACAAGGAAATGAATGTCAGTAGTGCTTTTCTTAATAAGATGACTGATCTACAACATATCTGTTTTTCACTCAAAAGGCAACAGGACTGTTTGCGACAGCTGGTTGTAGTTCTGTGTGAACGCTCTCAGCTCCAAGACCTTGTGGAGTTTCCGTATGTGAATCTACATAATGAGGTACCCAAAATGTTTAGTGCAGCAGTCAATGTGTTTATTTTAACCCAGCTTCCTGGAATAATTCTGACCACATCCTTTTGTTGCCACAGGTTGTCAGTATCATCGAATCTCGAGCCCGTGCTGTCGATCTGATGACCCATAATTACTATGAGCTCTTGTATGCTTTCCATATTTACCGGCACAACTACCGGAAAGGTAACCATTCCTGCCGTCCCTACTTTCCTGTTCCGTTGGGTACACTATATAGCAAAAAAGTATGTAGATACCTGATCATCACACCTTTATGGCCACAAATATGTGAATGCCCTTGAAAATTAAAGTGGATATTTAAAGCGGTAGTAAACTGCCATTTTTTTTTTTTAACCCTGCAAGGCAAAGTTATAATGTGCTAGCATCTATCACATACTAGCAATTTTTGTAAAACTTGCCTTAAAACGAATCCCTCCAGCGCCACGCTGTCACTGCTGACATCTTCACCTGGTCTTCTGTCCGGGTTGGCAGGCTCTGGTCCTTTGATTGAAGGAGCTGCGATGATGTCACTTCCACGCGGGAGCCCCTGTTCAATGCACAGGACTCTGACGGAACGGTACGGTATGCCGTTCCTTCCGCAGCTTCACAAGAAAATATCTCTTAAACAGTGGACATTTAGGAGATATTTGCTGTACCAATAAGTAAGTCTTACTATAGGCTTACCTATAGGTAAAAAGTGTCTGAGAGTTTACTCCTACTTTAACATAACAAGTGTGTGAACACGCAGGCTTTTTATTGCAAAAGATATAAATGCTCTCTTCTGCAATAAAGGTTTTTCTCTTGCTTGTTTGCAATATTCCTTTTGATGTACACTGAGCTTTGCATATGCAGCTCAGTGTACAATTTTGGCTTCTGACAGGCTGAATGAACCCTCCCATGCATGGGATCGTTATCCTAGCACGGCCAATTAAGGTGGCCGAAGATCCCGAACATGAAAAGATGGGGGAAGATGGCAGTGCTAGCGAGTGAGCTTGCTGACGTTGCATCACTGAAGGGGTAGGTGCATATAATTCTGCTTTAATGAATGATGGCCCCTTTCTATTCCAGCATGACTGTGCACACAGCCAACTCCATAAACATAGTTTTGGTGTGGAGAAATATGAATGGGCTGCACAGAGCCCTGACCTCAAGCCAACACATACAGTGTTGCGAAAAAGTATTTGCCCCCTTCCTGATTTTCTTTTTTTTTTTTAATGATCTGAATCATTTAAGTGACAAATATGCAAACAAATTTTAATATTACTCAAAGATAACCTGAGTAAATCCAAAATGCAGTTTTTAAATTATTTAATTTATTAAGGGGAAAAAAAGCTGTACAAACTTACCTGGCCCTTTGTTAAAAAGTAATTCCCCCTCCCTCTTGCTAAATCATGAATGACCTGTGATTAACCACATTTTATGGTAAGCAGAGCTAAATTTCACTTGCCACACCCAGGCCTGATTACTGCCAGACTTTTTGAATCAAGAAATCACTTAAATAGAAGCTGTCTGACAAAGTGAAGCACACTAAAAATCTCAAAAAGCTACACATCATGCCACGGTCTGAAGAAATTCAAGAACAGGAGAGAAACCAAGTATTTGACATGTATCGGCCTGGAAAGGGTTACAAAGCCATTTCTAAGGCTTTGGGACTCCAGCGAACTGTGGTGAGAGCCATTATCCACAAATGGAGAAAACTTAAAATAGTGGTGAACCTTCCCAGGAATGTCCGGCCTACCAAAATGACTCCAAGAGCAAGACGACTCATCCAGGAGGTCATAAAAGAACCCAGAACAACATCTAAAGAACTGCAGGCCTCACTTGCCTAAGTGAAGGTCAGTGTTCATGATTCAACAATAAAGGCCCGTACACACAATACGAAAATCGTATGGAAAAATTTGTACAACAAGCTGTCTGCCGATTTTCGGATCCTTAGTACGGTGCTTTCGACAGACTATTTTGCTTTTTTGTCAGACAAAAGCTAGATGTGCAGACTATGAAATTTTTGTCGGCTGTGAACTCAACGATCGACTTTCATTTTATTAGTACGGTTTTTGTACGCAAAAAATCGTATGCGCAAGACTACACATGCTCAGAAACTAAAGAATGCATACAAAACTATTCAACACATTACGTCACTTCTGACGTATTCTGTCATACGAAAATTTTCGTATTGTGAGTAACCTTCACTTTCGACATGAGACTAGCATGCCACAAAACGGTCATCTGAAAATCTAACCATGTGTACGAGGCTTAAGAGAGACTGGGCAAAAAATGGCATCCATGGGAGAGTTCCAAGAAGAAAGACACTGTTCACGAAAAAGAACATAAAGGCTCGTTTTACATTTGCCAAAAAAACATACTGATTATCCCCATTAATTTTGGGCAAATATTCTGTGGACTGATGAGACAAAAATTGATCTTTTTGGAAGGTGTGCGTCCCGTTACATCTGGTGTAAAAATAACACAGCATTTCATAAAGTACATCATACCAACAGTCAAACATGGTGGGGGTAGTGTGATGGTCTGGGGCTGCTTTACAGCTTGAGGACCTGTACGATGGGCCATAATTGATGGAACCATGAATTCTGCGCTCTACCAGAAAATCCTGTTCGCCGATCAGTTTGTGACATCAATCTCAAGTGCACTTCAGTTATGCAGTAGTACAATGATCCAAAACAAACCAGCAAGTCAACCTCTGAGTGGCTCAAAAAAGACAAAATTAAAGTTTTAGAGTGGCCTAGTCAAAGTCCGGAATTAAATCCGATTTGAGATGCTGGTGGTATGAGGCTGTTCATGCTCAAAAACCCTCCAGTGTGGCTAAATTAAAACAATTCTGCAGAGAAGAGTGGGCCATAATTCCTCCACAGCGATATGAAAGACTCATTGCCAATTATCGCAAGCGCTTTGCAGCAGTTGTGCCGCCAAGGGTGGCACAACCAGTTATTAGGTTTGGGGGGCAATTACTTTTTCACAGTCAGATTTGGACAGCTTTTTTTACCTTAATAAATTAAATCGTTTAAAAACTGCATTTTATATTTACTCGGGTTATCTTTGTGTAATATTAAAATGTGTTTGATCTGAATTATTTAGGTGTGACAAATATGAAAAAAATAAAATCAGGAATGGGACAACTACTTTTTCATAGCACAGTAGTATATGTGAAAGGCCTTTTCAGAACAGACTAATATAGCCCCAAAGGGGTCCAAATCCATATTAATGCCCATTGTTTTGGAATGTTTATTTTGTTTATAAGTTTATTTGTGTGATGGTCAGGTGTCCACAAATGTTGACCATATAGTGCAAGTTCCCCCATCCAAAACTGTACTGTACGATTTGAACTGTTATATCTTTTCTGTGCCTAACCATACCTAACTGTATCCTTTTCAGCTGGAACAGTCATGTTTGAATACGGAATGCGGCTTGGCAGGGAGGTCCGAACATTAAGAGGTCTTCAGAAGCAAGTGAACTCTTACTTGGCGTGCCTGGGTTGTTTACGGCTAATTCGCCCTGAGTATGCCTGGATAGTGCAGCCAGCCTCGGGAGCTGTGGTACTAACTTGAATTTTTTTTATTTTTTATGTATGAACGAGTGTACTTTTTCATATATTTTTACAGTAGTTTGCACATTACCAGTGCATACTAACTTCACCAGTGTTCTCCAGATATATGGATGATTAAGTCCTTTGTCAGTTACCCCTATGTACAGAAAAGTGCCTTTTACCATGTTCATATCTCAAGAGCATTCATATCTGTAAGATTTTGGGTTTATGTATAGCATGTAAATGTATTTTTAATTTTTTTTCCTCTTATGTAAATACAGTATGAGCGTCCAGGATCGTCTCCGAAAAGGACCCATGATGGAGAGTGTCCTCCAGCTCCAAGTAAGTGCTTTTTATAAGACAATTTAGGTATTATTCTTTATTCTCTCTTTGTAAAACACCCCTCCCCCACCATTTTTTCCCCTAGCTAATCTATCAAGTTTATATCTCCTTTTACTTAACAAAAACTCTGCATTCCTTTTTAAACGGATGTAAATTTATTACTAAGTGTTTTTTTTCTCAAAAACAACGTTTATTGAGCATGATATACAGTACATTTTACGGATGATAATAAACAGTGTACAATTTTTTCCTCTGAGGCACTGACTTCCACATACACGGTCATTACAAACGGTTGTTATGCAGTATCGTGATACACAGCTCATTAAAACTACAAGAAGTTCGATAATGGGTATAACTGAATGACACTGCATCACCGATCCTGACAATGCTATATATTGCTAGTCTGTACATGTAGAGGCTTCCTTTAACCAACCATCCCATATTTTGTGATATTTGGTGGGACATCCGCGGTGGGAGTACAGAACTTTTTTATATGGCAGGGTAAGGTTTACCGCCCTTTTCCACTGTTGTACTGTTGGGGGGTCAGGCCGAAGCCACAATTGGGCAATCTGCAATCTGGCTATGAACAGGGTCTCCTGCAGGAATATAGATAGATATTTCTCCTCCTCCGAGACTGCGAGCAAGCCCAGTATACACTGGCGAGGGCACAGTGTCAGAGGGGAGCCCATTAGGTCGTGGAGAAATTTGACTATTTGTTGCCAGTAAGTTTGAATAACTGAACAAGTCCACATTAGGTGGTAAAAGGTGCTTGAGGTATCGCCACAGCGTGGGCAGGCCGAAGAGGCGTCCGGTCTGTATTTGAGGATACGCGCAGGGGTGAGGTAGGATCTGTGAAGAATGTATAAGTGGGTGAGGCGATCCGACAGTTTCGGGGACACTTTAGTGCCAGTCTCAAGTATGTCTCCCCACTGGTCGTCTTCCAGAGTTCCTACGTCAGCCTCCCACTTAGCTCTCAGAATTTGTGTATGATTAGTGGCTATGGGTAAGGTGAGAGAATTATATAGGGTGGAGATCAGTTTTTTTGGGTCTTCGCCAAGGAGAAGGTCTGAGACAGTCACTACCTCCAGGGCTGGGATATTATTGTTGAATTGGGTCTGAAGGGCATGGCGGAGCTGAAGATATCTAAATAACATGTGACCGGGAAGGGCGAACTCATCTTTTAAGGTTTGGAAGGGCTTGACCTCCCCCCCCGCCACAACCTGGTAGAGGTATATAACCTTATAGATAATCCATAGCTTAAAGTCAGGAATAGTCAGTAGTTCAGGGAGCTGAGGATTATCCCATAATGGAGTGTGAGCGTGCACAGGGGGGGCGTCTATGATAGAAAGTGCGCGGTGCCAGATCTTGCTGTGATGCTGCATCAGCCGGTGCCCATCCACAGAGCGGGATACACCCCTGTGTCTACAGAAAATTATCTGGAAGGGGTGAGCCACCACGTCAGAGGCGTGTGTGCACACCAGGGTGGTGTATCGAAGTCTGTCGTGTTTGTTGAGGTAGTAGAAATGGGACAGCTGTGAGGCTAAGTAGTAAAGTGTAAGGTCGGGGGTGGAGGTGCCCCCCAGGTGGGTAGGGCATTTAAGGGTTCGCCATGAGAGCTTGTGTCTGGATGTGCCCCATATGAACGTGTTTAGTATAGACTCGAGGGATCTGAAAATGTGGGCCGGGACACACAGCGGGGCCTGCCAAAACAGGTATAGCAGCTTGGGAAGAAGAATCATCTTCACCAAGCTGATACGACCCATCACCCCCAGTGGGAGTCTGGACCAGATTTGCGTTTTGTCTTTAAGGTATGCAAACATTGGTTTGATGTTCAAGTGTGTGTAGTCGCATAAAGAACGTGTGCACTGTATGCCCAGGTATTTAAATTGGTCCGTTCTAACCAATGGGAGGGGTATCCGAGTGTGCGTTGGGACAGAGACGTCTATGGGAAGTATTTGAGACTTGGACCAGTTGATTTGTAGTCCCGAGAAGGTCCCATGCTGCTGAATGAGCTGCAGAGCCGAGGCCAATGAAGGGCCAGCGTCTGATAGATAGAGTAGCATATCGTCAGCGTATAAGCTGAGCACCTCAGTAAGCTGCCCCCGGCGGAGGCCCTTTATATCCGGGTGCGCTCTGATGGCTATGGCCAGCGGCTCAACAGCCAAGGCATACAACATGGGAGATATCGGGCAGCCCTGGCGCGTTCCCCTGGACAGTGGGAATGGAGTGGACAGTTTGCCGTTGACCTGGATCCGAGCAGTGGGGGACTGGTAAAGGAGCTGGAGCCACTTGATGAATCTGGGGCCAAAACCGAATCTACGGAGGCACTCCCAGAGGTAGCCCCACTCCACAGAGTCAAACGCCTTAGCGGCGTCCAGGCTGACCACCACTCTAGATCCGGTCTCGTCGTGTGTGGCTTGTAAGTTGGTGAATAGCCTTCTCAAGTTGAACGCTGTGTTTTTATTGGGCATGAAGCCCGTTTGGTCAGGGTGTATGATGCTAAGGATGACCTTATTAAGTCTCATGGCAAGAATTTTAGCGAGGATTTTTACATCCAATTGAAGGAGGGAGATTGGGCGATAAGACTCAGGTTGGAGAGGGTCCTTGCCGGGCTTAGGAATAAGAACGATCAGTGCCTCACTCATGGTGCGTGGTAGTGTCCCCGACGAGTATATGTGTGAATATAAGGCCTCTAGTCTAGGGATGAGGACCTCTTGGAATTGGGAGTAAAACTCCAGGGGGAGGCCATCCGAGCCCGGGGCCTTAGACAATGGGAGATTTGCCATTGCCTCCTTAATGCACTCCTCGGTGATGGGTGCTTCTAGGAGCTCCACCTGAGAGTCTGAGAGGGAGGGGAAATCTACACTATCTAAGAGGAGGTGTAACTCATCCGAAGGCCGGTCGGCCCTGGAGGTGTACAGATCAGAATAGAATCTTCTGAATTCGTGGGCTACTTGTTCAGGGTCTGTGAGCATGGCGCCATCTTGCGAGCAGAGCCGAACCACCACCGGGGGAGTGTGGTCCAGGTGGGCCATGTAGGCCAGAAGTTTCCCAGCCCTCTCACCATGCTCAAAGACCCTTTGTTTCCTAAAGAAGATTCCCTTCTTTGCCTTCTCAAAATGTAGGCTATCAGTGAGTCTGGATTGCAGGCGTAGTTGGGCAGAGTTGGAAGGTGTCGGGTTTGTCAGGAAAGCCTGTTCAAGGGATCCTAGACGCTCCTCGGCCTGTAGCAGGATGTTGTCAGAGGAAGCTTTATGTCTGTTGATGTGTGTGGTTAGGATCAGGCGGGCGTGGGCCTTGAAGGCCTCCCACACTGCCCCGGTTGAGGCCGACCCCTGGTTAGTTCGGAAAAAGAAGGACCACTCGCGCTGAATACCCTCAGTATCATTGAGGACTGTCAGCCAGAATGGATTTAGCCTCCAGAGGTGGGATGGTGCAGAGGACGGTAGCCTGAGGGTAATCCAGTAGGGTGAGTGGTCTGAAAGGACTCTCACACCGAACCCCGCTGCAAGGAGATTCGGAATAAGAGTGGGGGTAAGCAAGATCATATCGAGTCGGGACATTGCATTTTGTGCGGGTGTGAAGCAGGAATATGCTACTTTGTGGGGATTTTTTAGTCTCCAGCTGTCGGAGAGGGCGAACTCCGTAAGGAATCTGCCAAATCTTGTGAGTGCCGGTCTATTCTGTGGTGTGTCCAGTGGGTGAAGCCTATCCAGTTTGGGGTCAACCACCATGTTGAAATCCCCTATCCAAATCGCTGGCGTCGTGGGATGTTCAGACATGAAGGCCAATCCCTCTCTGAGGGCAGTGAATTGAAAGGGTGGGGGTATGTAGAAAGCTAGCAAGAGGGTCTCGAGGCCACCTATTGTTGCGTGTAGGAATAGAAATCTCCCCTGCCGGTCCGACTTTAAATTGTGTAGTTGGAAATTGACCGTTTTGGTTATGAGGATAGCTATACCTCTGGAATTATTGGTGAATGGGGCTTGGTAGGACCAGCCCACCCACGGCTTTTTAAGTGCCATTTGAAGTTGTCCCGTCATATGGGTCTCCACCAGCACACATATATCTGCGCGCATGCGCTTGAGGTGAGACAGTACAGCAAGGCGTTTAGATCTATCACGGAGCCCTCTCACATTCCATGTCACTATTTTTAAAGCGGCCATCGTTTACGTGAGAGGAATGTGGTGGCCAGCCAGACCAGCAGGAGGAGACCCCCAGCCCCAATCACCAGGACCCCGACCCACAGAATGCATTGCAACAAAGTAATAATAAACTGTTTTCAGTACATAGGTCCCACTGGGGAGATTCCGCAGGTCGGCCGACCAAACTCGTGGTGCAGGTTCTGCCAACCTACGGGAGGCCCCACATGTGGGTTGGTTGGCGGAAACAGTAATGCTTGGGTTAGTTGTGAACCTTGCAGTTTGCAATGAAAGACATTTCTCATACACATAAAAATCAGTACCATTTACAAGCAGAGTGTTAGTAACAAAACTAAGTAAGATAACTAGAACTGTGCCTACTCTGGACCAGCGCGGCTTATCAAACTTGTGGCAACCCTCCGCAGCTGTGGGGGTTGTAGCTGGCCAGGGAAACATTTCTTTGTGCGGTTGCGAGGGAACACCCGAAACAGGGGATATTTTAAGCAGGGTTCTTGGATGAGTGCCTGCGGTTAGGACGGGTGTCACCGCGCAACCCGCTGAGGGCGAACAAAAGTTAACTGAAGAGCCACATGGCGATGCTAAACAGTTCAGCATTCGAGCGTCTGAGGGGGGTATTGCAGAGTGCTTGAGCCCGGCTGGGCACATGTTTCGGTCATAGGGGGGCTAAGAGGATGAAGTAAGGGGGTGGCCAAGGTAGACGGCCGTGAGTCGGATGAGTGGGATGGGAAAGGGAGACAGGCAGTCAAGCGGTATAAACATCCAGCGGACCAGTGGGGAGCCCGGGCTGGGTGAGGGAGGAGGGGGGTGAAGAGAATAACTCACAGTTTTTGCGGTGGGTAGCTCCGGGGTGAAGGATTTCTGCAGGTCGCGGGATAGGGAGGCGATGATTGCGGTGTTCAGCTCCAGGTGTCATCGGTGTGGATACGACTTAGCCCTCCAGCCAGGAGATCACCGCTGAAGGATCCTCAAAGAAGTGCGCCTTGCCGTCCCGGACCACTCGGAGGCGCGCTGGAAATAACATGGCGTAAGCAAGATGGCGGTTGCGCAGCTGGCGTTTGGCCTCCGAGAATTGCGTCCTCTTCTTTTGCACTTCAGCGGAGAAGTCGGGATAGACCGCCACGTGTGTGTCTCCGAGCGGGATGTTACCCTTTTCCCGGGTAAGGCGTAGGATGGTGTCCCTGTCGCGGTAATTTAACAATTTCGCGATGAAGGTTCGCGGGGGGGCTCCTGGAGCAGGTGGTCGCGCCGCCAGCCGGTGTGCGCGCTCCACTACAAAGGTGGAGGAGAAGGCCTCCCTGCCGAATGTAGTGATCAGGAGATTTTCCAGGAACGTTGGGGGGTTTGAGCCCTCCGCCTTTTCTGGGAGTCCCACGAAACGGAGATTACAACGGCGCAATCTGTTCTCCATTTCGTCCTGCTTGCTAAGGACTGTGTTGAGTTGGTATTGCAGTCTCTCCACACTGACCTGCAGTGGCGGGATATCATCTTCGGCCTGGCCGATCCTGCGCTCTGTCTCGGTCACCCTCTCCCTGAGCTTATGGATGTCTTGTCGGATAAGCGAAATGTCGACCTTCACCTCTTCTATTTTGGATGTGAGGGTGGTTTGGCAGACCGAGACCGCCTCCAGGATCCGAGCAGTGTCTCCGGATGTCTGGGCCTCTTCTCCAGATGTCGGAGGGGCGCCATCTTCAGCCACCGGTTCCCGCTCCTCGTGGCGGTACTTATCAAGTTTCCCGAGGGTCCCGGTGTTGCGTCTGGGTGGCGACATGATCACGGGTGATGGCTGAGTGCTGTGTGGTGTCTGGAGCCAAGTTTAAGGGTGATTTAGCCCCGCAGGATGAGTTGTTAGGATATTAGTTGCCGGAGCTCTCACTCCGCACACCTCACTCCATGAAGCTTCAGGCCACGCCCTCTTATTACTAAGTGTTTGACTGGGACTAAGCACCAAGAACTGCCATTCTCTTGTCTCAAAGGGAATGATGGGTGGCCTTTTTCCCCAATCATGTAAATTAAGTCCTTTAGTAACAAAAGGATACCAGGTTCATAAACCAAGGTTTAAGGCTAATTTAAAATGGGAGGTCCAGTGTACTGTTCTCGGACATAACTTTCCCTTTTTTTTTTTTTTTTAAATGGTTACAGGTTCATCTTGAGATTTTTGATCTTCTAAATCTTCATTGATTTTTTATAGGTCATGCCACGTTTTTAACAACATTGTATTGTTTACCAGGAAGTAGTCAGATTGAGATTCTGGAGCTAAAAGACTTGAAGAAAGAGTATATCCTTGCTCAGACACGGTTGACATTGGCTCAGCATGATAGCAGTACAGCAGCAATAGCTGGTAAGAGAATCTGAGAAGTGCATTGGGAGACTGTCTAGGTATTCTTGTAGTTGTAGTTCTGGAGAGCCATTGTTTAAAGGCTAAGTTCACGTTTAGGAACATGATACACTTGTATTTAGGGTGTAAAATGTTCCTAATCACCAGCCTCTCACCCACAGAGCCCCCTCCCTGTGACAGCGTGCGAGAGTTCCTCTCCCCCGCAGCCTCTGTCACATTTAAAATCAGTGCGGCTGTGCAGGGCTCCACCTGCACAGTCACGTCAGTTATTTAGAGAGATCTGTGAATGAATAAAGTGCAAATCCTTTTCACCATGGCATCAGACAGCTTGTGGTTCTCAATGGACTAAGCGTGTGATAATCCATGTAATCGTAGTCCAGCGACAATTCCTCCAGCTGTCTACTGAAACCCCTTTCAGAGGTACGAGAAGAAAGCTGAAGAGGTGTGTGCAGGAGCCAAACATTGCACACTGAACTTAGACTTTTTAGCGCATGGATGAGGCCACAACTTGTTAGAATGTCAGTTTGTTGCTTTTTTTTTTTTTTTTAAGAAACTTTCCACTTAATTATATACACTTGCACATTTGTAAATCATGAAATCATCTGTTGTACCAGAAACTTTCAGGTGCAACATGCTAAAAGTTGAAACCAGGTTTTCATTAGTAAATCTGCTCTATAATGTTATCCATGAAAGAGGTGAAGGACAATAGGAGATATCTCAGGCTAGGTATAATCTACTTTTTATTGGTTTTGACTGGTAGCCCAAAAATTAGGGCAGAAACAGTGTCAAAGACTGTACGAATGACTGTGAAAGGTGTTGTGCCAGCCATAAAGCAAATCCGGCTTGGATCACAAGAGATTATTATTATTATTGCTGGCAATGTTATGGTTGTATCAGTGTATTTAATGGTTTTGTTCCCTTTTCCACACCTTTTCTATAGGAAGTGCATCAGCTGAAGAAATAATGGCATTGTTGGTTCAGGCGGGCCTCTTTGATACTGCCATTTCCTTGTGTCAGACATTCAACCTTTCTCTGGTTCCTGTGTTTGAAGGATTGGCATACAAGTAAGTAATTCAAACTGTGTTTATTATTATACTTGACAAAGTAGCACTACCCTGTTTCCCCGAAAATAAGACCTAGCATGATTGTCAGTGATGGCTGCAATATAAGCCCTACCTTGAAAATAAGACCTACAAGGACTTTAACTAGGGCTTATTTGGGGGGTAGGGCTTATATTGCAGCCATCACCAACAATCACGCTAGGTCTTGTTTTCGGAGAAACAGGGTATATTGTGTGTGTGTGTGTGTGTTTTTTTTTTTTTTTTGGTTTTGTTTTTTTTAATGTATGAGTCATATGACATGATTTTCTCTCGATTTAACAGATGCATTAAGTTACAAAATGGCGGAGAGACTGCACAAGCTGAGGCTTGGCAATGGCTGTCTGCCAATCAGTTGTCATCTGTAGTCACCACCAAGGAAACAAGGTAGGATTGATTGTGACACCAGCCTCTGTTATTGAGTTCCTCAAGCTTATTTATTGTTAAAAAATAATTAAGGCTCATGTACATTTGCTGGTCATGACTTCAGCCAGCTATACTTTGATCAAAATTCAGCTGGGTTAGCATGGAAGGGCCTAATATTAATCCAATATTAAACCAATTGACTTCTGTACAACCGTCCTGTCGGATTTTTGCCACCCTGCAGTTCTGATCAGTTCTCTTACATCAGGGAGGCTCAACCCGTGGCTCGCAACCTCAAATCAGGGAAGCACATGATCCTGTTCTGGTATGGCAAGTCGGCATGCCCCAATCTTGATCAATGGGTTACCAACCTGCCATCCCAAAGCATCAGAGTTTATCAAGCCGGCGCTGGCAGCGGAGGAAGCAGGGGGTTTTAAAAGAAAGAGGACTGCCCAAAGGAGGTGCTGAGTTTTTTCTGCATAGTGTACCTACTCTTGTAGGTGGCTCTATAAAACTCTGTTTGGTCAAGACTAAAGGATATGCTGTGTCCCTCAATTTAACTGATTTTACGGTGAGTAGTAAAATCCCAGAGTTCTGACGGCAGGGAAGTCTCCCCGCTCTCAGAATACAATAGCTCAGCAAACTTATTTCATCATCCACCTCAAATGTGCAGGATCCTCTCCCCACACCGGCTGTCACAATTTGAAAACAGTGTGATCGTGCCAGGCTTTGCCCACACGGCTGCATTATTTATTCATAGTTCCTGTGAATGAATGTCTGCAAGTACCGCCAGCCATTGTGGTTGAGGGCTTTTAGTTCTCAATGAGTTGCGAGGGCACTGGTGAGCGCTCTTGTAATCCATTGATCTTCCTGCTCTCGGGTAGCTGCCTACCCGTATGAGGTACAGGCAGACAGCTATGCTGAGAGTCTATGGGAGCATGAGATTGCACCCACGATCAGCTGATTCCGGGTGCAATGTGCTCTGCAGGCTTCTTAGAAAAATAGTCACGTGACTGTGATGTAACGCTTGGGAGGAGCCAAGGACGCTCTGTGCAGATCAGCAGTTTCACACAGTGTACTGCACTGAATCTGCTCCTGTCTAAGGCGGCTGACTGCTATAGTAAAACCTGCATATGCCTTATCATTATAAGGCACACGTGAGTGGATTGAAGTTTGCCTGTGTACCTTGGTATCCTAACTATTGCACAATGATTGGTTTTTTCTCTTATCTGCCTGTTTATGATTCTCACATTGGTCGTGAATAGAAGCAAAAAACACATTGGTACTATAAAGACCAATGAGCACCTTAATTAAGCAAGTGTTTTTAAACAGCTTTGCTAGTGATCAAAAGCTCTATACCAATCAGGATTCTACACCTGTATAATTTAACCTTCTGAATACATCCCTATATATTTATTTTTATGTGGATTTTTTATGTGGATTTTTTACACATTTGGTGTCACTAATTTTTTATAATTTTACACTATTTTGATTGCTGGCTTTTTTAGGAATTTTTACTTACCGCTGGATTTATTTGACTATTTATATTTATTCTTATATATTCATTTTCATGCACATTGTGAAGCGCTTCAAATATCATTATTTAATATTTTTTCATGTTGTATACATTTCTGTGGTCTAATGAAGAAATGGCAATTGAAATACTGGACACACTGGTCTTTTTTTTTTTTTTTTGTCTTTTCTTTCTGTACTGTTTTTATTCACTTGTACTGAAAAAAATTTTTTTGTTTTTTTTTCAATAATAACAAAAAGATTTATAAAAGAAGAAATAATAAATGCGCTTTTTTTTACCTGCAAAAAAATGTGCATTTATTTATTTACTTTTAAAGTGAACTTATCCTCTAACAATTTTTGGATTCAAACCTTCAGTAAGGGTCTGTGTGGATAGACTTTTATTGGCTTCAAGCAAGTTTCACACTCCTATACAAGTATATAGAGATGCAAAACGTGCTTAAGCAGATCAGAACTTTAAATGCACTTGTCAGTGAATTCTAAATGTAACTTCTAAAACTTATGCCACAGACACAGGTCCTAATACTGGTGGCACCACAAGTTTCAGCATAAACAGAAAATTGATCCCCTAGAGCAGGTCTGAAAAGAAAAATGTCCAGCTGCTATTAACACTCTATCTCCAGCGCAGTCCCCACAGACCCACCCAGTCACCAACCAAGATGTGTCCAGGTGTATATGGGGGCGGGGAGGGGGAGAGGAGGGTTGTGTGTGTGTGTACATATATTATACTATATTGTGTGGACTATTGGGTGCATTTTGAGGAAAAAATGTTTTTGCCAACTGAGGTGCAAAATGGGAAGCAACCAATGCCAGTGAATGAAATAATGCTGACATTTCTGTCACATTAAAAATATTATATTATAAAGACAAGTACATTTTGTTGGCTGATTTTCCTCTAGTGCCACAGATGAAGCCTGGAGGTTACTGACTTACTATCTGGAAAAATATGAATCGCAGAACAATTTGTATCATCGTTGTGTCATTAACAAGCTGCTGTCTCATGGAGTTCCTCTGCCCAGCTGGCTAACGAACAGCTATAAGGTTTGTTATTTTGTACCATACGGCTGATGAACTGTAAGTGCCATTGGATGCAGAACTGTGATATCATAATCGGACTTTCAGGATGTTACAACAGGTGTATAGAAACAAAGCAGGAAAGGTGATTGCTGCAAAAGTGCATTTTGGGTTTCTCTGTGGATTGAGCATTGTTAGTTTAAAGCCACACTTTTTTTTTTTGGGAAGCATGTTGAAGGATTTTAACACCTGCTGGGTTTTTATATCTGTCTATTCCCACGCTGGGGGATTCACACTTTTTCTATTTGTTTTGGTGGCCATTGTCATTGGGACAGATAGGGAAGGGCAATCTGAATTTTTACAGTTGTCGTTAGAACAGGACGTGAGGGAAAATCATGCACTGGGGACAGCAGTCTTGGATGCACTAGAGTTTTTCTCTTGCTTCCTGCTGTGTCCCTGGTAGAGAAAGTTAAAGGGCTTTTTTTTTTTTTTTTGTTCACTATTCACACTTCATCCAAAACTTTACTTAAGATACATTTTAGGGAAACCTTGTATTTCTCTCCAACTGTTGTGCACCCCCAGATATCACGGTTTGCTATCCTTAGTCTAGATTTTACAGATCATCACCACCAGGTTTTCTAATATTAAAAGAAAATACAGTAACCTTTATACATTTTGTCCAAAAATGTTCACGTTTCTCTGCAGGTGGTGGATTCAGCAGAATTGCTCCGAATGTATTTGAAGTATGATCTTCTGGATGAGGCTGCAGACTTAGTATTGCAATATGTGGATGCCATTTTGGGGAAAGGTCATCAGTATTTTGGGATAGAGGTAAGTTTGAACTTGCATAGTGCAGCCCAATTTTACTAATATTGTTAAAGCCCAGTTAAATTTGCAGAAACTAATTTTCAGAGTAGAGCTGTCACTCTCCTGTAAGCTGTCTGCATGCAATACACTGGAATGAAAAAAAAGTCACAGGGGGTGTGGCTATAAGTATTGTCACTGCTGATTTACAAACATGTAGCCTGTCAGTCAGCACCAGGCCACACCTTGTCCTGTCCATTGCCCAGTTAGGGAAGGTAAAACAAGTTTGATTTATAAGGTATGTGCAAATGGACAGCTCAGGAGGAGCTGCTGCACTAACTATATTTGATGTTAGTACAGCGATCTCTCCTGCTGTGTAATTGTGTTCTGACAGGGAGACGCCAACACCCTCCCCCCGCCAGAACACTCCAGTCAGCACGCTCAGCCGACTTCTATCTGACAGACTGCAGTACACATGAGCCGAATGGCGGACTGTTTCTATTGAACCGGCTGATGCCGTTCAACATTCGTCCCGTGTGTACTAGGCTTAACAGACCAGAGTAGGACCCCTACTGTCAGTGCTGTAACAGACCTGTTCAGGTATGGCCCCCTCCCCTTATCTGCAATACCTTTCTGTGTGAGGATATTTGTAATGTAGGGTGTGGCTGCTACTCAGCTCTGCCAGCACAAAGCATTGCAGTGTGAGGGCTAGAAGCAGCATTTTCACTAATCGTAAAAGGTATTTTAATGCCTTTCCCAGCAGAAATTAGTCTGGACTTTAAAGAGATCAAAAGGTGTCAGATTAGAATTGAGCTTTCAGTTGAATGCAGTTATAAATGAACTGTACTTGCTTCCCAGCTGCCGCTATCTGCTGTTTCTCCACTGGTGTGGTTGCCATACTCTTCTGTTGACCATCTCCTACAAGCGTTGGAAGAAAACAGCAATAATCAGCACAACAGAGATGTAAGTGCACTTTTTTTTTTTTTCTTTTAACAATCTTGAGTTTATAATTTCCATACAGAGAGAAATGCAAAAACCTAGGTCACAAGTAATGCAAGTGCTTTTGACTAAAATTTGTCATTTTTTTAAAGTTCAGTAGATTAACTCTGCAGACACTATTTAAATCCAAAAATGTGGAATGGATTTGTAGATAATCATTAAACGGCCTCAGTTTTTTTTTTGTTTTTGAGAAACTGGCTTTCTTTAAAGTGGTTGTTAAGCCACTACAATGAAATCATCCCATCTCCTCTGTAAAATAACATTATGTGCCCTAGTGTCTGTGTTATATAAAAAAGATGCAGATCTGTACCTTATATCACAGCGTCCCCCGGCGCTCACATGACTCCTTGGCTCTCTCCTCTGCCCGGCTGACTGCTATAGAGCAGCTGAGAATGTCAGCCGGGGAGGAGAGAAAGTCAGTGTTTTTATTGAAGTTATGATAGCAGCAGGAGGGGAGGGTTGAGGAGTGGATGGATCTGACAGGCAGGGAGAGCAGAGAGGAGAGCTGCGGATGATGGAGGCACGTAAACTGACCACGGTGCTCAGAAGCCACGATAAACTGGTTAGTTTACAGGGGGAGAGAATTGCCAGGCAGGATCAGCCAGGTATTTCAGGTGATACAGGGGCCAAATGACACAGCACAAGCACTGTGCTGTTATTTATGCTTTAACCACATCAGCCCGGAAGGTTTTACCCCCTTAATGACCAGGCCATTTTTTGCAATACAGCACTGCTTTACTTTAACTGACGATTGCGTGGTCGTGTGACGCTGTAACCAAATAAAATTGATGTAATTTTTTTTCCCCCTCACAAATAGAGCTTTCTTTTGGTGCCATTTGATCACCACCTGCGGTTTTTATTTTTTACGCTATAAACAAAAAAAGAGCGATCATTTATTTATCATTTTCTGCTACATATTTTTTGGTTAAAAAAAATCCCAATAAGCGTATATTGATTGGTTACAGCGTCTACAAACTATAGAATATTTTTATGGCATTTTTATAATTTTTTTTAAATAGTAATGGCAGCGATCAGCCATTTTTAGCAGGACTGCGACATTGCGGTGGAACACCTGACACTTTTGACACTTTTTTTGGGAACCAGTGACATTACAGTGATCAGTGCTAAAAATATGCACAGTTACTGTAATGACACTGGCAGGGAAGGGGTTAACACCAGGGATATCAAAGGGTTAAGTGTGTCCCTAGGGGGATGCTTTCTTACTGTGTGGGGGATGGACTCGCTGTATGAACAGAGATCCGTGTTGCTGCTTTTTGTAGGTGTTGAGCACCTCAGTTGGACCTTGCATCAGCCTCTTGAGGCAGGGCACTGTTCAGCAGAGCTCAGACCGGAGGAGGTAGAAGAAGCACAAGGAGTCAATTAGTTGTGCTGTTGTGCAAGCGGCATGCTGATAGGAGGAGGAAGTAGTGACAGAGAAATGAACTTATAAGTATGCCTTTTCCCCTTTCACTGTTCAGTCACAGGGTTAGGAATGAAACATGTAAGTGTAAAAAATTGTAACCTGTAACACAAAAATCCCGTATACTGTCCTGTGAGACAGCTGTGTAAATCTGAGAATTTGATGGACAGAAATGCAAGTTCTTTGGCAGGTAAAACCTTCCTCTGTGTGTGTAGTTTCCTGAAGTTCACTTTTTTTTTTTTTTTTAGTCAAAATGTAAGTTTATTGAGGATACAAGTCAATACAGGATATTACATACAAGATGTAGGGTGCAACAGGCACCAACGTACAATAACAGGATGCATAAGATTGTCTGACAAAGTCGTACTAGCAGCTGGGATATTTCCAAACATAGTTACTTGCACTAGGGGCATGAGTTCTTATAATCCTTGCTCGCATGGGCAATGAGGATGCTAGCTACTTAGTGTTGTTAACAGGTTTTGAGGAACAGTTGGCCTTAGGCAATGCAAGTAGAGGAGTCGTCCACCCATCTATCCCAGATTTTATTAAATTTACCAGGGCATCCTTGGTGAGAGTAGAGGAATTTTTTTGTATGGAAGGGTGAGATTCACGGCCCTCTACCACTGCTGAATAGTAGGGGAGGCAGGTCTAAGTCATAGTTGGGCTATCTGCATTCTACCAGTGAATAGGGTTTCCTGTAGCAATGTCGTCAGGTACTTCTCTTTCTCAGATATGGGGAGGAGACCAAGTAAGCATTGGCGTTGGCATAGTGTTAGGGGGGCGCCCATGCGATCGTGGAGAAATTTGATGACCTGTGACCAGTATTGCTGGATGGGTGGACAAGACCATATGAGGTGGTAAAAGGTACTATTAGTATCGCCACACCTGGGGTAGGCTGGATTGGTATCTGGTTTGTACCTGGACAGACGGGAAGGAGTGATGCAAGACTTATGGAGGATGTAAAGATGGGAGAGTCGATCTGACAGTTTAGGTGATACTTTTTTAGAGGCTTCTAGTATTTCCCCCCACTGCTCATCTTCTATCCCCCCAGGTCAGTCTCCCACTTAGTTTTCAGCTGGTATGCGTGGGCGGTGGCCTTGAGTAGGAGAAGGTGATTGTACAAAGAAGAAATTAATTTCTTAGGATCTTCACCAACGACCATATCCGCCAGGGTCACCGATCGAAGCCTAGGGATGGAAACATTGAATTGGGATTGAAGGGCGTGTTGGACCTGTAGGTAGTGAAAGAACAAATGGTTGGGAAGATCAAATTCCTCTTTGAGGTCTTGGAACGGCGCCTCCAGTGATAAGTTGAGACAGGTAGATAACTCTCTTGGCAATCCATATTTTGTGGTCGAGGATGGTTATCAGTTCTGGAAGGTGGGGAGTGTCCCAAAGTGGCGTGTGAGCATGCAGGAGGGGGGCCCCTGTAATGGTTTGCGCTAGTTGCCAGATTTTGCTGTGGTGTGATAACATATGTCGCCCAAGCGGGAGAGGCCCCAGTGTTTGCAGAAGAGTATCTGAAAGGGATGGGCCACTACAACATTAGCCGCCATACACACTAGTGTGGAGTAACGGAGCTTGTCGTGTCTGCTGAGGTAGTAAAGATGGGATAATTGGGAGGCTATCTAATATAGTGCTAAATCGGGAAGGGGGGTGCCCCCTAGGTGGATAGGACGCTTCAAGGTCTTGCATGACAGTTTGTGCCTGGAGGAGCCCCAGACGAATGTGTTGAGAATGGATTCCATGTTTCTAAACATGTGGGCTGGGATGTATAATGGGGCATGCCAGAAGAGGTAGAGTAGTTTGGGGAGGAGAATCATTTTTACTAGGTTGATGCGGCCCATGACTCCAAGAGGGAGTCTGGACCAGACCTGGGTTTTATTTTTAAGAAGATTGTACAGCGGTTCCAAATTTAAATGGGTGTAATCTGCAATGGAGCGGGAACACTGTACGCCCAAATATTTGAATTGGTTGGTCCTCACCAGAGGGAGAGCCTCCTGTGCAGCAGTAGGGGCAGTAGCGTCTATAGGAAGGATTTGGGACTTGGACCAATTAATCTGCAGTCCCGAGAAAGCACCAAAGTGTTGGATTAGGTGCAGGGCCGCGGTCAGCGAAGGGCCTGCATCTTCCAAGTAGAGGAGCATATCGTCCGCATAGGGGCTGAGCACTTCAGTCACTTGTCCCATGCGGAGGCTCTGTATGTCAGGGTGCGCCCTTATGGCAATGGCCAGTGGTTCCACAACCAGCGCATAAAGCATAGGGGAGATGGGGCAACCTTGGCGGGTTCATCGGGACAGAGGAAAGGAACTAGACGTCTTTCCGTTTACCTGGATCCAGATGGTGGGAGCTTGATAAAGGAGTTGGTGCCACTTAACAAATCTAGGGCCAAAGCCAAATCTACGGAGGCACTCCCACAAGTAGCCCCACTCTACTGAATCAAATGCCTTGGCGGCATCAAGGCTAACCACCACCCTCGATCCAACATTATCGTGTGTAGCTTTCGAGGTTCATGTACAATCTTCTAAGATTAAATGCACTGTTTTTAATGGGCATGAATCCTGTTTGGTCGGCATGAATGAGGCTGAGTATTACTTTGTTGAGTCTAAGGGCAAGAATTTTGGCCATTATTTTAATGTCTAATTGTAGGAGGGAGATAGGGCGATAGGATTCGGGATAAAGAGGGTATTTTCCTGGCTTCCTGATGAGGACAATCAGGGCCTCGCCCATGGTACGTGGGAGCATGCCAGATTCGTAGATATGGGAATACAGTTCTTGCAGCTTGGGAAGAGCCTCTTGAAACTGGGAATAAAATTCTATTGGTAGGCCATCAGAGCCAGGTGCCTTGGATGGCGGTAAACACGCTATCGCCTCCGCTATACAGTCCTCTGTTATGAGTGCTTCTAGGAGCTCCACTTGGGGGCCCGTGAGGGAGGGAAGTCTATGTTCTGCAGGAGTGAGTGTAGCTCATTCGGGGGGCGGTTAGTTCTTGAGGTATACAGGTCAGAGTAAAAGTGTCTGAACTCCTGGGCTACCTGTGCTGGGTCAGTGAGGGTGCCCCCAGCTTCAGATAGGAGCTGAATCAATACAGGGGGGTGCTATGATCTAAATGAGCCATGTTCATAGTTTTTTTGCTTGCTGAAAAAAATTCCCTTCTTGACCTTTTCAAAATGTAATGGTCTGTGAGTCTGGAATGCAGGCGTAACTGGGCAAAGTTAGAAGCTGTCGGGTCAGCAAGGAACACCTGCTCGAGGGAGCACAATTTTTCCTCAGCTTGCTGTAGAATGAGTTCGGAGGAGGCTTTATGCCTATTTATGCTTGTAGAAAGTATCATACAAGCGTGTATTTTGAATGCCTCCCACACCATCTCAGTCAAGGCCGAACCTGCTTTTGAGTGGAAATAGTGAATCCATTCACGCTGGACGGCCTCTAAATCAGTGAGGACCGTGAGCCAGAATGGATTCAACCTCCAGATGCGGGCCGGAGGAGCAAAAGGCAGGCGGAGGATAGCCCAGTAAGGCGAATGATCCGATAAAACCCTGGCACCAAACCCCACTTCAAGGAGCTCCGGGGTCAGGGTGGAGGACAGCATTACCATGTCTATACGGGACATGGCAGCCCGGGAGGGAATGAAGCAGGAGTGCGCAGTTGTGGTAGGGTGTTTGAGTCTCCATGTGTCATTCAAACGGAATCTGCCAAACCTGGTCGGTGCAGGCTGAGTTGGCAATGTAGTGGGCGGGTGGAGTCTGTCAAGATAGAGGTCCACTACCATATTGAAGTCCCCCATCCATATGGCAGGCACTATGGGGTGTTGAGTCATAAAGACCACTCCCTCCTTGAGAGCTGCAAACTGGAAGGGTGGGGGAATGTAGAAGGCCAGGAGGAGGACCTCAAGACCTCCCACTGTGGCATGTAGGAAAAGGAACCTGCCCTGCCGATCCGACCGCAAACCATGGAGCTGAAACTGGACCGTTTTAGCAATGAGGATGGCAACACCTCTGGAGTTGTTTGTGTAAGGGGCCTGGTATATCCAGCCGACTCAGGGTTTTTTCAGTGACATCTGCATTTGGCCCGTAATATGGGTCTCTACAAGAACAGATATTTCTGCTCGCATTTGTTTAAGGTGGAAGAGGACAGCAAGTCGTTTAGGTTAGGCTCCCAGCCCTCTCACATTCCATGTGACTAACTTAAGGGTTGCCATCATAGCAGCTGTGTTAGGCCGATCAGTCGGATCAACAGGGGGCAGCCCGAGTCTGCAAGCACATATGGTGCAATTAACATATATACATTGGAACAGAGGTTCCACTGCCCATCTCGTAGTGGAGCCCCGCAGGCAAGCCAGAGAGAGAGGTGGAGCGTCAGCAGCAGACCTGCAGGGGGCCACGCAGAGAGCCGGACAGACGGGTAGCATTTTTAGTAAAAAGCAGCATAAATAATGCAATGTAACATGTCAGACACTGTAAAAACAGAAAAAGAAAAAAAGAAACGCTGGCAACTCTGGACCAGCGTGGCATAACAAACTTGTGGCAGCCCTCCACAGCCGTGGGGACTGGAGCTGGCCAGGGAAACATATCTTGAGAGGACAGCGAGGTGCACCATTGTCCGCCGTTGCGGGGGGCGAACAAAAAGTGCACAGAAGTGCACAACGGTGCTAAATCTACCATCTGGGTGTTAAGGGGGGTTGCAGATACATTGTTCGAGAGTGGCTGAAAATGTGCTCTGTTTTGGGGGACATTACACGTTAGAGCACCAAGAGCAGCAGCAATGCTGCGGGCCTGGGGAGAGGAGTAAGAGCAGTGTGTGGGTGCCTCCAGGGTTGCCGTAAGTGAGGTCAGGGGAGATGAGGGGAAAACAGGCCTGAGCCTACTCACTGTTTATAGAAGGGGCATCGTTGATGAGGATCTCCGGATCTCAGTCCAGTGAGGGTCATCTGTGAATGGCTATGCCCGGCAAGTTATGATGGTGCAGGGGCAGCTGCATCCCATCTTTCCAGCCATGGGATAACTACAGAAGGGTCCTCAAAGAAATGATCCCTGCTGTCCCGGATAATACGAAGGCGAGCCGGGAATAGCATAGCGTAGACAAGATGGTTGCAGAGCTGGTGCTTGGCTTCTGAGAATTGCGCCCTTTTCTTCTGGACCTCGGCGGAGAAGTCTGGAAACACTGCAATATGCGAGTTGCCGAATGGGATGTTGCCCTTTTCATGGGTGAGGCGCAGGATGGTATCTCGGTCCCGGTAGTTGAGCATCTTCGCGATAAAGGTGCGCGGGGGGGCTCCAGATGGTGGAGGCCTTGAAGCCAGGCAGTGCGCGCGCTCCACCACGAACGTAGAGGAGAAGGCCTCTCTACCAAAGTTGGTGATTAGCAGATTTTCCAGGAACGTGGGGGGGGGGGAGGTCCGATCCCTCTGGCAGTCCGACAAATCTGAGGTTGCAGAGGCGGAGTCTATTTTCCATGTCGTCCTGTTTACTTAGGACGTCATTTAGCTGATGTTGAAGCCGCTGGTGACTTGCAAGGGAGGAATATTTTCTTCTACCTGCCGGACTCTGCCCTCTGAGACAGCATCGAAGATGCGAGCGGTGTCTCCGGAGGGCAGGACCTCCTCCCCCGAGCTGTATGCGGCGCCTACTCCCCCTGCCGGGTCTTTGCCGTCATTACGGTATTTACCAAGTTTTGCAATCGCTCCGGTGGCGACATTAGCACGGTGACTTCTCTGAGTGTTGCTGGTAATTTGTGCTGGGTTGAGGGGTGATTTAGTCCCACATGATCGATTTTATAGGATAGCGTGCAGCCGGAGCTCTCACTCTGCACTACTTACGCCATGCAGCTTCAGGCCACGCCCCCCCTAAAGTTCACTTTTAAATGTTGAAATACAAAGGTATTTTCACTGAGAAATATTAAAAAGTTAAAGTGATACTAAACGATACATGTTTTTTTTCTTTAAAATAAAAAAGATTTTACACTAATCAGCATGATATTGCACAAAGCGGTCCCTTATCTCCTTTTTTGGTGTCCCCCACCGCCAGTGATGTCCACTCCTCATTTCTCTGGGTGCCCCCTCGGCAAGCTGTGTGATAAGGGGGGTGTGCATGCGGGCGTGCTACTGAGCCAGGCTGTGTGCATGCATAGACCCGCTTCCTTCTCACAAAAGTTTTACTGACAGCAGCTGGAGCTTATGGCTCTCACTGCTGCCTTTGTCTCCTGAAGGACCAGGAATTTAAGCAGTGGTGCTACAGCTCGGGACCACTGAGAGGAGCCAGGTAAGTGTTTAGGGGCAGGGCGGTTAGGTTAGGTCGTGGAGTACTTTGTACCTTAATGCATATATAAAGTATATTAAGGTAAAAAATATTTAGAATTTCACTTTAAGTTTGCAGTTTGTGCCTATGTAATTGAAAAAATCACTCACGCCCTTGTCCTTGATTTCTTAACAGTTACTTGACAAGCTCAAGGCTAAACTGGATGATTATTTCCACCAGCTGGAAGCCTCCACCGCAAACCTTCAGGCCATCCAGAGAAGCTAGCCATCGTCACTGCCTTGCATATTTTTGGAAAACCAATTTCCACAGCAAATTTGTAATTATGTTGGAAACTTCTGAAATATTGTCACAATTCGCTATTTTTTTGTAAAATAATAAATATTTTCTATTAAGCTGTTATTTGTAGATCTTCTATTCTTCTATTTTTGTAATTGTACTGTGATGTTTATATATAACAGATTTGTTGAAGTTCAGTAAAAGGAAGTGTGTACTGAAAGATATAAAAAGGCTGCAATTGTTAAATGCTTCTGTGAAAATGCTTACTGCCTGGCTGTCATGATCTTCAGTACATTCTGAGTCACTGAGCTATGAACAAATGTGCAGATCTGGAGTTAAGACTTAAGCTTTCACATGCTTGTTCTGGGTTGGTGGCTAATTTTTAAAACCATAGGATTAGCATTTGTTCTAGACTGGTCTAGATACTGGTCTAGATCTAGTTCTATTTGGTCTAGATACAGTTTTCAATTTGTGAAAATAGTAGTTGATAGCCAATGTGTCAGAGGGTGTAAAAGTGCTCACCTTCATCCAAGCTAAAACATAAATCAGATCGTGTTTTTCTCCCTCCCCCCCCCCCCCCATTGGAAAAAAACTGAACTTGACATGCTAGGTATAGCCTTGGTAGGGAACCTACCAGGACTTTCTTGTTCAAATATTTTATTGCATAATAACAAGTTAGAAAAGAACCGGCAAGAAAATCAATACAAATATTAACAAAATAAGTGCCTAGGAGCATTCTCGAGCAATGGGGTTGCAGTCCCTATGACATGGAGAAGAATTAACGCACCTGAGATGCAACTAAGCATTGTATAAGTTCTAAGCAACATAGAAATTGTGTTAAAGTGGTGATTGAGCAGAGTGTAATTTCTACAATCCCCTCTGTTACATTAACTGATGTATCCAGTGTAGGTGTTTTTGTTAAGATAAGCCGTTATATAGCGGACTGTGGCCAGTGGGAGAAGAAAATGCCCTGGCGTCAGCAGGAGTGAACATTGCCCCATCATTGGTATTAGGGGGAATAATAATATTCCATCGTTGATATCAGTGGGAGGAATAGTGCCCCATCATTGGTGTCAGTGAGAGGAATAGTGCCCCATTATTGGTGTCAGTGAGAGGATTAGCCTCAGCCAGATCCAGAGTATCTCCGTGCAGGCGCAGCACCCCCTTGTCTCTGCCCTCCCCCATCTCAGCAGTCAACAGCAGAGAGGAGGACAGAACTCCTCCTACAGATCTTGCCTCTCTCTGTGCAGCCGCAGCGCCCCCCTCATCTCGGCCACCCCTGGTCTCAGCATTCAGCAGACTCCGGCAGCTGACTCGAGCCCTCCTCATGTCCTCCTCCAGATCCTGCAGTTTCTGCTTCCTAGCAGAACCCCCAGCATCTTCCTGACAGCAGCACAAGGTAAGGGGGTGCACTGTGAATGTAAGTGAAGATGGGAAACTTCTGATGGTGGGAGAGCTCTTGACATCTGATGTTCGGGAGGTGGGGTGCTCTGGACATCTAGCTTTCCAGATAGAAGTGGTTCTTTGAGGGCAGCCATACTGCTGATATGGCCCGTGATTAAATTAAGTTTGATACTGCTATAAAAGATATCGTACTGATCTGTGAGTTGACAAGTCTCCTATTTATTTTCCATTATCTCCTGGATCCTAAAGAACCAATCTCTAATAGTGGGAGCCCTATTTATTTTCATAAACGTGGTGGGAGAGATTTAGCTGCATTTAAAGCGGGGGGTCCACCTATCTATGTTTTTTTTTTTTTTTTGGAGTTCATTCACAAACTTTTCTTCTCATGATTATCTACTCACATGTTCTGTGTAATAAGTCCGCCTGTGTCCGATTTTGTTGTAAAGAATAACTTATAAAATTCACTGAAGGCGGTTTCCATCTTCATTGTGGGCATTTGAAGCCCACAAGCATGTATTTCCTGGATGTGGTAAATGCTGTGCTCCCAGCATTCACCGAGATGTTGTGATGACGCTGTTGCACAATGCATGCTGGGAAGCCTGAGACTAGCTCCCAGGGGACTGTGGGAGGTCTGGGAGAGGCTAGAAACACGCCTACTCCCATGGGAGGAAAACCAGGAAGTGCTAAGAAGATTAGAAAAAAAAAGGTAATTATGGCGATTTAAATTTTTTTACACAGCATGTCAGCATCTAGGCAAGGAAGAGAATGCAATGTTCAAAATTTGGGTGGAACCCCGCTTTAAGGTGAGGAACTAGGAATTATTTTTTGTAGTACCTTTTATAGAAGTAGGTGTTTCATGGAATAACATTGCCATTGGAGTGTAGGGAACTTGGATTTGTAAGTGCTGTTCCAAAATATTGGGCACCCCGGACTGAAAGTCTTCAATATAGTGCACTACCACCGCAGGTTGAAAAAAGACTCCCAGTGCCCACATACCCTCCAGCAGCCCTCGGAGATGCCCGGGGTTACATGACAGCTAAACAAGTTCTGCTACTGTATACCACCTGGAGCACAATTTATAGCAGGTCTCCTGCATTTTAGAACTGATGGTCGGTATATGCACCAGCTTTGTTATTTTGCTTTTTAGGGCCCCATTTAGAGTAATCTCTCTCCCGCTCTCCAAGAAAATACAGGTCTGTTTGCTACTTTAATTCAAACAATTTCTAGGATAGAATTTATCACCAAGGTCCCCCCAAAAAAGGCTTCAGTTGGGAATATCTCCATAGATTCATTGGGGATGAACACTCTTGTCCTCCGTTTTCCCCTCCGTTCTGCTGCTGTCCCCCTCCTTTCTTCCTCCGTGTCCCACTCCGTTCTGCTGCTGTGCCCCTCTTTTCTTCCTCCGTGTCCCCCGCCGTTCTGCTGCTGTCCCCCTCTGTTCTGCTGTCCCCCTCTTTTCTTCCTCCGTGTCTCCCGCCGTTCTGCTGCTGTCCCCTGCCGTTCTGCTGCTGTCCCACTCCAGTTTTCCTCCGTGTTCCCCTCCGTTCTGCTGTTCCTCTCCATGTCATCCTCCTTCCTTTGATGTATGAACAGAGTCAGTGATCACTGACTCTGTCCATTCACATAACTGAAACACTGTAATCTCCTGTGATGTCAAATACCAAAAGAAAGCTCTATTTGTGGGAACAGAATTATAATAATTTTGTTTGGGTACAGTGTTGCATTATCGCGCAATTGTCATTTAAAAATGCAACAGTGCTAAAAGCTGAAAATTGGCCTGGGCAGGAAGGGGGGAAAGTGCCCGGTATTGAAGTGGTTAATATACCTCATGATAAGTGCAAAAAACTTGATGTTGTAAGAAGTTCAGAACTGTCCTTTGTTCTCTGCACACTACCTGTGTTATCGCAAAGAGACCTAGTTCTATTACTCTCTTCTACTACAGAACAATAAACCTTTATATTGTAGATATCTGGGCTTGGACGTGATCGAGCAGTTTAGCCAAAGACAGTGGGCAGGGCTGACAACGCTCAGCCCACAAAAATGCTGTGTGTTGTCAACCCACAACAGGACATAAAGCTGAACTCAGGCCTGACAATTTTCATATGATATTGCTCAATAGCCAACAAGAATATAATTCCGACGCACAAAATTCCACGCATGCTCGAAATCGAGCAGAAGAGCCGCACTGGCTATTGAACTTCATTTTTCTCGGCTCGTTGTACGTGTTGTATACGTCACCGCGTTCTTGACGTTCGGGATTTCCGACAAGATTTGTGTGACCCTGTGTATGCAAGACAAGTTTGAGCCAACATCCGTCTGAAAAAAGACATGGATTTTGTTGTCGGAAAATCCTATCATGTGTACAGGGCATAACTGTTAGTAGCACTATATGTCTGGCTGTGTAGATCTCAAGACTGGATGGACAGAAATACAAATCCTTTGGCGGTTAGAACAACTCACTTATATGTATTTTGGTGCACACTTGAGTCGCACAGAACCACATAACGATAGAAATCACATTGTTTTCAATGGTTTGTACTGGATTGGTGCAATTCCAGTGTGATTTTTGGCTCCGTAGCCTTCAATAGAAAAATACCAACATACCAGCTATCAGCCACACTATGCCTTTTCCTTATCACCATTATATATTTTTTCTTATTTAGAACTATACCCGCACACATCCCCCTTGTCCGCTGCGGGGTGAACCCCTTTTCGGGCCTCATGGTTCCACTTATGGCCACTGACCAGCCGGGTGAGCAATTTGTCTATTTTTTCATCTATATAACTTGCTGAATTATGTCTGTATATTATCATCCAGTGTAATGCATTTGACTTGTGCCTTACTTATTTGTTTTATAGATTATTCCTCCTGAAGAAGCAGTAAATGCAGCGCGAAACTAGTAGAGGAAAAGCCAATCTAGAAATATAATTCATCAACAGATACCTCTTGGGGGAACCCTGAGTATTTGTTTTTTGAAAATAATTTTTTTCAATATTGTTCTTTTAAATGTATCCTGTATGTCCTTTTTTATATGTAATAAATAATTTTTATAACAACTACATTGTTAGTCATCAGTACCGAGATAGTCCATCACAACTATTGAGGTAGGGAATAAATATGTGGTCAGCTTCAGCAACTGCTCTACTTCCCCACCCTCATCCCTTTTTCTCTATATACCAGTTGACGTGTTTTTAATGCGATTTCAGTGCTTTTTTTTCCCCCTGTCGTAGCAGATATGCTTATTAATGGCCTAAGCCAAAAACACAGAGGCATGAAAATCGCCAAAAAAAAATGCAACCAAGTTGTACTACATAATTGCACTGAAAATCTGATCAAACCACAGCTGTGGTCGTGTGAACCTAGCCTTAACTCAAACAAACAAAAATTTCCCAGCACACTTGCCAGCCTGCAAAGAAAAAAACAAATTGACCTTGTCCAACAGTTCACGTTAAAAAAACAGAGGGTTTAGTTTGCACACATTTGCAAATATATGTGTAAGCTGCAGTGCCCACGTCAAGGCTCTTCCGTATACTGCAGTCCTAACGCTATAATTTTCAGTCTCCAAGTTGGAACACAGATAGCAGTGAATAGATTAAGGGCAGGTTTGCCTGGAGGGAGCCTACCCCTACTTAACCACTTGAGCCCCAGACCATTATGCTGCCTAAGTAACAGAGGTCTTTTTCCAATTTGGCACTGCGTCGCTTTAACTGCTAATTGCGCGGTCATGCAATGCTGTACCCAAACAAAATTTGAGTCCTTTTCTTCCCACAAATAGAGCTTTCTTTTGATGGTATTTGATCACCTCTGCGGTTTTTATTTTTTGCGCTATAAACGGAAAAAGACCGAAAATTTTGAAAAAAATGATATTTTCTACTTTTTGTTATAAAAAAAATCCAATAAACTCAATTTTAGTCATACATTTAGACCAAAATGTATTCGGCCACATGTCTTTGGTAAAAAAAATGTCAATAAGCGTATATTTATTGGTTTGCGCAAAAGTTATAGCGTCTACAAACTAGGGTACATTTTCTGGAATTTACACAGCTTTTAGTTTATGACTGCCTATGTCATTTCTTGAGGTGCTAAAATGGCAGGGCAGTACAAAACCCCCACAAATGAACCCATTTTGGAAAGTAGACACCCCAAGGAAATTGCTGAGAGGCATGTTGAACCCATTGAATATTTATTTTTTTGTCCCAAGTGATTGAAAAATGACAAAAAAAAAAAAAAATATTTACAAAAAGTTGTCACTAAATGATATATTTCTCACACAGGCCATGGGCCTATGTGGAATTGCACCCCAAAATACATTCAGCTGCTTCTCCTGAGTATGGGGATACCACATGTGTGGGACTTTTTGGGAGCCTAGCCGCGTACGGGGCCCCGAAAACCAATCACCGCCTTCAGGATTTCTAAGGGTGTAAATTTTTTATTTCACTCTTCACTGCCTATCACAGTTTCGGAGGCCATGGAATGCCCAGGTGGCACAAAACCCCCCAAAATGACCCCATTTTGGAAAGTAGACACCCCAAGCTATTTGCTGAGAGGCATGGTGAGTATTTTGCAGCTCTCATTTGTTTTTGAAAATGAAGAAAGACAAGAAAAAACATTTTTTTTTTCTTTTTTCAATTTTCAAAACTTTGTGACAAAAAGTGAGGTCTGCAAAATACTCACTAAAAAATGGACAGTTTCCCCGGTGGGGCTTTAGACAGCAATATCTTGATATTCAGAAATAATAAAAAATGTATAACCAGTAAGTGCTTTTATTGAACCATAAACAATTGTAATGTTATATTTCAATTGGCATTACAACATAGAGCGCTGGCCAAGTAGTACAATACATATTCCACAATATAAAGTCGACACATCTTTACACAAAATTATATACAGTCATACATTTCCGGGCTGTTGACGGTATAAATCCCCGACGCGTTTCGACCTGTGTACGGTCATCATCAGGGGGATAGTTGGTTCTATAAAATACATTGAATATCTTCAAAATTTAAGAACATATCATAAATCTCATTATAAGGTTAAAAGTGGTAGTATATTTACCGCTGAAAAGTAGAGGGAATAATCCTTTGGCCAGTAAAAGCCGTAAATGGATCCGGGGGGCCCCCATATTCGCCCCTGTCTCCCCAGAGCACATGAGTCCAGCCCAAGGGGCTTACAAGGAGCCACATAGACGCCCTCCAGGGGAAGGAGAAGTCAGCACCTGCGACAGATACCCAATAAGTCAAAATGATTCTCAGCACATTGGCAAAAGTATGAAGTGTATGGGCTAACTGCAATCCTAGTGATCAATATATATTGATCTGGTGTCCTAAGGTTTCATGATTGTAAAAAAGTGGCACAACCATAAAAGAAATGGTTGTGTAGTTGTAGGGTTGTTTGAGTGGTGTGGTGTGTAAACACAGGTGAGTGGGAAGTGATATGTGGTACTAGGAATATGAAAAACCCTTTATTATTTCTGAATATCAAGATATTGCTGTCTAAAGCCCCACCGGGGAAACTGTCCATTTTTTAACATTATTGTTTCGGGGTGTGCAGCGCATGCGTCTCTCCCACATGTGTTTTTCTCTTTATTACTGAATTTTGGGTGGTTAAACACCCCTTCCCCCCTATGACACATGAGAGACATGGCAGGAGCTTTGTGTTGCTCACACGGCCCTTCAAACCCTCACATGTCTAAAACCTCTTTTGATACGATACGCATTTTGGGGGTGACACTTTGTTTGCCTCTTGCGGAGGAAACGCCCCCCAAAATGGGGGAGTAGATCGTAACTGTATCTTTCCCCACCTCATGCATCGGGATAGATCTATTTTAGACTCCTGTATTGCAGTAGATCAGATGTTTAACTAACACCTGCTCTGTAAATATACATGTTAGGATCTAGGGTCAGTGAGATATCACTCAGCTCCTGCATAATTCAATGATTACCTCATCATCTACAATTTAGTGCCTACTGCATTTACATATGCACTTTAGATTATGGCCGTCATGGATCATGGTGGACCTCTGCTGCCCCTGTCGGCTTCATGGAGGTGAGTCCTGGTCCAATTGAAGGCTTCCCGGCAGGGTGAGAATGTGGGGGTGATGCAGGATCTGAGCTCTCCCCCCCATGCTCTGATTGACGGACGTTTGTATTCATCGTCCGCCGACGTGAGCTTCACTCTGCCGGCGGCATCCCTTGATCACCTCCGGATGAGCCGCGGCGAGGTGCGCATGTGCGAGTTACTTTGGCGTGTGCACGGCGCCGCGACATCTCGCGGTTTGCGGCGGAGTTGACGGCAGCTGCCGGGGTTTTTTGTTTTTTTTTTTTTTTTTTTTTCTTTGCCTACAGGGATGCCGGGGGAGCCACATGTGGGCTGCTCACTCTGGGGGGGAGGAAATCAGCACCTGTGTCTACTCAATTAATTGCCTACTTTAGGCATATATCCATGATCGGCTGCCTGTGAGTCTTACTATGACTCCATGCAGACCGTAATGGATGGCACTGCATAAATCCTGTTTTTGGCTCCAGCTTTTTACCTTTTTTGCTCCATTGCAATTTGGTTCATACAAGTCTAACTCTACTACATCAGCCACACTGTGGCACAAGGTAAATTATTATACTATACATATACCCTTACTACTCTAATATTACAATACTACACTCATACTCCTATTCCTATAATCAGTTTAGATCTTCCACACATGTTTTTGATTGTTTTATTTGGTTTTATTCATTCACACACTCTCCTTTTGACTTGTTTTTCACTTTTATTCCACCATGTGTTGGCTGACACCATACACTCATTTCATTCACCTGGACATGGCACTGTAGTCAGCATTGTGCTGGCCATCCATTTAATTTTATCTCTCAAAGGGTTTTTCATATTCCTAGTACCACATATCACTTCCCACTCACCTGTGTTTACACACCACACCACTCAAACAACCCTACAACTACACAACCATTTCTTTTATGGTTGTGCCACTTTTTTACAATCATGAAACCTTAGGACACCAGATCAATATATATTGATCACTAGGATTGCAGTTAGCCCATACACTTCATACTTTTGCCAATGTGCTGAGAATCATTTTGACTTATTGGGTATCTGTCGCAGGTGCTGACTTCTCCTTCCCCTGGAGGGCGTCTATGTGGCTCCTTGTAAGCCCCTTGGGCTGGACTCATGTGCTCTGGGGAGACAGGGGCGAATATGGGGGCCCCCCGGATCCATTTACGGCTTTTACTGGCCAAAGGATTATTCCCTCTACTTTTCAGCGGTAAATATACTACCACTTTTAACCTTATAATGAGATTTATGATGACATGTTCTTAAATTTTGAAGATATTCAATGTATTTTATAGAACCAACTATCCCCCTGATGATGACCGTACACAGGTCGAAACGCGTCGGGGATTTATACCGTCAACAGCCCGGAAATGTATGACTGTATATAATTTTGTGTAAAGATGTGTCGACTTTATATTGTGGAATATGTATTGTACTACTTGGCCAGCGCTCTATGTTGTAATGCCAATTGAAATATAACATTACAATTGTTTATGGTTCAATAAAAGCACTTACTGGTTATACATTTTTTATTATTTCTGAATATCAAGATATTGCTGTCTAAAGCCCCACCGGGGAAACTGTCCATTTTTTAACATTATTGTTTCGGGGTGTGCAGCGCATGCGTCTCTCCCACATGTGTTTTTCTCTTTATTACTGAATTTTGGGTGGTTAAACACCCCTTCCCCCCTATGACACATGAGAGACATGGCAGGAGCTTTGTGTTGCTCACACGGCCCTTCAAACCCTCACATGTCTAAAACCTCTTTTGATACGATACGCATTTTGGGGGTGACACTTTGTTTGCCTCTTGCGGAGGAAACGCCCCCCAAAATGGGGGAGTAGATCGTAACTGTATCTTTCCCCACCTCATGCATCGGGATAGATCTATTTTAGACTCCTGTATTGCAGTAGATCAGATGTTTAACACCTGCTCTGTAAATATACATGTTAGGATCTAGGGTCAGTGAGATATCACTCAGCTCCTGCATAATTCAATGATTACCTCATCATCTACAATTTAGTGCCTACTGCATTTACATATGCACTTTAGATTATGGCCGTCATGGATCATGGTGGACCTCTGCTGCCCCTGTCGGCTTCATGGAGGTGAGTCCTGGTCCAATTGAAGGCTTCCCGGCAGGGTGAGAATGTGGGGGTGATGCAGGATCTGAGCTCTCCCCCCCATGCTCTGATTGACGGACGTTTGTATTCATCGTCCGCCGACGTGAACTTCACTCTGCCGGCGGCATCCCTTGATCACCTCCGGATGAGCCGCGGCGAGGTGCGCATGTGCGAGTTACTTTGGCGTGTGCACGGCGCCGCGACATCTCGCGGTTTGCGGCGGAGTTGACGGCAGCTGCCGGGGTTTTTTTTTTTTTTTTTTTTTTCTTTGCCTACAGGGATGCCGGGGGAGCCACATGTGGGCTGCTCACTCTGGGGGGGAGGAAATCAGCACCTGTGTCTACTCAATTAATTGCCTACTTTAGGCATATATCCATGATCGGCTGCCTGTGAGTCTTACTATGACTCCATGCAGACCGTAATGGATGGCACTGCATAAATCCTGTTTTTGGCTCCAGCTTTTTACCTTTTTTGCTCCATTGCAATTTGGTTCATACAAGTCTAACTCTACTACATCAGCCACACTGTGGCACAAGGTAAATTATTATACTATACATATACCCTTACTACTCTAATATTACAATACTACACTCATACTCCTATTCCTATAATCAGTTTAGATCTTCCACACATGTTTTTGATTGTTTTATTTGGTTTTATTCATTCACACACTCTCCTTTTGACTTGTTTTTCACTTTTATTCCACCATGTGTTGGCTGACACCATACACTCATTTCATTCACCTGGACATGGCACTGTAGTCAGCATTGTGCTGGCCATCCATTTAATTTTATCTCTCAAAGGGTTTTTCATATTCCTAGTACCACATATCACTTCCCACTCACCTGTGTTTACACACCACACCACTCAAACAACCCTACAACTACACAACCATTTCTTTTATGGTTGTTCCACTTTTTTACAATCATGAAACCTTAGGACACCAGATCAATATATATTGATCACTAGGATTGCAGTTAGCCCATACACTTCATACTTTTGCCAATGTGCTGAGAATCATTTTGACTTATTGGGTATCTGTCGCAGGTGCTGACTTCTCCTTCCCCTGGAGGGCGTCTATGTGGCTCCTTGTAAGCCCCTTGGGCTGGACTCATGTGCTCTGGGGAGACAGGGGCGAATATGGGGGCCCCCCGGATCCATTTACGGCTTTTACTGGCCAAAGGATTATTCCCTCTACTTTTCAGCGGTAAATATACTACCACTTTTAACCTTATAATGAGATTTATGATGACATGTTCTTAAATTTTGAAGATATTCAATGTATTTTATAGAACCAACTATCCCCCTGATGATGACCGTACACAGGTCGAAACGCGTCGGGGATTTATACCGTCAACAGCCCGGAAATGTATGACTGTATATAATTTTGTGTAAAGATGTGTCGACTTTATATTGTGGAATATGTATTGTACTACTTGGCCAGCGCTCTATGTTGTAATGCCAATTGAAATATAACATTACAATTGTTTATGGTTCAATAAAAGCACTTACTGGTTATACATTTTTTATTATTTCTGAATATCAAGATATTGCTGTCTAAAGCCCCACCGGGGAAACTGTCCATTTTTTAACATTATTGTTTCGGGGTGTGCAGCGCATGCGTCTCTCCCACATGTGTTTTTCTCTTTATTGCAAAATACTCACTATACCTCTCAGCAAATAGCTTGGGGTGTCTACTTTCCAAAATGGGGTCATTTGGGGGGGTTTTGTGCCACCTGGGCATTCCATGGCCTCCGAAACTGTGATAGGCAGTGAAGAGTGAAATCAAAAATCCACACCCTTAGAAAAGCCTGAAGGCGGTGCTTGGTTTTCGGGGTCCCGTACGCGGCTAGGCTCCCAAAAAGTCTCACACATGTGGTATCCCCGTACTCAGGAGAAGCAACAGAATGTATTTTGGGGTGTAATTTCACATATTCCCATGGCATGTTTGAGCAATATATCATTTAGTGACAACTTTGTGCAAAAAAAAAAAAAAAAATTTGTCTCTTTCCCGCAACTTGTGTCGCAATATAAAATATTCCATGGACTCGACATGCCTCTCAGCAAATAGCTTGGGGTGTCTACTTTCCAAAATGGGGTCATTTGGGGGGGTTTTGAACTGTCCTGGCATTTTATGCACAACATTTAGAAGCTTATGTCACACATCACCCACTCTTCTAACCACTTGAAGACAAAGCCCTTTCTGACACTTTTTGTTTACATGAAAAAGTAATTTTTTTTTTGCAAAAAAATTACTTTGAACCCCCAAACATTATATATTTTTTTAAAGCAAATGCCCTACAGATTAAAATGGTGGGTGTTTCATTTTTTTTTCACACAGTATTTGCGCAGCGATTTTTCCAACGCATTTTTTGGGGAAAAAAACACACTTTTTTAAATTTTAATGCACTAAAACACACTATATTGCCCAAATGTTTGATGAAATAAAAAAGATGATCTTAGGCCGAGTACATGGATACCAAACATGACATGCTTTAAAATTGCGCACAAACGTGCAGTGGCAACAAAATAAATACATGTTTAAAAGCCTTTACAGGTTACCACTTTAGATTTACAGAGGAGGTCTACTGGAAAAATTACTGCACTCGATCTGGCCTTCGCGGTGATACCTCACATGCATGGTGCAATTGCTGTTTACGTTTGACGACAGACCGCCGCTTGCGTTCGCCTTAGCGCGAGAGCAGGGGGCGACAGGGGTGCTTTTTTTTTTTTTTTCTTTTTTTTTTTTTTTCTTTTTTAATCTTACTTTTAAACTGTTCCTTTCATATTTTTTTTTTTTTTAATCATTTTTATTGTTATCTCGGGGAATGTAAATATCCCCTATGATAGCAATAGGTAGTGACAGGTACTCTTTTTTGAAAAAATTGGGGTCTATTAGACCCTAGATCTCTCCTCTGCCCTCAAAGCATCTGACCACACCAAGATCGGTGTGATAAAATGCTTCCCCAATTTCCCAATGGCGCTATTTACATCCGGCGAAATCTAAGTCATGAAATGCCGGTTTCTTAGGCCATAGAGATGTTTGGAGCCACTCTGGTCTCTGATCAGCTCTATGGTCAGCTGGCTGAATCACCGGCTGCATTCTCAGGTTCCCTGTTGAGACAGGAGAGCCAGAGAAAAACACGGAAGACGGTGGGGGCATTCCCTCCCACTGCTTGTAAAAGCAGTCTAGAGGCTAATTAGCCGCTAGGATTGCTTTTACATGAAAGCCGACCGCTGGCTAAAAAGAATGATACCAAGATGATACCTAAACCTGCAGGCATCATTCTGGTATAACCACTCAAAGTCGTGAATGGCGTACCTGAAGACAAAAAAATGGTTAACAATGGTTAACAATAAAGCACAGTAAACAGTAAAGTATAAATAATTACATACCTGAAAAACAAACATGATAAAACATAATAACAATAAAACATTGCAGAATAGAATACAGTAAAAAAGAGCAGAAAATAGAGAGAGAGAGAACAATAAAACGACAACTATTTTTTTTTATTTTATATATTTTTTTTTTTTTTACACTTTTTTTTGTAACTAACTTTTATAACTGTAACCGGTTCCAGGTTCGGGTCTCTCAAAATGCGATGGCATCTTGGGAGACCCTGTGAAAGTGTGCCTAGTCTGTGGAATGCTGTACCCTACGCTAATACTCAACTAGTGCATGGTAGCGTTCAAAACATTCACCAATGCAAAGACCAGGATTGTCAGGACAGGAGGGACAATAATAGCGGGTGTCACGCCTATATCCGCGCTTGCTGCAGACACGACATCTTTTTTGGGGGGGTTCGTTGGGTAGGGGTACTCGGAAGGACATAAAAATGCCTCTCATGCAGCCGACTGCATTTGGTTGGGGATGTGAATGGGGGAAGTACGGGCGCTGCAGAAGCGGTGGGTTCCCAATTAGGATTGGCGAATGCAGCAGGAAGGGCATTATGGGCACGACGGGCCTGTGTTTGTCTTCTTGGTGGCAGCGGGACACTACTTGTGCTTGCCACCTCATCAGCTTGAACTGCACTAATGGGACTCGCCACGTCACCAAGTGTTAATGCAGTGCTGGTTTGACTACGACCGGGGTGTACTACGCCGCTGGTGCTTGCCAGTTCACCAAAACACTACCAAAAAAACTGTTAGCGATCGCAGGGATCAGGCCTGACTCTGCGAACGCTGCAGTTATGCGTTTAGAGTTTTGTAAGTGACAGTGATCGATCGATACTGCACTTGGGTGGGCCGGGCGGAGGGGCAAAACGCAGGTGCTAGTAGGTATCTGGGCTGATCCTGCTAACACTGCGTTTTTGGGAACCCTAAACTACTGGTGACGCTAGTATAGATCTGATCGGATCAGATATTGATCCGTTCAGATACTATACCACTAAGGGAGGTGTACGGTGCGTGCGTGGGTGTTAGCGGTACTGGCGCTAACCTGACGCTGCCTGGGGCTGGTGCTTGCCAGTTCACCAAAATGCTACCAAAAAAACTGTTAGCAATCGTAGGGATCAGGCCTGACTCTGCGAACGCTGCAGTTATGCGTTTAGTGTTTTGTAAGTGACAGTGATCGATCGATACTGCACTTGGGTGGGCTGGGCGGAGGCGCAAAACGCAGGTGCTAGCGGGTATCTGGGCTGATCCCGCTAACACTGCGTTTTTGGGAACCCTAAACTGCTGGGGACGCTAGTATAGATCTGATCGGATCAGATATTGATCCGATCAGATACTATACCACTAAGGGAGGCGCATGCTGCGTGCGTGGGTGTTAGCGGTACTGGCGCTAATCTGACGCTGCCTGGGGCGACGCATATCACTGCCGGGCGATTAGGGGGCTAAACCTTTATTCGGTAATAAACGGCGGGTGCCCTGACACTATAAAAAATAAACAAACTAACCAGCGTCACCCGTAACGGTTTTACGGTGATCAGTGGTGAAAGGGTTAACTAGGGGGCAATCAAGGGGTTAAAACATTTATTAGATAGTATATGGGGGTCCCTGACGCTATAAAACGCTGACGGCGAACCTAAATATTTACCTCACTAACTAGCGTCACCAGCGACACTAATACAGCGATCAGAAAAATGATCGCTTAGCGACACTGGTGACGGGGGGTCATCAAGGGGTTAAATCTTTATTAGGGGGGGTTAGGGGGGTACCCTAGACCTACAGGGGGGTAACAGTAACTGTGCTAACACAGTAACGGTCACAAACTGACACCTAGCAGTAATCAGAAAAAAAAACAAAAAAAAAAACTGCTGGTGTCAGTTTGTGACAGGGGGGGGGGGGGGGGGGTCGGGGGGCGATCGGGGGGGGGATCGGGGTGTTTTGTATGCCTGGCATGTTCTACTGTGTGTGTGTTGGTGCACTCACATACCTGTCTTCTCCCCTCGGGCCGGAACGGAAACTACCGAGCCGAGGAGAGATGACATCACTTCCTTTGCTGCTGTTTAGCATACAGCAGCAAAGGAGTGTTCCCATTGGCCGGCGGCGATCGCGAGGGGGGGGCCACGATCGGATGGCCTCCCCCTCATCTCCGATCGCCGGGGAACAAAACGGGACCGCCTCAGGCACCGGGGGGGGTCCGATTGGACCCCCCACCCGCGGGAGACAAATCACGTACATGTACGTGATTTTGCCTGCCCGTGCCGCCTTGCCGATGTACATCGGCGTGAGGCGGTCCTTAAGTGGTTAAAGACGCAGGGACACACGGGACATCCGGCAAGAGCACAATGGCAGCTGAAGGCATCCAGTACATCCCTGCCCCCAAATCAACCAAATGTACAAAAAAGTGGCAACCGCCCCAACCTATATCCAGCCTTTGCAGTAAGATGCACATGGAAGGCAGGGCAATGCACATCACAAACAAACTGTACCAGCCAGCATGCAAAAAAGACCAAATTGACTCTCTGATGACTCTGATGTAAGAAGGAGGCTCTCTGATGTAAGAAGGAGGCTCTCTGATGACTCTGATGTAAGAAGGAGGCTCTCTGGGGACCCTGATGTAAGGGGGGACTCTCTGAGGACCCTGATGTAAGGGGGGACTCTGGGGACCCTGATGTAAGGGGGGGACTCTCTGGGGACCCTGATGTAAGGGGGGACTCTCTGGGGACCCTGATGTAAGGGGGCTCTCTGTGGACCCTGATGTAAGTGGGGGGCTCTCTGGGGATATATATATATATATATATATATATATACACACACATATACACACACACACACACGTATATTACTGTATATACATGTGTAAGCCTGCCCAAGCGTATGACTTTACTACGCTGCTATGGGCTCTAGCCCCAGATCTTTTGTAGACCTAGCAACGCCCCTGGGGGACACCATTGGCCTGGAGCCAGTGGATAATGGAAAGTGCACTTTGGAAAAACTCCCTGGTCTCTCTCTGAATTATAAAACCTAATTAGCCCCAGTATATCAAGTCAGCCATATAGGGTCTGAGCCCGTCCACAAGGATTTTAGACAAAATCTTTGTGTTTGTATTTAGCAGAGAAAGAGGCCTAAAATTTTGATATTTAGTAAGATCCTCACTCTCCTTGGTAACATGAGGCCACAAGGCATCTGGAGATATCCTCCAACCTTCCTGATTAAAATTAACGTACTCACACAATGGCCCCATTAATAAAACACAATGACTCCATTTCTCCAATCTAGTAAAAGACGCCTCCTTTAAATACTCTTTAGTTTTCTGTATCCTTTTCCCTAGAGCTTAAAAAAGGTTCTTCCTGCCTTAATTGGTATAGACCTTGATAATACTTCCTAAATTGTTGGGCTATGTGTGGGATCTGTAGTTATGGGCTATCCATTTCCTATAAAGCACCACAGCCTTATGGGCTTCCCAAAGAGTCCCCTTTGACACCTCCTTTGTAACATTGTCTTGAAAATAGGACAGAATTTGATGGTGGTAGATGTGCAGAACAGAAAAATTTGTTTAGTCTTGGATAGATTCGTTATGTTAATAACTTTGTTGATTCATTTCAGGATTCATTTAGTTTCATTTAACTTATTCTATACATTTTCTAACGAATTCCAAATTTTCAGAACAATTTGTATTTGGATCGGTTGAAAAATGATCGATGGTTGTTAATTCAGAAAAAAAAACAGCTCGGAGTTCCCCTGAATTCGGGTCTGGTATGGATTTTAAGGGGAACCCCACACCATGAATTTAAAAAAAACAAAAGAGCGTGGGGTCCCTCCCCAAATCCATACCAGACCCTCATCCGAGCATGCAGCTCGGCAGGCCAGAAAAGGTGGGGGATGAGCTTACAGCTGATGAGTCATAGGTTTTTAAGGACGCGGCGGCCGGCATCCTGGCCCGTTCCTCAAAGTGGTTGTAAAGCCTCAAGGTTTTTTACCTTAATGCATTCTAAGCATTAAAGTGAAAAACCTTCTGCGCTGCAGCTCCCCACTCGGACCCCCTCCCCCTTTTTCTTACCTGAGCCGGATCTGATCCAGCAATGTGCATGAGCGCAGCAGCCCTAGCTGCTGTCTATTTTGTCATTGGACAGATTGATAGCAGCAGGAGCCATTGGCTCCAGCTCCTGTCAATCAAATCCAGTGACACGGGACCGGGCGACGGGGCTGAGTCCCACTGTCTGTGTCAATGGATGCAGCAGCAGGACTTGGGAGTGAGCCCGCACGGGTGCCCCCAGGGAAAGCGGCTTTCCATGGGGGCACGCGATAAAGAGGAGGGGCCTGGAGTGCCAGCAGGGCACCCCAGAAGCAGAGGATAGGGGCTGCTTTGTGCAAAACGATTGCACAGAGCAGGTAAGTGTAGGCTTGTTAAACAACCAGCTATTCTTCACACAGAATTCAAATCGGTTGATCATGTTTCGACCAATCTAAATCTGAATCATTCCGAAAATTTGGAATCCGTTAGAAAACAAATATATGAAATCAAATTAAACAAATTTCAACAAAATTTCCGAATCTCCAAAAAACCATAAACCAATACGAATTGCACATGTCTACTGACAAGCCAACTGTCAGCTTTCACATGAAAGTCATCAGTTAGCTGTACAGCCATCTGATCATGTCCACAGAACCCCAGTAATGCGACTTCCCCTGCCAGTGTCATGCATTATGTTCATCTCTCCCTGGCTGCTACCAAATGTATTCACTTCCTGTCACATAGCCAAACAGGTTAGGTAAAAACCCTACCAATGTCTTTCCTTGGGGACACACAGGTCAATCTAAGTAGTTTCCCCATTAGGTAAATTGCACTCTAACATTTTGCTGCGTACACCTCAAATTATTAGGTATCTTGGACTTTGGGGTTTATTTACTAAAGGCAAATTCACTTTGCACTACAAGTGCACTTGGAAATGCAGTTGCTGGAGATCCAAGGGGGACATGCAAGGAAAATAAAAAAACATTATCTTTGCTTCTACATGATTGGATGATAAAATCACCAGTGCTTCCCTCAGATTTATGAGTACACTTGTATTGCAGAGTGGATTTGCCTTTAATAAACCCCAAAATACCTAATAATTTGGGGTGTACACAACAAAGTGCTAGATTGCTATTTGCCTAATGGGGACACTAGTTAGATTGACCTATGTGTCCCCAAGGAAAGACATTGGTAAGGTTTTACCCTCACTTCCTGTTTGTCAATGTGACAGGAAGTGAAGCCAATGTTCAGAAAAGGGACACAAAGCCCAACCTAAAAAAGACAAGCAGGGGTTCTAAAACTCACTTGTTTTCCCTCAAATGCCCACAATTAGAATAGGATTGTCTTGAGCTAGATTTTAGCTCAGTGCTCTAAATCAGTGGTTCTCGACCCTGTCCTCAAGTACCCCCAACAGGCCATGTTTGCAGGTTTTCCTTCATCTTGCACAGGTGCTTTAAATCAAA